>BTPG01000003.1:115030735-115727286 GCA_036245525.1 Semisulcospira habei | reverse complement strand
AAAGAGTTAAAGATTTGAGTTCAACGGTAGTCGGTTATCAGCTTGTGTACTTCGCATTAACTTTTCCAGCTTTCAGACAGCGGGGGTGGGGGAGGGGGAGGGGGTTGGGAACAACAGGCACTAACCTCGAATAATCAAACAATGTGTGTGGTTTTTTTTTTTTTTTTTTTTTTTTTTTTTTTTTTTTGGGGGGGGGGGGGGAGAGAGGGGCAGGGTGGGAGGGGGAGAGGAGGGGAAGCAAGCAACAGTTCAACCTCGTACAAATCAAACATAACAATCTTATGATATTTTCTTCTCCAAAAATATTTTGTTCTCCAAATTAAACATAACAATTTTCGTTTATCTCCACGTTCTTGGGAGGCCCAATAAATGTTTTTCTCTAAAAACAGGGGGGATGGAGGGGATATTAGGGTCCCCCTACTTTTTCACTGCAAGGGAGTGTGTGTGTTGAGGGGGGATTGGGGGGGGGGGATTCTGCCGCCACCCTTAAATTATTGTGGCCTATGTGTCTTGTAAACTGTCATGCGGTCACGAGTTCAGTTGACAGCTTTCCAGGCTAAACAAGTGTGTAGTCAGTCTCGGAGATCCCGACGTTGACTTCAGTCCAAATCACGACGATGGAAATTCGACGTTGACTTCAGTCCAAATCACGACGATGGAAATTCGACCTTTAACCCCGTGACTGCCAGAACACGACCATGACGAGCAGACCCGAAATACCGGAGGCATAGATCCTCGTGCGCTCCAAGGCCGTTGCGGCGGGGTCATGTGGATCTGATGAATGAAGTTCTTTTGGCGTTGCGTTAACACCTTACCTGCCGAGAAAAATTGAACCTGATCTGTTTGCAAGAGGCATAGATCTTCATGACCCCACGCAGTTGCGTGGGCTCATGAAGATCTATGCCTCTTGCTGACACCATTTTCTATGCATGGTCCTTGGACAGTTGAGGTTATTTGCTATTGAATTAACGCAGATTTCTGAAACATAATATGCGTCATCTGGTGGTGGAGGGTTAATAAAGCTTTCAGAAACACACTGGCACGGATTGGGTTAAAGGCTCGTTGCTTTTAAAGGCCCAATACCGCCGTAGCTGTTCAAAGGTACACTTCAGTAACAGATGGTTACGAAACGCTACACACAGGTCTAGCTACGGTTTATTTAGATACCGGACAATCCAGTTCAGCACACGTCGTCTTTATATCAAGTAACCTGACAATGACTCCACTCCGTTCTATAAATACAATGGTATCAGTACGAGAAACAGCTAAAAATAGATTGACACGCTAACGACTGCGCAGAATAAATAAGCGCGATTAAAGTTCATTAGGTGTGTCGACAAGGCATAATGAACACAAATGGTGCTGAAATGGGTCAGATTTACGCGTAATGGTACTTTAAGACACAGTGTATACGAGACGTGCCGCATCCGGATACGCGGCTTATGCCGCGTATCCGGATGCGGCACGTCTCGAAGGAGTATACATTTAGTGTTTAGACCTGATTTATTATCTCAAATAAATAAATATAACTTACAACGTTGCAACTGAAACCGAAACAACATATGGGTTATTATTATTACTTGAGTGAAAACTCCCGCCCCCTTGCATTACGTCATCTGATTAGACCGGTGTCTACTCAGCTGGCAAGTGTATGTTTGAGTTCAGCCGAAGTGAGTCACTGAATATAATATTATTTCTCCTCAGACCCGTCGGTACTGAGTAGCGTGCAGTTGTAAAACTGACAGAAATCTGACTTCGTATCTATCTAAACTTTGCCAGTCGAACACCATGGAACTTTTCACTAATCAAGAAGTGTTCAATTTTTTCTTAAACAGTGGTGTTCACGGAAAACGGTGGCCGAGTGATGTTTTCTGCGTAGTGGAAGTCGAGTCGAATGCCGGGAGAGTCATTACGCTTGTTGAGACAAATGGAGACGGCTTTGACGCCGAGGAAAACATGATCAATCGTCTGCGAGACATGATGATCGATGACACACTTTCCTCTCAAACGATGACTTGGTTCTTGAACTACTCCCCCTGCTCCAAATGCAGTGGCGCCATCGTTTCTTTCCTGAACGAGGCTGAAGAGATTTATGGAGTTGAAATTGACCTGACGATACATTTCGCCGCTCTGTACAAAATTCGCCGCCGAAGTTGTGAGAGTGGACAACACTCACATTCCCACCGCCTCCCATCCTACAAGGAACACAGTCGCAATGTCAAGGGACTGAGCAGACTTCAAGAGTTCGGAGTTGGACTGTTCACTTTTGATGAGGGGGAGTGGCAGTCGCTTGCTGACTTGCTGGGTGTCGTGTTCAGAGGCAGCGGAGTTCGAGAGATGGAAGATGATCAGCTCCGAGAGGATTTTGGAGACGTCATGTCAAATGACATATCGGAAGGTATTACGGCTTTCCTTTGGTTGACCCAAGCTATTCTAGCTGAATAAATGTGACTAGTCTAGCAAAGTGTCAGAAACCCGACTCAGCAACACCAGCTTAGATGAACTTGACTTTCTTTCTGTTTGTGTTTTCGGTGTGTTTTTAGCCTACCTAATAGAATTTTCTTAGAAAAATATGGTATGTTTACTCTAGTCGGTGAAATCGTACAAAATGTTTACCTGAGAATGTGACTCAGTGACGCAAATGTCAGATTTGAAGGAGTACACAAATTATCAAAATGCTTCATACAACAATGTATATTTGATTATTACAATATTCGTAAAATATTTTCAACTAAACTCAGAGGCAATAACAATGTGAAAGTTACAGTAAATGTACCTGCAAACAAAGAGTCACACCCTCACAATATAACATGAAACTTATCTGTGTTGTTACATCAGATGTTGATAGTACTGTCTGAGCTACCTTCACCAAAAATGTGGAAGAGGTGTCGTCCTTGGCGACCTTGGAGGACACAGGGTTTCATTAGTGGTGAAAATAAGCAAACTGACTGGAGACACTCTGACAAGCAAGTTTCCTGTGAGATTTGTTAACATACATGTTGTGTGGTCTGCTTAGATGTTAATGAATGCCTCAAAAGAAATTTGACTCACAAAATTCACTAGAGAACCAGAACTTCCGGTGCAAATCATTTCCGAAAATAAATTGTATTCTCTTTAATGTGAATTACATTCAAACAGTGTGTTATGCTCCATTGATCGACACAGAGATAAACAAAACACTCATAGTCATTTGATTAGGTAACAATGGCCGCTACCTTAAAAATAAACAACTGTTTGTTTTTCGTATTTTTATGTCATGTTGATTATTTAGGTGCCTTTGACAAACGAAAAGCATGTCAAGACCAAACACGCCTGGTTTTCATTCACACGGACCCTAGTGACACTGCACGTTGGTTGACTTTCAGTTGTGTCCTCTGCAAATGCTCCCCATTTCACTTTCAATATTCCGTGATGGTAGTGACACTGACGACGTCATGAGTCATCACTGTCAGATTTTTTAAGACTAAACATTCCATTTACAAGAGATATGACACACTCTTCATAACATTCTCTAACAAACGGCGCAACAAAGCACATTTACGAAGAAAAACGCTACGGTGAAAAATTCGCGTTTCATTGCGATATGTGTGCCCAGGCTGTTTATTTCTGAGCTAACTACATAGGGACCCGACGATGGTGACTAAACGCAAATCCGCTGCGCCACCGCGTGCGCAACACCCCGTCACAAGCTCCATTTAGAATAGTATTCTAAATTGAGCCTGTGACGGGGTGTTGCTCACGCGGTGGCGCAGCGGATTTGCATTTAGTCACCATCGTCGGGCCCCTGTGGCTGTAACTGTTGCCGCGTTGCTGCCTTGTCCATTACATAGTTTCATGCATGTTTGGCGTCTGACACCTTCCTTGAAATCTTGGTTCATTCAACGACCAAAAGTCAAAGCAGTCCAAACATGGAAACAAATTGGTCTCAGCAAGAGGCATAGATCCCCGCGACTGCGGGGGCTCATGAAGACCTATGTCTCTTGCAGTTGGATCGCTTTCACTTTGCAGTGAAGGGGTTAGTTTAGCTGTATCGGCAAGAGTCCATTATAATGAGAGCAACTTGATTCATAGTTGTTTCTACACGTGCCGTTTGCGGCACACACACACACACACACACACACACACACACCATCACACACACACACACACACCATCACACACACACACACACACACACACGCGCGCGCGCGCGCGCGTGCCAGATACAGTGCAGGCAAGAGTAATGAAGGACGATCATTATTCAAGCTACACCAAACACACACGCGCGCGCGCGCACGCACGCACGCACACACACACACACACACACACACACACACACACACACACACACACACACACACACAGAGAGACTAGCACTACACATACACCAGCAAGCATGAACTTTAAACAAAACGCACACGCTCACGCGTACCCTCAAACTAGACAAGTCATAATTTTCACAGGTGTGAACATTGGAAGAAGTCTTCCAGTTCCACACAAGAAACGAATCTGCATGCGTTACATCATCAGTACAGGGAGACAACATAGACTGGGTGAAAATATCGTAAACTGATAATGCAGACCAGTATCATATGCACTAATTGTTCCAATGGTCTTTTTGTAACCGGGCCTTGAAAAGCTGCAATGAACGTGTCGATCTTAAGTCATCTGGAAGTAAATTCCAGAGTTTTGCCCTAGAATATGAAAATGATGTTTTATAAATATCAAGACTGGGTCTTGGTAATGTGAGTACATCGCTCCGCAGCGTTCGGCTCTCTCTTTGGGTGGGATTATAGCGCAAAGGTGAGTTTAGATAAGCGGGTGTTTCAAGTAGTTTGCGCATGAGCACTAGTTAAAAGTAAATTTCCTGTGCAGCGGTAAAAGACCAAGCTGTGTAGATTTGTCGTCAGTCTTAACGGCGCATCTAGTTGTATCTGCTATCAGAGTCACAGAGAGAGACAGAGACAGACTGATGAGACAGAAGGGAGGGGTGGGCGGGGCAGGGGGGGGGGTGTTAGAGAGAGAGAGAGAGAGAGAGAGAGAGAGAGAGAGAGAGAGAGAGAGAGAGAGAGAGAGAGAGAGAGAGAGAGAGAGAGAGAGAGAGAGAGAAAGACACACACACAGAGAGAGGAAAGATTGTGGATAAAATCCACTTATTCTCTCTGATGAATCGAACTGGGTAAGGTCCAATATCAAAGACCAGCACACAATTGCCACCTGTATTTTTCTATTTCTGCCTGTCCTTTAAAGATGGAGACAGCGATTCTAGCGAAGAAGGGGAGAGCGATGAAGGAGACAGTACCGAGGACGACGACGATGGTGATGAAGATTATGAAGAGAGTGACGATGAGGATGATGATAACGATGAAGATAGTAACTATGATGGAGATGAAAGTGAGGTCAGTGAAGATGATGGTGATGAAGAAACTGATGATGAGGAAGATGGTGATGATGATTATGATAACGACGAGAATAGTGAAGAATATGAAGATAGTGACGATACTGGTGATGAAGATGCTGATGATGACAGTGATGATGAAGAAGATTATGATTAGAAAATGAAAACGATGTTGAAGAGGGCAGATGGGCGGAAGTAACCGACAACGTAAGCGATGATGGCAGTGACTGCGGGAAATTTCAGTTGACAAACAAACAAACAAAAACTATAAGATTGGACATTCTCCCACACAGAAAAACTAACTTGTGACGTCAAAGCTTACAAACTGTGTGCAGGTATTGACGTACTGTACACGTCATTTGGAGTAGACGTTCGTGACGTGGGAAGTGTATGATACTACTGGGTGTGTTGCGAGTTCCTATGATATTTTCTTACTGGTTCGAGCATATCACACTCAAAAAAACTGACAGAGCGGTTACGTTCAGGCCGAACGACTACCGAGAAGGAACGAGTCTGACTGAAATCACGGCGGATAACCAGTTTGTATCAGAAGCAAAACAACACTCGAACCATCTCCAAGAGGCATGGATCCTCATGAGCCCTCCGGGCTCATGAGGATCTATGCCTCTTGGAGATGTTTGGAGTGTTGTCTATGCTTTCGGTAGACGTTGGTTATCAGCCATGATTTAAGTTCGCTCTCGTTCGTTGTTGGGAGTCGTTCGTTGCAAACGAAACCTCACTAGTATCTCATTTCTCACTATGACTGGGGGAGAGTAATCAATGCAGTCTTTGCACGTGGTACAGGTGCCGCAGTTCGACTGCTCCACCGTTTTAACTCATTCTAGACGTGCTGAATTCCGGATACTGGCGCGTCTGTATCTGAATGCAGCACGTCTCAGATATGTTAACCCTATGGCATTGGCATGCTGCGTGTTTCGACGTTACGAGTTTGACGTCTGCTCATCGAAAAATTGTATATATCTTGGTTAGGGAGATGGTGTTCTTTGTTTGTTTGTTTGTTTGTTTGGTTGGTTGGTTGGTTGGTTGATTCGTTGGTTGGTTGGGTTTTTACCTTTTCTTTCTTTTTTTTTCTTTTTTTTTTTTTTTGGTTTGTTTTGATTTTGCTTGAAAATTCGTGACGAGTATGTGAGAAGAGTATAAGCTGTCAGTGTACACGCATATGTTGCTTTCTCTGTGTGTGTGTTTGTGTGTGTGTTTGTGTGTGTGTTTGTGTGTGTGTTTGTGTGTGTGTGTGTGTGTGCGTGTGTGTGTGTGTGTGTGTGTGTATGCGTGCGTGCGTATGTGTGTTTGTGTGTCGGCGTGCTTGTCAGTCTGATGCCCATCCGAAATATTGATCCATGCTGTGCGCTTTGCTTAGTCGCCTGTACGCCGCCTAATATCTGTTGTATAATTTCCAATATTCATCTGATCTCACTAGTATACTGACGCTATATAGCAAAACCCAGTATGTCCATTTTTGAGAAAAGCCAGATTTTCATTGTTTCTACAGCTAAAAGACCCGATACTACGCAGCTCATCTTCCACTGGCATGCTAAAGTCCTTGTCCTCACCCTCTAAGTAAAGCAGTCACCTCTTTTGATACGTCAACTTATTAGATAATGTTCACACATATCACAGGTATACAGGTATTTCTCATATGCTTCCCTTGTGCCTTACTGTCGCTGCCATACAATTTGAAATGATGTATCTGTTTTATTGTTGTTGTTTTTTCCTCTCTCCTTCTTTCTCTTTATTGGGGCACGCTCATCCGCTGTACGTGGGTAGTTTCACCCTCAAAAAATAACATAACACAAATTTATAATAATAAAATAATCAGTCGCTTTTTGCTTCAATGTGATCGATTTGCAGTTGAATTACTCACGGTGAGCGTGCCCCATTTCGCCCAAACATAGAAATGTCGCAACTGTATCATATGTAAATATAATTATGATGTGTTCACAACATGGAGCCTGCATACACGACAGAGCTTGTCGGTGATAATCAGCTCGAAGACTACCACTAAAGTAAGCAAATGTATAATCATAGATGCGTGTTTTTCTTATTTTATTGACTTTTCATTTTGTATTGTGTTAACCTCGATATTATTTGTCATGCATGCCTTTATATGTAAAGCAGATTTCAACCCAAAGAACAGTTCAGTAGGGGAAGGTCGAGCCTGACAGTTAAAGAGTAGTGCTTGATTTTGCCCTGCGAGGCACCAAGTTGTTCAGGTACATAACTTGACCTGTCATGATAGATTTAGATACGTTCTACAATTTGCAGCACAGTGAAAACCGAAACGCACCATTACTGATTGAGAAGTTAACACTCGGTGAAACAATGTGTTTGTTTTTTTAGTTGACTTATAACTATGCATTTGGGTGACAATGTACAATTAAATTGAATGACAATGTACAATTTCTTCCTGTTCAGAACTTTGGATTACAACTTTGGGCCACATCTGCTTTTATTTATATGCATAGTCTTTATTTTGTCTAACTGCAACACAAAAAGAAGCTGTATCTATATCACACTCCAGCATGCATCGTGTCCTATGATTACAGCATGATGCAGATTAGGCCATGAGGACTGTGCAAAATGAAGTAGGTCAGTGTGGGCTGAATTGCTCTTCACTATATAAAAACATGTAGCTCGTCAGTGTAGGTTGAACTGCTCTTCACTGTTATCTTTTAAAACATGCAGGAACAGGCCTCTTGCATGTTTTATAACTCTATTCAAAGCAGGCTTGTATATGTACAAAGGAAAAGAAAAATGTATGTCACTGCAGTAGTTCTCTGCTGAATGCATGAAAAATGCCAATGTGCTTGATTGTGTACATTATGTCCTTAGATCCAAAATCACATAAGAGGACACACACACACACACACACACACACACACACACACACACACACACACACACACACACACACACATATATATATATATATATATATATATATATATATATATATATATATATAATATATATATATATATATATATATATATATATATATATATATATATATATATATATATATATATATATATATATATCATAATCTTTTCTTAGAATATGTATGCATGCGTGTAATAATAATAATAAAGGTAATTTGTATAGCGCCTGATCAGCAAGGTGCTCTAGGCGCTTTACAATCACAATAATGAAACACGGGGAAGTGGCGCAGTGGTTAAGGCCTCCAATGCCAAAGGTGCGAGGTTCGATACCGGGTTCCGGCGTTGGATTTTTCTCCTCTGGTGTCACCGTCTGGGCAGTGGGCAGATGTTCACATCTGCACGGGACATAGACGACCCCGGCCCCCACGAGTCCCCTGCTTGCCTTGCAGGCATGGCCGCTTGGCTGCGGAAAGGCTAAGGGAGGAAACCCCTGACATCAAAGCCCCCGTGTCTCCGGGGAAGGCTGTTGAGCCAGAGACTAAGACAAGGACAGTCTGATATAAAACCTACGACCCGAGGACCTCGATGCCACCGTCCCAGCTTGCTAGGCCATGGCAAACGAACCAAGGGTTTAAAGGGTGGGGCCAGTACTGCGCACACTGCACTCCACCAAAAAGCTCCACCGCGCAGGCTTTAGGAAACGCCCACGGACTATGACACTGAACTTTCCAAGTCCTGTAGCGATGGGCAAGGGGCAAAACGGCAGGTGAAAGATGTCACTGGAAGCCGCAGTCTCAAACCTGCATGCAGGCGGTTCAGGATATTGGTCGCCCGATGTTGACCTGGGGATGACAACGTCACTCGGCACACCCTGAACGACCAAGCAGCCTTCTCTAGGGACAGCACTGCTTGCTCCACATGGAGAGGGGCCTAGAAAAGGTGGCCTAACCAAAGCTCATCCCCTCGTAACCCCAGTTGGCTAGCCGCGGTCAACGGGCATCTTCTCATGCGGTCAGAAAACAAGAAAAAACAATGGATCCACTCTCATGACGACCACGACCGGACTCAACGTAGCATGCTGGAACATCCGAACCATGCTCGACACAGCAGACAGCGGACGCCCTGAACGTCGCTCCGCCCTCATTGCCCATGAATTGCGGAGGTTAAACATCGACATCGCCGCGCTCAGCGAAGTACGCCTTCCGGAGAAAGGCAGCCTCCAAGAACTTGGCGCTGGCTACACCCTCTACTGGTCAGGCAGGCCTGCATCAGAAAGACGGCTCTCAGGCGTGGGCTTCATGGTGAAGACCCCCATTGCGACTAAGTTGGAAATCCTACCAACGGGTCACTCCGACCGCATCATGTCCATGCGCCTCCCACTGAGACACCAGCAACACGTCACCCTTCTCAGTGTGTACTCCCCAACCCTCCTGGCAGAGCCTGCAGAAAAAGACAAGTTCTACTCTGACCTGCGCAGCCTCCTGCAGAGCACCCCTGCAGACGACAAAGTCATCATCCTTGGCGACTTCAACGCCAGAGTGGGCCAAGACTCTGAAGCCTGGAAAGGAGTCCTCGGCAAGCATGGCGTTGGGAACTGCAATGACAATGGTCGCCTACTGTTGGAGCTCTGTGCAGAGCAGCAACTTGTCATCACCAACACTACTTTCCAGCAAAAGGACAGTCGAAAGACCACCTGGATGCATCCTCGCTCCAAGCACTGGCACCTTATCGACTATGTCCTAGTGCGTCAGAGGGACCGCAGTGACGTCCTCCTCACCAGAGTGATGCCCAGCGCAGAGTGCCACACTGATCACCGCCTTGTTCGCTGCAAACTCAGGCTCCGCCTCAAGCTGAAACCCAAGAAAGGCCCCCCCCCCCCCCCCCAAGAAAAAGCTTGATGTTGCCAGCCTTCAGCGTGTCGACAAGAATGCTGCCCTTCAGGCCGATTTACAGCGCATGCTCAAAGACACAGTTGATCCAGCAGACTCCTCCCCTGAAACACTCTGGGAACAACTGAAAACTGCTATTGTAAAATCCTCTGTGGAAGTCTTGGGCTTTGCTAGAAAGAGGAACAAAGACTGGTTTGACGAAAACGACGTAGAGATCCAGGAACTTCTAGGAAAAAAAATAGCCGCCCACCAGGCCCACCTAGCCCAGCCTTCCTGCCCTGTGAAGAAGTCTGCCTTCCGCCTCATCTGCAGCAGTCTCCAGCTCAAGCTTAGAGAGCTCCAGAACGAGTGGTGGTCCAGACTCGCACAGAGGACCCAGCTCTGCGCTGACAACGGTGACTACAGGGGCTTCTACGAAGCACTGAAAGCAGTGTATGGCCCTAGGCACCTGGTACAAAGTCCCCTGCGAAGCGCTGATGGACAGGCACTCCTCACAGATAATACCTCCATCTTGAACCGCAGGTCGGAATACTTTCAGGTCCTCTTCGGCGCTGAACGCACTGTTCAAGAAACAGTCATCCTCCAAATCCCACACCTTCCACTAAAGGTTGAATTGGACGAACCGCCCACCGCCGAAGAGACCCTCACAGCCATCCACCAGCTCAAGAGTGGCAAAGCAGCAGGTATTGACGGAATCCCGCCAGAGATCTGGAAACATGGAGGTCCAGTACTGCACAACAAGCTCCACGACCTCTTTCTCTGCTGCTGGGGAAAAGGAACACTACCAAAGGATCTCCGTGATGCAGTCATCATCACCCTGTACAAAAACAAAGGAGAGAAGTCTGCCCGCTCTAATTATCGTGGAATTACCCTGCTGTCCATTGCCGGGAAAATTCTCGCAAGGTTGCTCCTGAATCGGCTGGTACCTGCCATCGCTGAAGACCACCTCCCAGAGGGCCAGTGTGGCTTCAGAGCCAACAGGAGTACCACCGATATGGTCTTTGTGCTGAGACAGCTTCAGGAGAAGTGCCGCGAGCAGAACAAAGGGCTGTACGTAACGTTTGTCGACCTAACAAAAGCGTTTTACACTGTGAGCAGGCAAGGTATGTGGCAGATCCTGGAGCGACTAGGTTGTCCCCCAAAGTTCCTCAACATGATCGTCCAGCTCCACGAGGACCAGCAAGGCCAGGTCAGACTAAACAGTGACCTCTCAGAACCATTCCCCATTCGCAACGGCGTGAAGCAAGGCTGCGTGCTGGCACCGACCCTCTTCACCATCTTCTTCAGCATGATGTTGAAGCAGGCCACAGTGGACCTCGACGATGACGACGCAGTGTACATCAGGTATCGTCTCGATGGCAGCCTGTTCAACCTCAGACGACTGCAGGCCCACACGAAAACCCTAGACCAACTGATTCGTGAGCTGCTCTTCGCTGATGACGCTGCCCTCGTTGCACACACAGAGAGAGCCTTGCAGCGCATTACGTCCTGCTTCGCAGATGCCGCCCAGCTCTTTGGACTTGAGGTCAGTCTGAAAAAGACAGAGGTCCTTCATCAGCCAGCACCCAAGGAAGAGCATCGCCCTCCCCACATCACCATCGGCGAGTCCGAACTGAAGTCTGTACACCAGTTTACCTACCTTGGCTGCATCATCACGTCAGACGCCAAGCTGGACAAGGAGCTGGACAACAGGCTGGCAAAAGCGAACAGTGCTTTCGGGCGACTATTCAAGCGGGTGTGGCACAATCAACAGCTGAAAAAAGGCACCAAGATCAGCGTGTACAGAGCTGTCGTCCTCACCACCCTGCTGTACGGTTCCGAGTCCTGGGCCCTCTACCGCAGCCAACTACGACTCCTCGAACGCTTTCACCAGCGCTGCCTGCGTACCATCCTGGGCATTCACTGGAGTGACTATGTCACCAACGTCGAGGTCCTTGAACAGGCGGAAACTGTGAGCATCGAGGCTTTGCTGCTGCGGACACAGCTTCGCTGGGCGGGGCACGTCTCCAGGATGGAGGATCATCGCCTACCCAAGATCACTCTGTTCGGCGAGCTCGCCACTGGACACCGAGACAGAGGGGCACCAAAGAAGAGATACAAAGACGGTCTCAAGAAGTCACTTAGTGCCTGCCAAATCGACCACCGCCAGTGGTCTTCGTTTGCTGCGGACCGTGACACCTGGCGCTCCACCATTCACAAGGCAGCCGTCTCCTTTGAGGACTCTCGCAGAGCTAACCTTAAGGACAAGCGGCTCAGAAGAAAAAACAGAGTTGTCGTAACTCAGAACCCTGACCAGACCTTCCCCTGCAGCCACTGCGGTCGAACCTGCCTGTCCCGGATTGGCCTCCGCAGCCACGAAAATGCTTGCAGACGACGTGGGCAAGCCCTATAGAATCTTCGTTCGCGAAGTCAAGCCAAGACATCGTGAACGTATATGAACGTGTAATCAGGTAGTTGGGTCACATAAAATAGCAAAAGCCAGTATGTCCGTTTTTGAGAAAAGCCAGATTTTCATTGTTACACAATGAAAATCTCGCTTTTCTCAAAAATGGACATACTGATTGGCTTTTCTCGTGTAACGGCAGTATTCTGCGGTCAATGTTTTTCCCTCTAAAATCTGTTCCCATAATACTCTGTAATTATCGCCCATTGTGACGGATCGAAAACCAAAAGCAATAATAATAAAAAGTATGTAGTAAGTTGAAATTTCTGAGTCTTTAGTCATGATTCAGTGGTGCGTGTTCATGCAGAAAGTTCTAAAACCAAAAAAGTAAGTAACCAACAAAGTACAAACCTCGCCTTCAAGGGACCGTCAAGCACACAACGTGTGCGTGTTCTTGCAAGGCGTTTTTCTTTTATTCTTGGCACTGTAAAATTGGCAGTCAAGTTTTCTGTCCGGATTTCATGCATAAACAGGCCAACCAAAGTCTGTAAATGCTGGTTTGAATTACACGTATAAAAACCCAGTTCACAAAGGCCGGAGTCGGGCGCAGTGGGCCCGGCAAAGTATCACTGATGTTCGCACCTTCGGATGTGAAACATGGGCACCGGCCGAAGTCCTTTATATGTGCATGCAGCGCAGTGTTGCCAGGGCCGCCGAACCAATGTCAGTATTCAAGGCACAACACTGAAGTCAGTGAATTTTGTCAATGCTTCTTCTACTAAGCTTTCTTTCATTCTTGGAGTTTTACTGAACTCATTCTGCCCGCGACACATCACAGCAAGATATGGCTCGACCATGATAGTCAGTTCAAGGGTGGTGGCAAAATAGATTGGCGCCTCAGTATAGGCGCCAAGCTATTCTGCCACCACCCTTGAACTATATGGTCGATCTGTCTCCTGAATTGTAATGCAGTAGGCCGCTCAGAGGGTCACAGTAACTCCAAAATGTGGGTATTTCAGTCCGTGTGAGCTAGAGACCACTAGAGCCGTGCGCGTTATGTCCCCGATGCCGAATGACTGCGGATACAGATGTGATATTGATGCTGACATGTCAGTTAACAGGACAAAGAAGGATGGGGGGGGGGGGGGGGGGGGGAGTGCCCTTGACTGAGTGACCGCCCACCTGTCCCATACTATACTGACGAGCAAAAGAAATGCGACATTTTTGGAATCCGATTGGAAACACTAAAGTCACAGTCGGTGATGCCAATGATTCCGGGTAAGAACTGTCGCATTTCGTCTTTTGCTCGTTATCATTGTAGTACACAGCCGCGCACGGTCAACTCAGTGAATCAGTCAGAGTGAACATGCACCGCCTGAACTTGATGCACTGTAACTTTTTTTTACCCCCAGTAACGCTGCAACTGATCGGTATGTAGTGATGCACTGGCAGCGCGGCACTGAAGTCAGAAGTGCAGCAGCCAAATTTATCGCTCAATCCGGTATACTGAAACGCTTTCAAAGTGCTGAATTTCGTCAGTGAAGTGTTCAGTTTAAAATTACTGTGGGAAACCCCGCTTGTCGGCCGACTGATGAAGCCGGACTAGACCGGCGGCCGTACGTCTGGTGCCGGTAGCCGTCAACGGCCCAACTTGTAAAAAACGTTAATAATAAAGACTACATGTGTGTGTGTGTGTGTGTGTGTGTGTGTGTGTGTGTGTGTGTGTGTGTGTGTGTGTGTGTGTGTGTGTGTGTGTGTTTAAAATCAGCAAAAACGTGACACTTAGGCCGAGGCCGCCTGACGGGCTCAGCATCCTGATACTTTTGGTCACGTTATATTTTCAAATCAGTGATCGAGGTAGGTGAGGCAGTGCCCAATCAAGGACCGGTATTTGTAAAAATAACATTTTGCCTTGTTTGAAAATTTGTAGTATGGCTGAATGTTGGAATTTGCTGGAAAGTTCTGGTTAGATAAGAGGAGACATGTTTGGTGCGGCTTTGATTCATACCATCCTGAGCTTATCCAGTGGACAATTGTGGGCCTATGTTGAGTTGCCGTTGCCATGGGGTTTTGAGGGGCACTCTGATTTCAGCTATGCTTGGGTGTGGGGTTGGTAAGGAATCAGGTTCATAGCCAAGAAATGAGACAGTCAATGTCGTGCTGTTTTTTTTTTTTTTTTTTTGTCTTTTTTTTTTTTAAATTTTATTTTGTGCATGGCAAATGTGCAGCTGGTAAGCGGTAGTGTTTTTTAGGGGATTGGAAAATTAGGGGATGACTGGGACTGACTAAGGCTAAGAGATTGGACAGTACGGAAACGGCATTGATTGATTGATTGATTAGTTCCGGGTTTAACGTCCACGGCACCGAAGTGATTAATGGACGGCCCTGACGGGCGGGTTATGGGGGACAGGGAAATCTATTGCCTATGGAGTACGACCTGAACACTGATTAACTCAGGCGCACTCCAACTGTGCCACTTTGATTTACCAGGACCTTTCTACGGACATGCTATTGAACAAATCCGTCTTTTCCCCCTGGATTGTGAGTCCAGCTACCGGGGCCGGGACGGGATTCGAACCCACGACCCGGCGATTCCCTTCGCTCTCCTGCTCCGACGTTTAACCGCCTGAGCTATTTCGGACTCTTTTGGAAACGGCACTTCTTCTTCTTCTTGAACAGGGATTGGGACTTCCAGCTTTCGCTGATTTCGTCCAGGGGGGGGGGGGGGGTGGGCCAGGGGAGGTTGAGGGGGGGGGGGAGGTTGTCTCACTGTCTGTCTGTCGCTCCGTCGCGCTGCTGGCTGGTGGTGCTGCCGGGGCCGGGTGGTTGATGGTGCAGGAGGCAGGTGGTAGGCCGGGGGCCGTCGCCTATCGCCAGGCTGGTGGGTGGTGGTGTGCCAACCACTCCAGAAAATGTTGAAGGAGTGGTGGCGGTGGTGGTGGAGGTGGCCGGGGGAACCGTGGCCGGTTGTCGATAGGTCTGGGGAGGTAGAGTGGTGGAGGCGGCGGCCAGTCAAATCTTGGTCGAGGGGCCGGGCGCTGGAACGGGCGTGGTGGGTGGCGGTGTTGGGGTGGTAGTCGGAGGTGTGGTGGCGGCGTGGGGAGGAGTGGTGGGCGCTTGTTTCTGAACCGCTTGGGTGGCCGGTGGCGTTGTCGGTTCGGTTGGGTGGTGGTTGACTGATTGACTGTTGGTGTCGGCGGCGGCGGTGGCGGTTGTTGTGGTGCTGGGTCCGTTGCGGTGCTTTTTTCTTCCTTCGTTGGTACAGGGGTTGCGTCTGTGCCTGCTTCTTGCGTAGGCGGAGCGGTGGTACCGCAACCCCTGTGTTTGGTGGTGATGGTGGTAGTCCCTGTCTTCTTCTTTGCCGTTGTTGGGGCAGCTGACGTCCCTATTGAACTCTGTTCCGGTGCTGCCTGGCATTCGCCATCTCTGTAGGTGGTGGTGGTGGTGGCTTGGCTGGCCGTTTCTTTTACTTTTGGTGAGTGGAGGTCCTTCAGAGCCCCGGCGTGTACCATCCACCGGGCGGCGACCAGCGCACGGTGGTAGTCGTCCCCTTCGACTGCCTTGATGATTGGGACTGCATCCTGTAGCAGGAGGACTAAATCGTCAAAGTCCATCCCCCTGAGTCGGGTCCCCGCCTCCACAGGCAGTGCCGGCCTTTCCCGGGTGATTGAATCGGGAAGGTTGACCGGCGGCGGGGAGGGCGGGAAATCCGGCTCAGTTGCCGGCTCCGACGATGTGTCCGTTTCCTCAGGCAGCATCAAGGGGGTGACCGGGGGTGGTTCTTCCTCCTCTTCTTCTTCTCGTCTTTGGTCACGGTACGGGCTGGGTGGAGTCGCCCGTCCTAGCATGAGCATTTGCGTTCGTATATGCTCTGGCGTTAGTGAAAAAAAGTCGTGTGGGACCGTCGGATAAGCGAACGGCCTCACGACGAGTTTGCCTTCCGGTGTCATTGATATCTGTGGGTCCCACTCTGGTTGCGCCTGCGGCCGTATCGGTGGAGACAGAGGGGGCCGATAGCTCCTTGTCTCTCGTTGGGCCGCTGGCTGTTGTCCAGACGCTTGGGGGAGGGTGGAGGCATATTCCTCCGCCTGTTGCTTGTTGGTTTTTCGTCTATTTCGCTTTCCTTTGTCCATCTCGCCGAGCGTGCGACTTGACTTGACTTGGTCGGCTGTGTGTAGTGGGAGCGCTAGTTGTGCGGTGGACCGTGCACTTGCGCTCTGTGTCTGGCTGGCTGGCTTGCTTGCTTGTTGGCGTCTTGTTTGAGAGAGCGGAAAAACACCGTCCTCTCTCCTCTGCTGCTGGACGCTGATGTTGATCGGAAACGGCACTGTGTTCCTTGGCCTTTTATACGAGACAACCGCGGCTCCGTCCGCGCAGGAAAGTTCTCTGGCATAACCGAGTCCTCGCCCGCCAATCACTGAGTGGTATGATGCAACCTGGTCACGTGAACTCTTTTCCATGAGTAGATCCGGGCCTCTCACCCGCGCATATTCAAACATCGTGCAAACCAGCTTGACACTAAACGCGTTTGTCGGTCAGTCCCGGCGACGCACACCCGGCTCAGCCGCCTACCGTGATTACATCAGCTCGGGGAAACTGAAACTGACCCTGCAGTACTGACTCAGTTGCCTTCGGTTGCAAATCGTGTGACAAAACTATTGTCAGTGATAGCCTCAGTGATACCGTGCGGCTTAAAGCAAGTTACCATCCGTTATACTAGCACTGCATTGTGACTTGCTCAGTGGAGTCCAGGGCAATAACTTGAATGATCGCGGGGCGGACATTGTACCGAGCTGGCAACGAGACAGGCGACTTGAAAGCCGGACAGAGATCCATAGAGAACCAGACCAATATCGGCACCGATCGAAAAAAACAACAACAAACAACTCTGGGCAGACTTCTGATTCTACGATCTTCAGACATGGATCAATACCATGATAGCCCAGGGCCGGACCCAGGGGGGGGGGGGTTACCTGGGTTCCGGAACCCCCCCTCCCAACTTAAAAAAAAAAAAAAAAAAAAAAAAAAAAAAAAAAAAAAACAGTGAATTTTTTTTTATGCAAAGGGAGTTCCAAAGCTTTTTTTTTTTTAATTGTTTTTAAAACATTGCAGTTTTTAGTCACTTTTGATCCAAGGCACAAAGAGTTATTTATAGACAATTCAACGAAAATCCATTTCAAGGGATCCGTTTAAACGTCCAAAACGTTTTCCCGTTGAAACGACCAAGTAACCCAACCCCTAACCCTATTATTAGTAAATGCAGCCATATTTTCTTGTTCTGGCCGCAAGCCTCTTCCAGCGCCTTCACCTTGATACAGCCCTAATCCCCCAAAAACGACTTTTTAGAAAGATTAATTAAGACGCTAAGTTGATAATTATGATAATTCGTTGTAACGAACATCCGTTAAAACGACCATCATTGAATCATCCAAAAACATCGTTGAAATGGATTTCCGTTCAATCAACCAGGTACCCAAAAGAGTTGCTCTCCTTCAGTGCACGTCTTTCCGAGAAAGATCAGTGAAAAGACGTCTGACGTCATTAAGGTTTGTGGGGGGAAGTTTAAATCTAGATCTATTTTCTTTGGTAACACTTCACTTTTGCTGTCTCCTCGAAAATGCCGAAACTGAAAAAAAACAGATGCTGATGGCAGTAGGCGACTGTCATGCTGGTTTTCATCAAGCTCCATTTCAGAAGGTGGGTACATTTTTAAATCCAATTTTGTCTCATAAAAGAAATGTAGTCAGTAGAACTAGGTAAAATTCACCCATTCCGAATTCGATTCAAATGAGCACGTGGCGATGGCGCCGGTACTTCCTTCCTGTGAGTGTAGCCTACGCTGTAGGAGCTGATACTAGCTGCATATAATGAATATCATAGATATAAAACAGCCCCACTTATTAAAATACCAAAACAGGTAACAATTAAAGTAATGCATAGCCTAAAATTTATTTCACAAAGTATTATGATATATAACTTTTAAAATGTCAATTTAAAAAATAAAGATATCGGCATCAATGATCAATATTGCTTTTATATTTATAAAAAAAATCTTTGGACGGCAAAATATCGTTTTCAATAACAAAACCAAGGGCTAAGTTATAAGGTATCGTTATCACTAGTGCAGCTTACTAGCTATGTATTGTGACGTAAATCTCTTCGGAGAGCAAAACAGAACCGTCTTGATGGCTGACTATGGAAACCATAGCCTATCTGACGCCACTTGTTGACAGCGTCGCCATCAATTGTGACGGCAACATAGCCTTTCCGGGTGCGAAACCGTCATGACGACTTCGGTTTCTGGAACGACAAGAAGCCATCACGACGGCATCCCAACCACTGCCTTTTTTACATAATAAAATGGAAAATAAAAATGTGCTGAAATTTTGCCAACTGCTGAAAATCAGAAAAAAATTGTTAACAGTTCCTATGCCTGTGAACAACGTGCTACAAAATAAGATTATTCACCCTTAGGCCTTTTGTTGATGAAATTTAAAATAAGCTAAGAACTAGTCAGAAAACCACTGTTTTTCTTTTTTTTTATATTAAATTATTATTATAAAATTGTAGTAGACGTGTTAACACCTGCAATGCATAATCATATATAAGATGTTGAAAAGACGGTTCTATTTTATTTTACATTTTTGTTGTTGCTTTTAGGATAAAATTTCATGTTTTAATTTTTATGTTATGTCTTTGTTTTTTCTTTTTTTTTCTTTTTGTTTGTTGTTGTTGAGTAAATTGTAAAGCGCTTAGAGCTGTTTACAGGTAAGCGCTATATAAGAAAACTTTTAATAATAATAATAATAATAATAATAATAATAATAATAAAAGTTGTTTTTCTAAACGGCAGATGATGCAGTTCCTCGAAAGAGACAAAAATCAACCCAAAGTGAGACCACTGGCAGTGGAGTTCGAAACAGTGACATGGGAACAAGTAAAAGCAGTGTTGGTGAGTAATTTACTGCCCCCCCCCCCCCCCGCCCCCCCCCCCCCCCCCCCTCTCCAAAAAAAAAAATTAAATTAAATACAACCTGAAATTGATACGTGATTGAGTGTTTCAATTTAATAATTAATATTAAACAAAATGACTGGTGGGTTCCATTGGCTATCATTAGCCTGAAGAAGACTCTACGAGTCATAAGGTAGCAAAGATTTTGTCCATCATTTGGGGGGAGGGGTCTAAAAAGAAAAGCTGTTATTTCAGATCATAAATATATATCTAAGCTTGACTGAAGTGTGTAAACGAAGACATATATATGCTTTAAATGTAATTATCTTGTTGCAGGTCTCTCTCTCTCTCTCTCTCTCTCTCTCTCTCTCTCTCTCTCTCTCTCTCTCTCTCTCTCTCTCTCTCTCTATGATCTCTCTCTCTCTCTCTCTCTCTCTATGATCTCTCTCTCTCTCTCTCTCTCTCTCTCTCTCTCTCTCTCTCTCTCTCTCTCTCTCTCTCTCTCTCACAGTTACACACACAATCGTTTTAGTATTTCAGACTTCTCATAGACCCAACTTTTATTTGTATTTCAGACTCCTCCTCAAGCATTGATCAGCCTGCCGGGGGCCTGCTTTCTGAATCCTCTGCCATGCCAATGACCGACCAGCCTGATGTGAGCCTGCTTTCTGACTCCTCTTCAGATTTCTCCTCTCAGATCACCAGCAACAAAAATATCGATTTTGGTGAAGTCAATTTCATGAAACACACGCGAGTCGTTTCACTGTCAAACAGTGACAAGGAGCATCTTCTAAGGCAACACTGGAGACCATCACCTGGTTTTCAGTTTCCAACAACAGTGATAAACAACAAGAACCGAAAATTTCAGCATGAGTGGTTGCAAAAGTACTCCTGGCTTGTGTATTCTCCTTTCGAGGATGGGGCTTACTGCAAGTATTGCCTATTATTTGCAAAGTCTACTGAAAACCTGGGCAAGTTTGTGAAGACGCCATGCAAGAACTGGAATAAAGCCTGTGGTCAGATCAAAAAGCACTCGTTATCACAACACCACAAAGATGCAATGGCAAATGGAGAGCAGTTTTTTACAATCATGGATAAACCAGAGCAGAGCATCGCCAGTGAAATCAATCAGAAAAATGCAGAAAACATCGCTGCAAATCGACAAGTTCTGACAAGCCTCTTCAGGATTGTTGAAGTGTGTGGAAGACAGGAGTTAGCTCTGAGGGGCAACTGTGATGATGGCATTCTTCAGAGTGAGAACAGAAGCAATTTCAATGCCCTTTTGAATCTGTGCATCAATGCAGGAGATGAAACTCTCCGGAAACTTCTAGATACATGCGATAAGAAGGCCATATACATTTCAAAAAGTACACAAAACAGACTGATAGAGGTTCTTGGTGATCAGATCCGCAACAAGATTCTTGCAGAAATTATTGCAGCAAAACAGTTTACCGTGCTTGCTGACGAAGTCACAGACAGCTCAAATTGGGAACAACTTTCAATTATATTGAGATTCGTCGATGGAAGTCTGAAAGTTCGTGAAGAGTTCCTGGCCTTTGTCCAGTGCAGAGATACCACAGGTGAAACACTTTACAACAAGATTGTTGAGTGTCTGGCCTTGTGGGGGCTTGATTTCAACAATGTTAGAGGACAAGGTTATGACGGGGCCGCAAACATGGCAGGAAAGTTTAAAGGAGTGCAGGCACGTTTTCAAGCAAGGAACAACAAAGCACTGTACTTTCACTGTGCTTCCCATAGCTTGAGTCTGCATTGTAAAAGCATGCGGCTTGCCTGCAGTGAAAAACATGATGGGAGCACTGAGGGAACTGTCACTGTTTTTCTCAAACTCTCCAAAGAGACAAAGAAAACTTGAAGATACCATCAAAGCATCTCAGCCTGACACGACAAAGACAAAGCTTGTTGATCTGTGCAGAACAAGATGGGTAGAAAAACATGAAGCACTGGAGGTTTACACATCTCTCTTCCTGGTTGTTCACGACTGTTTGGGACAAATGTGTGAAGACAGTGACATTTGGGACAGTGAGACATTGACCAAGGCAACTGGCTTTCTCCACACCTTGAGCAGCAGTGTTTTCCTCGTTGCATTCGTTGTCGTCCGCAATTGTTTGCGTTACTTAAAACCCTTGACAGTGAAGCTCCAGAAAAGAACAAAAGATGTTGTCGATGCCTACAGGGAAATCAAAGAGGTCAGTAACTCCATGTCTTCTATTAGAAGAGATGTCGACACAGCGTTCGTTGCCTGGTTTGGTGAAGTCAGCAAAATGGCAAATGCTTTGACAACTGATGTTGTTGTTCCTCGTCAAGCATCCCGCCAGACACTCCGTGACAACCAACCTGCGGCCACTCCAGAAGAATATTTCAAGATTAGCATTGACATTCCTTTCTTGGAACACCTGTCAACCGAATTGAACTCGAGGTTCAAAAATGCTGACCTAGCAGTTGATGGTCTCTGTCTGGTGCCAAGCACTTTAATAGACAACCAGGATGGTTTCATGCAGGTTCCAGAAGGGGTGAAGACACTGGCAATGTTGTGGGAGTCTGACCTACCAGACAACGCTACCCTTGATGCAGAATACCAACGGTGGGTTTGCAAATGGCGAAGTGCTGCTGAGAATGCGACAGATCCACGGCATCAGAAGCACTGAAACACTGTGACAGGGATTTTTATCCCAACCTGTTCATCATGCTAAAGAACCTTTGCATCCTGCCTGTCACTACTGCCGAGTGTGAGCGTTCAAATAGTCAGTTGCGCAACCTGAAAAACTACCTGCGCTCTACAATGGGGCAACAGAGACTCAATGCACTTGCTTTACTGAAAGTGCACAGGGATGTTGATATTGACTTCAAAGAGGCAGTGAACTGTTTTGCCAGAAGATACAATTCACAAATGGTACTAATGCCGAGGAACCTAGTGCAGCAAGACTGAAAGTGAAAGCAGGGCCCTGATGTTCATAAACTACAAGGTAAAGCTTTATACCGTTAACGATCAACGAAAAGTAGTGAATAATAATAGTATACAAAACATCTCTGTTGATAAATAAATGTGTGTGTGTGGGTGGGTGTTTTTTTAAGGGAGGGGCAGGTGATAATTTTTGTACCCCAGAGTTTGTCAGTTCGATTGTTCAAAAAGCTCAAAGTCCCCAGACCATCACAAATGGCTTTTTCAAGGCTCAAATTGCACCAGATTGCACCATTTTGCATCCTTGAAAAAAAAAAATTCCGGGGGGGCATGCCCCCGGACCCCCCTAGAAGGCTCGGCGCTTCGCGCCTTCGCTTTATACTGAATCTGTAACCCCCCCATCGACTTTTCCCAGGTCCGGCCCTGTAGCCAACAGATCTATCGTACTTACCTCGCCAGCGGCGTCCATGGAGCTCAGTGGCCTACAGATACCTTTTGCGTGGCTGAAGTCACCGCTCCCAACTTGAGACAAACTGTGCTAGTCGCGAGAAATGAACCGCAGGGCCACCACGCGGAGGAGAAAATGATCAACAGACTACTATATATGATATATTATGGGACACTTTCGTCTCAACAGACCATGCGCTGGTTTCTCAATTATTCACCCTGCGGCCCATGCAGTGACAAGATCGCTTCTTTTCTGGGGGAAGCGAGAGTGCGGTACGATATTCAGATTTACCTGGAGATCTATTGTGCGTCCCTGTACAAGATCAGGCGACCATCCAGTGTGAGCGGCATCACCACCCGTGTTCCCTCAACGTTCCGTTCTATGAGGATCACATTAACGCCGACGGACTGCTGAAACTTCAGAGGCCGCGGTATGGTGTGAGCCTATTCACATTTGACAGATATGTTTGGGCGACACTAGCTGCCCTGCTAAATGTCCAGCCTGAAATCATCCGAGCCAGAGAGATGGAAGATCCAGTCTTCAAACAGGACCTTAAGGAAGTCCTACATGTATCATTGATGGAACGACTCAGGCAGGCTAGGGTGGTCGGCCTGTGATGTCATAACGCGCAGCCTCTACTTAGGAGAATGCGCTCAACAAGTGGGTACGTATTTCTTCACAATTGTAACCCTTTCGGGCCATCTTGAAACACTTTTCGGCATGAAATGCTACCATGATAATTCAAGGGTAGTGCCAGAATAGCTTAACGCCCAGGGGCGCCAAGCTATTCTGGAACTGCCCTTGAACAAACGAAAACGCTGGATCTGTCTCCTAATCTCAGTGTCAGTCCCGTAATCTGTCATGGACCCTTCATAAAGCAATGATAATAATATTAATACCGGTTATTATATATTCCCAATTCTGCGAATCGGCTCAAAGCGCCGCGAACTGCACCCAACACGCACGCTCACGTGACACACACGCATTCACTCTCTGAAGACAGTGACACAGGACGGTGCGAAGGGTCAGTTCAGCTACTGAGGTTTTGGACTAATTTTGATCGCTTGTATTTGAAATTTATAAAGTGGCCTGAAACCGGTACCATAGGGTACCAATGAGAAAATTTCAAAAAAAGAAAAAATCAGCCCCAAGACGTTTAGTGGATTCTTTTGAGCGACCAGCCTTGTGACCGATAACCTTTCATTAACCCATATCATACTGAGGCTAAAAGCTTTAACTTTGTACACTGCCATAGGCAAGCTACATTATAGTACTTACAGATACGGATATAGACCAATGGCTTTAGTTCAAGGGTGGTGCCAGAATAGCTTGGCGCCTAGAGGCGCCAAGCTATTCTGGCTCTACCCTTGAACGATTTTAGTCAAACTTATTTCACACACTGGTGTATTCCGAATGATAAGGGTTAAAGACGATTATTTAGGTAGCACTAGCCACCTGAATGATGGCCTGCATGACAGGTGAGTGCCTGTCTTTTAAAGACCATTGTGTTCTTGCAAAACGCGATCTAAACAGGATCTGCAGTACAACTTGGGTGAGCCTCGGTGACCGTATTGCGATACCTCAGTGCGTACTTAATTGTCAATAGTATTCCTGAATCCACAATATATGTAATGCAATGCCGTACCGGGCAGTGACGGATCATGTAAGTTGCTATATGAACGAACTGCATTTGACATCATGGTCAGCGCTGTCGCGGATGCCTGATGGGGATAGAAGATATTCCATTCTCATCAGGCGTTGCAGAATCCGTGGCTACGGCCATTGAAATTGCTGGTCACAGCCCCGGCGCGGGACACATTGATTTTGCTAGGCCTTTCAAAGCAGCGGCATAGCATGAGCCATGGCCTTGAACCACGCTGTGATTTCCGTCGTAGAGTGTGTAGCGATACCATGTGATCTGGCGTCACACATCGCGGCTCATCCGACGCTGATGTATGGCATTGCCTTATCGTGGATCCAGGCCTTAACACTGCATGTGAAAAAAAAAAAAAAGAGTTAAAGATTGGAGTTCAACGGCAGTCGGTTATCAGCTTTTTTTACTTCACGTTAACCCATTTAGCCCCGAGTCCTTACAGCAGGAGATGGATTGACCATGATAATTTAAGGGTAGTGCCAGATTAGCTTGGCGCCTTCAGGCGCCAAGCTAATCTGGCACTATCCTTGAATTATCATGGTCGATTTTATCTCCTGCAATTGGTACATAGTCCATTAGACAACACCTCCAAAATTTGAGAAATGGGACCTTGGTGCTACAAGGGTTAAGGAGGAAACCAGAAGTAGGTCAGTCAAAATTGCGCGTGTTTCGACGTGACGAAAACAGTGGATTCAAAAATCCCTGACAAACATGCGATATCGCACGTTTGTCCGGGCTTTTTGAATCCACTGTTTTCGTCGATACACATATAATTTTGCCCCTAGTTTTGATTTCCTAACAGCGTCTATTGTCTCGACCTGCATCCCGTTTTATTTTCATTTTTTATGTGCATCCCGTTTTATTTTCATTTTTTATGTATACACAGTGGGCATTGAACCTGAAGAAATTAACCCGCTTGTGCATGCCGTCCGCAGTACTGTTTTCAATACCGGGGATTGCATGCACAAAAGGGTTAAATACATTTTTCCTGTTTATGTGCAGGACAGCTCAGAAATAGGCGTATCATGAGGAACTACCGTCAGTTCAGAAACACCGAGCCTTTGCCACACGACCATCAAATGTGCGTATCCAACGACCGTCAGTTCAGAAACGTGCGCATGCCAGACGACCATCAGTTCAAAAATCTGCGTATGCACAAGCGACCGTCACTTCAAAAACCTGCGTGTGCCAAACGACCGTCACTTCAAAAACCTGCGTGTGCCAAGCGACCGTCACTTCAAAAACCTGCGTGTGCCAAACGACCGTCACTTCAAAAACCTGCGTGTGCCAAACGACCGTCACTTCAAAAATCTGCGTGTGCCAAACGACCGTCACTTCAAAAACCTGCGTGTGCCAAATGACCGTTACTTCACTGAAAACCTGTGCATGCCAAACGACCGTCAGTTCAGAAACCTGCGTATGCCAAACGACCGTCAGTTCAGAAAAAGGCGTATTCCAAACGACTGTCAGCTCAAAAACGAGCGCATGCCGCCAAACGTTATCACTTCAGAAATAGGCGTACGCCAAACGACCTTCAGTTCAGCAACGTGCGTATGCCAGAATTTCTGTGATACTCGTTTGACACTGTCATGATCATGCTTGATTTTCAGCAATAATATGTATCTGATGTTGCTTTGCAAGACCATAAATGAAAAGTTTATATGATTATTGCATTTCAAGTTTCATTTAGGGGATTATGAAATAACTTCCCATAATGCCCCTTTCACATACACGGATCTTTCTTACGAGTCCTTACGATTTGGCCACTTTTACGACGAGTGGTTACGATTTAATACGAGCTATTTGCGGTTTAATTACTGACTATTACGAGGTATTACGATGTATTTACGGCAAAATTCCACGATTTGTTACGAGTTGTCACGGATAAATCACGAGCAACTTACGGGCATTTTACGAGCTTTTTACGGATTGTTACGAGTAGGCCTACATTACGGAATGTTACTATTCATCGAAGCTTTTATGTGTTAGTTACGACCTGTTGACGTGTTGTTACGATCGAGTATTTACAAGTCCTTACGATTTTATGGCCCCAAAATATAAAACATTGGATTGTGTCGTGATGTCAGTTATTACTCTTAAGACTAAAATAACACCCACACCCACCCACCCACACACACACACACACACACACACACACACACACACACACACACACACACACACACACACACACACACACACACACACGTCTGCTGTGCTTTTTGGACGATGAGGCGAGTGTTTTCCTCCCACTTAAGTTGAGGTCACATGACAGGATAGTGCCAAGAAACTTAAAGTTATACTTAACTTTATTTCTTTATTTATAATATTCAAAACAGTTTACAAGTTATACAAGTTACAATACATTTACTTTCAATATTACACTGTTCAAGATATTTCATTTACTAAGTGTTCACTGGGCGTCGGTAGTCGGCGTCGGCGGCACCTTGGGCGTAGCAGACATATAGTCACTCAAGTTAAAGTCCGAGATGAAGGAAGTGTTGGCGTTCAGTGTCTGAAAAGCACCGGTCAAGGTTGCTGCAGCATCCGTCGAAGTTGAAGTTGTAGTGGTGGGTGCCCGGGTTCTACTGCGTACTGGGGTGGAGTGCGCGGGGCGTTGCAGCTGATCCCGCAGGACGGGTTGCAGGTTGGCCGGTTGAAACTGTGTCCACGGGTACTGTCCTTGCTGTTGCAGGACATCAGCAGGTGGGTTAGATGCTGCCAGGTTGCATGCCATGATGTAGTCGGTAGTCAGCTGGGGATGATGGGTCTGCCTCAACACTGTGGTGGACGTTGTCGGCGTAGGACTGGGAGATGCGGCGAGGTGTGGTGTTGCTTGCAACAGGGTGTACTGCGGTGCTGCTGGCTTGCTGCATGAATCTGAACGGAGGCTGTGGTGGCTGCAAAAAGGTGACTTGCGGTGGTTGCTGCGCTTGACAACGTTCCCGGTTGCCGGACTGTTTCACATACTCCATCGCCTTGGAGGTGGCTTTATGGGTGAAATCCTCCAGGCAGGAAGGGGTCATCTTCGCCATGAGCATGCCGAGGAAGTCGCAGGTTTTCTCTATGTCACTTTTCGGCTCTGCCAGCTGCTGCGAGACTTTGTTGAGGTAGTCGGTGATGGAGCGTGTTGTCGCTGATGTTGTCGCTGACTAATGTACCTTCAAGGGTACTCTGGGGTGCCACTGATGACTTACTGCAGTCAGAGTGCAGATCAGGTCTCAGAATCTTCGACCCTCTGGTGGCCCTGGCTTGACAGATATACGGCTTGACGAAATCAAATTTCTCCAACAAGCATGTGTTTCTAGGCGTCATGATGTTATCTACAGCACCGGCGCCGGATCGTGTTGCATTTTCCTTCTTCTTCACCTCCTTCACGTACTGGGTCCGCAGCGAAGTATACCATCTGTAGAGGTCGCCAGGGTTCAGCCGCATCTTCTGATCCATCTCCAGCCAGGCGCGCTCCTTCTTGTGACGGTTCTTAAACTCGAAACAGGACTTGTTGTAAAGGTATCGGTTCTACTTCAGCCACTCAATAACCTCATCCTCTTCTTCATTCGTTAGGGACCTGGTCATCTTAGTCTTAGGCTTCCTGTTCTGGTGCTTCTGAATATAAAACAAAAATAGCCAATTTCATAATACACATAAAAACAAATACTTGTACAGAAGTAACCAACGGAGAAAGAAACACGCTTAGAAAAGACGGGTACAACACAATTTATTAATATTTCGGGTAAATACCCTTTGTCAAAATAGACAAACAAACAAACAGAGAGATTAGCCGCTACTTATCTTCATTGGCAGAAGGAATGTGGCAACTGAAGGAGGTGACGTAAAATAAAATAAAAGAAAAGGAAGAACAAAAGTGCGGAAAAAGTAAAAATGACGTCAACGAAAAATCGTGAGAGAGACTCGGAAAGAACCTGAACACGAGAGACAAGAGTATGTGCAAGCACGTGCAGGAGCGAGCGAAAGAAAAGGCGTGTAGATGAGGCCAGAGAAAGAGAGAGAGAGAGAGAGAGAACGAACGGGGATTACCCTTGGGCACGAAGTAGGCTGAGTGTCTAATACACAAAGCCTGCTAAACACCAACCCGAAGGCAAACTTTATATCACCTTCAAGTTGAGGACTACGCCCTCGGGCAAAAACGGGAGGACCCCGGGAAAAAAAACCCAGCATTTAGCACGGTACACAACAAGGAATAAGTCATGAAAACAAAGCAAAAAATCAAATTCAGTAAGAGAATAATTAGGTATAAGTGGAGAGTTGTGAAACCGTCTTCAAGGGTAACTAAAAAAATAATAATAAAAATAATAAGGGGGGAGAAAGAGAGAGAGAGGCGGGGAGGGGGGAGGGAGGGGGGGGGGGAAGGAAGGGGAAGAAAGGAAAAGGAAAAAGCGTAAAGAGAGAAAAAGGGCTAGAGAGAAGTGTTAAGTGGGGGAAGAAAGAGGGAGAGAGGTAGAGAGAGAGAGAGAGAGAGAGAGAGAGAGAGAGAGAGGGGGAAAAAAGGGGTGGGTGGGATGGGGGCGGAAGACAACCAGCCAGAGCCACCAGCCCCACCCAACAAGCACCCACCAGCTCACAGAAAAACACACAGGCACGCAACAAGACGACCACATACATCCCCAAGGGACGCACACGAACGCCCCGCCCCAAAACCGCGTATTACTCCGTGAGCCAGAGACCGGGCGCCCGACAGGGAAGGGCAAGGGATCCAACTAAACGTTCGGCCAGCGCTGAGAAAGTTCCCAAGGGAAATGTACAAATCAACCAGCGCCAACCTCACCTAACAGGTTAGTGAGTAGTAAAACAGTGAGGTAAAGGTACAGTTAGCAGACACAAGCAAGGTAAAAAATGTTACATATTCATCCCGAGTGGCGCCACAGTGCCCAGTTTATTAATTAGAAATTGTTCACGGTCTTTCCTGGCCCAGACAGTAGTGGCTTGCATAAACCAGAGGCCTTTAACCCGAAATACTTGTACAATTACTATAATTATTTATACTATACATATTATACATGATACAAATTTTACATTAAACATATTATATTATTTATTACTATATTCCTGATTTATTCCTATAAAGTTTGACCTACTTCTGCAGTGGTCGTGGCAGTAGCCCTGTAGCAGCTCCATCGTCCGAATCATCACTTCTGGAGATCGAGGAGTCACGTTCACTGGCTCCTATATCAACTTCAATTTTAGTGTCTTCAGTGTCTTCTACATCAACTGGGTCTAGCTGCGGTAGTGGTTCAGGGGAAGTCGAGCGTGTCCTTCTTCTTCCGCGGAGATTCAGGAGACATCTTGTTGACTGCCTTCTTCTTTGGAGCCATGCTTGTAGAGTCGATATGCATAGATGTGCCTTCTATGAATGAAGTGTTCGATTTTGCAGCTGTTATACCTTTTCCCAAAATCGTAAACAATACGTAAGAATACGTAAAGTATACGTATCTATTCGTAAAGTACTCGTAACTACACGTAAGGTGCTCGTAATAACTCGTAACGATCCGTACAGCCATCGTAACACGACCAGAATGACATCGTTAACAACACGTAAGCACTCGTAATAATCCGTAAAGACTACGTAAACATATCGTAAACTAACCGTAACCGAAACGTGAACAAAACTTGTTACGAGTCATTTACGGATTCTTGCGAGCTTTTTACGCCGTGTTGTTGCGAGCGGTTTACGACACTTCCGGCCGATTGTTACGAGTTATTTACGGGACAAATCAACCCGTGGACAATCCATACGAAGATTTTTGACATGTCAAAACATTTGCCTCTCCTTTCACTTATCCTTAACTCATTCTACCCCAGACGCACCACAGCAAGATAAGGATCGACCATGATAGTTCAAGGGTGATGCCAGAATAGCTTGGCGCCTATGGGCGCCAAGCTATTCTGGCGTCGCCCTTGAACTGTCATGGTCGATCTGTGTCCTGCACTGCAATGCAGTCTTCAGAGGACAACAGCAACATCGTCAGTGTGGGGGATTTCGGTGTTGGGGTAGAATGGGTTAAGAGTGCGTGTTGTGACGAGTTAGTGACGGATAACAGCGAGTTATTGACGGATAACAGCGAGCTATTGACGGATAACAGCGAGTTATTGACGAAATCCAGACCACAAAGGTGACTGCCAAGCGTGTAAAATGCAAAGAAGTACCGAACGATAAAGAAACACGCTTAGAAAAGACGGGGACAACACAATTTATTTGAATATTTCAGGTAAATACCCTTTGTCAAAATAGACAAACAAACAGAGAAATCAGCCGCTACTTATCTTCTTTCGTAGAAGGGATGTGGCAACTGAAGGAGGTGACGTCAAAAGAAAGGAAAAGGAAGAACAAAAGTGCGGAAAAAGTAAAAATGACGTCAACGAAAAAACTCATAAGAGAGAGAGACTTCGAGAGAAACAGAACACACAGACAAGAGTGCGTGTAAGAGTTATTTACGGATGCCGCGTGCGATTGACTACGAGTTGGCGATCCGTAGGGACTCGTAAGAAAAATCCCTGTATGTGAAGGGGGTAGAAATGAGAAGTTATAATAATAATCCCACAATTGTGTCATTTATGGGAATTTTCTAATTATTTTGAATATAATGGTTATCTTGAATATAATGGTACATAATTGGTAGATCTGACCGCATGTAGCTGTTGTAATAACTTGAAATAATGTCCATGTTCGACGTCAGTCAGTCAGTCAGTGCCCAGCTCGGCCCTATGGAGGAAAAAGGCAGTAAGTCAGTTTTGGAAAAGGAGGTTTTCATTGTAATACAATGAAAATCACGCCGTTCACAAAATAGACTTGTATCCTTTTGCCTTCATAGAGTCGAGCAGTTTTGACTGTAATACGAAAAAATATAATTACATATAAAATATATATAAAATTGTACATTGTGTCCTAAAGCGATCGCTTTAATTGATTTGGCGACTGTCGCTCTTTCCACAGACCGGTATTTATTTTTTGATAGCGCGATTGTAAACAATTCACGAATGAGAGCGTGAACCACTGGTATACAGCATACTTTGCATAGTAACAAAGTGGAAACTAACAAAAATCGGATACAACAGCATCCTTTCAGGGTCCCACCAAACAGCACTTTTTTTTTAAAACCTTTTTCTTCCTGATGCACCCATTGCTTGAAATAAATTTTGACTGATAGTTCAAGGGTGGAGCCAGAATAGCTTGGCGCTCGAGGCGCCAAGCTATTCTGGCACCACCTTTGAACTAAAACAGTTGATCTATCTCCTAATCTGTAATGTAGCTTTCATAGGACAGTAAGCAAATTTTACAAAATCAGCCTCAGGGTGAAATGGGGTAAAATATATTTTAAAAAATTGTATAGCAAACTTCGCATTGATATAACATCAAATAAACGAGGGGCCCCTTGGCAATTTGTTATGTCCGAAATTTGTGTAACGAGCTATGTAGCATTTATTGTCACAGCGCTCGTGGGGAACTCCCTCGGGGTCAGTTGCACAGGCCGGCGAGCCTAAATCCTGCGCAAGCCACTAATCAAAGGTGCTTCGCTAAAAGCGGAGCACCTTGCTTAGTTGCTGGTGCAGGATTTAAGCTGGCCCGTGCAACGGAGGCCTTGAGTCTAAACTTTTGTTGTTTGTTTGTTGTTGTTACAAATTTCTCTACTGACTAGCTTTACGACAAGAGTCAGTGGCATAAGAACCGGTGAGGAGCGCCCCCTCCCCAACATACCGACCAAGAAAAAGTGGAAGTATGGGGAGAAACCAGATTGTTGCCAGCCCCCCTCCCCCACCAGTTGGGATAATTTATTTATTTAATTTTGACTGTTTCCTCCACCAACACCCCACTCCCCTGGTTGAAAGTGGGGGGGGGGGGGGTGGTTAGAAAATATTCAATTTAGTCCAATTCATAATATTATTATTAAAACGTTTTGAAAGTGGTACTTTAATCGTTATTGTTAATTAAGTGATTGTCATGTTTGTCAAATTTTTGCATGAATCTCTCTCTCTGCTTCACACTTATTGATGTTTTCTCTTACTTCGTAGTAACCTATTTTTCTTGAGCTGATTATTATCGCTGTGCGTACAACAATTCGTTGCAGTTGTACTGTCACAAAAGTCAACACTGATTTCTTTCGTAAGTCAGTCATGTGATTCGTGTACCCCTGACCCCAATAGCAAAACGTCTTCGGGCCCACGACGGCCGCAGTGGGCCCGCGCACAGCCGTGTGCGGGCCCACTGCGGCCGTCGTGGGCTCGAAGACGCTTGCGAACTGGGGAAGGGGTTTTGAATAAACTGGGAACTGATCTGAACTCAGTAATGTTCTTATGCGCTCGTCTCACCACCGACTTCGGCTGGGAACTCTCCGCCGATGAGAAGAGACAGAAAGTATTGCATACTTGAGACGCCTCATTCATTCAGCTTTGAGCGGAAAAGCTGTAGTGATTGCACTGACATGTGTGATCTTGGCTGTATCCCACGTGTACGATACAGCTCTCGCGAGCGTAAACGGCCATGACCTCGTCAATGTGCCAAGAATTGTCTTGTAGCGGAAACTGGTTTTTGGTCAGCAAAAAGGTACAGGCACATGCGACTGATATTGGATAAGGTTTGAAGTGAGATTCTCAGCATCATGTCCCTGATCTAAAACTGTCCGATGTAAGACTCTATATTTCTTACACATCTCTCCGCTCATGTTTGCCGCCGAAAAGCTGTAAGTCGCACGTGTGTGATACGGCCATGGTGCGTGAACGGACACGTGTGCACAATTTGTAGAAAAAGTCTGGTCAACAAAAAGTTACGGGCACACACGATATTAAAAACTTGACCTACTTTCAGCTCACGTGTAATGACGCAGTTTCAAAGTGACGACTGGCACTCTAGCGTCATGTATTGCTCTATTACGTCATCGTGTAGGAACATTTGTCTGACTGACATCCAAAATATCCACGTCACATTACAAAATAAATGATGTCATGTTCTTTGCCAAAGACATGATGGCGGTTGCGTTGTGATTAGGCGTGTGCCGAAAACCAACTCACATCCGATTTATGTCAAGAAAAAGGTGAGTAAGAAATAGATTCACTTACATCGGTGTTTAGGTGCAATGATAATCTCACTCTCGTGGTCTTACTAATTCGAGACGTGCCGCCTCCGCCGGATACGCGCCTTAATTAAGCCGCGTCAGTGTCCGGAGGCGGCACGTCTCGAATGAGTTAAAACCGTATCCTACTCGCTTTCGTTCCGGCGTAGGATAAAGTTTTAAAGCCGCTGGATTGAGACTGACTCTCATTATCACCTAAAGACCGATGATAGATATATATATATATCTTTGTCAAAACGTTAGGCGAAATTGATTACTGAGGCAGGCGTGAGGTCACGGATCAAGTGTCTTCCACGGAATTACGTGTCCTCCAGTTTGTTATATAAAAAATTTGGTACTCTGTCACTAATCATGTAAATCTCACAAGTGCAGTTTCAAAACATCTCTGCGCTCAGAAAATTAACATTTGTTGTTGAGATCCAAGACAAAATGATGGCTTTTGGTCACTTGACTCTGCGTTTCCTTTATTCTAGCGACAGTCTCGATGGGACCAAGACATAATTTTGTCGTGAATCTAAACAACTAATCAAGTGCGATCCTCAATCTCAGTGGGCTTGTGATAGTTGTTGAAATTCATTCAGTAAAGCAAAATGACAATCATTATATAAGCTTCGCGTCATTTTACGTCAGACATGCCACGTACAGTCACTGGTTGTCTCCTTCGATTTGCTGCCGCCTAGCGGTAGCGAATCGAGAACTAAGACAGCCAGTGTGGTACACAGCAGTGCAAGTCTTTATTCTTCCGTCATCTTCATCGACTGGCTCTCGGATAGCATGGGAATTATGGGAAATAACCAATCTGTGAGACGAGCCCATAGGGTTATCGGCAGTTCCCAGCATTGCTGAAATTGTGTTTTACCATTAAGTATCTGTTGTGCTCAACACCACTTCCAGTTTTGCAATAAATAGCAGCCGACAGCTTGAAATCCCTCAGTTCGTAGACTGAATGTGAACTCTTTGCTTTCGGTAGCAGTTTTTGTTGGAATCATTGCAACAAAAACCGCAATCGACACACAAAGGGCTATATGTGACGTGTATGCATTGTTCGTTTGTTGCGAAAATGAAATGCGTGTGTACGGTATTTCTGCTTGCTATTTTTTTTTAAAGGTCATATTTTTGCTCGTTTTGTAAAGTGCTTAGAGCTTAAAGTGCTATATAAATATGATAATGTTATTATTAATTACTAGTAATACTAGTCTGAAAGATTGACCATGTTCAATACGCTTTATGGTTTTGATTTTTGCTACCTTTGTGTTCTAATGCTACAATGTTAGCGAGGACAGACATGAAAAAAAGGCCGGTGTGTTAATCCTCAGATGAATCTTTATACTTAAAAAAAATAAATTTTAGGTCAGTTCACACCACATACATGCAAACAAACACATCCGTGCAACTCAGTATCACTCACAATTAACTAACATACACCCACATCACGAGGCAATGAATCACAAGACACCATCATGTCATTATGTACAAGCTCGGAATAGCTTTATTGAGAGTCACGTGGTGCTACAAATCCAACACATCTGCTCCTCTCTCCCCTCCCCTCCCAACCCCCTCCAAAATTTAACCCGCCCCCCACCAACATAAGACCTTGGGTAAGATCAGTCGCTGGGGTGGCGTACCTAAACAAATGTATGTACAATATAAATCCGTGACGTCAAACTACCACGAATGTGACACAGGACAAACCAACTGAACGTGGCTCGTACACTGGCTGGCTCCCTCGTTCTGCTGTAGCATATTGCGGGAGGCAAACAGTGTGCAAGACTCAACAGGCATCACTTGTATGCACAAAAAAAAAAAAGAAAAGAAAAAAAAAAGGGGGAAATAAGATTATAATAACTTGATTCTAACAGTTCTTTTCAGTTTGAAAATCATACTGTTCTTGGTCGTGTTCTTTAGATGCAGAGCTAAAATTAGTTTTTAAAAAACATCAGCAAAATGTTAGACAAGACAGCCAGTAATACTCTACCTAAGACAAAACTGTATAAAATCCAAATTAAAACCTTTAAATTTGCATAACCCTATTGACCTACATACAAATTACTATGTTAACAGAATGGGCATTAATCTATCTTTTTTTTTTTTAAACCCTTATCATTCGGAATACACCAGTGTGTGAAATAAGTTTGACTATAATAGTTCAAGGGTAGTGCCAGAATAGTTGGCGCCTCCAGGTGCCAAGCTATTCTGGCACCACCCTTGAACTAAAGCCATTGGTCTATATCCTTATCTGTAAATACTACAATGTAGCTTGCATATGCATTGGTGGGACTTTTCCTGCTACAGCCGGATTTCCGGACCCCCCCCCCCCCCCCCCCCCCCCCCCCCACTTAAAAAGTGCCTTCAATCGCTTCAGGATTCAACTTTTTTTTTCTGTCCCACCCATGCATATGGCAGTGTACAAATTAAAAGCTTTTAGCCTCAGTATGATATGGGTTAAAAGAAAGCAAAAAAAAAAAAAAAAAAAAATTTTTTTTAAAATATGCAGAGTGGTAAGTTTATTTACTGCAGATGAGGAAATGTATGCAGATGCTGTGAGACGTCTTATTTTGAAAACTAGGGAAATGGAAGATGCCGACTTGCATGCTTCTTCTTGAAAGAAACTGGCATTGTTTTGCGAATGGCCGTACATCTGTCCGTGCCGTGCCACTCACATGCAAGGGAATAAATACACTGGACTGTTGTAAGGAGCTCTTTGTACTTGATTAACCCTCTTGACCCCATGGCCGCATTTTCAAACTTTTGGAGGCGTTGTCTAACAACTATGTATCAGTTGTGGGAGATGGATTGATCATAATTCAAGGGTAGTGCCAGATGAGCTCAGGTGCCAAGCTCATCTGGCACTACCCTTGAATTATCATGATCAATCCATCTTCTGCTGCAGGGTCCCAGGGCTAAATGGGTAAATTCCTTACGTCAAGTGTAACATTTCTTTTTCTGTATTTCACAAGTATGTTTTATTTTTCTGTTTCCACTCATGTGGCAATACCTATCGATTAAACTACATCAAAATATGTTTCATTATTCTGTAGTAACCTGACAAAAATTATCAACTGAAGTATAGCAAACATGCAACGAAAGCCTGACATGCCACATAAGAGGTAATCATAGCGTTTACAAGGAAATCCCTGTAATCGCCTTTTAAACGGTATATGGCAGGTTTTAACTGCGTCCTGAATGCTGCCCGTTAACTTTCTGTTGGAAAAAAAAGATGAAAAAGGATCAGCTTGTATCACAAACTATGATAGAACTATGAATCTGTCAAATCGGTTTGTCCTTTTAAGTCATCAATGTGCAAAATATGTCAAAGAAATCATTAAAAAGGAGAGAAAATGATTAAAACGAAAAGGAACCAAACCACACACCCTATAAAATGAGGTTCCTTCTTGCTAATAAAAGTACTGTTTACAAAGTTAAAAATATTTATTTAAAAAAAAAAAAAAAAAAAAAGACAGAGAAAACAGGAAGGCATTTTCTACTCACTCTCACTCACGCTTGTATTACAATGTTTTGCAATAAATAAGGTGATAAAACATATCCAAGGTAATGTACAATTTTTCAAGGGCAGCAACCACAGGAGACATACGGGAGGCGCGATCATAACCTGTCCTTTTCACAAACTGGCACTCGTACAACACACACACAAACAGCATGAGATTAACAGGTGTACCGTACTGCTTCACATTCACACACATTCATGTATTATACATCTTCTCTTCCAAAGCACACTTTTTTTTTCATAACCGTTAGACTGGTCTTTGTGTTTAAAGGTGAACGATTCATGATTTCAAATTTGTGCACTTTTGGAGGGTGACTCTCCCAAGAACCCAAAACGCCACTGCACCAATGTAGCCGCAGCTGGCCCATGCACAGATGTGCCAGGCCAACTATGGCCAACGTCAGCCAATGACCTCTTGTGTACTGGGATCAACCTGCAAGAGAGCAAATGTGACATTATAAAACATGGTTTATTTTTCATGCCAACTCTTCTTTTTTTTTGGTCAGAGATTTCCCACATTGCTAACTCGTTTAAAATATAATTATCAATTATTCTGCAAAAGTTGACCTAGACTGTAACAAAAAGCTCTGAATTTATAATATTATGAAAGGACAGCCCTAGGGTTGGGGCGTCGGAGAAAACTAGGCGCCTAGATGTGCAAAGCTGTTCTGGCACTACCTTCGAACTATCAAGGCAAGTAATAATCACACTTTATAAATCCAATTCTTATTTAATTACAAATTTGACAAGCTGAAGCAAGCTTTAAAATGGCATTTTAAGCCACCTTATTTTATCTGGAATATCACTGAAACTTGATGCCCAATTTTTTAAAAAGTTTAAAAAGATAATGATTGGCCAATCCATAATGGAATCTGAATCTTTTGTTGAGAATTCATGTTCAGTTTGTTTACCCTCTTGTGCATGCAGCCACTGGCACTGTAAACAGTACTGGTGCCTTCAAGCCTGAGAGGGTTAAAATTGCTATATTCATTTCAATTTTCAAAATAAAATGGGATTGCCCATGTACACATGCTCAATGTTACTTACAGTTTTAAGTTTGCACCACCACTAGGTGACAAGCATTGGAAAAGGCGGGGGGAAAAGGAGCTCCCTCTTCCCCTGCCCCTAGCATCACAGTCTCGGCGTCAGCATGAACTATGTACAGATGCTCCACTGTCTTTTTCTCTCTCATACACACACACACCAATACATCGAGCCCCATAACATCCAAACTATGACATGGGTTTTCTTGGCTATTGCCAATCCGCAATTGTGGACACAAATGTGCAATAGCTGTGAAACCCCTCAAAACCCACGCTTATTACCATGCAGTGTATGAACTGGGGCTATTCCTATTTCACAAATAATGCCATTGTGAAACAGCAAGAGCAAAAGGAAACCCCGCAACATTACAGCTACTGATATCACAAGTGTCTGGAGTTTAAACAGCTATAATTGTGGACACAATTTGGAATAGCAACAAGTGAGACCTGAAACCCACGGTTACAGCCACTGCAAAACCCCAGTCCATGCTCTGGAGTAGCCATGAAACCCCAGAGATTCAGGATAAAAACAGCCATAAGGTTTCATGGCTCCTGCTATTCCGAGAACACGACAAAGAAAGAAACATGCTTAGACAAGAAGTTAAGCTTGTTTCTCTCTTTGTAGTGTTCCTCTTGGAATAGCAGGAACCATGAAACCTCAAAAGCTTATCTTTTTTCTCTCCATTGGGTTCTTCTCTGCATTTTACACGCTTGGCAGTCACCTTTTTGGTCTGGATTCCAATCAGAGACAGATCAGAAACAGGCATTACCCCAGATCATACACTGGTTGGCCCCTTGCATGGTAGTCTCTATGCTGGCAAATATTACCAACTTATGCTCAAATTATAAACACAGCTGTAAATCATCGCACTGACAGCTAAGGTAGATACAATTTATTTCAACTTCTTCAAGACAGCAATATTGTCCGTCATTCAAAAGCATGGAGAAAGTTTATCCATTCCACTCCATAGTACATACCTGTTCTACTTTCAAAAAGAAGTTCGCAGATGTGATAAACTTGACCAAAACTTGTCTGTCCGTGGGATCGTTTTTTTAAAATTTGTGCCACCCTTCTGACAAAAAAATCATGTAAGTACACATATACTGAAACAGTCACTGCCTGATAGCTTTCTAACAGAATACAAAGACAGATTCTCATCTTGAGACTAGCCGCATCTGGACAGGTGGCATAAAGCCGTGTAGCCAGGTGCGGATGGTCGCAAATGAGTTACCCCATTTAACCCCACAGCTGCATTATCCAAATTGTGGAGGTATCACCTAATGACTGTACTATCTGCAGGAGATGGATCCACCTTGGCAATTCATAGGTAGTGCCAGAGTAGATTGGCGCCATCAGGGCTAAATGGGTTAAACATCACAGTTCAGGGCAGATGATGCATCATACTCACAGATGCTCTCTCATTCTGTTGGATTAACCATTCTGTGCATGCAGCCACCAGTACTTTTTGACAGTACGAGTATGGATGGATCATCCCCAGGAGGGTTAAACTTACAAACACTTCTCTTTCAGACGCTGATGCACTTCAACAGGTGCCAATCCCGCATGCACACAAAACAAACCATAAACCTATCCGTAATTTAAAAAATCACACACTTACACAGACACAATCTCCCCCGTGTCAATCTGACCATCCCAACACAAAGCACACGCACGCATGGCACACGCTGTTTGGCATTGGGCAAATGCTACGTAGTGTACAGAAACATACAACTGTGTCGGAGTCCCACTTCTTTGGGAAAAAAACTGCTCGACTTTTCTGCTGTCGCCCATCTGACCAAACCAAACCACACAACAGGCCTCTGTCTCAACAAAAGATGTGCGGTCTGCAATTTTCGATGGCCATATGGTCCAAAATCACAGACCACACATAACATTCGCTATTTCGCTCGGTCCTCGTGTGTACAAATTTCAATTTCGCTCTGCTTTGAAAAAGTTCATTCTGCATCTGATGCCTCAGTCGCCAATTCCATAATGCAATACACACGCTAAAGTTCATTCCACGTCCTCACGCTTCCTTGTGCAGTTATCCCAACCAGTCCCATCTCCTAGCAAGATGGAGAGGTGCGAATCACGCCAACATTACAAATTCAGGGGACAGTTTCCAGTGGACATTATACATGTGACGTGCGATGCTGCATCCTTCCTCTCCAATCACGGCCGGTGTCCCGAGGTGAACCCAGGAGCCCTATTTGTCAAAGCGTATAATCCGACTCCATTGAAACAAAGTCTATGATACAGTAAAACACACTCGGCACACAAGTACAGGCTACATGTCTTCTTCTTTTTTTTGTGTGTTTAAAAAAGACAGTCTAATTCAAGGCTCGACACAAAACCCTAGTGTCGACCTGAGACGTGGTCGGCAAGACCAATGGCATTTCGCTTTGTATCTTGTGTACGACCAGTCACAATTCCAGTTGCATCTTGAGATGGCCAGTCACGTTTCATGTTATGTTTCAATAAGGCCAATCACATCTTGTGTTGCATACTGAACAAGACCAGTCACGTTTTGAGAAGAATCTCTAGCAAGGCCAGTCTTGTTTTGTCCTGCGCCTTGGGCAAGACCTGTACCACATTTCATGATGCGACCTTTTTCAAGGTGCAACGCATTTTGCTCTGCACCTTGACGAAGCTGCAACGCAAAATGTGATTGGTCATGCCATCCACGTCATACAAACTCAGCTTTAACCGTTTGGCCGTAGGTAGCGGATTTTGTCACGGTGATTCGTGCAAGAATCACCGTGACAAACACCACGGACAGCCACAAGATCAGAAGAAAAGGTGCTGAGTAAAACGTGACCGGTCATGCCAGCCATAACTCATGCAATAAGGTTTAGTGCCGAGCATTGTACTTCAGTAATTGCTTCCATCACAATTTGAAGACAAGTCTCTCCATAAGGGCAGCACCGAGCTCAGTGCCGTGAATTCCCCAACCAAAACACTTGCATGCAGCAATATAGATCTCCTCTGTAGAAAGTTGTACAGCACAAGTCAGTGTTCCAACCACACCACCAGAATTTGACATCCCAAAACCATCTCAGCATCAGCCGGAAAATGTCACCGATGCAAAAACACTTGAATTTTGTCGTTCACAGGCACAATAAAGGGACAGCACTCGGTGGCACCATACCTATCACTTTGAGAGTGATTGCAACTTGGCACACACAAACACACACGCTCAGTCTGTAGATCTGTTGCTTTTTCTTCTCTATCCCCGATCACTTTCCCCCCAAGCAAGTCGATCAGATCCACACACCAAGACGAAGGCCCACAAATGAGTTTCTTTCGCAAATAAAGCAGCATGAACAGTACTGTACAAGTTTTTCTCTTCTCAGCACATCAGGGAAAATACAATGTGCCGTTTTATATAAAGAAAATCACACAAGATACCTCTGTACAGACAGCAGCTCACTTTTTCTTCTCCCATCATGCAGTGTGTAGTTCTGCAAAACGTGTCACTTCCAGTTCCCAGCATGCACAATCTGAGGGAAAAAGCGTGTACCCCAGCAACCTTGGCAAAGCCCAGCACAAAAAAAAAAAATAATAATCTGTGTCGGAGGCATAGTCTGGGAGAGGCGATGCAATAAAGGAGTTTGATTAGTTCTTGTCATGTCACTACTTCTACGTTGTTGCGCACCTGATAGTTGTTGCCCTATGCATTTCTGACAGTGATACGACAGTTGCCCGAGTTGTTTTTTTTTTAAAGAAAAGGTTGATATTAATCCCCTCTTGCGTGCATCCACTGGTACTGTTTATGTTCCCAATGGCTGCATGCACAAGGGGTATAAATTCATGCAAATTTGTGCCATCGAAAGCTGAGGTCTCTGAGTGGCTGCACCTCTTTTTCTGACAGTCTGTGCTTATCCCATTCAGCCCCGACGCCTTCAAGACTAGAATTGATCATGATAGTTCAAGGGTGGCGTCAGCGTAGCTTGGTGCCTGCAGGCGCCAAGCTATGCCGGCGCCACCCTTTAACTATCATGGTCAATCCATCTCCTGAATTTTGTAATGCAGTCTTCAGAATAACACTTTCCAAATTTGGGAATTCATATCTCATGGCACAGTGCGTTACGACTAAACCCTTTGGCTGTCTGTCACATGTTTTGTCGAGGTGGTTCCTGTGAAAATCGCCTCGACCAAATGTGCTACCGACAGCCAAAGAATTAAGATAGGTAAGAAGTGAAACGTGTCTTCTTTTTTTTTTTTGGCATTGTATATATGGTCTCTCTGTTCAGAGACGTCAAAATGTAGCATTTTTTTTGCCAAACTTCACATGTTAAAAAATGTTGCCCGTAATTTTTTGCTGACATGACATCTCATCACTTAAAAATAATATCCACTTCTACTGTCAAGCTGATGGTCAATGATGGCAAGTTAATACTTTTTGTATAAAAAAAAATGAAAACATCGAGTCAGTCTGAAGTCTGATGGTTGATCAAAGTTAAAGTGGCACATATAGGCAAAAACAGTTAAGATCGTATGCCACAGAATCTGACACATCTTGTCTTTCAGTCTTTTCCGCATCGCATACCACATCAGCATACCTTACTCCCTTTCTCCCCTGTAGTTCTTTTTTTTCTGTCACTGTGCCGAAGATAAGCTGATTTTCCCCTGGTGGACAGCTGATATTTAGGACCTCACCTCAAGTTTCCACAAGACATTTGCTGTCTGTCTTACGCAGACGTCACACACATCTTTGGCAGTTCTCCCTGCATGATGGTAGATACGCTTCAGACATGCTCATAGAGCTCCAGCACACTTGACAGAGAAGCCATGTCTTTGTGATCAATGTCCATCTCCACATCTATGCTTTGTGAGACAAACCAACCAGCAAGCTGATTCCAGGCGGACCGAGCCCAGACTAAACCAGCCAAGTCGCTCAAATTCCACGCAGTCCGAACCCAACACAGCTGAGTTGAGTCACAAAAATCCAGACCAAAAGGCATGGAATATGCAAGGAAATAACCAATGAAAGAAACACGCGAAAGAAAAATATGACAAAACATGATTTGGATAAACTAGGGCAAAACAGTTTACTGAAATAAACTGTTGTGCCCTAGTTTTTTCCAAAGCAATGTTTACATTAGTGAACAGTTTTGTCCTTCTTTTTCTGCAGCATGCTTTTCTCATTCTTGGTTATTTCTGAGCCAAATCGCCACACATCACATCCAGCCAAGCTGGCACATAGTAGCCCAACTGAGTCAATTTGATCCAATCTGATCTGAGCCTACCCCAGCTGGGTCAGACCGGTCCGAGCCCGACTGGAGCGAGTCAGTGCACTGGCAGGCCCGTGGTCAATGACTGGCGACCGGACTCTGTTGTACACACACACCCACCATGGGCGACTCATCCCCCCGGTCTGGGGCAGTCCGTGAGTGTCCTTGTGGCGGAGCACCCTCATGCGTTGCAAGGGGCTGGGGGACAGAGGTGGCCAGAGTGAAGGGGTAGTTGGCGGCCGGCCAGCCCTGCTGGGGGAACTGGCTGTACTGTGGCGGGTAGCCACCCAACTGCATGCTCAGCGAGCCCAGCTGGGGTTCAATCCCCTGCAGGGTGTTCTGCGCATGTGCTGGGTGGCCATGGTGCAGGGAGCTGAGGTCGACAGGTACACTTGTGGCTGAGGTCAGCACTCCTGGCTGAGCCCTCTGCGCGTGTGGGTGGCTGATGTCAGCCGGATAGCCTGCCCCCATCCCTAGGTTCTGCGGCCCCGGCAAGGCTGATGACGAAGACGATGACGTTGATGACAAAGACGTGGTAGAGGACAGCACGGCTGCCAGTGGCCCTGACTGGTGCCCCCCGTGGTGGTGGTGGTGGTGGCCGCGGTGGGTGGTGAATGAGTGGCCGGTGTGCAACCCCCCACCCCCGTTGTTACTGTGCCTCCCCTCCCATCCTCCCTGCTGACGGCCACTCTGGTGGGCAGGTGGGGGGAGGCGCCCTGGGGGGCTATCGCACTCCATGGTAGGCGCAGCGTTGACAGGGTGGGACTGCAGGGCAGAGTGTGAGTGGGCGTGGTGGTGGCCGTGATGTTGGTGGGTTGGATCCGATCGGGCGCGGCCACTCGATGTGCTCCCCACTGTAACACAGAAACAAAATCACATCAAAATCACAGTTTGCTCCAGACTTGCAATATACAGACACATGCCTTTTTTTACCACATATCCATATACAACATGTCTAAAGCAAGTTAATCCTTTTGTTTATGCAGCCGCTGGTAGTGGGTAAAGTCAGAAAGACAATGTTGCTTTCATTGCATACATTACAGCTGTCATTCAATTTTTAGCCCTTTGGCTATCGGTAGCTATTTTTGTTGCCATGATTTCTATAGGAATCATCACGACAAAAACTGCTGTGAACAGCCAAATGCTTAACTTAGAAATCAAATTTTGCAGAAGAGAATAACCGTTCACATTATGCCTATCAAGCATAAGGGTTGTCCATTGTTAGTGTCAGCTAACCGATACATCTTATTCAATGAAACTCCACACCCATGTCGGAGGTGTGAGCAAGCAAAACCCGACAGAAACCGAACCAGTTTTTCAGATTGACATCTTAATTGTGGTGCTGATGCCAAAATAATAAAGTTTAAAATTTGGACATTCGTCCGAGACATGAAAGAAATTGTTTAATATAAAACAAAACTCTACTCTCATTGTGGACACCCAGAATGTACTGTGAAGGCTTATATAAACACATGCAAAGACTGAACAGAACTTTAAAAAAAAAAAAAAAGAAGACCAGCAAAATAGGTTTTAATAAATGAGAAGTAGGTCAAAAGAATGTGCGAATCATTGACTTAAAAAAATCAAACGTAGTATATTGCGTATTTGCCTGTCCTTTTAATATGATAATTGTGTCAGATTTGTGCATTCTTTTCACCTACGTGTACTTCTCATTGAAAGCATCTTTTCTTCAATTATGGTATCATGAAAACTAATATTACACAGCCAAGAATGTGTTATGTGATGTTGCACTGTAAATTTGCGCATCCTCTTTTGTTAATCAAGTGTTTCAAATAATATATAACACTGCAATAATCAGCTTAGAAGTTAGCTTTCTGTTAGTACTGAGATGCCAGTCAGAGTCAAAGTGCATAATCAGTAAAAAGTAAATAAAAATAATGACCAGTATATATCATAACTGAACCCTTTGACTGTCCGTGATGCTCTTGTGTTACAATGATCCCCGCAGCAATCATGACAAAAAAAGTTACCGACAGCCAAAGGGTTTTCAAAAGAGCAAAGCCCTTATGGCTCATGTGCATGACCAATCTGCACAATTTATCTGTGATTGTGACCTTTCCAATAGGTCACTCAACATCTTGATGCAACCATAGAGTTGTCCACAGTCTCTGTCAAATAATGTGTACCTTTTTCACATACATGTATTTGTCAACCTCCCTTGACTTTTACAAATAACTGACCAAATAGAAGATCTTAAAATCAAATATCTTTGTGCCAAATATGGTTTGAAGTTTGCAGAAGTGCTACAAAAAACTAGCAAGCAGCATTTGATCAAAATCGGGCATTAAGCACACATCTGATGACCTTGTGACTGTTGACCTTTTGCAGGGGTCACCCAAATTAATCTTATCGGGTGTCTTCACACAAAGTCCTGCTTTTGAATTTGCAAATAGACATAAAAGACAATGAACAAACAGACAAATCAACTACAAAAGAAAACACAATTTTGTGTCCAAATCTGACAATTTTGTCACTTATTCACGTCTGTGACCATAACTTTTCTGAGAGGTCACTCAAACTGGCATGTTTACAAAGACATCAGTCCGGCGATCGTCCACAGGCGGACAACAGACCGAATACATACTCACTTCTGCTATCACACATGAGCCAATAACTCATTAACTCTTTCGAGACGTGGCGCAACCGGATCCGCGGCATAAAGCCGCAAATATGGATGCGGCACATCTCGAAAGTGTTAACTGTACTGTGTAACTACTAGTAAAAGCTGGTTATCATTAACCCATTACATCATAAAGCTGGTTTTCTAACATTTGCTAATTGTCCTGTGATGGCTACAATACAGATTAGAAGACAGATCAACTATTTTAGTTCAAGGGTGGTGCCAGAATAGCTTGGTGCCTGAGGCGCCAAGCTATTCTAGCACCACCCTTGACTATCGCAGTCAAATTAATTTCAAGCAATGGGTGTATCAGGATGAAAAGGGTTAATTACTGCCCAATACCACAACTATAGGAACTAGGATGACTGTCTTCTGTTACGAGATTTTCCACCCTATGGTCTAGAACCATAAGGTGCAAAATCACAGACCAGCACATTATTTGATGGAACGAAATAGGACCCCAACACAATGTGCACACAGACATAATGGCACACAGACACAGCAAGACCAATGCTAACACACAAAACATGTGATTTGCATACAAAGACATGTCAACACACACAAGTCTGAAACATGCTTATTTGTGTGTACATTATCAAGTGAATGTACAAGATTGCCCTAAAAAAAAAAGTGATCCCCCCCCCCCCAAGCCCCAAAGCAAAACTTGTATTTGTTGTCCAGCTTTCCCAAATAAAAATAACTTTTTCAACCAAGTAATAAAACTGGTACAAGAAGTTTTTAGCACTTTGTCATGTCATACAGGAGAACCTGTTTTCAGCGACCCATTTATGAGAGATCACATGTCAATACAAACCTTTCAGGTGGCAGTAGCCAATTAACTTTTAGCCCCAAGGTCCCATTTCTCAAATTTTGGAGGTGCTGCCCAACGACTATGTACCAGTTGCAGGAGATGGCTTGACCATGATAATTCAAGGGTAGTGCCAGATTAGCTTGGCACCTTCAGGTGCCACGCTAATCTGGCACTACCCTTGAATTATCATGGTCAAGCCATCTCCTGTTGTAGGGATCCAGAGCTAAAAGGGTTAACTCTTAAACCCCCAGAACAAAATAACATCCATTCTATCGAATGGACAGCATTTAGTTTTTGGAGTTTAAGAGTTAATGCTAGGTGACTCTTCAGACCTCTCAGTTCTCTTGACAGAGCACCAGTCCTACTCTTAAGTTGTAAAACCTCTTCAAAGAAGGTGAAAGCTCAAAACATGTTCTACTGTACTTGATCCTTAGGTTTCCTTGAGATTAGGGCATACATGAGTTGAATAATGGTCACACAAAGAAGTACACCTTAGACACAACTATGGAGACAACACATTCACACACAAGACTGATGTAAATGTAATGAGGCCCTATGCTGTGCACGACAAACAAGAGAAAAGCACTGATGTCATGAAATGAGAATAATCAGGAACAGCAAACAGCTAAATGTATACTATGGCCAGAGCAAACTCTGGCCTCAAATCCACCATCCCAAGTGCAGGTAGATGGTACTATTTTACTGTTTGATATATTCCACTATTGTCTAGCAAATCTGACTGCAAAGCAATGACTGCATGCACCAAATATGAACATAACCGAACAGTGCATAACAAACAAATAAGATAAATAAATGATACAATTCTGAAGGTATGACTGCTCTGCTCAAGCCCTTACAATTGACCCCTGAACTTTGGGGTGAAAAAAAGGAAAGGAATGAGAGATGGAAAAACAAAAAAAAGGCGCTACATACTAGCCCGTTGGACGGCAGAAGAGGACAGACGCGGGCGGCACTAGCTACTGAGGTCTAAGCTGCCCCCGGCTCATCATACGATTCATGTAGCACGCCTGGCCCGTGAGGACCTCTACAAACATGAACGAAGGGAGACAAGTCAGTTGCAACCAGGGGGCATCAATCACTCGCAGCCAGGGGCACACAACTCGGATAAAATCAAAGTCCACACAGGGCCGACTTTGAAGCGTGTGAAATTCAAGGAAATAACTAACAAGAAGTGCACAAACTTCAGAAACCCTAGGACAACTCAGCTGAAAACGTTTTCAACTATTTTGTCCTAGTTTTTCTGAAGCCTTTTGCTGTTTGTTCTAGGCTTTTTTTTTATCTTAAGCGTGTTTGTGTCTTTGGATAAACCTGTCGCAATTGGTGCACACAATGCTCAGCACGGTCTTGGGATAGTATAAGATAGGGGGGGCTGGTTTGGCAACACAGACGAACGACAGGAAAGGTGGTCACTGAACAGTGTGGGAAAGAGTAGAGGGAAGAAGAAATTTTGTGGCAACTGTGTGAAAATTGAAGCACATTGACAGACACAGGAAAACAGCCAGTCACACACGTGAAAATCACACTTCAAGTAAATGACTGTACACTTCCATTTACTGGTGTGGGATCTGCTGTAGCATACAGTAAATGTGATAATTTTTATTATTTACTGTTACAGCCTGATGCACAACATCCAACGCTTTAAATACTACTGTACTTGGACAAAACACACAACACACACATTCATCATCCCCTAAAGAACTGATTACATACTTCTCTTGTGCTTTTTTATTTTTTAAAACCCAAACCAACCACAAAACATACTTTGTACAAAAATTCTAACATAAAAAAAACCCACATATTGATTGAAAATAAAAGTGAACAAGAAAACTTCAAGAGTAGTGCCAGATTAATCCTTAGTGGACTGTTTAACCCATTTAGCCCCAACACTTATCAGCAGGAGATGGATCAACCATAATAATTCAAGGGTAGTGCCAGATCAGCTTGGTGCCGGCTAATTTGGCACTACTCTTGAATTATCATGGTTGATCCATTCCATTTCCTGCGGTTGGTACATAATAGTTTGGGTACGCCTCCAAACTTTGGAAAATGCAGCCATGGGGTTAAGAGGGTTAAATTTAACATAGTACAAGCGCTACCAACCCACACAGGAGTCGTTTAGCACAGTAACCTTCACATTGAAAGTAAGTGCAAGTACCATCATTCACAAGTATGCAACATGTGAACAACACAAGACACAGCACATGGCAATAACACAGCAGACTTGCTCGTGAACAACACACACACAACACAAGAAGCATACAATTGACTTAACCCTCCTATTTATACAGCCACCAGTACTGTAAACAGTATGGGTGGCTGCATGTATGAGGTGGTTAACTCCATCAAGGACCCCCCCCCCCCTCCCCCCACCCACCACCACCAGCTGCGGAAGTGTTGTACAGCTTTGCCACTGGCAATGCTATACGAGACTTCTGCAGCTGTCGATGCCTGAGAATGGAAACCTTAAAAGAGTTAAAGCCTAGCAATGTAGTGGGACGGCAGGGTCGAGGCACTTTGTGGCACAAATATATTTATTCTTTATTCATCATTGCTCCAACACCCCCCCCCCCCCCCCCCCCCCAAAAAAAAAAAAAAAAAAAAAAAAAAAAAAAAAAAAACACCAAACAAATAGGTGTTTTGTTTCTTATGTGATCGGATTAACACCCCTTAACACTCTAACTTCCTGAAATAAATGACTTCCAGTTATAGAATGGCAATCATTTAGGAGTTAAAGTGTTAACTGCTGTTGTCTTTGTCGCTTGGTGGAAAAGCATGATACCCCTCTTTTCTGCCAACTGGTATTGTCCATAGCAGCCAGGGAATTAAAAAGACCAAGGAAGTCCCACGAAAGTAGTTGTTACTAAATTCATGTGAGCCCACAAGAGAACAATCTAAGCCTCTTGCTTGCTGAACAAGATCAGACCCAACTAGTCCTCATCTAAGGTGCTATATTGTCCTTGGTTATAGGTAAGCTCACTACTGCAATCAAATTTGAAGTGCTGTTCACATCACATCAACAAAGTACAAAGTTCCTCCCCCTAACCTTTCACTATAAGACTCATGGAAAAGGGATCTAGCCAACACACATAGAAACACATATTAAGAAAATCCTACACATACACAATATGAAAACCTGCACGTGCACACACACAGACAAAAATGTACGTACACACACACACAATATGAAAAACTTACTCGCACACTCACACACAATATGAAATCTCACACACACACACACACACACACACAAATTCTACACACACAAAATACAAAAAAAAAACCCACACATATACGCTATGCACAACATCAAGCATCCCTTACCGGAGGGGCTGGAAGCGCTTTGTTGTTCCATGGCAGGACTGGTTGAGGTGCTGTTGGAGGTGTTGGTGCTCTCGTCCGTGGTCTTCTTGAAGAAGTTGTGTTGCAAGGCGTAATACGGCGAGATGCGCGTCTTGGGGTCATAGTCCAGCATGCGCAAAATCAAGTCCTTGAACTTGAGGTAGTCAGCGACCGTGTGACCTGGCTCCCCTGACCTGCGACCCCCAGGGCCCCCTGTCTCCGCCCCGATGATGTCATGGAGTTTCCGCGTGCCGGGCAATTTGTACTGAAGGCGAGAGAGAGCAGACTGAAGGTGTGTGGGGTCAATCACATGTCGAAATAAATAAAGCTCCAAGACAGGCAACAAACAGGAACTTCTGTAAACTTGTGTTCTAAACAGCTAATATACCTCTACACTGCTTCAAGCTATTAACGCATTCAACCAAAATGTCCGTATTTCCCAAATTTTGGAGGCGTCATCTAATGACTATGCACCAGTTGCAGGAGATGGATTGACCATGATAATTCAAGGGTAGTGCCAGATTAGCTTGGCGCCTACTGGCACCAAGCTAATCTGGCACTACCCTTGAATTATTATGATCAATCTATCTTCTGCTGAGTGCATCAGGGCTGAATGAGTTAATCAATGCCACTAAAGAAATAATTCGGCAGAAAATATGTGTAGTCGCATGTTTTCCAACAAGCAGCATCATCAACAGCAAGGGGTTACAAAACACACAAAAAAACCAGGAACAACTAATAGAGTGCTTACAATAATGATAGAAAAGGAAAAACAAACATAATTACAAACAAGAAAGGCAAAGCCCGTATGGCTCACATGTATGACCCATCTACATGTGCGTGACAAGGGAAGGCTTCTACACAAGCAAAAATCTGTTTTCTCAAGATTAAATCAGTTTTCAGACATCAGTCAAACCCCAAATGACCCTTGATGTTAGCAATGAGTCGACTAAATTAGTATACATAGAAAGGTCTTACCATCAACTACCACATTTGATTGAAAAGTTTGCAAGAATGTTGATAACAACTACCATTCTATTAAAAAAAAATTGTCATTTTACACACAGTTGCCAACCTCTTGTGACTCTTGACTTTCCCAAGGGGTCAACCAAATAAGTATGCATAGAAAGTCTTACCATCAGGTATCTTTGTACCAAGTTTGGGTTTGAAGCTGTGAATAGTATTTGAGAAAAAATAACTTGTTGTCCAAATATAGCTATTTTTGATATATTTCCTGATCCCCTGTGACCTTCGCCTTTGTGAGAGGTCACTCAAATTGGTATGTTTAAAAATATCTTGCCACAAAGTATCCTTGGGCCAAGTTTGAAGACTGTGGATTGAATAGTCTGTGAGAAAATGCCAATGTTAAAGTTTACCACAGACGACGGTGGATGGCCGACGGCGGATGGACAGACGACCACTAACCCAGAACATACTCACTTTCGCTTGGCTCATGAGCCCAAAATAAATGTTCTGATCAAATGGCATTACCATTTATTTCAAACATTTGCTATATTACCTCCCTTGACCAAGCAGCGTTGCCTTTAAACGCCAAGCACAAGGAGTCAAAATTAGGCGAGTTGTCGGCCTAAGTCCATAAGTATATTATACTGATTCCAGAAATAGACTGGTCATTATAGGCCAAGGCTGGTGCCAGAATAGCTTTGTGCCTACGCTATTCTGGCACAAGCCTTGAACTACCAACGTCAATCCATTCCCATTGTAGTGCCCCAGGGCTGTATGGGTTTTATTGCAGACCTCCACTACGAGTGCACTAAAAAACAAAAACCCAACAACACTGACCAACTGCCACCACAAAACAAAGACTCTAATCAACACTTTACCTTCTTGTTGTCCCGCGGTTTCTTGGGTGCATATGTCCCATCTGGCATCTGGTCAAAATACTTCCGCGTTTTCTGTGCCTGGTCCAGTATATGCCTGGGTGGAACACCTAGGACCTCCACAATCTTCATCATCTGGTCAAACTGCAAAGGGAGAAACATTAACAATGTAATATATATATATATATATATATATATATATATATATATATATATATATATATATATATATATATATATATATATATATATATATATATATATATATATATATATATATATATAAAAGCATAAATACTGCAATAACCCCCTTGTGCATGCAGCCACTGTTACTGTTAAAGGGTCAGGCCAGGAAGATGTAACTTCGGCTTAGTCGCGGAGCAGGCAACGCTGTGCTTTCGCGCCGACGGCCAAGATTCAGGACTGCGAGCGCATCTATATAGGCTGGCCGATAGTTTAAGAGTTTGATCGCACAAGGCGGTTAAATAAATACATGACTGCTTTGTTGAATATTTCTTCCAGTGCTGAATCTTTCTTCCAGTGCTGATATTGAAAATTTCACATCAAAATTATGCTACATTCAAATGGGTGGCAACAACCTTAACAAAGTGCCTCACACAGCATCAAAGACTTGATCAAATAAAATAAAACGATGAATTAAAAAGTATGCAACATGTTGTGAACCAAAAGCAACCAACTCACCCTGCTTGTAGCGCCAAAACTAAAAGAAAGGACAAGAGAAAAGACTGCCCTGAGGTGGTAGGAATGGATGTGGACGGAAACTGGTTGCCAGATAAAAGCCAAAATTCCTTACCTACTGTCATAACAGTAGGCTAAGCCTTTAGGCTTAGACCTGAGAAACAGTTTTAGTCCACTTTCAATCATACCACACCTGGGCTCAGCTGCATGAGAGAGCTGAACCCCTGTGCCAGCCACTAAGCAAGGTGCTCCGTTGTTGCGAAAACACCTTGCTTAGTGGCTGGCGCAGGGGTTCAGCTCTCTCGTGCGACCGAGCCCTGATGTGAACAAAGGCTGCCTCACCTCATTGGATCCAGCAAAGAGGGGTTCCCCTGTGTGCATCTCTACCAGTATACAGCCTAGACTCCACATGTCAATGGCCAAGTCGTACGGGATGCCTAATAATACCTCTGGTGATCGGTAAAACCGACTCTGTATGTACTGGTATATCTGCACACAATAAAAACAACAGTCTAGTGCACAATAAAACCATAAGAGGCAAAATCAACTGTGAGGTTAACCCATTCAGCCCTGACACACTACAGCAGGAGATGGATCGACCATAATTCAAGGGTAGTGCCAGACTAGCTTGGCGCCTATCGGCGCCAAGCTAATCTGGCACTGCCCTTAAATTATCATGGTCGATCCATCTCCTGCAACTCGTGCAGTCATTAGATGACGACTCCAAAATTTGGGAAATACAGCCATCGGGTTAAAGAAAATATCCTAAAACCTGTGAGGATATGAATCAGTGACACTGACTATCATGTTCATAGCAAGTATTGTGAGGAATACACACACACAAAAATAACTGCCCAAACAGCAAACAGTTGTTCAGAAACTTCTAATTACACAAAAAGGTTTTTAACAATCCTCAAGCGCACACATCTAGCAAAAACACTGTGCTCTGTCTCCCACTGCTCACTGTCACAGTACGCACTGTTAAGTCATGCACAAACGCTGATCAAAATTAATTAACCCTTATCTATCATTCGGAATACACCCGTTTGTGTAATAAGTTTGACTAAAATAGTTCAAGGGTTGTGCCAGAATAGCTTGGCGCCTCTAGGCGCCAAGCTATTCTGGCACCACCCTTGAACTAAAACCATTGGTCTATATCCTTATCTGTAAGTACTATAATGTACTATAATGTAGCTTGCACATGGCAGTGTACAAGTGTGAAGCTTTTAGTCTCAGTATGATATGGGTTAAAATATCTGTTCAGCACTGTGTTCAAGCCATAATTTTCCTCCACAACATGCTCTGAAGACAAAATGCTAAAGTGATGAAATGATTTGAATTAACCACTATCTAGTTAGACTACAGTCAATGGGGGATAGTCAATTGAGATTTGTTTGAATGATTGATTGGATGTTAGGGGCCCAGCAACATTTGACAGTACTTATACACAAAGATTCAGCAAAAATTGGGCTTGAACCTTGTGTTCTATCACCATGGCAACACAGCAATTGAAAGCATAGGTTTAGGTTCGGAAAATGATGGATAAATACACAGAACGTGGGTAATTTCAATAAGACAATAGGCATGCATCTTGATATAAACTACATGTGTAAAAGGTCAACTAGAACTCTTTGGCAATATGGAATTTTTTTCTATCGGATAAGCGTCCACATACTGCCATGTTACTTTATAAATTTAGGATGCCATTTTATTTTACAAACGGATCATCAACTGCAATAAATGTCAGCCACAAATAAACATGTACAGGACATCTGCCGAACCTGAATGTGCCTCTGATAAATCCAGCATGCCAATTAACCCTCTTAACCCCACGGCCGCATTTCCAAACTTTCAGAGGCATTGTCTAACAGTACCAGTTGCAGGAGATGGATTGAAGGCGCCAAGCTCATCTGGCACTACCTTTGAATTATCATGATCAATCCATCTTCTGCTGCAGGGTTCCTGGGCTAAAAGGGTTAATAGACAAAAAGTGTTAACACCAGGCTGACATAACAGCAGCTTGCACAAATTCAAGTACTCCCTCCTACCTTCTTGTTCGAACAGAAAAGAAAGCAGTAAAGAAGGCGTAAAGTGGTGTTATTACATCGTGTTACATCAAACTGCAAATTCAAGTGCACCCAAGAAAGGGGACTTACTTCTGTTTTGCAACAGCGTTATTGCCAAAGTATTAGACGCAAAAGTAAATATGTAGCAATAGTGAATGCAGTGGGCATGTAACGGCGGATCAGAAACAGCACCCTACAAAATGGTTTTACCAGCGCAAACAGCGATAATGATTTTTTCTTTTTGTTTCCAGAACTCTGTCAGTGTAAATTTTTATGTGCATTTGAAATGCTAAAATATAAAGATTCTGGATGTGCCTATGCATATCTGAACTTACAGTTTGTACCAAAAACAATTCTGCCTAACACTAACAGAGTTTTCCATGCACACACACACACATCCACAAACACAAACTGAAATCACACACGAACACACACACATTTACATGTATACACACTGCTTATTATGCATGGACTCCACCACTTAATTAAAACATAGTTCAAGTGCCAGTGTACAACCCATACCGCAGTGGAATATAAAAAGAAATCAAAATGACAACTGAGAAATTTGAAAGTAACACTCAAACACCAGAAAGCACTAGATTTTAAATGAGCACTGAATGTCATAGCTGACACTGCACATGCTGCTAAAGGCTAATCTGAATTCACCGAGGGTCACATGACATTCAGGAAGCAACGATATCTCTGTGTTTGTCCATGCTAACACACTTCTCATTCACAACACACTGTTAAATTTCCCTCAGTCTGCCTACTCAACTCCTGCTGCTCGTCATTATTAATCAGTGTTGTGAACACAAAGAATTATCTTAGCATTGCTATATTTCATCATCTCCAACACTGATAACTGCTTCAGCTCATTGTCCACACTATCTATTCCTTCCTTGACATCACTTCTTATTTATTTGTGTTGTGCACACTGCTAAAAAGCAAGTTCTGTCTCCCTGGCGTGAACACTGTTGCTCAGTAAGTTATCTCTCCATCATACACACACCACACAGCTAACTTCTCCATGGCCGTGATGGGTGACGGTGCGAAAAAAATGAAATGACTCAAAACAGTTCATGCCCCATGGCCATGGGGCATGAACTGTTTTGAGTCATTTCATTTTTTTTCACGCCGTCACCCAAGAGTTGAAGAGACATGAAATGAATTTTTATAAGACCTGTGGATGCAATGGCTCATGAGAATTGCCGGTGGAACAGTTTAGCTGAAAAAAAGGATGTTCTGTCTGATCCAAAAATTGAAACTTGGCTTTCTGGCATTTTTTTTAACCCATATCATACTGAGGCTAAAAGCTTCAAACTTGTACACTGCCATATGCAAGCTACATTATAATACTTACAGATAAGGCTATAGACCAATGGCTTTAGTTCAAGGGTGGTGCCAGAATAGCTTGGCGCCTAGAGGCACCAAGCTATTCTAGCACTACACTTGACCTATTTTAGTCAAACTTATTTCACACACTGCTGTATTCCAAATGATAAGGTTTTAAAAAGCTGATTCAGCCTCCACAACTGAAGACTGTCAACCATGCTTCTCTCTCTCGATCATGCACACTGCTGCTTGCCCTACATGTCTCTTTCTCTCTTCAGCAGGCCTGGTCACTTGTTCTACACTGCTCACACTGCTAATGTCAACCTTTTGACTCCCAGAACTATGGCTTCCATTCTATGGAATGGAAGTCATTTAGTTCTGGGAGTCAAAGGGTTAAAGCCTCCATATCTGAAAGTGCACTGTTGGGTAAAGGCACAGCACTGGCAGCATGTTGCTTTGATGCCGACAGCCAGGATTAAAACACAACGCTGCTACTGAATTGCGCTTACGAGGTCACAGGTAACCTATCTCTTCATCAAACGCAATATTTTCATGTCTGGCTCGTGAACCGCCAACTCCACACCTCGAATGTAGCCCTAAGCACAAAACTTACCCTCTGTCCCAGCTGGCACGAACTACCAAAGTCCACGATCTTGATTGCACTGCGCTTGGGGTTGCACAACAAAATGTTCTCTGGTTTGAGGTCACAGTGGATAATGTTCAACTCCGGCGTTGCCAGAAAGAGCAAGGCCGTGCACAGTTGCTGAGCAAATTTACGAGTCAAATTGAGGGAAACCCCTCGAAAGTTTGTGTTCCGTAACAAGTCGTACAAGTTGTAGGAGAGCAGCTCGAAGACCAGACATAGATGGTTGCGGAACATGAAGTGCCTCTTTAACCTCACTGCAAAAGAGAAAAAAAGCTTGATGAAAACATTTAAACTCAGAAATATGCTCTGCTGACTTCTTTTTAATCCTGAGGATGAAATTATCAAATAATTTAGCTATCCTTTGAGATTTACATCACAGACGTGCAGACAGATTGACCATATTTCAAGAGTGGTGTCAGAATAGCTTGGTGCCTACAGGCACCAAGCTATTCTGACACCACCCTATCAAAGTTGATCCACATCCTGTCACAGCATGTTAGGGATTTATGGGTTAGTAATTTATTTTTCCTATTATTCTCCCAAAACATGCCAATCATATTTATGAAAGCATATCTTACATAATAACCCTTAACTCATTACATCCTGAGGGTGAACTCATACTATTTTTTTTCCAGATATCCTCATTCGAGACGTGCCACTTCCGGATACGCGGTTTATGCCGCGTATCCGGAGGGGGCACGTCTCAAATGAATTAAGGTCTGCGGCAGTTCTAGAGACAATACTGACCATGACGGTACAAGGGTGGCGTCGGAATAGCTTGGTATCTACCGTGCAATTCTACAACCACCGTTTAACTGTTATCAGGTTGGTCGCTCAAAACCGGTTTTGCAGTGCACCGGCATGCAATGTCCGCTGCTGTTTCACCGTCAGTGCACACAAATTATGTGACTGAAAATATGGCAAACTCAATGCAAATTAACCCCATCCATCTGAGGAACACAGACTCACAAAAGGGCCTGCAAGAGGCATAAAAACTTATCATGCCAAAGTGCAAATAGAGTTCTGTGCCCCTTGCAAAATTTTGGGTGGCATAAGATTGAGTTTGACAGTGAACAGGATTACATGTACTCACCTATATAGTACTTGTTTTCAGCATCATGTCGGTTCATGAGCTCGAGAAGCTTGACCTCGATCTGGGCCTGGTTGAGGAAGGGCTTCTTGTTCTTGATAATCTTGATGGCCACTTGCTCTTGGTCCCCATGGTCATAAGCCTTTACCACCTGTAGGAAAAATGCAGACTTTGAAGACATACGCTTAACTCATTTGTGGCCAGGCGCATCCAGATGTGCGGCATAAGCCGCGTATCCGGATGCGGCTGGCCGCGAACGAGTTAACCCGTTACATCCTGATACTCTCTCCGGTGATAAATCTGACCATGATAATTCAAAGATGCTGCCAGGCTGTCCTGAAACCACTATTAAACTATCATGGTCAATCTAACACTGGAACTGAAATGCAGCCTTTGTAGGACAACTCACTAATGTGGAAAAATCAACCTGAGGACATAATGGGTTTAATCCCTTGAGAATCCCTATACCAAATAGAGCGCTGAAAGCTGCATGCACAAGGGGGTTAAAGGTATTACTCAAAGGAATTTTAAACCCTTTGACTGTTTGTCGCACTTTTTGTTGAATCGCCTCAACAAAAATCAATACCAACAGCCCATGGGTTAGAAGTGCAGAGAACGAAACAAGAAAGGCATAGGCTCACGTGTATGACCCACTGACATATGTGTGACCATTGTGACAATAAGTAAAGGGTTGGCTTCTGCACCAGCAAAATGCATATTTTCTGAGCAAGCATTTTTCACACAACTGTCAAACCCCCCATGACGCTTGACCTTTGTGGGGAGTCGACTAAACCAATATGCATAGAAGGTCTTATCATCAGCTACCTTTGTGCCAAATTTTTAATTTGATTGAAAATTTGCAAAAATGTTGATAATGCCTACAACTGTATCAAAAATTGGCATTTTACACACATTTGCCTGCCTCTTTTGACCCTTGACCTTTCCGAAGGATCATCCAAATTAGTATGCATAGATAGGTTATACCATCAGGTATCTCTGTAATAAAATTTGGGTTTGAAATTGTGAATAGTATTTGAGAAAAACTTCTTTTGTCAAAATATGGCTATTTAGAGCTATTTCCTGAGCTCTTGTGACCCTTGACCTTTCAGAGGAATCGACCAAATTAGTATGCATAGAAAGGTCTTACCATCAGGTATCTTTGTACCAAGTTTTGGTTTGAAGTTGTGAATAGTATTTGAGAAAAAATAAATTATGTCAAAATATATAGCTATTTTTGTACTTATTTCCTGATCCTGATCCCAGCATGACCTTGACTTTTGTGAGTAGTCACTCATTAGAAAGGTCTTGCCACAAAGTATCCTTGGGCCAAATTTGAAGATTGTGGCTTGAATAGTCTCCGAGAAAATGCCAACGTTTACCACGGACGACCACTGGCCCAGAACACAGGTTCACTTTTGCTTCGCACGTGAGCCCAAAAAACATCATTACTGGCGGATTTAGGTGCACCAACGCAACAGCTGATTTTGCAGGCCAAATTCATGACTGTGCATTTTAATTTTGCAACTCTAGTCTTAAAAATTTGCATATACACAGCTCTACGATGGTGTACAAGGGACTGCCGTTTGTTGTAGAACAGTGTTGGGATGTTTAAATCTTACTGACTTTTTTTTTTAAAACTAAAAAACCCCCAAACTTAACAATAATACCCGAAGTTTAAGCAATAGCTTGAGCCTCTCTTGGTCAGCAAGAGATGCATGTAGATGAAACAAGAATCCCTGCTCTTGCAGTTGGGTCAGGTGGAAGTTCACCATTTGGCTGTCAGTAGCGGTTTTTGTCGAGATAATCCTGCGGAATCATCGCCACAAAAACGTCTTCCTACAGCCAAAGGGTTACATTTTCTTGGCACTGACCCTTTTGTGCATGCAGGCATAAGTACTGTGAACAGTACCAGTGGCTGCACATGCAGGGGTTAGGACTAGACAACATAAAGTGGACGCTGTGTGCAACACCTACCTGACCAAATGAGCCTTTGCCGATGAGCGAGTCGATTTCATATCGGTCGTTCCACTTCTCGCCTGGTTTGATGATGTAATCGTGGTTGGCGTCATCATAGCCGTCGTTGTAAACGTGGACGTTGACCTTGTTTTTCTTGTTACCACTTTCGTCCCCTTGCGTTGCTCCCTGCGCTCGCCGCTTCTTCTTGGCATAGTAGACCTGCACACACACACAAAATGAAAAGTTCAGAAAAAAAAATATTTTCCCATAAGTCTGACAAAAGAAAGTATTGTTTACTCAGCGTAACAATTAACATATTTACAAATTCTGTGCATATCTGCATCCAAATGGTTCATAAGCAGTGCATCGGTGAATTTGCAAAATCTAAAATTACGATTATACTATAGGCTGATAATGCACAATTCTCTCCCCCGACAGTGCTTTTACCTACATTACCTGGTGGTCTTTCTACAATTTACATACTTCTGTACACAATTAACACTTGATTTGGATGCACCTCACTGGGATACACAGCGGATGCAGCACATCTCAAATGAGTGGACTCCCTTGTGCAAGCATCACCAATACTGTAAACATTCCTGTAACCTGATAGAAATATTACTCCAGAAGAAAAAGATAAACTTAAATAATGTGTTACATTTTCTTTACATTTCAGGCACTCATAAAACCTAGAACGCCAAAAAAAAGTGGAACAATTTTCCTGCTGTCCATGTTCATTAAAGAATCCTCACCTCGTTGATGTGTTTGTATGTCTTGATGAGGTCGACTGACAGCTTGCGCAGGGGCGCAGCGGTGGGGTCACGGAAGCTGACGGGGATGCGGTTCTGCATGGCTGCCGCGTCCTGCTGCTGTTGCAGCGCCTCCGCCATGCTCCGGAGCCCCAGGCCCCCCGCGGGCGAGGTCGAAGAGGAGCCCGCCCCCCCGGGCACGCACGCTGCCACCGCTACCCTTGGGCACCTGCCGTCGGTTCCGGCCACAGCGCTCTCATTTTGGCACAGCCACAGCTGACCTGTGGACAATATGGAAACATGGATTGTTGGAAGCTGCAAATCACTTTTCAATACACAAAGGTCTGAATTGACTTTGAAAAAAAAAGCGGAAATTAAAAAGGCGCAAGAAATTATACACAGAAACAGTAGTAGTAGTATAGTAAATAGTAGTTTGAGGAGCGGAAAATCGGCGTATGAATCATAACAAAACAATATTTTTTAAAAAGGGATGAAAGAACATTTTTTTAAGTGCTGATAGTTCAATGGTAGACCGGAATAGCTTGACGCCTGCACAGCTTGGCACATGTAACTTGTAAGCACCAAGCAATTTTGGCGTCACTGCTGAACTGTCAGGTTGATAGTGAACTCACAGCGCGGCAATTTCAAAATGTTGGAATCCCTGCACTAGGGATAAATGTGTTAAAACAATAACTGCCATACTTAAAATGGAAAGCCCGGTCTCAGCAAAACTAACTACCCCCACCCCATCTTAAACGAGGAGAGAAGATAAAAGTTCATCTTGCGATCAGGAGAATTTGAATTTTACAACCACAGATGAAACACAAACAACTGGTTTGGTCAGGTGACTTTTGCATGTAGATGAAGCAAGAATCCCTGCCCTTGCACTGTTGAGTCACCCTTTGGGCTGTCGGTAGCGGTTTTTCGTGACGATGATTCCGCAGAAATCGCGACAAAAACCGCTAATAACAGGCAAAGGGTTCAAATTTTAAGTCACCTCATCACATTTCTTGGTTTTTTTTTTCACCTGTTGTTTTAATTATCAAAAACAACACATTAGCTCAAGTGAACTTGGGGCATCATAATGCTGGCAATATGAAACTTGTGACCTTCATCATTCATGCGTAAGAACTAAAGAATCATATTTACATGACTGTATTAACACTCTTGATAAAAAGCAAAGTATTATTTGATTTGTTTGCTGTATTTGTTTTCTTGTTAATCATTTTGTGCAACTTTCTCCACTGAAAGTACCCCCCCCCCCCCCCCCCCCCCCCTTCCCAATACCTCCTCAAGTTCAATGGCACTTGTCATAATTCTCTCTTATATTTTGAACACCCTTGTGCATGCAGCAACCGGTACTGTGTAAACTGTATCGGTGGCTGCATGAGCAAAGGGGTTAAATTCATGAATATACACATGCCACTGACCATGTAGAAAAAGTAAAGCAGGTGCAAAATAAATAGATGTCTGCAATCTGAATGCCCCTACTTTCTTCCCTCTTTCACACACACATAACTGAAGAACAATCAAAACAACAAAAGTGCACTGGTACACCTTTTTTTTTAAAAAAAAACATAATCATAATGATCTGTCCAAATTTATCTGTAAGAAAACCCTCTTACTGATGACATGGGGCTGATGAGGGACAGATAGCATACTGACACTCGCCTGTGGATTGTTGAACGTTTATGAGAATGCATACTTATTAGTCTCACTCGACTGAAATCGTTTCGAATTCTAATGTTATCTTAAAAATTGAAGTTATAAATCTGGACTGTTTCCAACGACAATTTCAAAATGCCCCCCCCCCCCCCCAAAAAAAAAATAAATAAATAAATAAATAAATAAATAAATAAATAAATTAATAAAATAAACAAACAATAACAAAATAACAACCACCATCGCCACTCTACATCTCTGTGCAAATTGACGTCGGTCCCCTAGACCATCTCGTAAGCAAAACCCACCGTCTCACTTGTGCTGGTTTGTGGATTTGGGCCTTGCGGCTTGAGGCCACAAGGCCCAAATCCACAGACCAGAACAAGCTGGAAGCCGCAAGGCCTAAAGTCACAGATCAGCACACAATTTTCTTTACATCCCTACCCTTCGACCCCCCCCCCCCCCCCTTCCCCACCCTATTCTCTCACCCTCCCAGACATGTCGTCACCTCTAGACGTTTTCCGTCGCACTTCTGCCTCCCCCACCACGTGTTACTCCCCTCTGGCATCAAACCCCCCCCCCCCCCCCCCCCCCCCCCGTGTCCAGTAGCCGCGAGACGCAGCTGTGTCCAATACAGACCACAACCCGATGTGACATTATACACCGGCAAATGTCATCTGACGGTTGTTGCCATTATTGTCGGTGGCCTTTTTCAATAGCGCTGATTCAACGTGTTTACGGCGGCAGTAAGTTAATGTGACAGAAACACGCAGATCATGAGAAAACAATCGGCTGACAACCTGACCAGATGCAATTGGCAATGAACATTACTCCGATAAACATTAACCCGTTTAGCCCCAAAGGCCACATTTCCTCAATATTGAAGGTGTCACTTAACGACCATGTACCAGTGGTAGGAGATGGATGGACCACGATAATTCAAGCTCCTTCAGGCGCCAAGCTAATCTGGCACTACCCTTGAATTATCATGGCCCATCCATCTCCTGCTGTAGGGTGTTGGGGCTAGATGGGTTAACCCCCTTATGCTTGAGGCCACTGGTACTGGCTGCATGCGCAAGAAGGGGGGGGGGGGGGTGGAATACCCTTCGCCATACGACTGAGAATGCAAAAGACAAAATGCTCAAACTGAACACAGGTGAACAAGGAAAATAGACAATTAACACTTGAGTTTGAAACGCTTTCAATCTTTTGCACCTGCAATAACTGTACGAAGCACAAAACCAAACGCAAAATACAAACTAAAAATCGGTGTTATTCCCATGCAAGCCCGTCAGAGATATTTTGGTGCACAATCGTATATTTATGCTGTTGCCTCCTCTGATTTTTACCCATATCAAAATCTCAAACTAAAAAAAATCTTGTTAAAAATTTTAACTTTTTTTTCTGTTTATCTTAAAAAACACAAAATTGTTAGTTACAACCTTGCATACGAAATACCACATTTGATCACTCAACAAAACCTGACTGGCCCCAAAGAAACATTTTGGACGATCAAAACGAAAGCAGGTTACCGCCGACAACAAAAAAAAAACCAACGTTATTTAATACCCTAAATTTACTCTGCAGTTACAATTTTCCTTCAAATTTATCTGGCACCAACGAGAATAAAACTCCAAAGCCCAGCAAGTTATCGCAGAATAACCGAGATCTGAACGGAACAGCAACTTCAGAGGATGCAAAGTGACAAGCAATAAGTGCTGCTAAACGACAAATTTATTGGACACAAATTTTAAACCCTTTTCACGATCTTCTGGCAGTAGAGCAAAAAGGCTGTAAACCCCGTTTATCAAAACGCAGTGCTATCACTGATATCAGAGTTCCTAAATGCCGCAGTACGGTTCAGCGGAGGAGAAGGAGGCGGCGGCGACGGGCCAAATATTAACGTTTTCACCGTTGACTGAACCCCATGAGAAGAAGCATAGACGAAAAGCTGTCAAGCAAGAGGCATAGACGATACGAGTCCCCGCATGAAGCGGGGGCATGCGGGGGCGCGTGATCATCTATGTCTTTTGCAGGCGTGGTGGTGTCTGCTGCAAAGATGGTGCAGCACTGCTCGTGCCGTACCGTAGAGTGTCCCTGCCCTACCCCTTCACCCCTCCCTCCCTCTTGTGTAGCCGTCTGGGGGTCGCGCTGACCTCCCTTCCGCCCCTTCCTTGGATTAGACTACTGTGGCTTGGCGCTGGAAGGAATCTGATGGTGAACGGTGGCGGCTGATTTTGGAAATTCTTCTACTTCGAGCCAAGGGCAGGCCCAGTACCAATAAATTATCATATGGCCGACTCCTTCCGCACAATTAATTTGTTAATTAATTTGTTCACTTAATGTCAGTGCCATAGTTGTCAAATTGCACAATGATTGCTACAATTGCTGGAAGATTTTTATTTTATTATTATTACATGGTATTTTTATGGCGCATTTCTCATATTTATAATATAACTCAATGCGCAGAATGTAGCCGCGAACTGAACCCAACAAGCACGCTCACGTGAATCACGCGCATTCACTCACACACAGTACGTAAACACAGAACATTCACGTGGTGCTATGGGCAAGCTCAAGCAATCTACTGAAGTGACGGTATTTGGAAATCGTTTTGTATTTGAAATTTTATTAAGTTGGCTGAACTGACACCAAAGTGGAGGGGGAGGAAGAACCGGAGTACCCGGAGAAAGAACCCCCGACGGTCCGCCCGAATTAACGGTGACACTTACTAGAGGAGAAAAGTCCGACGCTGGAACCCGAAATTGAACCTCGCACCTTCCACATACCAGGGATGAACTATCTGACCAGTGTCAAGGGCAGAAAAAAATGCAGAGTATCTGATTCTGAACAAAAACAGTATGTTTCTTAACTGATAGAGAAAAATGCACCAAACAATGAAGAAAATAAATAAACTGAAAAGCATTCCTTCCAGTGGTAAATGCACGTGGTTGTTATACTGCTTTGATTTTCTTCTTTGGGTTACTACAAGTCACTTCTAGCGCCGTCATCAGATTTTTTTTCAAATATAAAAACATGCAATTGGTAAACTGTAAAAGTGACAAACCTGTAAAACTATACCAGAAGGAGTGAAAACTGCTTTAATGGTCCAAACTAATGCACCATTCACTGTATTTTCTGATCAATTACTTTACCAAACATTCTCAACTTTAACCCTCTTCAGCATGAGGCCACCAACACTGTGTAGAGTACCAGTGGCTGCATGCACTGTGGGTTTAATGCATGAGAAGGTATAGGTGTTACCTTTATCACGTGTTTGATGCATACTTCACAACACTGCATTAACCCTTAAGTTGTCAGTAGTGGTTATTGTCATGATTATTCCTCCAGAATCATCACGTCATACACTGCCACCGACAGCTAAAGGGCTAATGAAAAGTCTACCTGGCACGTTGTCAGCCGTGAGGATCAACACAACATTTATTTTTTAAAAGACTAATCAGTTTTAGAATAAAAAATATAAATATCAAGTCCAATACTTCGTACAAACTGAACTAAACTGATTTAATAGCCAAACAGAACAGAAGCAAGTTGCCCTAATTATTTTAACAAAATGAAAACAAAACCTGTACTTTTAAGGTATCCTCTGTCGGAATATGGCTAGTTATTACACAACAAGGAAGAGTGGAACAGCGAATCGAACGGCTCAACACAGGTAAGAGCATGGCATTGCCAAACAAAGCAAGTGCGGACATGCAAAAACGGCACCGAGCAAAAACTAAACTACGCGCGAACGGACAAGAGAAGGAGGGCACGGGGAGAGAAGAAAGGGGAGGGGTAGACAGTGGCGTAAAATAAAGAGCGCATGGTAAATGTGCAGGAGGTGGTAGCAACACAGAGCTATCTCTGACCGCTGCTAAGAAACTTACCTCCGAGGCCGCGGCCATTCCCGCATCCGCACACGCTTTGTTCCTCCCTCCCTCACCCGGGCGGTAAACTCTAGCCCATTTCACTTGATGAGCGAAAACACAGTCACAATGGTTAGTAACCTCCGATTTGGACATACGCACACCCCCTCCCTCACACAAAACAGCGCTGACAGTGACCGTCTCGCTAGCTCTGTGAAACGTTCAGGTGATTTCCCCTTCTGCCATGGATCAAAACAAAGCGAGGGATTGTGGGAAATGGCGGCGGGTCAGAGAGTGCAAAAACTCGATAGCCAGACGCTCCCTCTCAAGACTGGGGCAACAGGCGGGTAATAACCACCCAACTTTTGGGGGAGTGGAAAGAAACATGGGCTCAAAAAACGTATCCTGATGAAGCATCCTCACTTAGCTATTCATAAAACTCTGTGCTATCGTAGTCCTGCACCGTGCACTCAACATCGTTCCCGCTGAAATTGAAAGTATTCCCGTCCCTCCTCTCAGCTCGTGTTAGGGGGTTAGGAGCGCTCGCGCCTAACTACATGCAGGGCTTGAAATTAGCGGGGGCCCGGGGCCAAAAACCCGCAAAGTTGATTTCGGGCTCGGAAAGTTGAAAAACGAAGGGCCCGCTTGGCCCGCAAAATAATTCGTCTGCTACAGCTAGCTCTACTCGGCAGTTTCGTATTTGGGCCAAGGGAAGCAACCCACACCGGTGCCCTCACTCACAGTAATAGTATTGTGTTCTTTTTTCTTTTTTTTTTTGGTTATTGTATTTTTAGTTTACTTCTGTTAACTCAAGTGCACATAAGTGTAATATGAATAGATGATTGAAAAAAAAAAAAAGAAAAGGCAAAATCTGTTTGTTTCACTTTAGTTTATCAGGAAGAGTACTGTTAAGTTTAGTTCCCTTTCATGGTTTTGTTTTGAACTTTTGTGCATTGAGGTCAGATTTTTTGTTAGGTTACTCATATTAAAAATTTAATGATGTGTATTGTGCAATACTCAGTCACAAAACTGAAAAGTATTATACAAGAGACTCACTTGATTTTTTTCTATTTTGTTTAATGGCCATTTCAGGCTCACTAGTCACTGGAATATGTGTCACTGAATGTGTGTGTGTGTGTGTTTTTTCCCCTTTTTTGTTGGTAATGTTTGAAAGTGAAAGAAAAGGCAAATAAAAATGACATCACTCAGCAAAATTGGAAATTCAATTGTTTTTATTTTAGATTATCAGACAAATTGTACTTTCTACTTATTATATTGTCAATAATTCTTTTGTTTTTTGTTTGCATTATTTTTCAAAGTTGGGCCCCGAAAGTTGCTTGTGGGCCCTCAAATTTTTCAATCAAGGGGCCCGGTGGCCCCCAAAGAAAAAAGTTAATTTCTAGCCCTGACATGTATACTTCGCGTACTCCTTGGAGCGTGTCTACACGGTTACTTGATTACAGAGGGGCCGTCACAGTCCACTGAGCACCCGACGGCTATGACACGATGGCTGGACACGGAGGCGTTTGTTCCTTTGTACAAATCAGCTGTGTTCGAGGGCGCAGATCTATGCCTGAACAATGACCATGGGTCATCTGCAAGGGACATAGATTCAAGTGCCCCTGCTGTCGCAGGCGCTCATTTGAATCTACATCCCTTGCAAAATATATACGCCTCATTAACTCATTCGAGACGTGCCGCATCCGGACACGCGGCCTTATGCCACGTGTCCGAATGCGGCACGTCTTGAATGATTTAATAAGCAAGACGAACGAAGCTAATACTCGATGAGTGGGCGTTATTTCCTGTCATCGCACTCTACAACTTTGTAGGTCTCCTGAAAGCTCATCGACTGACTTATTCCTACAGGAACACTGGTGTAAAAAGGGCGCGATCAGCGTTTGAAACTGGTCATGGTTCTCATTTCCCTCAGCAACCCGGGTAATTCTTATTTATTTTTACGAACAGTGATCAGAAATGTATTTATAGTGCAATACTGCAGCGCTCAACAAAATCAGGTGTAAAAGCCAAAATGCAAATGAACACTAAAATTATAAACTTCCCGTCTGTCTGTTCCTACACAGCTGAAGGTCTAAATTTCAAACTGGGTCAAGTTCAATTAGTTCATACGAAAGTACGCAAACTTTATGGCCTTAGTACGGACTTTTTAATAATGACACAGACATAATTTGACTCCTTTCTTTGTGGGGATATTGCGCTATATAAGAGTTATATATTATTATTACTTGCTCTACCCTTGTTGTCAAACTGACTTTCCAGCAGACACTTAAGTCAAAATGAAGGAACAGAAATTTAACCTTGCTACCAAGTAAAACTCCCATAACCGTCTTCCTCTTTTTTTCCCACTTTCATGAATATGAGTAGAAAATTCATAAAAACTTTATAAAACCCAGCATACAACAGTCAAATGGGAGGTAATATTAACCCTTAACTCCCATAACTAAATGACTTCCACTTTGTATAATGCAAGCCATTTAGTTCTGGAAGTTCAAAGTGTTAACAAATAATCCAACAAGAAAATATCACATACATTGATTACCACACCCAAACCAATCTATCCCACTCTCCCTGCAAACTCCACACCCATCCCAATTTATTGTTCCCGCTCCTTCCCAACCCACACCTATGCACACCTGAACCCTTGCAGCGCAACAAAGAGCATCCACCCACTTTTTAAAACGCAAAACGCTTTCCATTTTAAACGCCATCCCTCTGCTATAGCGACACAGATCCTCGTGTGTCTCCACAGTTTGGGGGCTTATAATTATGGATCTGTGTTTATTTCTGAACAAATGTGCAGCTCTGTTAAACAGTGGAAAGAGATGGTCGGGCTTTCAATCTAGGACATGGGTGTAGGACAAAAGAAAATCGACCCCCATAGCGCAATCAATCCAACATCTAGGTCACCGATAAAAATGTTCCACGCCCCTATCCCCCCCCCCCACCCCCACCCTTTCCCCCAAAAAAAAATCAACGCTTTTTACACCCAAAGTTTTGCGTTCGGGTGAACAAGCGTTGATATCAAGAAACCGAACCATGGTTAGTAGTTACGCGGGACTGTGCGAGTTTCACAGGCTTTTGGTCACTCAGTTACCCATAACCTGACAACAGATGCGAGCGTGAGCCATTTTTGGCCTGGGAAATACCAGCGGCGGAGTTCGCGCCTGTGGCGAACGCATAACCAAGCTGCGAGGGGCAGAGATCATCATTGGTCCCCGCATGGCTGCGTGGTCGCATGAGGATCTATGCCTCTCGCAGATAATGCCGCCTTAGGGTAAGCTGGTGAGAATCGGCCAGTGCTGCTGGAGAAATTTGCATCGCTTTTCTCGCGCGGAGGCGGAGAGGGTGTGTTCATCCTGCGCCAAAGTTGTGACTGTTCCAGCCTTGGTTTCTCACGCTCGGCTCTCTCAGTCTGTGTTCCTGCTTCCCCATGACCTCTGATCCACAACACAACAGCAAAACATTATACAGCGGCCCTGACTCTAGTCTTCCACTCGGGCCGTGAATGCAGTCTTATCTGTGACAGTTTTGATTAACAAGTTTAATCAATGGTCGTTGTCAAGAGAAACGAGGGCCTGCAAGCAGTTCCTCTCCAGAGAGAGGTGAGCACAAAGTTTGTACGGGTCACGCTAGGCTAGTGAGACAAAGGTAACTTGATATACGATAGGTGTTGCGGTATTACATAGTTTTTGTAGTTTTTGTTTAGCTTAGATCGATAGTGCCGGAGAAAATAACAAAATAAAAACACCTCTGTACGACTCCCACACTTGAATGACCATAATTACAGCGGTATTGATCTTTCATCCCAAATTTGCAACCTCTCTTTCTCTCTCACCGCGTGCGTATGCGAGAGCGCTAGTGTTGCCGTTTCCCTCAAAGCTTTTGCTTCAGGTATTTTTAGCACAGCGCTTGTGTACAAGTGTTCAAATCTGAAAATAATTCTGCCCGTTAGACAATGGACCCAGAGGTTAATTAGACCCCTCTTTGTTGGAGGGTCCCAGCATCTTTTTACTGTAGATCTATCGCTGGTCCCGCCCCCTCCATGTGACGACCAGGTGGCTTTGTTTATGTCATGTGACTTGCCCATGCAGCCACGCAATGATTCAGCTCAACCCGGCCTTGACCCCGCCAAATAGCCAATGGGCGCGCGCCAAGCTCTAAGATGGCGACTGTTGCTGTGGGAGAGGGCTAAGAATAGCGAGACATGGCGGCGTGGCCAGTCTATGCATGTGTTAGAGAGGTGTCGGGAGGGGAGCCTCTCCCCCTCTCTCGCCGATCTACACTCCCTATGCGTGCTTTCGGCCTTCGGTCTTTACACTGGAGAGGAAGAAAGGGATATAGATAGAGATAGATAACGAAGTGATGCCATCGTACATATGCCCTGCGCAACGCTCGGGAGCGAGCAGACGACGCACGGCAAGCCTTGTGTGTGTACGGTAAAGAGGCGGGAGCGGTCACGGGTAGCGGGGTAGCAACCTCTGCCTTTCTGCTACCATGCAACTTTCTATAAGAAACGCGTTTTTCTGAGATCAATTGCGAAGCGTGTCGTGAATACAACACGCTCCGCAAATAATCTCAAAGGCAAACATACAAATGTTTGTAATATATCTTGCATATAAAGGAGCGTTTTTTTTGTGTGTGCAAACGACAGGTTTACGATGGCTAATTATAGACTTTTCAGTGCAGATGTGACGTCTGTGGGTACACGTGCACTGTTACTAAGCGAAGTACCGACTACAACAAGCAATTGCAAACCCTCGCGTCAAAATAAACGTTTGATGAGCAAGGGAGAGGGTACAGAGAAAAGGCGACCCCTCCCCTAACCAATCACACCCCACCCCCTCCCCTCCTCAAATCTCCCTTTCTTCTCTCCACCCCCTACATCCCAAAAAGCAACGACACTGCACTTATGCGTGTGACGGAATTCAAGTGCGCGTGTGCGCAAAGCACGAGAAGACGAGAGAGGTCATTCCTCTCTCTCTCGAGCATAAATTTACATAATTGTTATGCAAGGTTTTGTTGGGAACATGCAAAACGAGCTAGTTCGGCGCCCATCAGGACCAGCACCATGCTGCTAAAAAAATTATGCTCCCTACGCATGACGTTAGCTACACGTTTATCCCCCCTCTCTTCCCAGATCTTAATTGTTGATTAAATTTTGCGCCACAAAATGGATGCGTTTGGCTTTCAACCTCCTCTTGCTTTGCCGTCAGCCAGCAGTAGCATATGAATGAACGACTAGGTTGACAAGATGCACCGAGTAGATCGACTGTCCGATGACCCACTCCACGTAAGGGACAAGGGTATACATTGAGCCTGCGATATACATTAATTCTCATCAGCACTCTCCCACCATCCAGAGCTCACAATGATCTACACTGCTTTAGAGAAGCAGCACTTCCTGCTAAGGTGTAAAAAAAAAAAAAAAAAAAAAAAAAAAAAAAAAAATGTATAGTATCCGTGGACAGTCCGTTCATTAAACTCGAACCATCTTCAAGAGGCATAGCCTTTCATGCGCCCCTACAGGATGCAGGGGCTCGTGAAAAGATATGCCTCCTGCCAGCTGGAACAAATAAGAATCTATATCCCTAGTTCGACAGGACTCTTGAGAATCTATGCCCCTTTCTACCGTCAGAATACATGTATAATCGGGACGCAGGAGCTATCTACGCCCACTGTTGACAGATTTCGGCTCTATAATTATTGAATCCTCATACTGCGGTGACACACTGGGTTTAAGTCTGCGACTGTGTGGTATAAAAGGATGTTTGTGAATGGCTGTATCTAGCCGGTACTGAATGGCTCGCTTCACGGTCCAATGGCCGACCTCGATCTTTTCCTGCAGCCGTGACCTACGTATCTTCCGATCGATTCCAGCACACGGGGCTAAAGTATAGTAGACTCGAACACCCCGTGTGCACCTTCGCTTGAGGAACCGTACACATTGGTTCACTGGTTGGGAAATGATGCATGAATGAAACAAACTAATTTAACTATTATGCCTGCAAGAAGCATTGGTCCTCATGAGCCGCCGAAGATTCAGGGGCTCATGAGGATCTATGCTTCTTGAAGATGGGTGCAGTTCGATTTATGAGTGGAAAGATTGATTCAAGCACAGCTCGGGCCAAAACATCTCAATGGGAACGCCCTTCATTCTTACCTTGGCGTCAGCCTCTTAATAACATTAAAAGTAATACACGACCGATACCGATTTCAGAACGCAGCTAAGACCTTCTTCTTCCTCGAACACTCTTAGCTGAGATTGAAAGGTCACATGAATAATAAAATGAAAGAACGAAAATAACAAGAAACTAATACAATAAATAAATAAATATTTGTTTAGTGTAATTTTTATTTGGCACAGTAGCAGAAAATGGCTGGGGAAGATATTCCATTCAGATTTACTCAGCAAAATCGTTTGTTTCATCCAGCCAAGTACATTTCCCAAATTCCCACCTTTTCCAACCCATCGCACCCACTCTTTGCATAAATTTTGCCGTGAGTGAGAATGTGACTGTATTTCTCGTTTGCTCTGCGTTAAACCAAAGGCACAGCAATCAATGGCCTCACTGATTGTGCGTCACAAGTTACCTGTATCGTGCTAATGTCGCAATAATCGTGATAGTACGACACAGGTGGGCGGGTATGGGGGTGGTATTGTAGGGTGTGTCCCTTGGTGTCGCGTAAGCGCACGTCAAATTGTTTAATTATGCATATACTCAGAGAATCCCCCCCCCCCCCCCCCCTAATATATCTCTCGGGGAGCTGGGTGGCTCGGTGGTAAAAGCGTTTGCCTCCAGACCAAAAGGTCCCGGGTTCGAATCCAGCTTGGGTCAAATTTGCTCAGACCTTTTTCGTTGTCCCCGTCTTTGAAATCACCCTCGTGGTGGACAAAAGACGTTAAGCCCTAAACATTTAACATTTTAATATATCTCTCAGTTACAGTAGAAAGTTCAACCGTAAAGTACACACCCAAAGTCAAGGAATAGGTGTGTGTGGGGGGGGGAGGGGGGGGGGGGGGCAAGTTACATGTGTGAGCTTAGTCCTGTGCCAGCCAGACACTAAGCATTTTGCTTAGTGCTCGGCGCAGAACTAAGCCCACTCATTCAACTGAGCCTTGGACCCAATCTGGGACAGCGCGAAGCATGAATTATAATTTGTAATGAGTCTCTGCAGTCACAAGGGCACATGATACTCTATCTGTACCTCGTGCTGACCATGCCTGCCTTCAGCTTTTCCTTCATGTAAGGACGTACTAAGATCTTTTCTTTACTTGAGGGTGCAACTGTCTCGAAATCTATGCCTCCTGCCAAAAGAACGACTGCAGAATGGAATAGGCTCTCTGGCGATGACACTATCCCGTGGGCTGTCGGTAGCGCTTTTTGTTGTTTTCTGTTTTTGTTTTGTTTTTGTTGTTGTCGCGATGGTTCCTGCAGGAAATATCGCGACAGAAAGCACTACCGACAGCCAAAGGGCACTAAATGTATTTTCACTTCTGTACAGCGAGCACACGAGATTCCTGGGGTGTTAATAATAATAATAATAATAATGAGTACTTGTATAGCGCCTAACCTCAGATTAGAGCTCTAGGCGCTTAACAAAAAATAATGTACAAAAATAACTAATTACAAAAATGCAATTTACAAAAAGTACAAAAAACAAAATACAACGCACTCAGCAAACAAGCTATAAAGTCACCATTCAAAAGTGCTATGCTTATGGACTCATACTGGCATTCACACACACACTCACACTTCTAACTACTTCTAACATAGAGATGACATTAACATAACAGGTGTGTGACAAAGTCATTTGTAGCTGACAGAAAAAATATGGGTCTTTAGGGCTCGCTTGAATGCCTCTCTCGAATCTATGGTTCAGTTCACCAGCGAACCACATAGCGTTCGACCTAAAAGTTAAATCTGGAAAACAGTGGAAATGTTCGTCTCTTGATGTAAAATTCTACCCCTGCTTTTTTATGCCTTGTAAATTTATGTTAACGAACCAGGTTCATCCATCTACGGCTGCCTCCGCCAATGCCATTCAGATATCGGATCTGCAACTGCAAATAGTCGGCGAAGTACCCTACCCCGTCCTCTAAATCACCAGGGGCCAGTATAGCGTCGTTCCTTGCTTAGTGGCTGATGCAGGACTAAGCTCGCTCATGCAACAGGCCCCAGAGCCAGTGTGCGACCTCCCGCATTTTCCTGCGAACACTTACTGTTACGCTTACAGAGATGACGACAGGATCTGAGTTATTTTCTGAAAATACTTGCATAATAATTTGTCGTCATCACTATAAGAATAATTTCCAATGGGATGACTTAATTTTAAACATTGCCTTGTATGGCCTGCATCGGTGGAATTTTTTTTTAATTAAAAATGTTTAAAAGTTTCCTTTGCACTAAAGACACATCGCGTCAAAGACGCAACTAAATTTAAATTTGCACAGCAAAATCGCTGTCCACCTATTCAACGCTATAGCTGCCAGGCGAAAGAGGCTGCTACTTGAAGAATAACCCCACGACGACTGTTCTCTGCCAATGTTTTACTCTTTGAACCACACATATTCAGCACTCTCATACTTCAAACCAACATCGACAGAACAAAATCTATCAACACGGAAAATCAGCCAATTCTACTTTACATGACTCGCAAGCAGAATGTAAATCTGTGGTCCTCTGTCAACGGTAGCCCCCAAGCACACCCACCACCTACGACTGTTGCATGAGTTCTGAAATCCGCAACCGTGTGCAAAAGGCATAGATTCTCATGCGCCCATGTTAGAGCAAGGGCACATTTTGCAGGGCAGGCGCGAGACTTCATCCCACACCTCCGCTTCTCGCAACGAGGGAGCTATGGGGGGTTTCTGGCCAGTAACTGCAGTTGCTGGCAATGGCTGGAAGAACTGAAAGTAGGGTACAATCTGACACGATCGATCACAAGGCCTGCGTCATAGAGTCTGGGCCGGGCCGCGCCGAGCATGGCATTGCGTGGCGACTGAGCTCTTGCGAGAGCTAGGATCAGCTGAGTCTGCAGTTTCCAGGGACTGCTGGCACCCAGCAACAGAAAAAAAAAATGCATTTTCTACCAGAAAAAAAAAAAAAAACAAACTAAGATCAATGAAGGGTGGGATTTACTAAAGAGAGAGACAGAGGAGTTGGTAAATGTATCTTCTGATGCTTAGTAGTATGATACAGTATGATGAAATAAGTTTAAACACAAAATTAAAAGTTATAATAGTACACAACTAGAAAACGGGAAAATTATCGATTACAAAAGAGAAAATGCCACACAAAGTAAGAAATTCATTTCAGCAAATTCTTGTCACTATAATAATTAGTTGTCTGATCAGCAGGAAAAGGGAAACATAAAATAAATCATTTTAAAATGCTGGCAACGTCTTAATGTGGTTACCACTATTCACTTGAATTAAACTGATGGTCATTTTCTCTGCTTCAGTTTCACATACATGATTCAAAACACTGATAAGATTTATTTAAGATAATTATATATATACTAAAGGCTTCTTTTTAGTTATTTTTACACTGAACCCTTATTAACAATAACATTGATGACTTTTACAAAACATTTCAATGGCTATTTTAAAAAGACTATTCAAATCATACAGCCACTAAATTCATAGTTTAAAACAAAAAAGACATTAGCAAAGAATGTTAAAAGTAAAGGACTAAAAATACAACAAATGAACTGCCCTAACTGTCCTAAGAGTGAGTGGTAACAGAAAGGACTGAAGTAATTTTTAGCAAGGATAATTGGTAATAAGGCTTATTTTTTATTCAAACTCCAATTCTTGACTAAATTGTACAGCCAACATGGCGGTGACTAATATGACTATGACTCACAACTCATCCTCCAGTCCTACTTACAAGTACAACTTAGCGGGACAACTGACAGGTGTAACTTCGCAAAGGAAAAATGCCATGCTCAGGTATTTCAGCAAATCAAAGCTGTACGGCAAGTACCACTACCATGGCCCAGTTGCACTTGTGAGCTTAATTCCTGCGCAAGCCAGTAAGCAAGGTGTTCCGCTGTAGAAGAGCACCTTGCTTAGTGGCTTACACAGGATCTAAGCTGACTCCAGTTACTGGCTCTAGCTATGCCCCAAGCCCTGCTAAAAAAAAATATTTAAAAATCCACATGAGTGTTTGTGTACTGTGTCAAGAACATGCCCTGGCTTGTTCACAAAATCCTTCCGAGAAATGGAAACTAATTTTGTAACAACATTGACACTTTGGGGCATGCAGCTACCGCTACTGTTTACAGTACCATATGCCCCATGCACAACCTTGGGTGTTTAATGTGACTGTTCCTGCGTGTAATCTGAAATCTGACAGGAGAAAAACAGATTGTTTGGGCAGGAGAGACTGTCTAGTGAGCAGCCTATCTCTATTTTTACAGTACTTTCTAAACTAATGTGAAGGTGAGTGTTTTAGTTATTGACAAAAAAAAAAGTATTAATATGGGAGCGAAAACTAACTGAGACATCCACAACTGTACAAAATTTACAATGTATTTTTATATTGTTTTCGAAGCTATAATAATCTACGTTTGTAAAAAGTAGTATTTCCCATCCAAACTCGTCAGAAACAAATAAATCTTCTGAAAAAAAATTAAAATAAAGTAGAACTAGTAACAGTAAAGGTTGCATTCTACTTCTAGCCCAAGAAATTTCAGATGGACGGAAAACCTGAACGTGTCACCACAAGCGCAACATGTTCGGGGCATACAAAAGCCAAGCAAAACATACCTCCACACTATAGTCTCTCTTGAACGTTCAGAAGCGAAAGTCATGTTTCGCTTCCAAATGTCACCTCCAGTTCCAGTCATCTGCAAGAGATACAGATCCTTATGAACCCCCAAAATTGGAGGGGGATTATGAGGATCTCTATACCTCTTCCTGGTCCCACTTACACCTATGCTGACGTTTCACTATTAGATGGTTACTAAATATGGAGCTGGTGACGCTAGCGTTCTCTTCTTTAAACCCACAAAGCCCTATTATGCCACGACCGGATGGGGATCGACTATGATAGTTCAAGAGTGGTGTCAAAATAGCCTACAGGCGCCAAGCTATTCTGACGGTGACACTACTTGAACTGTCATGGTCGATCTGTCTCCTGAACTGTGATGTCGACCGCAAAGGATCCCTAAAAATTGATATATCATCATCAAAATGTAACGAGTTGACACAGTGTAGTAAGTACGAGTCGTGTGTAACACTGGGTCCCCCCTCCTTTTACTAAAGTCACCCTTTCGGCTACTGCAGTATTCAAGTGCCGGTTCGATAACTCCGACTCTGACACATTACGCAACACGTGCCGTGAGAGTGCCACGCCCCCTTTCCCTCACCACTGCACTTAGAGACCGAGAGGGTTCATGCGCGTGTGCATGTCTTTAGCATACCCCCGATACGGTACATATTAACTCATATCATACTGAGGCTAAAAGCTTCAAACTTGTACACCGCCATATGCAAGCTACATTATAGTACTTACAGATAAGGATATAGACCAATGGCTTTAGTTCAAGGGTGGTGCCAGAATAGCTTGGAACCTGGAGGCGCCAAGCTATTCTGACACTACCCTTAACTATTTTAATCAAACTTATTTCATACACTGGTGTATTCCGAATGATAAGGGTTAATTTGTTTGCATACACGCTGATACTAGATAGAAAAGCCTACAAGATCTCTGGCAAGCAGCTTGATGTTGTTTTGAAAAGCAAGATTTTCATTTCAAAACAATGCAGAACTGTGTGATCATGAAGCCTCAAGATGAATCAAATTAATTTTCAATTTCACGCTTTAGAATGTAAATGTGAAGGACATGCAGTTTACAAATAGCATCACAGACACAGTCTCTTGGTCAAATACAGAGTGAATAAACTCGCAAACTATCAAGTGCATTTATATAAGACTAATAATGCGAAACTATTTTGTCCTCATCTGTCCAAAGCGTGTATCATTCATAACCTTTATACTCTGGAAGCCATTTATAAGACCAAGAGGAAATCAAACAGACACAAGCGTTCAAGGGTGGTGCAACAATACAGGGTAGTGAGGTTTCACTAGCGAAATCATGGAAGATAATCACTCCAGGGGAGGGAGAGCTCATGAGCAGCTATACCTCTTGTGGATGTTTGGAGTGTTGTCTATTCTTATGGCAGAAACTGGTTATCCGCCATGATTGTCAACTCGTTTGTTGTTGGGAGTTGTTCATTGCATATGAAACCTCAGCAATAGCTTGGTGTCCAGAAACATCAAGCTGTTCTGGCATCATCCTTGAAGCTATCCTGATAGAACCCTTGAACGCAGCTGGAGTGGAAGATCATGCTCGTTTAATTTCCTGGACTGGGGCAGTAGAACCTTCTTTCAGCAACCAGCTTTCTTACAAGAAAAACATGGTCTTCAATGATAGGTTTAAAAAAAATCATGTCACTTATTTAATTCCATAATTCAAGTCGTTAACACCACCTACATGATGGTCTTCAATGTTAGATGATATCTCTTAAGGGTGGTATCTCAAAACAAGTTCTGCTGTATGTGATTTCGATTGGACAACTCCCAAACATTGGAAATTTTGACTTTAGGACCAAGGTCAGAACATGCTTTGGACCGACAAGAACAAACTAGTAAACCCTGTTTTTCCAAAGTGCATTGTGCAAGCAGCCACTGGTACTATTCAGGACGCTGCATACTCTTGGGTGTTAACCCCAGAGCTGCATTTCCCAAATTGTGGAGGCATCACCTAACGACTATGTACCAGCTGTAGGAGATGGATTGACCATGATAATTTACAGTTAGTGTCAGATTAGATTGGCGCCTGGCTGCATCACATTAATCTGGCACTACCCTAGAATTATCATAATTGATCCACTCTTGCTGTTGTGCCTCAAATCTAAATGGGTTAATTCAACAGAGTGAACCGCTACATATTATATTATTAGTACTCCATACTAACGTTTGAGACGCAGAGTCTGCAGATACGTTTGCTGTTCGTGCCGCAACCAGGCAGCACCATTCGCCAGCGCATCCTCTGCACTCTCCATCGCCGCCTCCTTGCTGGCCGATTTTACATCTGAACCCAGAACCATTCGGCTACAATGACAATGTGCTGCCTGTCATTGTTAGAGTTGAACCCTGGATCATTCAGCCTTAGGACGCCAACCACTGATTTTAGATCTGAACACAGAACCATATAGGAGACTGGCACTCTTTTTTTAAAGATGTCAACCCAAAATCACTCAACAATAGGATGCTGGTAGTCTTCTTGTCTTTTTCTTATGGCTTGAACTTTTAACTGTTTGCCCATGCGCAGCACATGTAACACTAAAATTGAGGCAATGGTACATCCATGCAGAAGTATGAACTAGTGAGACACTTAAGCATCTCAAATCCAAACCTGAAACTGTTTTTCTTCAGTATGCTGAGTACAATAGAGCATCAGCAAACGTACACAGTATCCATGACTGTGTTCACAACAGACATTAGACTGAATTCAGAATCCAGAGAAACAAAATGCTCAAGTAATCATCATAGGTACAACCTTAAACTAAAGGTCATGTTTTACACAGTTTCAACTAAACTAAGACTGCCTATAAATGAAACACTGCAACATCCTCATCATGATAATCTGATTGTCATCACAGGGTAGTTATCAGCAAAGTTATCGAACATCAAATTCACTCCTGCGACCAAAATGCACACCCATCATGAGCAAAGGATATGGACACCTGGACACTAGATTTTCCTGTGCTGTCAAATCGTCACAAAAGACAGTCATCAAAACGAAAACTGATGCTGTAGTACTGGTAATAATACTAGTAGTAGTAGCACGGTCAACAAACTTCTAGACAATGTGCTCATTTGCTCTTATCTCTCAAAGAAAGTCAAGAATCTGACATAGTCCTCACTTTTACCGAGTCAAGTCAGTGTGAAATACTGAAAGTCATTTGGAACTGCGATTGAGTAGGCATGAAGCAGAAGTGTAAAGAACTCCAATGGAACCAGTAAGGTTTGTATGCTCAAATCACTGTCTCAACACTTATGTTCTCAAGCTGGCCGTAAAACCACCAGGCCAGTGCTGTACGTCCCACTTGTGTGACATCTTGAACAGCCTTCAAGTTCACTATGACCCCTCAAGGGACAGAAGCCTCAGAGAGATGCCGTGACAATCACTATGTCCGCTCACGTCAGATGCGAGTCATAACTTTGAATGGATTGCCACAGAGTACATGCATTTTATGAACAACGTGATTCCTAATTGCGAGACACAACGAGGTGATGCATTGGAACGACTTGATGATGAAATCTTGATCCAGGTTCTAAGTGGCGATCTGACTGATGCCTTAGTCGTTCACTACTGTGCGATCATTTCCACTAAACAGGGAAGTCACGACGACACACTTTTTACACACGTCTAACGCCCAAACCAGGCCTGTTTTGTTAGTTTCAACGTATGCGAAGGCGGACTTTAAAAGGTGTAATCACAACCCGTGCACACTTCTCAAAAACACGTTAGTCACAGTTTCAACGAAACCTACTAGTACCATCCCTACCGAGATAACTTCAGATGTAGGCTGCTGTTCGGTTGTTGTCCTATGAATAGCATTAGGTGCGCGGATAACCCATTTAAGTGTCGACATCATGTTAGTTTCCACATCAAGCAGTATTATCACACACGATGTACACAGTACATGTGTATCACTGTCTGGTTCAGCTTGATCAAGATCTTCCACATCACGCCTGATAATAGCTTACGAAGATCCAGTACTCCCGGATACACGTGAAGAGGAATGGGAAAGTTCCCGTACCTCCATTGACAGTCAACGTTGAACGCAGCCCAATTCAGCGCGAGTTGTCTGCCGTAACAACCGGTTACATCCTTCTGCAGTCGGTACTGCGTTCAGTACACTTAATACACTGACACTACACACGTGTCTGCTTGTTCCAGTCATCTTCGCATTTCTTCAATAACAAAACAGAAAACAGACCGCTCCAGCAGGACCTCCGATCCACAGGTAGACCCACTGTCGAAAAATATCGGTGATGGAGACAAGAGCCCAGTCAGATCGGAATGTGGTTGTGTAAAGATAGCGAAAACACTGGCTTGACCTTTCTCCGTCTGCCGAAGTGTGTGACCTCGTTCCCTGGCACATTCCTCGCTCATCGGCGCCAGGCTACGAGGGGGGGGGGGGGGGGGTGGCTGCGGTAAGGGGTGAGGAGAATCTCCAGCCCACACTGGTTACCTTCCTCTCAATCCGCTACGCATGATGCGTAGCGAATCGAGGGAGATAACCAGTGTGGCCCACCTCAGGCTCGCTCCGAGGTGTGTGCAATCTGTATTAGCGCACGCATACACTTGTTGAATCTGTTGCAAGATCATAGCAGGTCAGCGCGCACACATGAAACCTGCATTTCGTACTCTGCGCCAAAAACCAAAAAAGAGGAAAACCTGCGCAAAACCGCTAGCTCCGTCGATCTTTACATAAGTGCTGACCTCAGCTTATTGCAGGGCGATCAGGAGACTGCATTGCGCGTGGCATACTATTCGTTTGGCTTGCACTATCGAATTAACTCTTACTACAACTAAAGAATGTTCCCAATGTACCACTGTAGGTGCATCAGTATTCATTCAAATAATACTTCAGAAACAAAATCGTTAAGAAACAAACTGACGTATGTTGCTGGTGCGTACACAAAGCTATGCATACAACTAAAATTGTGAATACGTGATCACAACCCCCCCCCCCCCCCACACACACACACACACAAAGTACAAAAGTCGACCCCCAGCCACCCCCTCCCCCGTCTCCATCACTCATCACCTCCTCCCGTGGTATTGCTCGCTAGGCACGTCTACATCGCAAGAGGCGTTCGAGGAGTAAAGCTCTAAGGTAATTTCTTGTGCGGAGAAATGCGCGCTCTTCTGAAATCGCTGTCGGTGGGTTTTGCCATGTTGGCATGCCTGCGTCATGACAGTGCTTTAGCCCGTAGGTAGTCTCACTGCGGCGTAGATGGCTGCTGCCTAGAGAGCACTGGTGTAAATCGACAAAATGAGGCATTGATTTTTATGAGCCCCCGCAGGGCTGCGGGAGCTCATGATGATTTACAGCTCTGGTATATTGGTGGAACTCATGAAAGGAGTGGACATCCTCCCGTCAAGTCCACAGATATAGCCTACTCACCCCCCCCCCCCCTCCCCTCATCTGAAGTACCTAGCCCCGCCCCTTTTCCGAGTTCAACTGACGACGATCGTGCCGAAACACACCCTTTGCCTAGATGTGTCACACGTGAATTCCACAAGAACACTGCGATAACCTTTCAACTGTTCCCTAGACAACATTTACGTGATAGTGGAGGGGGATCTCAAACAAACAAAATCCAGAATTGCACAGGCAAGTATAAAAGCAACATTACATCTTCCTGTCCATCATTTCCGGAAATAAGCAAAACTAAGTGTTTTTTTCTGTCGGCGCAACACCCAGTCATTGTGTGAGTTCGGGGTTTAAAAAAGAGACGAAAATTAAAACGCAGGTCTGAGGTCAAGGATGGAGTCTAGTGAGGGAAATAAGGAGTAGTTGAGAGCGAAAACAATACAGGTCTCTCACTCTCGAGAGATACACAGGGCAATCCAAGCTATTATTAGACCCCACCACTTCGAGACGCAGCAACAGCTACCGTGACCTGAGGGGTATAAATATCTCCTATGCATATTGGCCTGGTTTCACCCATCATTCGCTTTCAGATTTATAACACTAATAACGGACGGAACAAGCCCATCTGTGTTTACCATTTGGCACTCAGATGCAAAGACCACAAGAGGTAGATTCGCCTATTAGTAAGTATGACTGATCTCACAACGCAGGTGCTGTCAGTCCGCATAAACCCCGAAAGCCACGCACCTGGCCGATGTGAACTTTGACCTCAGGTCTGGGCCATAGGCTAATGAGGTTTAAACATAGGTGACCTATATTTCAGCATCCTGGGGCCCCTTGCGCCAATCATTCTCAGCGAGCGCTGTCGGAAGCGAGACAACAGTAGTACTGACCACACCAGTGGCTGTTCCCGAAAAACAGACACCAATCAAAGGGGCGCTTGCACAAACCGCTGAGCAAGGCGTTATCTGTCTGGACGAGTCTACGTCACGCACCTCCTACGTTCAGTCAGCTGTGCGCCCGCTACCCCCTCCAAGCCAGCTGCTCAACATTATGATTCAGTAGCTATTGACGTTTCAGCTGTGCTGACGCGAGGGCGAAGCTCCACTTGGATGCAACCCTACCTAGAGGCCGAGGCTATTTTGGGTCATGTAGTAAAGAAGATGCCTAGCGTACCGAATGGGCGTCCCCGAAAATCGCAGTGTTGTAGTTCTCGATTCAATCTGATCCCCTTTGTGCATAAAACCATCGGTACTGTTTACAGTACCGAAGGCTGCATGCATAACGGGGTTTCAACTAGTTTTTTTATTTTAAAAAACAAAGCACCTGATCAGGCAAGCTATGCCGAGTAAGCAACAGGTGACGCTTTCATGAGTCATACAAGCTGCATGAGCTTATGAGAATCTATGGATTATGTTGTGAATATAGATGAATGATGTACACCCCTGATGTCAAGGTTTTCATGCACTCTGTATCCTTCCTAATTCTTGTAAAAGCGCCCCCCCCCCCCCCCCCCCCAAGTTTTTTGTTTGTTGTTGCTGTCAGTGGATTGGGCCTGAACTGATAATTTACAATTCTCGCATGCAGACTGGAGGGAAATTTCACCTCATTGCTCAAAGCAGAAAAAAAAGACAACCAATCTTGCTTTTTCATTTGCCTTCCATACACATCAAATGCATAGGTGAAAATTGACAATTAAGCATTCCTCACCCCACCCCCCACCCTCCCCCAATCCATTCTTCATCAGTTTCCATGTTGGGGGTGAGGGGGTGGTTTGTGTGTGTGTGTTTTTTTTAGGTTTTTTAAAAATAGAATTCTCACATACAAATTAACCTTCCCAGGCACATTAATACTGTGAGCCTCAAAATTCCCAATGTTGGGTGTTACACTCTGTAGATTGCATTATGGTTTAGGGGACAGATCGACCATGATAGTTAAAGGGTGGGCCAGAAATACCTTTATGCTATTTCTGCACCTTCCTTGAACTATCAGTCATCTGGCTTTCAGTTGTGGTTTCTGTAGATACATGTATGTTGTTTTCAAGTTCAACTAAATGCAGAATACATCATACTGAGAAATTAATGAAAGTGTTTTTTTACAAGAGTTGTGTCACTACCACTAACCTATTAGAAAACAAAATAATAGATAACAAGAAAGGCAAAGCCATTATGGCTCACGCGTATGACTGATTTACATATAATGTGACCATTGTGACTAGGGCTGGCTTCTGCAGCAGCAAAATCTATGTTTTCTGAAAATGTAAGCATTTTTCACACGTCATCCCCCCCCCCCTCCCCCCCCCCACCCCACGTGACTCTTGACCTCTGTGATGAGTCAACTAAATTAGTATGCATAGGAAGGTCTTATCATCAGCTATCTTTGTACCAAATTTGGTTGAAAAATTTGCCAAACATTGGTAATACCTACAATTTTATCAAAAATCAGCATTTTACACACATTTGCCAGCCTCTTGTGACCCATGACCTTTCCAAGGGGTCGTCCAAATTAGTATGCATAGATAGGTCTTACCATCAGGTATCTCTGTATCAAATTTGGGTTTTAAGTTAGTTTGTTTTTTATAAATGCCAAGTGTGTTACAAAGGTAACAATACGTCTGTTAGTGTTACAGTTCATTTGTTTAATTGAGAGTTATGGGTTATTTAATTATTTTTATGAGTGAATGATGATGCCATGTGTTGTATGGGCAGACAGTGAATTTTCCCCGTGAGGGATTAATAAAGTATTATTGTATTGAATAGTATTCGAGAAAAAAAAATCTTTTGTCAAAATATGGCTATTTCGGACCTATTTCCTGAGCCCTTGTGACCCTTGACCTTTCGAGGGAACATCCAAATTAGTATGCACAGATAGGTCTTACCATCAGGTATCTCTGTACCAAGTTTGGGTTTGAAGTTGTGAATAGTATTTGAGAAAAAAACATCTTGTCAAAATATGGCCATTTTTCACCTATTTCTGAGCTCTTGTGACCCTTGACTTTTCCGAGGGATCAAACAAATTAGTACGTATAGAAAGGTCTTACCATCAGGTATCTTTGTACCAAGTTTTGGTTTGAAGTTGTAAACAGTATTTGAAGAAAAAAAAATTCTGTCAAATTATAGCTATTTTTGACCTATTTCCTGAACCCCTTTGACCTTGACCTTTGTGAGAGGTCACTCAAATTTGTATGCTTAGAAAGGTCTTACCACAAAGTATCCTTGGGCCAAGTTTGAAGAATGTGGCTTGAAGTTGAATAGTCTCTGATAAAATGCGAACGTTAAAGTTTACCACAGACGACCACTGGCCCAAAACATACTCACTTTTGCTTCGCACGTGAGCCAAAAAGTCACTCTGCAAAACGCGGGATGAAAGAAAACATGAAGAACAGTGAGAAATGGCAACCAATAATCAGGGGTCATGCCAGCGTTTTCATTTTTTGCATGCTGTACGCACAGGGTTGGTATACAAAAAAGGCGTATAATTGATATACACAAAAATGCATAAACTTTACTTTTATCAAAGAAACGGTTATGTGAACACACCATAACATAGGATGACTAGAATAAACAGTCACAAAACTCACTTGTTGGAAAAGATTGGCATAAAAAAGACATTCATAGTTACCACTATGTTCAATCACCTCTAGAACAATCGCCGTCTTATCTGTAACCACTACTGTTCTTAAACAACCAATTATGCAGATATGGGGGTCGTCTGTATACCACACTCCTCCCAAAAATGCTTAAGGCACCCCAAATTTTTTTATTTACACAAACAAAAAACTACAATAATTGTGATCCCTGGATAATGCCACCGCCTGGCTTTGCACAGCTCGTCTTGCTTCAAATTTTCTATACTATTGATGATATCGATTGTCACATTTCGCATCACTACTGTATCATCTAAGTTGTCACATCTTATATCACTCCTGTATCATCAAAGTTGTCACATTTTGCATCAGGTGGGCCCCAAAGGTACTACATGATGCTTCAGGCTTTCAGTTAACAGAAAATTTTCCGTACTTGACGGACAATTTTTGTGAGGGGACAGAAAAATCGGGCGTCCCCGGGATGGAAAAAAACAAACATGATCTTATCCTGCTGTTTCATGTATGCAATGGACTGTAATTAGCGCCTGGGATGGATTTTTTTATGCCGTCTGTCCCGATCACGGACAATCTTAAATCCTAGTGGAAAGCCGATGCTTTCATGTAGGTTTCTATCACGCAAAACCCTGAATATTTATTTATCATGTTTTGAATGACCCAGTTTCACCCAAATCCATCCTACTCCTTTAACCGTTTGGCTGTTGCCTGTAGCGCATTTAGTCGAGGTGATTCCTGCAGAAATCACCAACTAAAAGCGCTACTATAGTATAACACAGTAACAGCCGCAGGGTAAACTGACAGTCCACTGGGCCTGATAGATGGTCTGCATGTGAGGCTGGAAGCTTGTAAGGTTGGTGCATCAGGAATACTTTAAAAGACACACGCTAACTTCAAGAGTAAACACACTTTCCAAGGAGTCAACACAGACGCTTAGTGTGTGATTATGTTAAAGGGACCTGCTCAAGACAATCAATGGTTAACAAAACAATATCTCCCTTCTAAAAGTTCTCAGCCTGTCTTTAAATAATCGTGCACAAAAGGGTTCACTATTGGAAAATATTAATAAGTCTTTCCACAGAAAACTGTCCAATCCGATGACAATGCAGATTCCTGCTTGACTAAATGAATTTAGTCAGGTGAATATATTTAAACTGCGTGTGATAGAAAGCAGATCACAAATCTATAACCTAGAAATCAGTCGTGTCATACATCATTACCTGTATACAGTATGTAGCCAGTATTTCTCAAATGTATTCATATTCCGAGGGGAGCAAAATATCAAACAGGACAAGCAAAATTGCAGGAAAGATATAAATGGCATATGATTTGGCACCTTCACCATTCAATCATTATCAGTGAACGGTGAAGATGATCATCAGGATACATTCAATAATGAATGAGGCATAACATTAACAATCATCACAAAATTCCATCACTAAATGACTAATCAGGGGCCACATAACCTGTCATCATTTTGTGTTGGTGTCTTTCATATCATCAGCAAAAATGCAAAAAGCACATCTGCCGACGTAAAAACACATAATGCAAAAATGCCTTCTTTTTGGGTTGCAACTCTTTACCAATGTTAAAAGATACATTTGAATCTTCATGACTAGTCTGGATAACAAAAAAAATCAACCATTGCCACATGAGGTCATGAGGAAAATGCTTCCAGAGGGAGGACCAACTAGTAGCCATTTAGACTACCACCAAAGTTGACCTAACCCATAAAGCCCTGACATGCCACGGCAGGATGTGGATCGACCATTATAGTTGAAGGGTGGTGTCAGAATAGCTTGGTGTTTGTAGGCGTCAAGCTATTCTGACACCAACCTTCAACCATAAATTGGTAGATGATCTGTCTCCAGAAAAGGTTGTTGACATCAAAGGACATCTACCAGTAACAAAATGGATAATTTCATCCTCAGGGTATAATGAATTGAATCTGTGAGCTCAAATTGTTTTCTGGTACTGGTAGCCAAAACACGCTGCTGATGATGAACTATTCCAAAGACTGTCTTGCCTGTGGAAAAACAACTTAAAGAGCTGCGAACTGAACCCAACACACACACTCATGTGAAACAGGGCAGTCACTATGTAGACAAACACTACAAGACAAACATGGTGTAAACAAACACTACAAGACAAACATGGGACATTAACATGCAAGAGTCGGATCCAGTACTGACTCTGCCCTGTAAATGCTATCAGTACAATGAAATGCACACTGAATAAATGTGTACCTACTATACTGATGAGCGAAAGAAATGTGACCATTTGAGTCATTGAAAACACTGAAGAATGATGTCACATTTCTTTTGCTTGTTTCTACAATGGCGGACATTATGTCCTAATTGGCAAACCCATGACATTTGAGTTTTGACCCATCTGAGGAAATGTCTAACTGCATCCCTGTTAAAATAGTGAAAGTACTAATAATGCGGTCTGACTTTTTGGCTCCCTGGTACCGCAATATACTGAACTTGACCTATACTACTACTATGAGTACTTTATCCCTTTTCATCCTGATACACCCATTGCTTGAAGTAAATTTTGACCGACGGTTCAAGGTCGGTGCCAAGCTATTCTGGCCCATCCTTGAACCAAAACAGTTGATCTATCTCCCAATCTGCAATGCAGCCTGCATAGGACAATAAGCAAATTGAAGGCCCACTACCACCATAACTCTAACTGTTTAAAGATGGTTTCGAAACGATACATACAGATCTAGCGAAGGTTTATTTAGACACAGGACTGTCCAGTTCAGCACATGTTGTCTTAATATCAAGTAACCTGACAATGACTCCAATCCATTCAAGAAACACAATGCTATCAGTGTGAAAAACAGCTAAAAATAGACTGATATGCTAACCGCAGCACAAAATAATTTAAACAAAATCAACCTCAGCATGTAATGGGTCATACATAAAATCATGCATTTTTTAACCTTCACATTATTTTAAACATCCTGGTGTTGTTAAAAGGAGAAAATCTTGCAGCTGTTCCAGTTCTGAACATCAGGTTTCTCACAAGATTGTAAATGAATTTATTAATCTAAAACGTAGTGAAGGGTGATTGGCATGATGGAAGTAGTCAACGTAGGTTATGTGAAATTACAGCACTTCATGATCGCAACAACACACAAAAATATGACTACTAGGAAACCGAGTTATCGTGCTGTACTGTGGGTGAACAATTCGCACTTAAATTATCAAGATTTTTTGCACTGTATCTTCAGTGAAACGAACTGCTGTGCATGTGGTTCAGGAATTCCTGGCCATCTTAAACTACGCGCAATAATAAAAGTGTGACAAACTAAACAAATCAGATTTGACAGAGGTGACAGAGGTGACAAAGGTGTCTTCAACAAAACAAACGCGTTGAACAGGAGCGTCCACTGTTTTGTTTTTACTTTCTTTTTTCTTCGGTCAAGATAGCATGGGAACAGCATCCACGCATTCCACGTGACCCGAGTAAACACGGAAGCAGCCGAGGATGGCGGTCTGCGCATGTTCATGTAACGTCAAATGAAAAACGCTTCGCAACAGCGTAGACGATTAAAAATTCCGTCGTATTCTAGCTTAGAACAACACTCAAGCACACAACACTTTGCAGCGCTAATACATTCCGATGTGCAAATAGCGTCAGATACCGCCTAAGTCAATATCGGAGAGCGCCAGTTTATTTTCTTTTGCCATTCTCTATCGATCGTGCTCTAACAAGTCCAGACTGAGCGGTGTCATACCGACTGGACACGTCTCCTCATGTTTGACCTAAATTCGAGCCATACACACCCCCTTTCCGTTAACATTTGTGTCATGGAATCATTCCCAAAAAAACATAACATGTTTACGTGTGTCATTGGTTAGCCCTTTTCGTACAGTGAAACGAACTCAATTGATGGGCGGTAGGTTATAACAGCTAGACTATCCTGCCAATGAGTGCGAGGCCACCTAACACACGTCGTCGACATGAAGCTGAAAGAAAGCGTAATCCTGACTAAAAAGGTCAAAGTAAGACCATAAAGGACACACTGCTTATCAACTTACCTTATGATTCGTGTCCGTTATTTATCAAAACTGAAAATACTCCACATGGAACAGGGTACAATCCAAAGTTTACATCGACAACATGAGTCAACTTGACCCAAGTGGCTCTGGGACACGCGAATGGCGCGCAAACGTCTGATTTGAATTTCGTCTCCCACTGAAGGATAATCCTTTTTTCCAAATGAATGAAGAAACACACATAGGCGGCAACACATTAAGATCCAATACCACACATTCCCAATGTACGATCCACCTTGTATTACTCCTCATTCACGTTGAAACGACGGGGCCATGAAATTTTCGGCAAAGTTCGGATTCCAACATGGCGCCCTCTTTTTCCGAAACGAGGCTCGAGCATCTATTCATGGAATTTGTACCCGCGCGTAGGCATGTTGCCCTAGCAACAGTGATTCCCCCCTCTCTTTTCGGGCTCTGAGGGGTGTAAGTTGCACATACTTATGTACACAGGTGCTTTGAGAAGAGTATAGTTATATCCGCGTCAATATCGTGTCATTTTGAGTCATTTGCACCGAATTCAACGACTGCCCAACAGAGCGAAAGGGGAGTCCGTTTTTTGGGGTCACGAGATAGTTTTTAACCGTGACCCCTCAGGCACGCATCACATGCAGACTGTCATGATGTGTTGTCATTGGAAAGCCACGTGTGTTCAAAAGTGGCTGATCTGACAAACATGTCATAACAGGGAATAAATGTGAGCGGCACTGGGGAGTGACTGACAGAGTCCGAAATAGCTCAAGCGGTTAAGGGTCCGCGGAGCAAGAGAGCGAAGGGAATCGCCGGTTCGTGGCCGGAGGTTCGAGTCCCCGCCGTCGGTCGCGGCCCCGGTAGCTGGACTCGCAGTCCAGGGAAAAAAGACGGGTTTGTTCCATAGCATGTCCCTTGATAGGTCCTGGTAAATCAAAATGGCACAGTTGCAGTGTGCCAGAATTGCGGATTAGTGGTCAGGTCAACTCACAGTCGTACTCGATAGGCAATAGATTTTCCTGTCCCCCATAACCTGCCCGTCAGGGCCGTCTATTATCACTGACTTCGGTGCGGTGGACGTTAAACCCCGACTGAACTAACCAACCGGCAATCGAGCGACTGACACGGCCCGCAAGCTTTCGGTTGACTTAAAACTGAAGAGAAGTTAAGTCCCTGACTCCATTCAAACTGAGAGACATTATTTTTTAACTATGTAAGGTGTTGCGTACTGAGTAGTAAGGTAATACTTTAAAAACACAAACAGACGAATAAGTGAGTACAAAATGCTCAGCTCTACTAGGATTTATTATTATAGTTTTATAGTGTTGTAACGGCGGCCTATGCGCATTACATTATCCCATGGTTCGTTGTTGTTGTTGTTGTTGGTTTGTTTTTTTCTATTCTTTTTCACTTCAGAAAAAAAAACATTTTAGGTATTTATTTATTTATTTACTTATTTATTTTTGCATTTTGATTAATACAATAACTTAAACCACTCTTTCATGTTTTTTTTTTTTTCCCTCTTAATGAATCTGGTTGTTTGTTCACATTTTATTTCACGTTGTTACTCAGGTTGAACTGCAGACATCATGAATTTTGAAGCTTTTAAAACGATTGTATATTGACATAGTTTCTTAGTTTCTTTAATTTAGCCTTATAAAAACAGCGAACTGTTCATGTTAATTTTGTGTTCCTAAGTATTTCAGTTTATCTTTCCCAAAATCAATGGCTTCACATGTCACTTAATCTATGTTTTATGTTCACATAACGTCTTTTACCATATAGATTATTATTATTATTATTATTATTTTTTTTTTGGGGGGGGGGAGGGGGGGGGGGGCAGTGGTATCATTGACAAGTCGACACAGTGCATCAGCGTAGCATAGTCTCTTGGGGCCAGCTGCATGAGCCAACTTGAAATCTGCGCAAGCCACAAATCAATGTAATCTGCTATAGCGGAACACATTGCTTAGTGGCTTGTGCAGGTCTAAGCTCACTGCATGGTGCAACTGAGATGATCAGACCGGCTGCTAGCCGAACTGAAACTGCGGCAAGCCGGCGGCACTGAAATAGTGCCCTCCTAGTCTGTGGTACGGCTAAGCATTACGGAGTATTTTCCCCTTAAATCGTTGCGCCGTCCAAACACATCCGTTGATAACATAGAGCGTATACAAAAATATATACGCTCTATGGTTGATAAACGCTTGTCACGGTTGCCTCCCTTGATCTGCTACTCGCTACTCAGTCTGGCCTAGTGACGTCACGGTACGCGGCGCCGGCACACCCGACGTACTTTTGACGGGTAGCGGCCGGAACGCAAAAACGAATCATGGGGAAATCATAGTAGAGCTGAGTTGGTATACCTCGACCTGTGCCTAGGTTAAACGCACCAGCGGCGCCATTGTTGCTATTTTCGCACCATACCGGTCGCTCGGACTGGTCTCATGTGCACCAGATGGGTTTAGAGCGTGTGCTTTCTGCACCTGTAATGAGCAATCTTAGAAAAAGAATCATCATCAAAATAAGATGAATAAAGAATATTGAACCCTTTCCCATATGCAATCCGGCAATTAATGCATCTTTATGCCAGTAGCACCACGAAACATTACACACGATTTGGCAGATTAAAAAAAAACAAAAACTTTTTAGTCCTCAATGGCGGTGATTTTGCACATCTGCGTGACTTTGTGGCAGTAAGCACCGTTGTAGTTGTAGTACGAGAGATGAGTGCACTACAAGTGCAATGGATTTGATTCAGGGGCATGGGGCGTGACACAAGTCTCCACCATCTCTACACAAAACTGGCGAGTTAGGGGAGGTAACAATAAAAGTAAAACCGGAAACTAACCGTTTTTCGACTGCGATCACAATATTCCAGACGTGTCGCATGCGGCACGTCTTGAATAAGTTAAACGTCACATGATTTTTTTCTGAGATTGCTCATTACAGGTGCAGAAAGCACACGCTCTAAACCGATCTGGTGCACATGACCGGTCCGAGCGACCGGTCTGGTGCGAAAATAGCAACCGATGGCGCCGCTGGTGCGTTTAACCTAGGCACAGGGTGAGGTATACCAACTCAGCGGAAATGGACCTGCTAGACCAGTAACTACAGGTCACGTTATACATTTAAATTTGGCCAGTTGAGGCATTGCAAGGACCGGTGTTTTTAAAAATAATTTTTGCCTTGTTTGAAAATTTGTAGTAGGGCTAAATGTTGAAATTTGCTGGAAATTTCTAGTTAGATGAGAGGAGACATGTTTGGTGCTTTGATTCATACCATCCTGAGCTTATTCAGTAGAGAATTGTGGACCTATGTTGAGTTGCCATTGACGTAGTGATTTGAGGGGCACGCTGATTTCAGCTGTGCTTGGGTGTGGGGTTGGTAAGGAATCAGGTTCATAGCCAAGAAATGAGACTGTCAATGTGCTGTTTTTATTGTTATTTTGTGCATGGCAAACGTGCAGCTGGTGGGCGGTAGTGTTTTTTAGGTGATTGAAATAATATTAGGGGATGCCTGGGACTGACTATGGCTAAGAGACTGGACAGTACGGAAACGCGACTGTGTACCGTGGCCTACATTGCGAGCTGGAATTCACAGAGTGTACATCAGGCAGTCACACTAGTCTATGAATAGACCGGAAGCCTGTTGTGACTGTTGTTGTTCAGTTTTTCTTGAGGCCAAAGCATTTAGGACATGTTGTGATCAATGCGCGAGAACAGTGCACCAAGCTCCAACCAAATCAGAATTCAGTCTTTGTTCGCAGCGTAAATATATTAAACGTTTCAAGATTAACGTCTTTTGTTTAACGTGAAGGTGATTTCAAAGACGGGAGCACCAAATGGGGTCTGAACAAATTTTGGCCACAGCTGGTTTGAACCCGCGACCTCATCGGCCGGCGAGAGTCTAACGCTGTACCACCTCGAAACACCACGTATATGTACTACTATACAGTACACTTCGGATAATGCTGGGGACCCGATTTTTCTTGTTGTTATAACCGATGTTTGTATTTATGTGAAGCAATGTACATAGAGCGCTGTTGGGTCCTCGGAAAAGGTGTTGTTTATATTCGACTCAGTGTTGAGTGTTACCTTGTTACAAGCGAAGTTGACGGCATTTGTTGTTGTACGAAAAATAAAGCCATTTGTCTTTTTGTAACCTTGTTTATATTCTGTATGAACCAGGAGCACTGACAAGTGAATACCCAATGCGCAAAAGGTCACCGGGCCGCCGTCAGTTTGCCCGCGCACGCCGACTGACGTGCGCGGGCCGGCAACTGCGGCCGACGGCGGCCCGATGACCTTGTGCGCATTGGGTATCGTGTCCTCTTGTGCACCATTATTGTAAACACTGAAGGTCTTGTGTTAAGGAGACAGTGTGGTAACCCCAGTGCCTTTAACCCCTTGAGTGCTGAGAAACAGTTTGGTCTCGTATTGGTCTCAGCAAGAGGCATAGATCCTCATGAGCTGCCGCTGTCGCGGGGGCTCATGAGAATCTATGTCTTTTGAAGTTGGATCGTGTTGACTTTTTCCCTGCAGTAAAGGGGTTAATCAAATGATTACACCAATCAATCCACTGACATTAAAGTTTGTATCTTTCAAACTGAAATAACTAAATAACTTAAATTAGTTTACAAGTTTATGCAGGGGCGGATCTTGAGGGGGGGGGGAATCCAGGGGTCCGCAAACCCCACCCACCCCCACCCACCAAGTATGGCTATAACAAAGTCCCTTTTTGGGGGGTTTGGAACACCCCTTTTTGACTAGTTTTCACGCACGCAATCCCCTCCCCCCCCCCACCTCCCCTCCCCCGTTGTTCGGTATTTTGGCGAATGGTGAGATTCTTAACATGCATGCGCCTTCTCTCACCTCTCACCCCCCCCCCCCCCCCCCCACCAAATCCCCGCTTTTCTCGGTATAGCGTCGTGGATGCCTTTTGTATCAGGTTAAAGGTCCCAATCAAAAAGTTGGACCCCCCCCCCCTCGAGGTAACTGATCCGCCCCTGTTTATGTGTGTGTTAATTGTTGCCGTTTTACTCTAACAGAAAATAAGAGTGCTCAGTGAAAACCTAATATCCTATTTTTTTAACTGCCGAGCAGGATAAGTCACTTTTCCGACCCACTGTCCGCCCAGCCGGAATGCCGCACTACGTATTGACTTGTTTGTTTTGTTTGTTTAGTTCGGGATTTAACGTCCACGGCACCGACGTGATAATGGACGGCCCTGACGGTCGGGTTATGGGGGACAGGGAAATCTATTACCTATGGAGCACAACCTGAACACTGATCAATTCAGGCGCACTGGCAACTGTGCCGGGCCACTTTGATTTACCAGGACTGACCTTTCAACGGACATGCTATGGAAGAAGCTCCTCTTTTTTCCCTGGATTCCCTGACTTGAACTCATGGAAAGAGGTCATTACTGCTCACTGATTCAAGTCAGTCAGTTTAGTCTTCAAAGCAAAGCCGGCCGCGTCCGGCAAATATAATATTACAACAAAACGAGCGTCAACGAGGACTGCCGGAAGTTGCCGGCCGGGAGTGCAGCATTGCCAAGCCTGCTCAGTTTTACTATGCGAACGTCCACTCTGCCATTACCTTCAGCCGTGCTGCCTGCGACATATTCACGTTTACAGTCATTCCCACGTTATAGTAAAATTATATATATATATATATATATATATATATATATATATATATATATATATATATATATATATATATATATATATATATATATATATATATATATATATATACTATATATATTTAAAAGAAGTGAGGTTTGCCTTATTTGGACAGAGCAGCACACTCACGAAACAGTACATTCAGAAGAGGGGAAGAAAAAGACATTCCGGCTCCATTGAGTCAGTTATTACTGGAACACACGACTCATCCGAGCTCTGCAGCAAAAATAAACGTACACACGACTTACCCAAGCTCTGCAAAAGTACAAGTCACTTCTGATAAAGAGTGTAGGTATTACATACAGAATGAGACTGCGGAAAGGGAAAAACCAGTAGGCCTATATCTATTTTTTGGAAAATCGAGTATGTCCATTTTTGTGAAAATGCCGCCGAGATTTTTAAAGTACACGTGCTTTGAAAATCTCGCATTTGAGTTCACAAAAATGAACACACTGGTGTAGGACAGGCTTGAGGAGACGTGCTAGAGTTTCGTCTCATTACTGACGACTATGTCAGTCCATTCAATAGGGCTCGGGAAGTTCACCGCGTTGCCTAGGCGGAGCGTCGGCGCGTCAGCCGCGGCCATCTTAAGAGGATACGATAGACTTCAGATAATAGCGAAGTAGCCTGTTTAGTCAACACGTTTTTCTTCATGTTTCTTCCTCTTTGGAAACAAACAAAAACATAATAATTCTGGTTATTGGTTTCCTACGGTGATAGCAAGACTTGCTGTTATTGCCTATAGCACGTCATGATTTTCCTGACATTGTCCTGACAGCGATTTTCCTATGAACGCCTTAGTCGCGTATCCTCTCAAGATGGCCGCCAAGTGACTAGCGTCAACTGATGACTGACGTCAGCTTCCCGAGCCCTATAAGTCTCAATGTTCCATCGACCCTTACACTGATGAGTCTATATAAGTGATGTTTCTGAAATTTCAGAAAGTCAGGGCACGGCCGCCGCCAGTCCCTCAGCACTGATTTTCTGGCTTTGAAAGTGGTTAATTACACGAGTGGGCTGAACTATCCTGCCGCTCGAGTCAGTCCAGCCACTGCAAGGTGCTCCGCTAAAGCCGCGGAGCACTTTGCTTAGTGGCTGGCGCAGGCCCAGGTTAAGACCAATCGTGCAACTGAGCACAGATTTTTCAGTTATGAGCCTCACATCTGTGATGAACAGCAAAACCTGTGTGCGCCTCAAATCACTCTGCACAGATCAGCAAAAGCAGGTCAAAGTAAGTTAGCTTCTTAGCCCTTTTAGTCCCAAGGTCCCATTTCTCAAATCCGCAGTTTTGGAGGTGTTGCCTACTAACGACTATGTACCGGTTATGGGGATGACTCGGCAGTTGCGGGATTGATCAGTTGTGAAAATTCAAGGGTAGTGCCAGACTTTGGCGCCTGAAGCCGGGCCCCAAGCCCTCAATCTGGCACTACCCTTGAATTATCACGATTAATCCAGTCCTGCTGCAGGGTCCCAGGCCGGGGCTAAATGGGTCAAGCTAATATTATGTGCATGATAAAACTTGACAAACAAAGAAACAAACAAAACAAGTATATTTCTTGTCATCCACATAAGTCGAGCTACCGCGGAACTCAGAGAGAGGTAATAAGAGAATACCAAAGCTTCAAAATCAATAATGCTGGATCGATCAATAAATCACGCCATTTTCGTCAATAATCCCATCGACCCACTATCACCCTGTTAATTAAAGAAAAAATGGCGATCATGACCCTATTACGAACATTACCATTACAGCTTACTGTAACTCATGACAATCACACAAACTGTTCAAGAATTTTCAATTAATTGAAGACACCTCTAGTTTAAACCCCCGGTATCTAGCTACCTCGTACTGAATACATGAGGTTTTACAAATGCTAAGATTCTCATAAGCCCGGATTCTTATAAGCTGGCACAGAGTCAAATTCTCAAGAGCTCTCTCGTTTCCACATGGTTTCAGTCAACTGTCTCTCATATATGAGTTAGGCTGGCAAAGTTTAACAGCATACATTTCTCACGTTATGACTGGGCCTGTTAGGTTCTGAAAAAAAATTCAACTCGGCCTGCATTTAAATTTATTCATATCGTCATGACTGGACCTGTTAGGTTCTGAAAAAAAATTCAAACACTTTTAAAGCCAGACTGATATGCATCAGACCGACTCTGTATGGGAAAGTAAACGTCCATAACCTCAAGATATGTGTAAACAGCTCCCTCATATTCCATTATCAAAAATTGTGACCCCGGCATATTCAAATAGGTTTTTAACAGTGAATGGAATAAGGGACAACACCCACACACACACACAGTCAATCCCTATGAGCTCCTTACAGAGAGAGAGAGAGAGAGAGAGAGAGAGAGAGAGAGAGAGAGAGAGAGAGAGATCTGACATAAAGTCAGTGTACATATGCTTTTTACCTGCTCTGTTTTAAGTCAGTGGTTATGACAACAGATATACACTGGTGAAAAGCATTACCTGGCCATTCTGAAAAATTGACAGACGAAGCTCAGTGGTGGTGTAGGCTTTCAACTCGATGTTGGCACAGTAATTGATTGCCGCTTTGTGAATACACAGGTGTGAGTGGCATGAGTGGTGTTTTATCTCTCTGTGTGTGTTAGATTGTCTGGATTTGCCCTCTAATATTAAACGCCTTCTATAAGCGCCACCCTACAGTATGCTGTCAGTCATTGGAAAAATGTGATTAAGCACAAGATGTATTATGTGTTTATTGTAAAGTGTGTTTCACTAGCAAGGATTAAAGTGTTAATAATTATCTTAAACAGCCAAAACATAAGGTAAGTGTTCAAATTTTGTTTCACTTTTTATTTATTTATTTCATTATAAAATGAACCAAGATGAAATTCTACTCTTAAGCGATATCAGTGCTGTAGAAAACAAACAGACTTAAAATGGGAATGTCTTTTATCTGTAGTTGTTTCAGGTAAATCGAAAGCTTATCTCGGAAAATGTTATTCCACAGATGATATTGAATCTCTTAGCGGAGAAGAGCTGATTAAACTTCATGCTAAATATGAAAATCACATCGCTTCACTAATGACTTGTGATCTGAGTCGGTCTTCAGTGTGTTTATTCACAAAAGCTGTGAGTTACGCCCTTCCTGTAGACGTTGAAAATCTCACAAATGACCTCGAAAGCAACCCTATTGTTTCATGTTCAATAGGTAAATTAGCGTGCGTCATGTTTTACAGGTTTGGAAATTACCTCGCGCCTGTGGTAACTTTGCTTGTTACTGGGAGTCATATTGATTTTTCTAAAATAAATTTTAAAGCAGAAGAAAATGGATGAGACCCAGACGACTCCACAACCAAGTCCTGTCTTGTTGAACACATCAGCATCATCAAGACTAAACACTTCCTGTCCTTCAAGTTTAACTTTAATAGTCTTAATAATTGCTCTGCCAAGATTGTCAACTAGTGTTCTGTTCACATCTGATTCTGATGAAAGTTCAATATTAAAAGCAAGGCGTGCAGTGCCAGGAACGATAACGTCACTTGGACCTAGGTTCGGAAACTTGACAATAAGAGTATAGTTTTGATCGATAGTACTTGGATTGTTTGTAATGATGATTGATTGCCTAATACCCTTAACGCCAAGAGGCTCACGTAGTTTTCTATATGAGTCTAACTTTGATCCGTAAGATAATGTCATTTTATTATGCAAAAATCAAAAATATTAAATTAAATTAATAAAAACAATGGCAGTGGGAGTATTTAATCATGATAATTTTGAAATGGATGTCATGAATGTCTCTGATACTAGTGTAACAGATATGACTGGAATGGTAAATACTTCTCCTATGTATCACAAACTGTTAAAAGACAAAGTAAACTCATTTTATGACAGTGTTGGTGCGCGCCCAGATGTATTAGATCCTAATCAGTTTGAATATGATAAAGGACCATTATTTGTAAATACAGACAGAGGTAAAGTGCATCTAACACATAAAAACAACCCTGCTAAGTTTAGAGCTTTAAGTACAATTAAAGGAGAAGTCGGTGGTAATACCGGGTTGGTAAGGTACCATGGAATTGGGGGGGGTCTCCGGTACCGCGTGCGCCACCGTTTGCGCCTCGACTTGTTAGCACTCTTCACAACACACAAACAAGGTTACCAACAGGACAAGAAATTGAAATGGCAGCAGTAACAAGCCTGCCAGAAATAGCAAACACGGTAATACAAGAAACCTCATTTACTGAAGGATAAATAAATGAAGCTATGAAAACAATAGACGACCCACCTTTACCCATGCGGGAGATTATGGGCTTGGATAAATCACTGCAGTCAATCAGAGGAGAGATGGTAAATAATGTAGCCAAAATCCAAACTAGGTGAGCTTGATAAACACATAGAAAGAGAAAAGGACAAACTGGCTACACCAGACAATGGGAATCTTGACACAGAAATAAAACAAATAATACAACACAGATTAAATGATTTGCAGATAGAAAGATCAGGGCGACTAGAAGTGATTAGTATTGGAAGAGAAAAACTGAAAACACAGGTCAACAGGATTAGAGAAACTATTCAGAAAATACTTCACAAAGACACAACTCTGGCTGAGAGATTAAAAACACTTTTCAGAGAGCAGGGTATCACTATTGCAAGTTTAATTACTGCTCGTGAATTTATTATCAGTACTGTCGTAATGGCTGTTACGGGAGGTGGGGGTGGCGCCCCTTCTCCACCGGCACCTCCAGGTCCACCAGCCCCAACTGACCCAAAAGATCTACAGATGTGGGTAAAAAAAAAACAATTATCACACATATCAGACTTGCTTCAAAAATTGGCTGTGAAAGCAATGGATGCTTTGCCTGGCATAATAGGAAGTGTTGTCAGTTGGCTGATCAGTACAGCAGCAAAGGTAGTAGGGTTTATGGCGGAACATGTGTGGGTCTTTTTGGTGACATTAGGAGGATTAATAGCTGGGTATTTAATGAAACAGGTAAAGAAGTAATATCCCTAATCCAGTAAGGCCTATTACCAATGCAGTTCTTTCTGACTCATGTGTATTTATCGGAGGGGCCGAGTCAGGGGTTAGTGTTGGGGTCGGTGTCAGTGTTACTGGCTGTATGGGGGCCGGGGCCGGAGGTGTTACTGACTGTACAGGCATTATTAATTGTTTTAATGGCTGTAAATGTGTAGTTGTTGCCCCCAAGTTTACAGATTGATTGAGTCCTAATTTCTGGTTATGCCCTGCAACAATTATTTCATTATTATAATTTGTTATTGTCCCCATTTGGAGTTGAAGGTCAGATGATAACATGTATAAACCAATGCCGACTATAAAGTCAGCTTTTGACCTGGCATATCTGAGAACGTCTTGGTAGCGTTGTATGCTTGATGGGAGATCTACCACTGAATTTACTGAGTCTTCTAGGTTTGCAAGAAACTGTTTTTGTGCTTCAAATTTTCCACTCCTGTTTAAGATGTTTGATTATGTTAGTGATTGTGCTCCTAGTATACACCACACATACGTTCTGATTGACTCATTTATGTGTTAGACTCCTGCTTGAGTAAACCCGTCACTTCTGTCTAAGACAAATGTGGTCCAGGCATTAGACTGTTTCTGTTCTATTGAGCCTAACCAGACTTGTGATTTTGATGAGAATGATGTGTAACCAGGGTAGTAATCTTGAGGGTATTGTCTGTGACTCATAGCATAATGCAATATACCCATGCCATTGTGAACAAGTTTTTGTGTGAAGTCATACTTTGTACTGATGTTAAATTCATTACAAATCCATTCAAATGCTTTCATATCCATGGGATTGTTAAACCTGTTGAAACTGGATTCAGTGGGCAGATGGGTATGCAGTTCTGACAGTATTCTTCTAAGCTGGTAATACGTGTGAGAACGATACACAGACTTTATCAGTTTGTTTGAGTGATTCAAATGGTCTGTAAAAGAAACACCGCAGCCTGTAGTTGAACACAGTATAGCAAAGTTAAGTTGGTTTTGATACATCTGTAGTGGGCTTGATGTCCACTTACTTGCAGTTGAATCATCTGTAATTGGAGGGTTTAGATATTGGTCAAAAGGGTTGGGTATTTTCACTTGAAATAAATCTTGTTCACTTACAGCTATGTCTAGCTGATTTAGTTGAATTATTTTTTGTTCATAAGTTGGGGCGACATTGTACTTGGCATCCACGTTAAATTGAAATGCGTTTGTAGTGGTAATAGTTGGCGATTTAAATTCCATTGTGGTTTTTTTTAATGAGATAATAAAAATGTTTACCACATTAACAAATCTTGACACAAGCAAACCAGTGTGGTTAACTAATGGGATTGATAATCGTGATTGTAACAAGGCTGTAGCTATCCATGAAATGTTCTACACTGTAAAGCGGTTTAATGTAACAGATGATATAAATAATAAAGTAATTTTTGGTGGTAAGACTGAAGCTATACCACCTGGGTATTATGACTTTATACTATAGCTGAATGGTTTCAAAGAAAATTTAATATTAAAGCAACTTTAAATCCAGCTAACCTACTTGTTACATTAGAATCTCCGAAACAAGATTGGTTAAAAATATCAGGCAGATTTGCATATTTACTTGGATATTATTTGGATGAAGATATAGCAGATGATTTTGATGAAGCTATTTTTTGGTATTATGACATTGAAGCCAAGAAAACTTAAAGTAACTGGTAAACGCCCTTTTTATTTGTCAGTACACACAGTATTTAATGTTCATTTGAAAGAACTAAACATGACTGAGAATGTTTACAATGGAAAACCTTCAACTTTGTTGAGATGTGTGCCAGCTGGAACTGCACCCTATTGCGAAAGTGTGGTTGTTAGATTTCCTGTGTAGTTTAAGAAATTAGGTTCAGTTTCTTTGAATCACTGTGTTTATCTGTAACTAATCAGGAGAGCAAACCAGTTCTGATGCATGATTTTAGTGTTGTGTTGGAAGTTAAATAAAATTTTATTTTTGTTTTAATAAAAATGAGTGTTGGTCCAAAGCTGAAAATCATACCAGTTTGCGTGTTCTGTAACAGAGTTAAAAGGTTTGGCTGATGTACCGGATTTTGAGAAAGAGGGGGAGGTAGGAGAGGTATATGTTTTGAACTTGATTCTTTTGGCATGTATAAGCGGAAAGTAATCAATGACATGAAGGATGGAACAGAGAGATCAATTCCTAAACTTGGTCAACTTCGTGATGTTACTGTACCTATTCCTATGAATAATGCGCTCTACATCTTAAAAAATGTGAGTAATAAGTGGGTAGTTGTTCCTGCTCCTGTTCCACCTACACCAGCACCCACAATTGAGTGGGATATAAAGTTTGAATTTATTAGTCCTTATGTTTATACTGATGAAGGAGCCTTAGTATTCAGAAAAGTTGTTAACTCTGGGCCGCTGATTGTGACTCTTGTTCGGAGCTTTGCCTCAGACAACAATAGCAAAGAAAAACTAAAAGTGCAAGAGTATGAGAAACGGAGGTATCTTCTTACGCATAGAAAGGGCAGATCAGATACAGAAGCTGTGTTTGTGCCAATAAACTTTGCCATTGCAAAAGAAGCGACAATAGTATTTGAAAGTATCATGAGATCTGTGGCTTCTGTAAAACAAGCTGATATCACACAGGGAATCAAACGCACGTGGGATGACACAGTGCAAGAGTCAACAAAGGTCTTTATTGCCATTAGAAAAGATGTAGATGTAGATGTTTCAAGCAGTATTCCAGCTGTTAAGGTGGTGATCAATGAAACAACTCTTGTTCGTCCAAGTTACATAAAACTGGAACACATAGATCTTGTTTCATTTTATTATGCTAGCAAATTGTATAGCCTTGAAGAGTTGCAAAATGTAATCACTGATTAAATAATAAAAAAATATTTGTCAATTAAAAAAAAATGGTGAACTTGTATCTGTAACTATCAACTGATTTGCTTGCAACGAGTAAGACGACTGAGCCAATTGTATCTGATAAAACATTACAGACACATTCTGATTAATAAATATTACAGAAACATTGAAATATTTGGAGGGAGAAGAGGCAAAATACTCTAGATGCAAAAGACGGTATAAAACAGTTTTCAATTCTGTACAAAACACATCAATGGTTGCAGATGTGGTTTCAGCTGGATGTTCTGTAGGGGTATTGTTTTGATATCAACTGGAATTGGAAGTTTAATTGGAGTTGGTCTTGAAGGAGCTAGCATTGCCACAGGTCTGATATGCTTTGGTCTGGAAGGCCTTAACAAAAGATTTTATACAAAGTTGCAGAAGCATGAAGCATTGAGTACTCTTGCTGGTGCTAAGTTGAGCAGTATGAAACGTATTATCAGTAAATCTTCGGAGGACAATTTTATTAACAACGAAGAATTTAAGAGAGTGCAGGATGATTTGAACAATTACAAACAACAGAAGTCTGAAATTCAGAATAAGATGCGTAGTCAATCCCCCATAAATGTTGAAGAACTAAAGGATTCTTTTTTAGAACAAGGAAAACAGATTTGTGTGAAAGAAACCACGGAAAAATTACAAAATATTTTAAGCAAATAAAAATCATTTTTGGCAAACCGAGGCGGGGAAGTGGAACAGTGGTTAAGGCGTCTGCCTCCAATGCCAAAGGTGCGAGGTTCGATACCGGGTTCCGGCGTTGGATTTTTCTCCTCTGGTAAGTGTCACCGTCTGGGCAGTGGGCAGATGTTCACATCTGCACGGGACATAGACGACCCGGCCCCCACGAGTCCCCTGCTGCCTTGCAGGCCTGGCCGCTTGGCTGCGGAAAAGCTAAGGGAGGAAACCCCTGACATCAAAGCCCCCGTGTCTCCGGGGAAGGCTTTTGAGCCAGAGACTAAGACAAGGACAGTCTGATATAAAACCTACGACCCGAGGACCTCGATGCCACCGTCCCAGCTTGCTAGGCCATGGCAAACGAACCAAGAGTTTAAAGGGTGGGGCCAGTGCTGCGCACACTGCACTCCACCAAAAAGCTCCACCGCGCAGGCTTTAGGAAATGCCCACGGACTATGACACTGAACTTTCCAAGTCCTGTAGCGATGGGCAAGGGGCAAAACGGCAGGTGAAAGATGTCACTGGAAGCCGCAGTCTCAAACCTGCATGCAGGCGGTTCAGGATATTGGTCGCCTGATGTTGACCTGGGGATGACAACGTCACTCGGCACACCCTGAACGACCAAACAGCCTTCTCTAGGGACAGCACTGCTTGCTCCATATGGAGAGGGGCCTAGAAAAGGTGGCCTAACCAAAGCTCATCCCCTCGTAACCCCAGTTGGCTAGCCACGGTCAACGGGCATCTTCTCATGCGGTCAGAAAACAAGAAAAAACAATGGATCCACTCTCATGACGACCACGACCGGACTCAACGTAGCATGCTGGAACATCCGAACCATGCTCGACACAGCAGACAGAGGACGCCCTGAACGTCGCTCCGCCCTCACTGCCCATGAATTGCGGAGGTTAAACATCGACATCGCCGCGCTCAGCGAAGTACGCCTTCCGGAGGAAGGCAGCCTCCAAGAACTTGGCGCTGGCTACACCCTCTACTGGTCAGGCAGGCCTGCATCAGAAAGACGGCTCTCAGGCGTGGGCTTCATGGTGAAGACCCCCATTGCGACTAAGTTGGAAAACCTACCAACGGGTCACTCCGACCGCATCATGTCCATGTGCCTCCCACTGAGACACCAGCAATACGTTACCCTTCTCAGTGTGTACTCCCCAACCCTCCTGGCAGAGCCTGCAGAAAAAGACAAGTTCTACTCTGACCTGCGCAGCCTCCTGCAGAGCACCCCTGCAGACGACAAAGTCATCATCCTTGGCGACTTCAACGCCAGAGTGGGCCAAGACTCTGAAGCCTGGAAAGGAGTCCTCGGCAAGCATGGCGTTGGGAACTGCAATGACAACTGTTGGAGCTCTGTGCAGAGCAGCAACTTGTCATCACCAACACTACTTTCCAGCAAAAGGACAGTCGAAAGACCACCTGGATGCATCCTCGCTCCAAGCACTGGCACCTTATCGACTATGTCCTAGTGCGTCAGAGGGACCGCAGTGACGTCCTCCTCACCAGAGTGATGCCCAGCGCAGAGTGCCACACTGACCACTGCCTTGTTCGCTGCAAACTCAGGCTCCACCTCACGCTAAAACTCAAGAAAGGGCTCCCCCCCCCCCCCCCACCCCAAGAAAAAGCTTGATGTTGCCAGCCTTCAGCGTGACGACAAGAAAGCTGCCCTTCAGGCCGATTTACAGCGCATGCTCAAAGACACAGTTGATCCAGCAGACTCCTCCCCTGAAACACTCTGGGAACAACTGAAAACTGCTATTGTAAAATCCTCTGTGGAAGTCTTGGGCTTTGCTAGAAAGAGGAACAAAGACTGGTTTGACGAAAACGACGTAGAGATCCAGGAACTTCTAGCAAAAAAAAAGAGCCACCCACCAGGCCCACCTAGCCCAGCCTTTCTGCCCTGTGAAGAAGTCTGCCTTCCGCCTCATCTGCAGCAGTCTCCAGCTCAAGCTTAGAGAGCTCCAGAACGAGTGGTGGTCCAGACTCGCACAGAGGACCCAGCTCTGCGCTGACAACGGTGACTACAGGGGCTTCTACGAAGCACTGAAAGCAGTGTATGGCCCTAGGCACCTGGTACAAAGTCCCCTGCGAAGCGCTGATGGACAGGCACTCCTCACAGATAATACCTCCATCTTGAACCGCTGGTCGGAATACTTTCAGGACCTCTTCGGCGCTGAGCGTACTGTTCAAGAAATAGTCATCCTCCAAATCCCACACCTTCCACTAAAGGTTGAATTGGACGAACCGCCCACCGCCAAAGAGACCCTCACAGCCATCCACCAGCTCAAGAGTGGCAAAGCAGCAGGCATTGACGGAATCCCACCAGAGATCTGGAAACATCACAGAGGCCCAGCACTGCACAACAAGCTCCACGACCTCTTTCTCTGCTGCTGGGAAAAAGGAACACTACCAAAGGATCTCCGTGATGCAGTCATCATCACCCTGTACAAGAACAAAGGAGAGAAGTCTGCCTGCTCTAATTATCATGGAATTACCCTGCTGTCCATTGCCGGGAAAATTCTCGCAAGGTTGCTCCTGAATCAGCTGGTACCTGCCATCGCTGAAGACCACCTCCCAGAGGGCCAGTGTGGCTTCAGAGCCAACAGGAGTACCACCGACATGGTCTTTGTGCTGAGACAGCTTCAGGAGAAGTGCCGCGAGCAGAACAAAGGGCTGTACGTAACGTTTGTTGACCTAACAAAAGCGTTTGACACTGTGAGCAGGCAAGGTATGTGGCAGATCCTGGAGCGACTAGGTTGTCCCCCAAAGTTCCTCAACATGATCGTCCAGCTCCACGAGGACCAGCAAGGCCAGGTCAGACTAAACAGTGACCTCTCAGAACCATTCCCCATTCACAACGGCGTGAAGCAAGGCTGCGTGCTGGCACCGACCCTCTTCACCATCTTCTTCAGCATGATGTTGAAGCAGGCCACAGTGGACCTCGACGATGACGATGCAGTGTACATCAGGTATCATCTCGATGGCAGCCTGTCCAACCTCAGACGGCTGCAGGCCCACACGAAAACCCTAGACCAACTGATTCGTGAGCTGCTCTTTGCTGATGACGCTGCCCTCGTTGCACACACAGAGAGAGCCTTGCAGCGCATTACGTCCTGCTTTGCAGATGCTGCCCAGCTCTTTGGACTTGAGGTCAGTATGAAAAAGACAGAGGTCCTTCATCAGCCGGCACCCAAGGAAGAGCATCGCCCTCCCCACATCACCATCGGCGAGTCCGAACTGAAGTCTGTACACCAGTTTACCTACCTTGGCTGCATCATCACGTCAGACGCCAAGCTGGACAAGGAGCTAGACAACAGGCTGGCAAAAGCGAACAGTGCTTTCGGGCGACTATTCAAGCGGGTGTGGCACAATCAACAGCTGAAAAAAGGCACCAAGATCAGCGTGTACAGAGCTGTCGTCCTCACCACCCTACTGTACGGTTCCGAGTCCTGGGCCCTATACCGCAGCCAACTACGACTCCTTGAACGCTTTCACCAGCGCTGCCTGCGTACCATCCTCAGCATTCACTGGAGTGACTATGTCACCAACGTCGAGGTACTTGAACAGGCGGAAACTGTGAGCATCGAGGCTTTGCTGCTGCGGACACAGCTTCGCTGGGCGGGGCACGTCTCCAGGATGGAGGATCATCGCCTACCCAAGATCACTCTGTTCGGCAAGCTCGCCACTGGACACCGAGACAGAGGGGCACCAAAAAAGAGATACAAAGACGGTCTCAAGAAGTCACTTAGTGCCTGCCAAATCGACCACCGCCAGTAGTCTTCGCTTGCTGCGGACCCTGACACCTGGCGCTCCACCATTCACAAGGCAGCTGTCTCCTTTGAGGACTCTCGCAGAGCTAACCTTAAGGACAAGCGGCTCAGAAGAAAAAAACAGAGTTGTCGTAACTCAGAACCCTGACCAGACCTTCCCTTGCAGCCACTGCGGTCGAACCTGCCTGTCCCGGATTGGCCTCCGCAGCCATGAAAATGCCTGCAGACGACGTGGGCAAGCCCTATAGAATCTTCATTCGCGAAGTCAAGCCAAGAATATTGTCATACACTTCACAGAAAGATGACACGTCGCATATGCCGCTTGAGCCTATCTATTTACCCCCATCTGCTCCGCCGCCAGAGTACTATTGAGAAAAAAAGTTATTTTGCTGCCCTTGTAAATTGAAAAAATTGTTTGAGTCAAGTTCTTGTAAGAACTTATAAGAACTTAGGCTAAGTAACTGCTAAGTTCTTATGTTAAGTAATTAATAAGTTCTTATAACAACTAACTTTTAAGAACTTGCAGAGGTTACCTACACGTTGTAAGTAAGTATGAAGTTCCACTTGACTTAAGTCTTTGCAATTTTTCAAAAGCAACCCGCCCAAATCTTTCACCAGTGTTTGTTTGTTGACATAACCACTGACTTAAAACAGGGCGGGTAAAAAGCATATGTACACTGACTTTATGTCAAGTCTCTCTCTCTCTGTGTAAGGAGCTAATGGGAGGGTTGGCTGTGTGTGTGTGGGTGTTGTCCCTTATTTTCATTTACTGTTAAAAACCTATTTGAATATGCCGGGGGTCACAATTTTTGATAATGGAATATTAGGGAGCTGTTTACACATATCTTGAGGTTATGGACGTTTTCTTTCCCATACAGAGTCGGTCTGACGCAAATCAGTCTGGCTTCAAAATTTCTTTTCAGAACCTAACAGGTCCAGACATGATGATATGAATAAATTTTAAGTGCAGGCCGAGTTGAATTGCTTTTTAGAACCTAACAGGCCCAGTCATGACGTGAGAAATGTATGCTGTTAAACTCTGCCAGCCTAACTCATATATGAGAGACAGTTGACTGAAACCATGTGACAAGAGCTCGAATGCTCTGGAGCTAAACAGAGCAGCATGTCTCATTCAGACGGAATCAGCGCTTGACGACATCTGCCCCGCTCGCCCATCGCCAGCGGTATATAAGACATCATCCTGGGGCTTCCATGCTAGAATGCAGGAAATACTCATGAGGGCACATTTGTGGTAATACCGACCCACACCTCCATGTAACGTCAGTCAGTTACACAGGTAGGCTAGCGCTAGGAATCACGCGCGGGACAACGTAGATCCTGCCCGCATAGACAATCGCAGCCCAGTACTCGTACGGTCAGATCTTCAATTAATTGAAAATTCTTGAACAGTTTGTGTGATTGTCATGAGTTACAGAAAGCTGTAATGGTAATGTTCGTAATAGGGTCATGGTCGCCATTAAAAAAAAAAATTAACAGGGTGATGGTGGGGAGGTGATGGTGGGTCGATGGGGTTATTGATGAAAATGGCGTGATTTATTGATCGATCGGGCATTATTGATTTTGAAGCTTTGGTATTCTCTTATTACCTCTCTCTAACTCTGTACCAGCACAATTTACACAAAACAAAAGGTTCGCCTGTTCAAGTTCGTACTAGTGGGGGACAACGAATTAGACAGGTCAGGTAGTAGTGATCACGAGGTCAGGGAGGGTCACGGGAGGGGGAGGAGGAGGAGGAGGGGGCCATATCTTTACAGCGAAATAATCGAACAGGTTATGCCCAGAGCAACCCAGCAAGCCTTAAAGTTCGCCCGGTTTGATATTTGTTATTTATAATTCATACACGCTTACCATTACCCTTCATTTGTTGCACGAAAACTACCACATTTAGTTATGTTTACAGCAACATTCCGCGGATTCAGCTAGCGGAAAATCAAGCGAGGGCCGGGGGGGGGGGGGGGGAGGGGATGGAGGGGGGGGGGGGGGAGGGGAGGGAAAGGGGGGGGGGGTGCTTGAGTGGCCGGGTTGGGAGGGGGTTGGGGTTGGGGTTCGGGGTGGGGGTGGGGGGTGGGGGTGGGGGGGACGATGAGATGTATGACTCGGTAGAATTTAGTCACATTTCACGAAATAATCAAAACAGTTTTAACGGCGGATCACGAAAATCTTATTTTGGCCTTTTTTCACAGATCATGGAGGTAAAAAAATTGCAATCACGAAAACTGGAAAAAAATGCCAATCACAAATCGCGATTCAGTTTAGAGCATACCCCTCCCTCCCCCCCCCCCCCCCCCCCTTTAATAAAATTCTTGCTGTATCTGTCTGAAAAATTGTAATGTTTGAAAAGCATTGTATAGTCACGGTAAACCGCCAAACGAAACGAAACAAACACCAACCAAAGAGAAAAAACTCCATAATTAACCCATTAAGGACGTGCCGCCTCTGGATACGCGGTTTCAAACTGAGGCAGCACATCTCGAATGACTCGAATTAGCCGTTTATCAATGTCGTTGTTGATGGTGCTCTTTGTGGAAGTCAGTCATTCTTATTGCACTGAGGAATTGTTAACCCTTTGCATGTCAGTAGCAGTTTTTGTCTCGATGATTCATACGTTAAAGTACCGTTACGCCGCATAAATCTGACTGCCGAAGACTCGGACTATTTCAGCACCATTTGTGTTTGGTATGCCTTGTCTACATACCTGATAAACTTAATCAGCAGTTTGGGCACGCAGCAAAGGCGCACGCGCGTAATCGCACTTCTTTATTCTGTGCAGCCGTTAGCGGCTCAATCTATTCAATAGTTTTAGCTCAGCATTTCTCGTACGGGCCGGGGGCCTTAGTACCGGCCGGCAATCCGGGGCCGGCGGCGCTGATACTGAACCGCCGCTCACGGTCCGGCAGTACGGGCAGAAGGTTGTGATGGAAGCCGGTATGTAATCAATACACTGACACCTTTTCTCATATGCCATTTTGAGCGCAAATTACTAAACATTTACAATTAATTCTTTCTTCTTTAATTTTCATTTTTAGTTCATGGTTGTCGCCACTGCCTATGCATAACCCTTCCCCCATAATACTCTTCGTATGAAGTTCGTTACCTGCTCAGGCGCTTATCGGCGTAAATCACTGCGTTGGAGTTTGTTAGCCTACAATGCATTTAAAGTCACCTCCCCTGATAGCTGTCCCTGGCAACTAGCAGCAAGCAAGATGGACGCCGACGAAAATCCACCCGTACCTGCAGAGGAAAAAGCTCCAGATGGTGAGTCTTCTTTTAAAAAATGGAGATTTTGTAAGAATTCGCAGAAATAACCTTATGTGAAATTTTGATTTTATTGCTGAGAGATTGCGGGAGATTTCTGCAGGCGAAGTGATGATAAACATCAAGCCCTCGTTGGAGTCTCGGTCAGAGTCATTCTTTAGTATAACTAGCTGGGCGTCAATAATATGCCCGCTTTATATCTGTAAACTGTGACTTGTGTGACATTTTATAATTTTTGCCATATAAGTCTTGATGTTAGTGTTAACATTGTTTACTTAAAATTGGTGCTCAGAATGGCATAATTAAATTGTTGGGTTATGTTGTGGTATATTATATGAGTGTTGCACTGCAGCCCATATATCCATGTTTTCCCACATGCAAGAGACATAGATTCACATGAGCCCCTGCAGTTGCAGGGGCTCACGAGAATCTATATCTCTTGCTGGCCCAGCTTTCCATCAAAATTGAGGCATTCTTTTTGGCAATGCATAAGATTGACTACTTATGTAGTCATTGCAAACACTTAAAACATAAATTATATATCATCAACAATGGTCAAAATATAACAGTTTATAGTTCAGTCATAATTAATATTATCATTATCATCATAATCAGCAGCATTGTTCTTCTTTTTATATTATATTATTAATATTCCACTAAGCTTATACCACGCTCAGATATAACAAAAGCGGGATATAAGAACAGTTTTTCAGAGGCCCTCACAGCATTCATGCTGTAAAAATTACTTATAAAAAACTTCGCTTCCCCTGGCAATCTGTTATCTCTCATGCTTACTGTATTATTATTATTATTATTATTATTATTATTATTATTATTATTATTATTATTATTACTTTAAGTGTCACAGGTAAGAAGGAAGACACAATATGATGAACACCCTTTTTATGTTCATCATCATCACAGTTGTTGTTGTTTGTTATTGTTATTATTATTATTATTATTTTAGTGTCAGAGGCAGGAGCAAACACAAGCCGGCCACCTAGTGCTGAAGGGCAGACTACTGGTAGTCCTGCTAATAAGACACCTGGTGAATTTTCTTGTTTAGGGCAGTAGAACTAGACTGCCTCAACCTCCTTTACTGATTTTCTGTTCTACTGTCCCCTATTTCTTTATCACTAAGCAATTAGTTCTTGAGACAATGTCAGCCGCTGTTGGTGGAAGCAGACACAGATGTGCTTTTGTAGTCTTAGATCGCTTAAAACTGCCCATTAAGCCTTTAACTGCCAGGGCAAGGCGGACTCTACCCTGCTGCAAGAGACATACATCCTCATGAGCCCCCGCGAGTCGCGGGGGCTCATGAGGATGTATGTCTCTTGTAATCATATGTACTTTGGTCCCATTTCATTTATGTTCTTTGCGCAACTGTCGCTCAGTGTGCGGCGGTTTCACACGCAAAATCTGTGGTCACTGGCAGTGAAAGCGTAAACACGTTTGAGGTGTGCTGCAGTTGGATACTCAGCTTTAACCCATACCATACTGAGGCTAAAAGCTTCAAATTTGTACACTGCCATATGCAAGCTACATTATAGTACTTACAGATAAGGATATAGACCATCAGCTTTAGTTCAAGGGTGGTGCCAGAATAGCTTGACCCCTAGAGGTGCCAAGCTATTCTGGCACTACCCTTGAACTATGTTAGTCAAACTTATTTCACACATTGGTGTATTCTGAATGATAAGAGTTAACGGTACATATCCTGATGCGGCTCATCTTGAATGCGGCACATCTAGCTTTTGTGAAACTGTATTTAAAATTTATTACGACAGTGATTCTCTCTAGATATATTACTTTTCTCTCTGTTATTCAAAGCGGTTCTGACAGTGGGCTTATAGGCCAGGTTATGGAAATTTTCACTGGCGTAAATAATGCCACAAGAATGTCAGCTACAGATATTTCTTCTTCTTTTTTTGTGCTAATAAGTACTGAGCTGTTGCACTTTTCTAACAGTTTCTCATTCTCATCAGATTTCTTGTGGCTGTCATGATGACTTTTTGCAAGTTACGATACCTTTTGACATAGTCTGTGTCTCTGGAATAACAGTAGAACCTGGTTTGAGCAACCACCTTTTCTGTAAGAAAACAGCAGTCTGAAAAGACAGGTGCTCTGTCAAGAGAAGTCTTGAAGGCAAAAATGTCACCTGTCATCAAAGACCATCTTTCAGGTGGTCACTTGAAGCAGGTTCTGCTATGATCAGCAGATTAAAAATATTCTTTGCCATTTACTGTACATATTTTCAGCCTATATTCTTGTTTTGACCACTATTCTTCTTTTTTTTTTCTTTTTTTTAAGCTTCTTTCTTACCTGGATTTCCTTATAGATTTCATTATAGCAGACATTTCTTTGCTCTGACAACTGTAACCTTAGCATTGCTTAACCTTGCTGTCTATAACGCTTACAGGTCAGCCTCAGAATATCGCTGTACCAGGGAGCAATACAGTCAGACAGCGTTATTTGCAATCACATTAAAGTAGCGCTGAAGTTACATAATCTTCAGGAGCAAAATCATTTGATAAGCAACAGGTCCTTGGACTGACGTCAGCCTTAGCAGAAAAGCTAGGCCTGCAATCAGCTTTGTATGGGCCAGCAAAGATTGATGTCAGTCGTACGACCTTTTGCTCATAAAGCATTCTCATTTAAGGCTGAGACCAGAGGCCACTTGCTTGAGTGAGCTTAGTCCTGTGCCTGCCACTCAGCAAGGTGCTCCACTATAGCGGAGCACCTTGCTTAGTGGCTAGGGCAGGACTCAGCTCACTCAGGCAACTGAGCCCTGGAACGCATACTACTGAGGCAGACTTTTATTGCATTTTCTATTTATTCATGTTGATTTCTAAAATACAATTGCTGACTCTTTGTTTTTAGACACATGAATACGACATTCTGCAAATGGTATGATTCAGATATTAGATTAGGGTATGAACATTTCTAATCTTAATGAAAAATTGATTTCATAATGACTTGTGATCAATTTTCTTGGTTTTATTTTGCTGACTACCCTTATCGTGTTTTGTGGTAATTTGATTTGGAAAATCGAAAGTGGATTATAACGCACGCAACGAGATTTGAACGATATTCAAAATGGCCGCTTGCTGTTGAAACCGAAACACTTCTAATCACTGTGATATTTTTCAAGCTGCTTAATATCTTTGTTCAGGTTTGTTGTGACAATAATATACAGATGACATCAAAGGATCAGACCATTGAATTTCGATAAATATTTGTTAACCCTTTTAGCGCCGGGACCGTGCAGCAGGAGATGGCTTGACCATAATAATTGAAGGGTAGTGCCAGATTAGCGGCGCCAAGCTAATCTGGCACTACCCTTCAATTATCATGGTCAAGCCATCTCCTGCAACTGGTACATAGTCGTTAGTCAACACCTCCAAAATTTGAGAAATGGGACCTTGGAGCTAAAAGGGTTAAAGTAGAATCTTGTTTTGAGCGAGCATCTGTTTTGCAAGCAAAAAGTGGTATTGAAAGACGGGGGAAGGACGGGCGCTCCCTAAGATATCATAAGACCTCTTGAAGGGCACATAGTGACACATGTCAATAATGATTATCAGTTTAGGCAGCTGCAGCCCTTCACTATGAAAGTGATTTTTGGTCAGCAAAATAATATGAAGCGCACATGAACAAAGCTTTGCTACGGTACCGATGTATTTTGTTCATGATAGTACAGACTAAATATCCCACTGTGCAAAAGGCCATCGGGGTGACATCGGCCGCCTTTGGTTTGCACACGGCCAAAGTCAGCCCGATGCCCTTTTGCGCATTGGGACAATTTTACAACTGCACATACACTACCTACTTTCCAGAAGATACAGATCAAAGGTGTGGTTTGGAGAACACACCCCTTTTGATTTTGGGAATCATCATGACAAAAAATGCTACCGACAGCCAAAGGGATAAATGTGTTTCTTTTCAAGGCAGTCTGGTCATCACTGACACGTTAATATTTAGCAACATTAACTTCTTGATGATAATCTTCAGTGGAAAATATGCATAACTCCTTGGTTGCTACTGACGATACCATTTGGTTAACCCATATCATACTGAGGCTAAAAGCTTCAAATGTGTGCACTGCCATTTGCACGCTACATTATAGTACTTACAGATAAAGATACAGACCAATGGCTTTAATTCAATAGGCCTATAGGCGCCAAGCTATTCTGGCACCACCCTTGAACTATTTTAATCCAGCTTATTTCACACATTGGTGTATTCCGAATGATAAGGGGTAAAAAGAAAAAAAAAGTTACACTTCTTTTCAACCAACTGGTATCATAAACTTAACCCTATGGCTGTCGGTATCACTTTTTGTCACGATGATTCCTGCAAGAATCACTGCAACAAAACTGCTTCCCACAGTCAAAGGGTTAAGCAGTAATCAAGGAGGTAACCCATTTAACCAGATGGCTTCTTGGTGTCACTATGTACAAAGTTAATCTGGCACTACCCTTGAATTATGGTCAATCCATCTCCTGCTGTAGTGTGTCAGGGCTAAATGGGTTAAACAAGAGAAAGTTAATGAGACCCTAAAATAGTTTTATGGCCGTACTTCAGTCGCCGTTCAGTTGTACCCCGTTTTTAAGTTTTTTGTCTTTTAACTCATTACATCCTGAGACTGATTTTGTAAATGAGCTTACTGTCCTATGATGGCTACATTACAGATTAGGAGATAGATCAACTGTTTTAGTTCAAAGGTGGTGCCAGAATAGCTTGGCGCCTCAGGCGCCAAGCTATTCTGGCACCACCCTTAAACGATCAGTAAAATGTTTTCAATCAATGGGTGTATCATCCTGAGGGTTAATCTCATGATCTGTTTCATGCCCACAGAGCCCACAGCTGATGATGCGACAGAGGCAACAGAGGCCCCAGCTGAGCATGCAGCCGATGAAAGTGAATCTGCTCCTGCAGAACCCAGCGAACCAGAGGCTGAACCCAGCAAGCCAGCAGCTGAGCCAAGTGAACCGGTAGCTGAGCCAAACGAATTGGCAGCTGAGCTAAGTGCTAAGGAAGGGGAATCAGCTGATTCTGGACCAGTTCTCACTGACAGTGAGTGAAGCTGAAGAGGTCAATTTCACTATATCAAACCCTTAGCTGAAAGAGCAAGGCGAACGCTGCGCAAGCTGCAAGAAATACAACTAAACCTGCATGAACCCCTGGTCGCGGGGACTGATGAGGATTTCTGTCACTCTGTTAGTCCTATGTATTCCATGCCTGGTCCCATTTACATCTGTTTCTTTGCGCGAAAGTCGGTCATGGTTCATTTGTTTCAGATGTGAAATTCAATTTTACTGGCAGTGCAAGGGCTAAGGCATACTTCTACCCAGCGCAAATCCACCCATGTAAAATCATTCCAGTATAAATCCACCCATGCTTTTGACTCTTAACTCATTCTGCCGCGCATCCAGATGTCGCTGGCCGCGAATGAGTTAACCAGTGTAGATCTGTGCTGCTACTATGCCGACCAGATTTTGTTGTTGGGTTGATTCAAGCCTGTGTGGATTCATGATGGTTGGATTCAAATTCAATTCAAATCAAATTCAAAACAACTTTATTTATCCCTTAAAGGGCAATTACATTTGTGTGGACGGGGGGAACAATCAAATAAATGTCATTCAATAAACATTAATTAATATCAGGACATTCTAATATCCCAGTTGTACCTGATATTAATATGCTAAATCTTTAAGACTGAAAATTTTCAGTGAACACATTAACGTCTTACATTCCAATGACATTGTCAGCAAACACATTACATTCCACTTACACCCTCTACAACTGTCCATCCAGGCCAGCGGTACTCACGCACTGAAACAGCTGTATAAAACATACACACACACACACACACACACACACACACATGCACGCGCGCACACAACACACACACACATGCACGCGCGCACGCACACACACTTTTAACAGCTGTGTAGATTACAAAATATTTAAGAGTCGGACAGAAACAGGGATGAAAAACAGTTTCCTGCGGTTGGTTTTACATGATGGTTGTCTTTATCGGCGGCAAGACGGGAGCAATTCAAAGAGATCTTTCATCACGTGAGCATCACTAGCCAGGATGGAAGTAGCTTTTCTTACAATCTGACGATCGCAGAACACGGCTAACCTTCTCTGTTCTTCCCCAATGATCTTTGAGCTGAGACGAACAATTCTCTGAAGACTGTTTTTGTTTTTGACACTATAGATTTGGGAACCAGCAAATGAACGAAAAAGTCGAGACGCTTTCTAAGAAAGATTTGTAAAACAAAGTTAAAATAGTCCTGTCAACAGAGCAAGAGTTCATCTTTCTCAGAAAATACAATCTCTGTTGGCCTTTCTTCACAACAGTTTCAGTATTGTCATCCCAATTCAGTTTATCATCGAAGATGGTGCCTAAGTATTTATACTTCTGGACAATGGCAACTTCCTTATCATGTATAATAGTCTTACTGTGATCCTGTTTGTTCATCCTAAAGTCAACAATAAGGTCACATGTCTTACCCACGTTAAGCTCTAAAAACGAGTTATCGCACCATTGAACAAAGTCGGTCAATGAGGGTCCATGTTCATCAGATGACCCTTGCTGAAGGGAAAGTAAGGCGCTGTCATCTGAAAACTTGACAGTGTAACTGTCAGCATGACAACTCCTACAATCGTCGGTGTACAGGATGTAAATTACTAATGTAAAAAAGTGGAGACAAGCAGCACCCCTGGGGGGACCCGGTGCATGTGACAGCAGTACTAGAGAAGCGACCATTAACCAAAACATGTTGTGGTCTACCGATAAGGAAATCTGTAATCCATAAAACAAGCTGTGGGTTAAGGTTGAAATTAGACAGTAATCTCTGGGCTAACAGGTGTGGCTGCATGGTATTAAAGGCAGAGGAAAAGTCAGCAAATAGGATCCTGGCATGTGCACCGGGTCTCTCCAGATGAGTGTACAGTTTGTCTAGAATGAACAACTTGGCATCTTCAACACCCTTTCCAGCCCGGTAAGTTTTCATGACAAGGGAGGTTAATGCAACTGGTCGGAAGTCGTACAGTTTTGGGTTATCTTTCTTAGGAAGTAGAATGACCGTTGAGGTTTTTCATGCAGAGGGAATAGAGCAGGTATCTAGGGAGAGCTGGAAAAGGTGTTGAAAAACACCACTAAGCTGTTCAGCGCAGAACTTCAACGTCCTGCCACAGATTCCATCAGGACCGGCACTGTTGTTCACATTAATCACATTGGGTATAGATTGTTTATTTTTAACATTAGTGGAATCACATTGTCAATGTGCCAATGTGATTTCACTAATGTTTAGAAATAAACAATTCATACCTTGTCAATCGTTTTCACAATATCTTCTTTTTTTCAGTTATTTCTCCATGCATTTTTCAGGTGGGGAGGGTGCACCGCAGGATGAATCTGCAGCAAAACTGGAGGCTGGCGATGCACCGGCCGAAAAACCTGACACGGAAGCCACCGCTGAAAGTGCTGATGTAAAGAAAGAAGGTGACGAACAGGCGGATGAAGGAAAGGAAGGGGCGGAGGATGGAGAAACGGAGAAGAAAGAGGAAAAGGATGATGAGGAGAAAGAGACAGATGAGGCGGAAGGACAGAAGAAAGAAAAAGAAGAGGAGGAGGAGAGGAAAATTCCCAAGGATTTCTACTACAACTATGAGGACTTCATGTCCACCGCTCACGTCACTGAGGGGTCTGGGCTACCTGGTGACCTCCTGGCCTTGCAGTATCCTTGAACTTTATTTTTCATGTAGAGTCATAGTTTGTTGCATGTTCGTGATGGGGGGGGAGGGTTGGAAGTGTTGAGAAGGGGGGCGGGGATGGGAGGGGTGGGTGGGATGAGGGTGATGGTTTTAGGGACAGGTGTAAATAAAGGCATTACTTTTTTAGGCCTAAGTAAATGACCTCCTCTATCCGGCCCAGTCGTAGTAAACAAAGTTACTCGCTTTCACGACGGCTGCAATGGGCCCGCGCACGGCTGTGCACAGGCCCACTGCAGCCGTCGTGGACCCGAAGACGTTTTGCTACTGGGGTAGTTTTAATCTCCTTGCACCTGCAGCCATTGGAACTGTAAACAGTACGTACTGCTGGTTGAGTGCACAGTGAGGTGAAATTGCTCGAGAGCCTGATGGCAAAGACCCATCCACCCACTTTCCTTGACTCTTGATTCAGACATTCTTTTGGCTACGACTGTCGCCGTCGAAACAACCTTCACCTGTTGGACGCAGACAATCTGATGTTTATTGCCGGTAATGTGCTGCAGCTGCTGAACATCCGCACCAAGAAACAAACGTATCTGCGCAGCACAAGCGGGGGCAGCATTGGAGCTTTGGCCGTGAGTAATTAACCCTTTGAACCTGGCAAACTGCTGTAGCAGTGTCAGGTGTTTGTTTCGTCAAAACACATTACCGATGACATGACTGTCCGGAAATAGTCTACATGCTTACCAATTTCAGCCTAAGACCCAAAGGGTCCCACCCAGGAGGCTCTCGGGGATCCCTAACAGGGACGAGAGTAGCCTCCCTTGCCCATCCGGTCACGTGCCAGGTGGAGCCTCCTTTAGCCAGTTGTCTACTTCGCTGCTAGCGTTCGCACGCGTTTTCACAGCCTCTGACCCTTCGTAGACATTGTACACTTCGACCGGCCGTTCGCTCTGCCTTCGCCTAGCTTCTCGGCTTCCTCTTCTAGCGTGGCCTTCCTGCTACCAGCCCTCGTCTGCGCCTCGTGCTGCTGCCGGGCCTGGGGCCTTACTGCGTCTTCTCGTCGCTCACGGTGGTTTGCGCTTCGGCGCCGCCATGGAAAGGTAACGTCTCGGCCGTGTCCTCGTCTCGCCCGGCTGGGCTGGACGGCGGTCTCGTCTCGACCTGTTTTGTTTCTTCCGCGTTTCGGCGTGTGCTTCATTCGTTACTCTCGTTTGGAGAAAGTATTTGGCGGGTTAGTTCCCGCCACCGGTCGCCTCTCACCTTTTGGTTTGTGTTGCAGTGATCTTGTGCGCACCTGTCCCCTGTGCGGCGACTTTCAGTGGCCGAGTGACCGGCATAAGCACTGTCTCCCGTGTTCCGGCTGCTCCTCAGACCTCCCCTGCTCTGTCTGCGCTTCGTGGCCGGAGGTTCGTTGGTCGGAGCTTTGGAGGTTCTACCGGCAGGACCGACCTGTCACAGCTCGCCGGGACCCGGTCCAGCTCCCCCCCTCGGACGTGGAGATACGCACGCCTCGTCTTCTCGGTAAGACTATTGCTGCTACGGTGTCCGCACCGCCCTTGCCCGCTGACACCCCTGGCAAGTCGCCTAGCCGGCTTAGTGCCCCCCTCCATGAGAATGGTGCCCCGCTCCTTGCGATAGAGCCCCGTGCACCTCGACCGCTGCCGCCTGTGAGTACTCACGTGGGTCCTTCGGCCTCTCCGTCTACTGGTGCCCCGCTCCTTGAGAAGGAGTTCCGTGCACTGCTTCCGCTATCGCCTGTGAGGTCAAGCGTTGGCCGTTCGGCCCCTTCGTCTTTGCGTGCCCCGCTCCTCGTGAAGGAGCCCTGTGCACCTCGACCGCTGTCGCCTGTGAGTACACCCTTGGATCCTTTGGCCTCTCCATCCACTCGTGCCCCGCTCCGTGTGAAGGAGCTCCGTGCACGGCGTCCGCTGTCGCCTGTGGGTACAGGCGCGGCCTCTTCGTCTATTCGTGCCCCGCTCCTCGAGAAGGAGCCCCGAGCACCGCGACCGCTGTCGCCTCTTCGCAGACGCATCGGCCTTTCGGACTCTCCGTCTAGTCGTGCCCCGCTCCTTGTGAAGGAGCCCCGTGCACTGCGACCCCTGTCGCCGGTTCCTAGACGTGTGGGCCGTATGGCCCCCCCCTTCTACAGCCGAAAACTTCTATGACCAGTCGCATAGCCCGTTACGTGCTCCCCGTGAGCCCCGGGCGCCGCGTCACTCGTCTCCTCGTCCGCCGGCGCGCGACAGGACAGACCGCTCCCGTTCTTCCACGCGCCGCTCTTGGGATCGTCGGCTTAGCCCCCGTCGCGGCGATAGGATTCGTAGCCCACGGCATCCTTCGTCGTCACGTTCGGCTTCTTCCTATACTTACCGTCGGCGCAGTCGTTCGCCACACCGCTGGTCCTCTCGGCGCCGCTCCCCGCGCTCCCCTCGTAGGAGTCATAGAGACGTCAGGGCGCCACCTCGTTCTAGGCGTAGTCGCTCCCATCGGGACCGGCGCTCGCTTCGCTCTTCGCACCCTTCGCCTTCCTCTCCCTCTCGGCGTCGGCAGCCTAGCCCTTCGGCTCTCCCTCCGCCCCCTGTGTGCGCCGCTCTGCCCCCTGTGCTTCGGGCGCCTCCCCACCCCCCTCCTGCCAGCGATGGAGAGACATTAAGCCTGCTGCCGGAGGACTCTGTTTCGGCCTTCCTGGGGTCTGGCAGTCCTTCCCCCTCGCTCGGGGGAGGACCCGGCGTCTCCAGCTACCCTGGCCTCCCCTCGTGGCGAGACTCTCCGTGCCTTGGACGACGCCGCCCGGCTCATAGCGGCCTGCCTGCCCGCGGATGCGTGCCCTCCTTCCCCGCCACTGAAGAGGAAAGCGGCCGCCTTTGTGGACGCTGCGCGTCAGGTGAAGAAATTCAAGTCGCTTCCCCAGCCGCGTTCCTTCCGCGACCTGTCAGACGCCCTTTCGGCGCATCTCCAGCGAGACGCCGCGCCGGCCTCGGACTTCTTCACCGACCGTCGCTGGCCTTCAGGTGTTGACATCGCCTTTCGGCAGGCCTGGTACGCCGGCCACTCGCAGTCCTTCTCATGCCCTCTGCCTCCCGTGGATCCGCCTGCCCTAGTGCTCGCCGGCGGCGCTTCCCAGCTCAAGCGCGTTCTGCCTCGAGGATTGGACCGTACTGCCTGCCTCGTCCGCAACGCTCTCGCTTGTTCCGGTTTCCTGGAGCTGCTTACGCAAGCCTTCATCAACCGTATCAAGCGGCCTGGCTTCCTTCCGCTCCTCCACTGCTGTCGGACCTGCACTCCTTGGCAGTTGCAGCCAATCGAGCGGCCTACCACTCTTCCGTCAACGCCATGACAGCCGCCGCCAACTGCGATCTGATGCGGCGTGATGCGGTGCTCCAGTCCTGCCCGGGTCTTCCCCCTGATGTGAGATCGCAGCTCCGCCGGGCTCCAGTCGGCGCTCCTCTCCTCTTCGGCCCTTCCTGGCAGGCCCTGAAGGAAGCCAACAAGGACCGTTGGCCCAGCGCTCCCTCGTCTCGCTTTCCGCAAGCCCGCAAGGCCTTGGGTCGAGCCCTGCGGTTCGTCAGACCCACCTCCACGGCCCCAGCTTCCGCCTCGGCCTCCCGTTCTCGCCCCTCCCCTCGTGCGCCAGGGCCTGGCCGCGCCCGCCCCGCCCGTCCTGCCCGCCCAGCCGTTCCGGCCTGGCCCAAGCCCGCCCGCCGCCCTGGGCGTGGGAGGGCCCCCTGACTACCGCCCGCCGCCGCCCCCGCCGTCCGCTTCCAGGTCCCCCGTCGGCGGGAGGCTCGCCCTGCACGGAGACGTCTGGCGCTCCCTGTTCCCGGACGACCCGTGGATCCTCTCTGTCATCTCCGAAGGTCTTCTCATCTCCTTCCGTTCCCTGCCTCCGCTTCGGCGCTCTCCTCTGTGGACCGAGATCCCGGCGGATCCGCCCAAAGCCGATGCCCTTCGCGGAGAAGTCGCTGCACTTCTCGGGAAAGCTGCTACAGAGGTCGTCGCTCTCCCCGACACTCCCGCCTTCTACAGCCGACTGTTCGTAGTCCCCAAGCCTGGAGGCAAGTGGAGGCCGATCATCGATCTTTCCGCCCTGAACCGGTTCATCGCCGCCCCGGCCTTCCGGATGGAAACAGCCCGGTCCCTTCGCGCCTCCGTTCAGCCCATGGACTTTGCCGTCAGCCTGGACCTGTCCGATGCCTATCTGCACGTTCCGATCCATCCAGCCTCGCCCCGGTACCTCCGCTTTGCCATCGACGGGACTGTCTTCCAGTTTCTGGCCCTCCCCTTCGGCCTCAACCTCAGCCCATGGGTCTTCACGCGGATCATGAACGCGGTGGTAGCCAGAGCCCGACGTTCTTCCTCCAGCCCGATCTCCAACTACTTGGACGACCTCCTTCTGCGGAACCAGTCGGTGACCTCTCTCCGCCTGGACAGAGATTCTCTTCTCCTCCTGTTGTCTCGCCTCGGCTTCCTGGTCAACGCGGGCAAGTCCGACCTCACTCCCTCTCGCCACTTCGTGCACCTGGGGATGCAGTTTCTGACCGACCGCAACCTAGTGCGTCTACCCGAGCCTCGGATCCAGAAACTCGCCGCTCTCGCCCGGTTGGTAGCCCAGGAAGCAGCTGTCCCCGCCAGGGTGTGGCTCCAGCTCCTTGGCCTGATGAGTGCGGCGGCGGATCTCCTTCCCCTCGGTCGTCTGTACTCTCGTCCTCTTCAATTACACCTTCTCCTCCACTGGAGACCGTCCTCCGGCGATCTCTCCACCCTGGTGCCGGTTTCTCCTGTGCTGCGGCCCCATCTGCTTCGCTGGACGGACGTTTCTTGGCTCGGCTCCGGGATTCCCCTGTCCTCACCTCTGCCCCGTCTCTCTCTCTGCGTCGACGCCAGCCTCTCCGGTTGGGGCGCTCACCTTCTCCCGAGTTTTCGCTACGCGGCCGGCCGCTGGAACGAGGACCTAGCGTCGCGGCACATCAACTGGCTGGAGCTGAATGCAGTTTGGCAGGCCCTCCGCGCGTGGGAATCCGATCTTCGGACCCAGGACCTCCTCGTCCTCTCCGACAACTCCACGGTCGTCGCTTACATACAGAAGCAGGGGGGGACCCGCTCCCCCGATCTCTGCATCCTCCTCTACCGACTCCTTCGCTGGTGCGAGGACCGCGGCATTTCCCTCCGAGCCCGTCACATTCCAGGTCACCTGAACGTTCTGGCAGACTCACTCTCACGGCGGGGCCAGCTTCTTCACACAGAATGGACCCTGCGCCGGGACATCTTCCGCCTGATCTGCGAGCGTTGGGAGACTCCTCTTGTCGACCGCTTCGCCACCAGGTGGAACCACCAGCTTCCCCTCTTCGTCTCCCCGATTCCCGACCCGCTGGCCTGGGCGGTCGATGCGCTCTCGATCCCTTGGGACGGTCTCGTTGCCTACGCCTACCCTCCGACGGTCCTGGTCCCCAAAGTCCTGCTCAAGCTACGGGGGTGCAACACAGTCCTTCTCCTGGTGGCCCCGTTCTCCTGGGACAGATCGTGGACCACCGACCTGCTCAGTCTCGCCACGGATCCGCCCCTCCCACTTCCCACCCCTCGCTCGATGCTCAAGCAACCCCGCCAGCCACTCTTCCACCCCTGCCCCGAGAGACTTCTCCTACACGCCTGGAGATTGTGCGGCACGCCCTCTCCGCTAGAGGCTTCTCGAGTGCGGCAGTGGACGCTATCGCTTCAGCCCGCAGACCTTCCACCAGACGTGTCTACGAGGGAAAGTGGCGAGTGCTTCGTGCCTGGTGCTCCGTCCGTCGTCTCTCCCCCGTCGACCTGACGACCCCTCAGCTCGCGGACTTCTTCCTCTGGCTCTTCCAAGACCAAGGTTTGGCTCCCATCACGATCCGTGGCTATCTCTCCATGATTGCCGACACCTACCGTCCCCTCGGCCGTCCCGACCCGGGGACCTGCAAGGACCTGGCCGACCTTATGGCACATTTCGGCTTGCAGCGTCCGGTTTCCCGCTCCCTCGTTCCACGCTGGGACCTGCCCTGGGTCCTCACCTGGCTGAATTCGGACCGCTTTGAACCGCTCCATCTGGCCAGCTTCGCGGACGTCACTCGAAAGACCTGCTTCCTGGTGGCCCTCGCCACGGCAGCCCGCGTCAGTGAGCTCCACGCGCTCTCGTCTCGCCCGTCCTGCCTGCAGTTCCGAGTGGACGGCTCCGTTCAGCTCCTCCCGGATCCTTCCTTTCTCGCCAAAACTAGATCTCCCTTGACGGCGCCTCAGGTCATCGCTATTCGCCCGCTTAAAGGTCCCGACCTTCCGCGGGAGACTCGGCAGCAAGATCCGGTGCGGGCACTCCGTATCTACCTGCGGCGCTCCAAGTCCGTACGGAGGGGACGGACTCGCCTCTTTTTGCCTCTCTCCGCCGGCAGAACTGACATCTCCGCCCAAACGATCTCCTCTTGGCTCCGCTGGGTTATTCGGTCCGCCTATTGCGACCTTTCCCCACAGAGAGCAGAGGCCCTCAGGATACGAGCCCACGAAGTTCGCGCTATGGCCGCTAGTCTGGCCTTGGACCGCAACTGCGCCGTTTAGGACATTGTGGCTGCAGTGGGGTGGCGGGCCGAATCCACCTTTGCCCGCTTCTACCTCCGCGACCTGACGTTCCAGCGCGTCAACCTCTCACTCGTGGGCGACATCTCTGCGGCTCAACACTCCCTCCGGGCGCCTCCGGCGCCTTAGGTATGCACTTCGCTGAAATTGTCGGGAGTGTGTGATCAGGAGCGACGGGCCGCCCTCGTCCCTAGGAGATTTCTGAAGGGGATTCTGCGGCACCCTCCTCCTCTTTGCCATTCTTCCGGACAGTCATGTCATCGGTAATGTGTTTTGACGAAACAAATTAATTTTTCTCTAAAATGTATTTTTTCGAAAAATACTTACCGATGACATGACTCGGAGGTCCCTCCCCCCTCCCCGCTTGCCGCTGGTAACTCCGTAGACAACTGGCTAAAGGAGGCTCCACCTGGCACGTGACCGGATGGGCAAGGGAGGCTACTCTCGTCCCTGTTAGGGATCCCCGAGAGCCTCCTGGGTGGGACCCTTTGGGTCTTAGGCTGAAATTGGTAAGCATGTAGACTATTTCCGGACAGTCATGTCATCGGTAAGTATTTTTCGAAAAAATACATTTTAGAGAAAAATTAATTTTGTATCGCGCGCCCGGTGACGCGCGAGCCTCGCTGCGCGTGTGGTGACCTCGCCTTTCACACTGACACATCCTGTTTACACTGACAGGGTCACGTACGTTCGTCTGTGGTATGCGGTCAGTTTTGCGGCGCTAGTGTGGGAATTACAGTCAGAATGACGCGTGGATGTGTAGATATTCGGAGTGATACAATTTTGTGTTTGGAGACATGGTTTCAACAACAGATAGCTTCACATTGGGACTGCCTACTGTGTGGCAGCATAACCACGTGTTGGCACTGTCAGCTGGAGCGATCGCTGTTTGAGGCACTGACAACGGCAATTACTTACAGCTTGATTCTGATGCTGAATTCGGAGGTTCTAATTGATATTCCGTTTTTTTGATGCCACACCTTGGTGCACCTGTAGGTGACTCTGTGGACACCAACGACACACATTGGTCACATGTGTAGTATGTGTATAGTCTTTACAACACTGGTACTTCCATTCGATCGTGTACGAGACACAACACAGACACACTGATCATCATTCGACGCCGCTTATTACATGTTGTCTAGACCGTGGATATACCTTATCAGTGGCAGGTGTAAACATTGACATCTGGTGACAAGGCCCGACATCTGGTGACAAGGTAGGGGCCTTACGTTGTATCGGCATGCTGGAAATGCATGGACACATACGTGTCACAGTAACAGACGACCTATTTAATGATTCATGTTAAGTACCAGCGACCTGTCATGCACGAAAGACTTTTTTTTTCAAGTTTATTGTCACCTGTCACTATTTTTGTCACCAGGCATTACGACACATGTGACACAGTGTGGTCAAATCCATAAAACGGTAGTCCATCCAATGGCAAATATGTACATATATACCTATATGGGGATATCTGTTGTAAAGTATTATTTACAAATATTTTACAGTGCACACCCATTTCCAACAGAAATTTCTCAAATAAAGTCAGGGCTGAAAGGTATATAGACTTCTTATTTACTCAGGGTTCAAAGGGTTAAGCATCATCATTTGTATGTGTACTGGGGTCACGATTGTTGCAATTTTTTGCGTGCATCTCGCATCTTTGAGAGGTGTTGCACATTTTAGTGAGGTGTCTGTGCATGAATCTTTGAGATGGAACAGTGATTGACAGGTCAGCTAAGCACTGCTCAGTTTCTGTGGTGACTTGGCCAGGTAGTGGGTGGGTCAGCAGGAAGGGGGTAACTGAACGCGGGCACATTTTACTGCCAGAGCTGAAAGGAACAAAAAATTATTTTATATTCACCTCGCAAACTTTTTTTGCAAGTGAATTTGTTTCCTCAAAACACATTACCGATCGGCGATGACATTACAGTATAGAATGGTTCTTAGCTAGACTAATTTTAGCAAAAATTGTTGTGAACGAGTATGGCAGTGTTGGCAGGTGAGGGGTGTCATAGCCTAGGTGGTAACCCGAGTAGCTATTTAAGGATGAGCCGGATTCACGTCAACTTCGCTCGCCCATCTACCCTTAGGACGGTGTGGACGGATCACGGAGTGGTAGAATGATCAAGCGGACGTCCGTTCTTCTACGGCGGCCGTGCTTGCGGGATGGGTCCCGCTACTGCAGACTGGTTCCCGCGACCCGGCTCCCACCCGTCACCCTAACCCTGCCGTCGGGACAAGACTCTGACCAAGATCCTGCCACAGTCCAGCGGAAGTGTTCCACCTCAGGCCCGTTACAAGTACCTTCGCCCCGGGCGAGACTACAGGAGCAGTGGCGGCTGCTCGCCTGACACTCACGGGACAGGTCGTCTAGGCCTACACGGGTTACGCTGTTGGCCTTCCGGCCCAGCAGCAGCGGTACGTCGTCCAACCCAGGGACGGTACCTTTACACTGGACAGGATGAGACTGCGGTCAGTGGGCGCCCGTGCGGCGCTTAGAATTCTCCGAGCGTAGCCTAGGCCTCAACTCGCCACACTGCCACTGGTGCGGCTTCAACCGCTAGTAGGGTTAGTGGCGTGTACACATTGTAAGCGCTTACAGCTGGAAGGTAAGTTAAGCGCTGTAAAATATGATCCGTTTTATTCCTTAGTGGTTCAGTGACGACACAGGGCCCCTGCCGGCGCCCCAGGATGTTAGCTCGGCTATCTACGACTCCTGGTCGTGGTGCGTCTGCTGCGGAGACGGCACTTGGCTACCCTTGTCTCGGCCTCTATCGTTCCTAGCGTCAATGATCTTAGACTCCCTCCTCTAGCTGCGGTTACGAGCTTCCTGGCTGGCTGGTCTTCTCCTACCACGCTGCGTACCACTCCTGGCACGATGCCTTGCCTGCTACCACTTCGTCTGAACAGGGACTTCAGGATGCCCCCGGCGCTTCGACATCCCGAACCTTCGTAGCGGCTATGACAGTCGACACGCGCACCACGCTGTACAAGTTCGTCACAGACCCGTCCTTCGGCAGGGAGACCGCACAAGACTTCGCCTCGCAGTGCAGACTTGGATTGGGCCTTCAGCCTGGACTCTGCGACTTCCTAGATGATACGGAGCTGGTTGGAGACCTCCTTGGACTGCTTTGCTTTCTGGTTGTCCCCAGATAGAGAAGAGGACACCACCTCCAGCCATTCCCTCCGCTTTACCTTCGACGGCGTAACCTGCTAGGCTCGCGCGCTTCCTGCGGTGGCTTCGCAGCCTCTGGGGGTTCTACCGTGGCTGTACTCCGTTGCAGACAGGACCAGTCGGACGTCTTCGTGCTCCACATCGACTTCCGTAGACGATCCCCTCTCGCGTAACCGGTCGGAGTCCTCCTTGGAGAGGATCGAGATGCACGTGATCCCTTCGGCAGGCGGTGGTTCCTGGTCTACGTGGGCAAGTTCAGCCTCTCGCCTTCGCGCCGCTTCTCTACCTGTGGATGGAACCTCGCACCGACCTCACGAATGGCAGCTTCCGAAGCGGCGAACGCAGCACTTGGCGAACCCAGCGCGGCGGTTGTCTCTAGAGCAGGTGTACTCCGCCAGACGGGGACTTCGGCTGCGGGGATTGGTGAGTACCACAGCGGACCTTCTTCCCCTCGGATGTCTCTACTGCCCCCGCCTCAGCGGCTCCTGTTTCTCCCCGGGCGACCCTCGACAGGCGACCTTGAGTCTCAGGTTCCGGTGCGACCTTGGCTACGTTCTCACCTTCTGCACGGGGCGGATCCAGACTGGCGCGCGATAGGAGTTCCTCTTCCTCCCCTCCTCCCAGGATGACCCTCGCGTCGATGCAAGCCTCGCCACCGGGAGCGCTCCCCTGTTACCGAGATCCTACCTTGCCTCCGGCGAATGGCCTCCGGACTTCCTTGTCCAGCTTCGGGTGTCACGTTCCCGATGCCAGGAGCTTCTCGTTCCCTTCGACAGCGTCACGGTAGTTGACTACTTAAGAAGCAAGGCGGGGCACGCTTCCTCTCCCTGTACTTCCTCCGCTGCCACAGGCTTCGTTGGTGCGAAGATCGTGACGTCGCTTTCGAGCAAGAACCGTCCAGGGGCGTCTGCATGACCGGCCGACTCCATCGCGTGTCGCGGCCAGCTTCCTTCGCACAGGGTGGACGGGCCGTCCAGACATCGTTCGGATGATCTGCGCAGCGGATACTTCCCCATGATCGCGCCGAGGTGGAATCGACAGCTTCCCTGCTTCGTCTCGCCAATTCCAGACTCTCTTGCCTGGGCAGTCGACGCTCTCTCCTTCCCATGGGACGGCCTGGTCGCTTACGCCTACCTGCCGACGATGCTTGTTCCCAAAGTCTTCAAGTCCGCCATCGTCCGTCCTCTCCTCAAAAAACACAACCTCGACCCAAACGAACTCAAAAACTATCGCCCAGTCTCCAATCTCTCTTTCCTGTCCAAGCTTCTTGAGAAGGTTGTTCTCAACCAGCTCAACCTCCACCTCGCCGACAACAACCTCCTCAGTCCCTTCCAGTCTGCCTATCGCAGACATCACAGCACTGGAACAGCCCTTCTACATATCTTAAATGACCTGCTTCTCTCCACCGACTCGGGCAACATCTCACTTCTTACGCTACTCAACCTCTCTGCCGCCTTCGACACTATAGACCACTCTATCCTCCTCCACTGCCTTCACCACTCCTTTGGCATCACTGACTCTGCTCACTCCTGGTTTCTCTCCTACCTCTCCGACAGACAGCAGTCCGTCACCATCGACGGCGTCTCCTCCAACCCAGTCACGCTCTCCTGCGGAGTTCCACAGGGGTCCGTCCTGGGCCCGGTCCTTTTCACACTCTACACCTCTCCCCTGTCCAACATCATCCAGTCTCACCACATACAACACCACCTCTACGCTGATGACTCACAACTACTAGACAAAGACAAACTCAACAACACTCAGTCACTACTGACTCGCACGGCTGACTGCTACGAAGACGTGAAAAACTGGATGACAGCAAACAAGCTGAAACTGAATGACGACAAAACGGAAGCCATGCTGGTAGGCACTCACCAGAAACTTTCCCAGCTCCCTCCCTCCCTCCACCTTTAACTCGACAGCACCCCCATCTCACTCTCTGATTTGGCCCAAATCCTTGGAGTTATCCTCGATTCCTCTCTTTCCATACTCACAAACCAGATAGGTGAGGCTAGCGCTGGCAGAATTGTACAACAAACCAAGGGGAATTACTCAGCGCTGGACAACAGTTAGATCCCCTGCCCCCGCCTATCAGGCACCCAATCGCCAGCCCACAGAGAAATATGCAGGTATAGAATAAGACGATCATTTGCATCTTAAATAAGATGCATCAGGTCTCTTATATAACCCATGTCTTTCTCCGGAACTTAGGAAGTAGGCAGGGGAAACATACATACACAAACACGAAGGTGCATTACTATATGTGGTCGGGTAAATACATTGTATTCCCACAGTAGATGCACAGAACATTACACAACAATGTAACGATACAAATTTGCCTCGAGTTATACTGAGATACTCACAAACCAGATAGGTGAGGCTAGCGCTGGCAGAATTGTACAACAAACCAAGGGGAATTACTCAGCGCTGGACAACAGTTAGATCCCCTGCCCCCGCCTATCAGGCACCCAATCGCCAGCCCACAGAGAAATACGCAGGTATAGAATAAGACGATCATTTGCATCTTAAATAAGATGCATCAGGTCTCTTATATAACCCATGTCTTTCTCCGGAACTTAGGAAGTAGGCAGGGGAAACATACATACACAAACACGAAGGTGCATTACTATATGTGGTCGGGTAAATACCCTGTATTCCCACAGTAGATGCACAGAACATTACACAACAATGTAACGATACAAATTTGCCTCGAGTTATACTGAGATACTCACAAACCAGATAGGTGAGGCTAGCGCTGGCAGAATTGTACAACAATATGTTTCCCCTGCCTACTTCCTAAGTTCCGGAGAAAGACATGGGTTATATAAGAGACCTGATGCATCTTATTTAAGATGCAAATGATCGTCTTATTCTATACCTGCGTATTTCTCTGTGGGCTGGCGATTGGGTGCCTGATAGGCGGGGGCAGGGGATCTAACTGTTGTCCAGCGCTGAGTAATTCCCCTCTCTTACCATGACCAGCTTTGTCTCCACCACGGCCCAGGCATGCTACTTCCACCTCCGCCGCATAAGTCAGATCAGAAAATACCTCACTACCGAAGCTGCCACCAAACTTGCTGTCTCTCTCATCCTATCTCGCATCGACTACTGCAACTCTCTCCTTTCCGGCCTCCCTCACTCCACCACTTCCACTCTCCAGCGCGTCCAGAACAATGCTGCCCACCTCGTCCTCAGAAAGAAAAAATCCGACCACATCACTCCCCTGCTCAAACTCCTTCACTGGCTTCCCATCCCCCAATGCATCCAATACAAGATTCTGTCTCTCTGCTACAAATCCCTGAACAACTGCGCTCCCGCCTATCTCTCAAACTTACTTCACCCCTACACTCCTCCACGCTCCCTCCACTCCGCCTCCGACCCTCTCCACCTCTACGTCCCCCGCACCAAACTCAGCACTTTCGGCCCCCGCTCCTTCTCAGTATACGGTCCATCCACCTGGAACACTCTCCCACTCTCTCTCCGTTAGAAACAGTCTCTCTCCTCCTTCCAGTCCGCCCTCAAAACTCACCTCTTTCAACAGTTCTAGCACTAAACCACCACACTCCCCACCCTAAGCAGACTGTCGTAATGTATTTCACTATTTGTGGTACGTGAGTCGTCTAAAGCATGTGCATGCGTGCGCGAGTTGTGAGTGGGTGCTTAGAGTTATAATTATTATAAGATAAGCGCATTATAAATACCGTAATTATTATTATTAATTATTATTAATTAAGTCCTACTCAAGCTCAGAGGGTGCAACGTGACCCTGTTCCTGGTGGCTCCGTTCTGCTGGACCAAGTCGTGGACCACCGACCTCTACGGCTCCACCACGGCGGCTTCCCACCCCATGCATGATGCTCAAGCAACCACGGCAGGTGCTGTACCACCCGTGCCCCGAAAGGCTTCTGCTTCCCGCCCGGAGACTGTGCAGCAAGCCCTCACCACTAGACGCTTCTTAGGTGCGGCCGTGGAAGCTATCGCTACAGCCCGCAGAATCTTGAACAGACGAGGCTACAAAGGGGAGTGGCAAGTCCTGTGTGACTGGTGTGATGGCATGCGCCTCTCCCCCACAGATTGACGGTTCCTCAGCTGGCGGACTTCTTCCTCTGGCGGTTCTCCTGCCAGCGTTCAGCGCCGATCACCTTCACGGCTACCTGGCCATGGTCGCTGACACGTACCGACACTTGGGACGACCCGACCCTGGTAACTGCAAGACCTCGCCGACCTGATGGCCCACTTCAGTCTACAACGTCCCTCGCTTCGCTCCCTGGTGCCGCGATGGGACCTGCATTGGGTCCTCACTTGGCTCAACTCTGACCACTTCGAACTGTTCCAGTTGGCGAGGCTATCGGACATGACGCGGAAGACCTGCTTCTTACTGGCCCTCGCATCTGCTTCCAGGTCAGCGAGCTGCACACCCAGCACGGGTAAGGGGTCCAACACTGATAAGCCCACAGACCCGACAAGTGGCCCTTACCAGAGTGTAGAGCCTTCAACGCCACGGCTTCGGCCGCGAGCCCGAGCTCTAGCACTGGCAGCCACCACAGTCCCGTCGAGTGGTCTCTGCCCGGTCGCGGAACCTCGAGCGCCGCGAAAAGAAAAAGACTTTCAGCACGCCCCCCGCTTGTTTGCAGTTCCGGACGGACGGCTAAGTTCAACTGCTGCCCGACCCGGCATTCTCGCCAAGACCCGAGCTCTTCAGCTACCCCGCAGTTGGTCACCATCCAACCATTGAGAGACCCAGGCTCCTCCCGTGAGTCCACACAACAGGACCCGGTGAGGGTGTTTTGCGTGTACCTGCGCTGGACCAAGCCGCTCCGCAAGGGACGCACCCGCCTTTCCTCCCATTGTCCCCAGGTAGAAATGACATCTCATCCCAGACGATCTCCTCCTGGCTCTGATGGGTGATACGCTCCGCCTACCAAGATCTCTCCCCTGATGCAGCCGCACGAATGAACATCAGGGCACACAAGGTCAGAGCCTCGGCCACAAGCCTTGCATTCGACCGCAACTGTGATGTCTAAGACGTTGTGCGGCTGTAGGATGGCGAGCAGAGATTACCTGAGGGACTTCTCCAGCCAGCGCCAGAACCTTCGCTGGTGGGAGACATCATGGCGGTGCAACACTCCCTTCCGGCGCCCTGGGCACCGTAGATATCTTAGCTAATATTATCGGGACATTGCTTAGGGAGGGCGGCCTAGTGACCAGTATTGAGGTTTAGGGGCATTATAGCGGCACCCATCTCCTCTTCGGGATTCTTCCATACTGTAATGTCATCGGTAATGTGTTTTGAGGAAACAAATGTATTTTTTTTAATTAAAATGTATTTTTTTCGAAAAATACTTACCGATGACATTACTCAAAGGACCCTCCCACCTGCCCCGCTTGCTGCTAGTCCGCTAAGAAACTGACTGGTGAGCTTCCGCTGGGCGCATTTCCGGATGGGATGGAAGGGAGGCTACTCAGGTAACCACCTAGGCTATGGCGCCCCTCACCTGCCAACACTGCCATACTCGTACACAACAATTTTTGCTAAAATTAGTCTAGCTAAGAACCATTCCATACTGTAATGTTATCGGTAAGTATTTTTCGAAAAAATACATTTTAAAGAAAATACGCCACGTCTAGTTACGCTAACCTCGCTGCTGAACATACATTTGGCGCAAAGCACCATATGTGCGTATGCATATGTATGTGTGTGTGCATATGTATGTAAACAAGAGAATCTTCGATATTTGTGTACACACAAACCTGAAACTTGGTGAAATACTTTCTTAAAGGGAAACTAAGAGAGCCTCCAAGCATATTGTAATTGAATGTCTCGTTGAAGACATAAACAACCGTTTATAGCAAGTCGCTTGACCCAGATTAGAGTCTGTAATTTTGGTCATATTTATTTGAAAGTTTGGATATAGCTAGTTTGGAGAAAGACATTGGATGAGTTCGTTAGCCAGCTTTGTATCCTTTCAACTTGTTTAGTAAAAATTAATTCTTTTTAGAAAAGAATTAAAACAGTAAAAAACCTTGACTTCTAGAGAAAGTCAGACAGTGGGGTGATGTAAAACAGGCAACTTCCCAACCATGCAGACATTGACATAATACTCTAAATATGACGTAATTCTTTCTCTCTCTTTCTCTTTCAGACATTCATGCATCTCCAAGAAGCATAGATCATTATGAGCGCGGAGAGTGCATGAGGATCTCTGTCTCTTGGAGATGTTTGGAGTGCGCATGCATGCATGCACTAACACACACACACACACACACACACACACACACACACACACACACACACACACACACACACACACACACACACACACACATACACACATACACACATCATCGCGCTTTCAGAAGAGCATGCAGGTGACCCGATATAGCTAGTTTTGAGAAAGGCATTAGCCATCGTTAGCCAGCTTTGTACCCTTTCAACTTTTTCAGTAAAAATTATATAATTTCAGAGAAAAATTAAAACAGTAAATAACCTTGACTTCTGGAGACAGACAGTGATGGTGACATAAAAGAAGCAACTCAGTCACCACGCAGACATTGACACATTACTCTAAATATGACGCAAATCTCTCTCTCTCACACAAAATGCGTGCATCTCCAGGAGGCATAGATCCTCATGATCCCTCTAGGCACCTGAGGATCTATGTCTCTTGGAGATGTTTGGAGCGCCTGCGCGCGTGCACGCACTAACATGCACACACACATTGACGGGCTTTCAGAAGAGCATGCAAGTGACCAGTGTACTTAGTATATCATATAGCTAGGCAAAGTCAATCTGCTTTCACACAAATTATAGCGAGATGCCTCCTCCGCCCACCTCCAGCAAGCCACTGCCCGGGATTCCAACTACTTCTCAGACCATAGATGGCCGGCGGGACTCGACATTGCCTTCCGCCACGACTGGTATGCGGGCCATTTCCTCTCCGCGCCCGTCCTTGGACCCTCCGGCCCTTGCGCAGGCGGGCGGCCCCTCTCAGCTGAAGCGTTCCTTTCCTTGCTGCTTGGACAGGATGCGACCCTGGTCCGTAACACCTTGGCTTGTTCGGGTTTCATGGAGCTCCTTACCCAAGCTTTCATCCGCCACATTGAGGACGCCTGGCATCCTTCCATCTCGCCCCTCCTAGGAGACCTCCTTGCTCTCGTGGAAGTGGCAAACCGGGCGGCGTATCACTCCTCCGTCAACGCCATGGCTGCCGCCGCCAATTGTGACCTGACGCATCGGGATGCGGTGCTTCTGGCCTGCCGCGGAATGCCCCCCGATCAGAGGACTCAGCTATGGCGTGCTCCCCTTGGTGGCCCCCTCCTCTTCAGTGATTCTTGGCAGACAGTATAGGATGCGAACTCGAACCGATGGCCTAGCAGGACAGTTGTGCCCCGCTTTTACGCAGCCCGCAAGGCCCTGGGTCGCGCCATGCGGACCTCCAGACCTGCCTCGTCTTCCGCCCCCCGCGTCTCCGTGGGCGCCCCGTCGCCGCCCCGCCTTCGGCCGCCCCGGACCAGTTAGGACCCCTGCCCCCGCCTGGTCCCGACCCACCTGCCTAGGGCGCGGGTGGGCCACCTGACTTCTCCCCTCTTCTGCCCCCACCGACCGCTCTGGGTCTCCAGTTGGCGGGAGGCTTGCCCTCTTCAGCAAGGTGCGCGCTCGCTGTTCCCAGATGACCCCTGGATCCTTGAGACCGTCGCCGAGGCCTTTGGATCAACTTTCGCTCGCCACCTTCGCTTCGTCGCTCCCCGTTGTGGACCGAGGTTCTGTCCAACGAGCTCAAGGCCAGCGCCCTACGCGGAGAAGTCGCCGCGCTTCTACAGAAGGCCACCACAGAGGTCGTGTTGCACTCCGACTCCCCAGCCTTCTACAGCCACCTCTTCGTAGTACCCAAGCCGGGCGGCAAGTGGCGACCGGTCAACGATCTCTTGGCGTTGAAAGTGTTAATTGCGGCCCCGTCCTTCTGCATGGAGACTGCCAGGGCCCTCAGGGCCACTGTACAGGCCATGGACTTTACTGTCAGTCTGGACCTGTCCAACGCTTATCTTCACGTCCTCATGCACCCCGCCTCCAGGAGGTACCTCCACTTCGCCTGCGACGACGTGATCTACCAGTTTCGGGCCCTCCCGTTCGGTCTCAACCTCAGCCCTTGGGTTTTGACCCGCATCATGGACGCCATAGTGGCCAAGGCTCGACAGTTGTTTTCCAGTCCGACGTCGAACTATCTGGACGGCCTCCTCCTACGCAACCAGTTGGAGGCCAACCTGATGACGGACAGGGATGCACTGATACGGCTGTTATCGCGGTTGGGTTTCCTGGTCAACGCGGGCAAGTCGGACCTCACTCCCTCTCGCCGCTTCGTCCACCTCGACATGGAATTTGCTACCGACCGCAAGATGGTGCATTTGCTGGAGCCTCGGATTCAGAAGTTTGCTGCCCTTGCCGGCCAGTTAGCCCAGGAGGACGCAGCCCCTGCCAGAGTTTGGCTTCAGCTCCTCGGTGTGATGAATGCGGCAGCAGACCTCCTCCCCCTTGGTCGTCTTTACTCCCGGCCGCTTCAGCTGCACCTCCTGCTCCACTGGTGTCTGTCCTCCGGCGACATTGTCGCCTTGGTGCCCGTGACTCAGATGCTTCGTCCCCATCTCTGGCGTTGGATGGACACGTCGTGGCTCGCTTCAGGAGTCCCCCTGGCCTCTCCGCCCCCTCAGCTCTCATGACCTGGCCTCCAGAGCTGGCGGATAGACACATCAACTGGTTGGAGCTGCAAGCGGTCTGGTAAGCCCTCATCGCTTGGGACGTACACCTCTGTCACCAGGAGCTGCTCGTCCTCTCGGACAACATGATGGTGGTTTCCTACATTCAGAAGCAGGGCGGTACGCACTCACCCGACCTGTGCATGCTCCTTTACTGTCTGATGCGCTGGTGCGAGGACTGCAGCATTTCCCTCCGAGCTCGACACATTCCCGGCCACCTGAATGTCTTGGCCGACTCTCTCCCGGCGCGGCCAGTTGCTACACACGGAGTGGGCGCTACGCCAGGACATTTTTCAGATGATCTGCTCGCACTGGGAGACGCCTATGATCGACCTGTTCGCCATGAGGTGGAACCACCAGCTTCCCCTCTTCGTCTCCCCGATTCCAGACCCCCTTGCCTGGGCAGTCGACGCGCTCTCCATCCTGTGGGACGGTCTCATCGTGTATGTGTTCCCCCCAACGGTCCTCGTTCTGAAAGTCCTCCTCTAGCTTCAAGGGTGCAATGCGGTCATCTTGATGGTCACCCCGTTCTCCTGAAACTGGTCTTGGACCACCGACCTCCTCAGCATCGCCACGGACCCCCCCCCCCCCCCCCCCCCCTGCTGCTACCCATGTCAAGCACGATGCTCAAGCAACCCCGCCAGCCGCTGTTCCACGTGCCCGGAGCGTCTCCTCCTTCGCGCCTGGAGATTGTGCGGCAAGCCCTCACTCCTCTGGCTCTTCAGGGACCAGGGCTTGGCCCCCATCACGATCAGGGGATACCTGTCCATGATTGTCGACACCTACCGTCACCTCGGCCGCCCGGACCCCGGCACCTGCAAAGACCTCGCTGATCTTATGACTCACTTCGGCCTGCAGCGTCCAGTCCCCTGCTCACTCATTCCTCGCTGGGACCTTCTGTGGGTTCTAACGTGGCTGAACTCTGACAGGTTCGAACCGTTGTCCTTGGCCCGCTTCGCGGATGTGACGTGTAAGACATGCTTCCTGCTGGCCCTTGCCACAGCGGCCCGAGTAAGTGAGCTACATGCGCTGTCTGCGCACCCTGCATGCCTGCAATTCCAGACGGATGGTTCTGTGCAGCTTCTCACGGACCCGGCCTTCCTTGCCAAGACTAGGTCTCCTTGACCGCGCCACAGGTGTTTACCTTACGGTTGCTGAGAGATGTGAACTTTTCCCAGGAGACCAGGCAACAAGATCCCGTGTGTGCCCTACGCGTTTACCTACGCAGATCCAAAGCCATCTGGAGAGGACGCTTCCACCTCTTTCTGCCATTGAACCCAGGCAGAACTGACATAACAGCCCAGACGATATCTTCCTGGCTACGCTGGGTCATTCGGTCCGCCTACCGGGACCTCTCCCCGGAGGGAGCAAAGAGGCTGAAGATACGTGCACACGAGGTACGAGCCATGGCCACGAGCGTCGCGTTCGACCAGAACTGCGCTGTCAAAGACATCGTGGCAGCTGTGGGCTGGCAGGCAGAATCGACCTTTGCCCGTTTCTACCTCCGGGATCTGGCAGGCCAGCGAGACAACCTTGCGCTGGTGGGGGACTTCACTGCAGCACAACACTCCCTCCCGGCGCCACAGGCGCCGTAGGTACGCACTTAGCTAAAATTTTTGGGAGTTTGCGGCAGGGAGGATGGCTCTGACTATAGCCCTTCTGCTGGGGTGTTTGGGCGCGGCACCCTCCTCCTTCTCGCAATTCTTCCACAAAGTCATGTCATCGGTAATGTTTTTGAGGAAACAAATTAATTTTTAAAAATGTATTTAAAAAAAAAAAATTACCGATAACATGACTCGGAGGACCCTCCCACCTGCCCCGCTTGCCGCTGGTGAGCTAAGTATTCCGACTGGTTGGTCCACCACGTGACTCGGAACCGGAAGGGCAGGGATGGGAGACAACTCTCGGCCCCTCTGGGGGTTCCCCGAGTGCCTCCCGGGTTGTGTTGGAACACAACAGGTTCTTAGGCTAAAATTGAGTAAGTAGTAGACACTTCCACAAAGTCATGTCATCGGTAAGTATTTTTCAAAAAAATACATTTTAAGAGAAAAATTAATATTTCAGCATCGGAATTAGGTCAAAGACAAAAGGTAGAGACCCTTGACAGGTAGGACAGCTCTCATGTAGAAGTGATGTAGAAGGGACTTTGTAGGTTATGGTTCATCCCATCTTGTTCTTTCTTGTCATACACATTTTTACCGACCTTGTATGCACGAAACTGAAAACACCAGCACGACTCCTGATGTGGTTGACAGCCACTGGTCCATCAGCAACAGACATATCTTCACATGAGCTGCTACAGCTGCAGGGAAACGGTCAGATTTGGTCAGCAGGTGACATAGATTATCATGCGCCCCAGCAACTGCAGGGGCTCATGAGAATCTATGCCACTTGCTGATGGAGTCAGACTCCACTATTTCTCTGCTAGAGCGTTTAACTCATTCAGCCCCAACACCACAGCAAGACATAGACCGAGCATGATAGTTCACGGGTGGTGCCAGAATAGCTTGGTGCCCATAGGCACCAAGCTATTCTGGCACCACCCGTGAATTATCATGCTCGATCAGTCTCTAGAATTGTAATACAGTTCTTCAGAGGGCAACTTCAAAATTTGGGGATTTCGTTCCAGGGGCAGAATGTGTTAATCAGGCTGAAAAGGTCAGCTGCACAATATTGTGGGCAATAATGTACCCAGTGCAAATCTATTCAGCTTGATTCCACTCGGTGTAAATTTGTGCTGCCACTATTTTACTAAGATTTTGTGGATTGAGTGGATTTCAGCCCATGTGGATTCACATTGGATGGATTTACGTTTAGCAGATTTATGTGTGCAGTGTGGAGGGAACTGCGGCGCCATTTCATTTAATTGTTTTGATCTACAGTCCCTAATGTAAATGCGTATCAGAAGTGTAATTTTTTCTGCAACAGGTGCACCCAAGCCGAAAATACTTTGCCGTTGGAGAGAAAGGCCAGGCGCCCAACATCAACATTTTTGAATTCCCCTCGCTGAAGCTGTACCGCATTCTGAGGGGTGGGACAGAGGCGTCCTACGCCTCGCTCAACTTCAGGTACAATTGAGATGCGCTGAATATAGTTAACATTTTGACTCCCAGAACTATATGACTGCCACTGTATAGAATGTACGTCAGTTATTTTGGTGAGTCTAGAGGTGAAAAGAATAATAATAATGTATATTTTTTCATGTTTAATGTATATGTATATAATTGCAAGACAAAAACAAATGCCCAGAGTTTTAGGCGGACTTCATCTGCTTGATGTAATTTATACAATAGATAGCTCAGTCATGCCCAGCATGCCAAGGCTGAATGAGTTGAAAAATGATTTTAACCATTTCACTTGCTGGGAAATGCTGAACGCCACACAACTGCAAGAGGTATAGATCCTCAAGAGCCCCCGCCGTTGCGGGGGCTCTTGAGGATCTATACCTCTTGCTGAAATCACTTTTTGTATCCATGTTGTTTTGATGAAATAATAATAATAATAATAATAATAATAATAATAATAATAAATAGTTTTTGTATAGCGCTGTTTTCCAGGAAAACACTGGATGCACTGCGCATGCACAACAACACACCCTCTCTCTCAGACACACGCACAATTATACACTACTTTAAACCACCCCATCCCTTCCCAACACCTTACATCCACTACCCTCTAGAATCAGAATAAAAGGCAGTGAGTCAACAGTTAGCTAAAGGTGAGCTAAATGTTAAATGCCCGACAAAACAGAAAAGTCTGTAAGTGAGCTTTGAACTGTGACAATGTGGGCAGATTCCGCATTTCAATTGGCAGCGAGTTCCACACACTTGGGGCAAAAAAGGTGAAAGAATGCTTCCCCGACAGTTTTCATGTTAAGCTTCAGGATTTTTAAAAGTTTCTTACTGGAGGAATGGAGGGTGCGTGATGGCAGATGAACAGACAGCTTGGCGGGAGAGATCCGTCAAAATGCCAATAGGCAAAAATTGCAATTTTGTACTGGCAGCGGAATTTTACGAATAGCTCAGTCATGCCCAGGATGTCAAGGTTGAACAAGTTGAAAAATGATTGTAACCCTTTCACTTTCTGGGAAATACTGAACAGAACTGCAAGAGGTATAGATCCTCATGAGCCCCCGCAATGGCGGGGGCTCATGAGGATCTATACCTTTTGCTGAAAACACTGTTTTATGTCCGTGTTGTTTGGAAGGCTGAGGACCTTTGGTGTTGAATTGACAGTTAATAATAATAATAATAATAAAGGAGATTTGTTAAGCGCTTATTCTAAAAGTAGCTGTATGTGCTGATACAATGAAAAGGCTAACAGCTTACACGCGCACACACACACACACACACAACATATGCAGGCGCACACACAAACACACATACACACACACACACACACACACACACACACGCGTGACAGTGGTGATGAATTGTGCATGGCTGTTGAAATGAATTAGTAAAAGGCAGCGTTGTAGAGGTGGGTTTTGAGAAGTGATTTAAATGAGGAGAGCGTTTGACAGTTACGGACAGGGGCGGGGAGACTGTTCCAAGTGGCGGGGCCAGGATGGGAGAAGGCACGACCACCACATGTTTTACATTTGAAATTGGGAAGGCGAAATTTATGTCTGTCAGAGGAAGAGCGGAGGGTGCGAGATGGAGTATACAGATGGAGTAAGTCAGAGATAAAAGCAGGAGAAGTCAGGTTGATAGAGTTGAAGCACATGCAGGACAGTTTATACAGAATGTGTTCTTGTACAGTTAATTCAAACATGTAATCTGCACTCCTTGGCAGAGAAGATGAGAGATCCTTTGTTCAAATTCCAGTCCTGACGGAGAGCTGCTGGCATCTCAGGGTGGCGATCCGGACTACATGCTGACTGTGTGGGGATGGCAGGAGGAGAAGATCATGCTGAGGTCGAAGGCCTTCTCGCAGGACGTTTTCCGCGTCACCTTTGCTTCCGAACTGGAAGGGCAGCTGACGACAGCCGGTACTTCGCATATCAGGTAACGATAATGATAATAATAATAATAATAATAACAATAACATTTTTCTGCCTTGACCCTTTTGGTCCCGCCCCACCCGGGTCTGCCCTGGGGGACTTGGGTGGGGTTAGGTATTTTTTAGTTCCCAAGGTCACCCTGGTCAGCCCCACAGGGTGGGTTTTTCTCTCTATTCTGGGGCATGTGTTTCTGTCTACCCTTTGTCCATTCACCTGTATTTGCCTTTTGAAAACTCTCCCTACTGTCTGCACTGCCTGTAGCTCTTGATATTGGATGTGTGTTGCTAAATGGTCTTAGCTTTATTTAGGCCCCATGTTGTAGGTTTATTTAATGTATTTGACCGGCTGGCGACATACATTCAATTTTCTGTTTAGTTTTTTTTTTCACAAGCAGTGCAGGCACGTCCTGAGAAAGCCTTGTTGCTGTCGGGACGTTAAGCAATGTACAATCAATCAATCAAACCTTTTGGTCCCAGTTCCCTACAGCAGGAAATGAAGTACCCAACGGAGAAAGAAACACGCTTAGAAATGACGGGTACAACACAATTTATTAATATTTCGGGTAAATACCCTTTGTCAAAATAGACAAACAAACAAACATAGAGATTAGCCGCTACTTATCTTCAATGGCAGAAGGAATGTGCGCCAAGCTAATCTGGCACTACCCTTGAATTATCATGGTCAAGCCATCTCCTGCAACTGGTACATACTCATTAGGCAACACCTCCAAAATTTGAGAATAGGACCTTAGGGCTAAAAGGGTTAAAATGGCATTGCACTGGCTGGTACACTCATTGTTCATAATTCATCAATGATACACTGTTGATAAATTCGTGAATGGTTCATTCATTGTTGATAAATACATGCGTTAAAATAACAATTATGATAACAATAAATTAAAGTTTATTACTGTTTGGCTGTGGGTAGCGCTTTTTGATTCTTGCAAAAATCATATTAAGAAACGCTACTGATAGCCAAAATATTAATTAGTTACATATGTACAATTTTATTCATATGTATATAATTATTTACAGCAAGTTGAGTGACTTTTCGAAGACTTTTAGTCTTTAGACTTAAGATTTTTAAAATTTCCTTGTCTACTTATTTTTTATTTACCATCTCTTTGTCATGTGCTTTTTTGTTCCTTTTGTTTGCTTCTTTTTTCTTCAGTGGATCATTTGGTGTAGACTCTCTGTACTGATAGTAACTTGCAATATCCCTAGGTTCTGGAAAATGGCGGACACCTTTACTGGCCTGAAACTGCAGGGAGAGTTGGGTCGCTTTGGCCGCACAGAGATCTCGGACATCGAGGGCTATGTGGAGTTGCCAGATGGAAAAGTCCTGTCCGGCTGCGAGTGGGGCAACCTGCTGTTATGGGATGGAGGCCTGATCAAGGTGGAGGTCACGCGGAAAGGTCGTAAGTCGTGCCACACCGGGCCGATCATGCAGATCCTGCTGGACGAGGGAGAGTTGATGACTGTTGGAGTGGATGGCAACATCAGGGTTGGTATTTTATACAAGTTTGATTTTGCAGCCATGTGGTCCCTAAACTTGGAGGTGACCTCCATGGACTGCTTTTTGTTTAACACCCTCCTTGCCGGAACATGATCACCCAAATGCAAGAGGCAAAGATCCTCATGAGCCTCCGCATCAGTGGGGGCTCATGAGGATTTGTGTCTCTGGCTGACCCCATTTATATCTGTTTTCCTCAGCCAGACGGGATTATCTTAATTTGCCATGGTTTCAGAACAAAATTTAGTCTTTGTGTATTTTATGCTGTTACTGCTTAGAATAAGGTCAGTGGTCCATTGTTTTTTGAAGCACAGTTGTTCAAAATTGTTCAGTTAGATCCAGTTGTTTTGACCACCATACTACTTCACAAAACTTGACAGATGAACTAAAGAGTACTGTTACATTACCAGTATTTTGCACATCTAACACTGTAGCAACAATTTTTAAATTTTTTTTTTTATGCATTCTCTGCCTTAGGTGTGGGACTTTGAGATGATTGACACGGCTGATCAGATGGACGAGTCCGGGCTGTTTGAGATGGAGCCCATGAATGAACTAAAAGTAGGGTCAGACGTGCAGCTGTTCAGCATCGTCAAGTCCGTGGATGAAGAGAATGAACCAACCATCTGGTACGCTCAGGTATGTTGATGTACATGTATACTCCCTGTCTACTGCACATCCTCAGTTGTAGAACGTACAGCATCATCAAGTCAGTGAATGAAGAGAATGAATCGACCATCTGGTACGTTCAGGTTTGTTGACGTATACGTGTACTCACTGACTACTGAACAGCCACAGATTCCCAGTTTTTTTCAGTGAAGTTATTAAGAAAGATAAAAAAAAAAACAAACTGTAGAATGATAGTTTTTGTGCAACATAGTCAAGTTCTTGGATAACGAAAATGAATATGTGCACTTACAGGCTTTCTGTTAACGGAAAATTGTCTGTATTTGAAGGACAGATTTTGGCAGGGAGGGAATAAGTGGAAGGCAGTCTGTCTCCGGGACAGGCAAATCGTGAGAAAAAATGAATATATCCCTGCTGTGTCACAAGGACGTGGGACATGGGACAATTTTTTTTGTCATGCTGTCTTTCCCCAAGATGGACAATTTTAAATTCTAGTGGAAAGCCTGGCTTAGCCCATTTGACCCCGAGTCCCTACAGCAAGTGATCGATTGACCATGACAATTCAAGGGTTCACCATGACAATTCAAGGGTAGTGTCAGAAGGCGCCAAGCTAATCTGGCACTACCCTTGAATTATCATGGTCAGTCCATCCCCTGCAACTGGTTCATAGTCATTAGGCAAAATATGAATTTTTATTTCCTCAAAAACATTACCGATGACATGACTACATGGGAATATCTACTTCTAGGCTCAATTTTAGCCTACTTGCCCTTTGTGTGCCCACACAACCCGAGAGGCACTCGGGGAACCCCCCAGAGGGGCCGAGAGTTATCTCCCCATACCTGCCTTACCAGATCCGGTCACGAGACCATTCAGTCTTTCTACTTCGCTCGTGGAGAGAAGACGTGTCTGGCCCGCGCTCTCGCTGCCTCGACCGGTCTTCTGCCTACCGACGCTTGTTGCCGACTCTGTGTGCTCTGCGCCCGCTTCTACCCTGCCTTCTACCTGGCCTTCTCTTCCTGCTTCGTTGGGCTGCTTGCGGGGATTCTTCTGCGTCTGTGGACGGCGGTTTGACTGCCCTTTCCCCCCCTTCCCTTCGTTGCAGAGGTAAGGTAGCGGTAGTTCCCTCGGCCGTCCCTCGGGCTGAGGGCCGGCTGTCTATGGGTGTTTCCCTGCTTTTTGCTGGTGGTTTGGTTTCAGTGCGTAGTGCCTGATTAGCTCACGGTCGGCTGTTGCCGTGTCGCGCCCGTTTTGCACGTGGGCCTTGGGCTCCGTGTACGTTAGCCCTCCGAGAGTGCCCCATTACGCTTTCACCGGGAGCCCGCCTACGCTTCGATAATGTTGTGCTCCCGGTGCGATGACTTTAGGTGGCCGACGGACACTCACTCGGTCTCCCTACCGCGTTCGGTGGTTCCTCGGACCACAGGTGTAATAATAATAATAATAATAATAATAAGCACATTAAATAGGCGCTTTATCCCAATGGAAAATCGGCTCAAAGCGCCGCCCCGAACTGGGCCCAACAAGCGCGCTCACGTGAGTCACGCGCATTCACTCACACACGGAACGTAAACACAGAACTTTCACGTGGTGCTAAGGGCAAGCTCAAGCGAGCTGCTGTAGTTTTGGAAGTTCAAAATCGTTTGTATTTGAAATTGGTTGGGTGGACTGAATCTGATACCAGAGTTAAGCGGTGTGCGGCCTGGCCTGAGGTTATGTGGGCGGACCTTGGTCCTTTTACCGCCGAGAGCGTGCCCGCCCGGCTTACGAGCGTTCAGCGCCCTTTGACACGTTGGCCGCCCTGGCTGTTTCCTCGGCCACTCCCGCACGGAACGGTCCCCTCGTCGGCGTTCGCGGTTTTTGTCTGACCACAGGACCGCCACTGCTGCCACGCCCGCTGACCCTTCCGGAGGGTCTGTTTGCCGGCTTAGCGCACGTCTCACTGAGAGTGACCAGCAGCAGTCGGCCTTGAGCCGTCCGTCGTTGACGAGCCGTCCTCACCACTCTCCCCGCACCAGGCCCGCTGATCCTTCCGGAGGATCGCCTTGCTGGCATAGTGGCCTACTTCCGGAGTAGGGCCCGGAGAGACGTCAGCACCGTCCGTCGCGACGCAGCCGCGACTCTGATCCGCACCGTTCCTCCTCCAGATGCCCGCGCCCTCGCTCGCCTCGCGAGCGCTGTCAGCGAGGATTCTCGACGCCCCCTGCAGGACGATGCGCTCAGCCTGCTACCCGAAGTCTCTGTCTCGGCTCTGTTGGACGAGGAGGATCGCTCGACCTCGCACGCGGCCCTCGAGGATGTTTCCCCCTCGGCGCTCCCGTCTTCTTCCCAGTCAGAGACGCTTCTAGCTCCGGTTGAAGCCGCCAGGATCGTGGCTGTGACGCTGCCGGCGGACGCCTGCCCAGCTTCCCCACCGCTGAAGAGGAAGGTCGCCGCCTTTGTTGACGCGGAGAGGCAGGTCAAGAGGTTTAAGTCGCTTCCCCAACCGCCCGGCTTTAAGGGTCTTCGAGACGTCTTTTCGTCGCGCCTACAGCTCGCCACGTCCCAGGAGCCGGTCTTCTTCTCCGACCGTCGCTGGCCCGCGGATTAGACATCTTGTTTCGGCGGGACTGGTGTGTTGGACTCTCCTAGCCTTCTCCATCCCTCTGCCTACGCTGGACCCTTCGGCGGTGTCGCTAGCCGGCGGTCTGACTCTGCTGCGGCGGTCCCCGCCGCGGGGCCTGGACAAGACAGCGACCTTGGTCCGAAACGCCTTACCCTGCTCGGGTGTTATGGAGCTCCTCACTCAAGCCTTGGGTCGTCGGGTGGAGGTATCCTGGCATCTTTCCATCTCTCCCCTCCTAGGAGACCTGCTGGTCCTCACGGAGACCGCCAACTGCGCCGCCTACCATTCCTCGGTCAACGCGATGGTGGCTTCGGCCAATTGCGACCTCATGCGTCGAGATGCCCTGCTCTGCCCCTGCAGTACGTTGCCGCCGGACCTGCGAGCGCAACTTCACCGTGCCCCCTTGGGTGGACCCTTGCTGTTCGGCGACTCAGTCTCTACGGGTCGGCGGTTCGTTCCTCGTGATGTCTGTGCGTCTTGGCCGGAGACGTTTGGTCGGACCTCTGGAGTTTTATCGGCGAGAGCGACCTCCGTCTACTATCTCTCGTCCGGCCCCTGTGGACACTTCCGCCGCCCCTTCGGTAACGACCGCCCTTCCTCGCATCGGCCCCTCGGAATGGTCTGCTCGTCAGGACCCGGCGTTGTGCGCTGACCAGAGGATCGCCACTGCTGCCACGCCCGCTGACCCTTCCGGAGGGTCTGTTTGCCGGCACAGCGCCCGCCTCACTGAGCCCGGCCTGCAGCAGTCCGCCATGAGCCGTCCCACGTTGACTGGCCTTCATCCTCTCTCTCTCCCCGAGAAGCCCGCTGATCCTTCCGGAGGATCTAAACGCCGGCATAGAGCCCTTCTCACTGAGTCCGGCCAGGAGAGACGTCAGCCTCAACCTGCGCGACACGGTCGCGCCCCCGACTCATCCCGTTCCACCGTCAGTTCTAGACACTCACGCTCGCCCCTCGAGCGTCGCTGGAGGGATCATTCGCCTCGCCGGGATCGTCGCCGCTCCCCCCGGAGGATCTGAACGCCGGCATAGCGCCCTGCTCTCGGAGTCTGGCCAAGAGAGGCTTCAGCCTTAGCTTGCGCGACACGGTCGCGCCCCGACTCCCTCCGTTCCACTTTCAGGGCACTTGATGGCTGATCAGAGGACTGCCACTGCTGCCACGCCCGCTGACCCTTCCGGAGGGTCTGTTTGCCGGCACAGCGCCCGCCTCACTGAGCCCGGCCTGCAGCAGTCCGCCATGTGCCGTCCAACGTGACTGGCCTTCCTCTCCCGTCTCTCCCCGTTAAGCCCGCTGATCCTTCCGGAGGATCTGTACGCCGGCGTAGCGCCCTACTCACTGAGTCTGGCCAGGAGAGACGTCAGCCCTAGCTTGCGCGACTCGGTCGCGCCCCCGACTCCTTACGTTCCACTTTCTGTTCAGGACACTAGTGCGCACCGCTCGAGCGCCTTCGGTAGGATTGCCGTTCGGACTCAACCTCCGCCCCTGGGTCTTCACTTGGCGGATGGACGCCTTAGTCACCTTAGCCCGACAGTCCTCCTCCAGTCCACGTCGAACTACCTGGACGGCCTCCGTTGTGCAACCAATCGGAGACCGCGCTAGCCACGGACAGAGATGCACCTCCTGGCACACCTGGGCTTCCTAGTAGACGACGGCAAGTCGGATCTCTCCCTCCCGCCGGGTTGTGCAGCTGGGTATGGAACTCCCTACCAACCTCAACACGGTACGCCTTCCGGTGCCCCGGATCAAGAGGATTGCTGATCTAGCCGACCAGTTAGCTCGGGAGGATGCAGGCCCCGCCAGAGTCTGGCTTCAGTTGCTGGGTTTGATGAACGCCGCAGCGGATCTTATCCCTCTAGGGCGTCTCTACTCCCGGCCAATTCAACTGCATCTTCTCCATTGGCTCATGTCTTCCAGAGACTTGACGGCCGCGGTCCCAGTGCCCCAGATGCTCCGTCCGCACCTTCGTCGGTGGACCGGCCCTACGTGGCTAGCGTCGGGAGTTCCCTTAGCCTCTCCCCCTCCAGGCGGGCCCCTGGCCCTCCCACTGGGCGCACACCAAGAAAAAAGAAGAAAAAGAGCACACCCACTGTCTGGAGATGCAGGCCGTATGGCGAGCCCTTCACGCCGGGGAGTACCTCCTCCGACACCAGGAGCTTCTCGTGCTTTCGGACGACACGATCGTGGTCGCTTACATCCAGAAGCTGGGTGGCACACGCTCCCCTGACCTGTGTATGCTCCTCTACAGGAAGATGCGTTGGTGCGAGGACCGGAGCATTATCCTTCAAGCCCCGCACGTTCCCGGATGCCTAAATGGCTTGGCCGACTCTCGGTCTCGCCGCGACCAACTCCTACACACGGAATGGACCCTGCGACAGGACATCTTTCAGATGATCTGCGCCCGCTGGGAGACTCCCCAGGCCGAGTCGTTTGCCACGAGGTGGAACCACCAGCTTCCCCTCTTCGTCTCCCCGATTCCCGACCACCTTGCCTGGGCTGTCGATGCGCTCTCCTTTCCCTGGGACGGACTTGTGGCCTATACCGGTCCCCCTACCGTCCTCGTGCCCTAAGTCCTCCTCTAACTGCGGGGCTCTTCGGCGTTCCTCCTGTAGGTCGCACCGCTCGTCTGGAACCGCTCCTGGATCACCGACCTGCTCAGCCTCGCCACAGACCCGCCCCTGCTGCTGCCCACCCCGCGGACCATGCTCAAGCAACCGCGCCAGCCGCTGTTCCACCCCTGCCTGGAGTGGCTCCTCCTTTACGCCTGGAGTTTGGGCGGCAAACCCTCGGAGCTAGAGTATACTCAGATGCAGCTATGGAGGCGATCGCTGCGCCCCGGAGACGGTCGACCCTTCGAGCCTACGAGGGAACTGGCGAGTCCTCTGTTCCTGGTGTACCGATCTTGGCCTTACGCCCACGGATCTGACTCATCCTCCGCTGGCGGACTTCTCTCTCTGGCTCTTCGAGACCAAAGCCTAACCCTCATCACGGTACGCGGTTACCTGTCCATGATGGCGGACACCTATCGTCACCTGGGACGACCCGATCCGGGCGCCGGCAAGGACCTAGCCGACCTTATGGGACACTTCGGCACCCAGCGCCTTACACTCCGCTCGCTCCTTCCTCGCTGGGACCTACCCTGGGTGCTCACGTGGTTGAACTCCGCCCGCTTCGTACCATTACCTTTGGCCCAGCTCGCGGACTTGGCACGCGAGACTTGTTTCCTCCTGGCACTGGCTACCGCTTCGCGCGGGAGCGAGCTACATGCGCCTTCAGCACGCCCTGCCGGTCTGCAGTTCCGAACAGACGGCTCCGTCCGGCTCCTCACGGACCCGGCCTTTCTGGCAAATAACAGGTCGCCTTTAACTCCGCCTCAGGTGATCACCATTAGGCCGCTGAGAGACCGACCCCGGTCCCAGGGGACCAGGCTACAGGATCCCGTGCGCGCCCTTAAAATCTATCTGCGGCGATCTAAGCTCGTCCGCAGGGGGCGGTCGCGCCTCTTCCTACCTCTAAGACCCAAACAGCGTGGCATTATAGCCCAGACGATCTCTTCCTGGCTCCGCTGGGTCATACGCTCCGCTTATCAAGAGATAGCCCCTGAGGGAGCTAAGAGGCTGCACATTCTCGCACACGAGGTACGAGCTATGGCCACGAGCGTCGCGTTTGAGCGAAACGGCACTGTCAAGGACATCGTGGCAGCCGTGGGCTAGAAAACCGAATCGGTCTTTGCCCCTTTCTACCTCCGGGACCTGGCTAGCCAGCGAGAGAATCTCGCACTGGTGGGGGGACATCGCCGCCGCGCAACACTCCCTCCCGGTGCCACTGGCACCGTAGATGCACTTCGCTAAAATTGTCGGGAGTGTGCGACGGGGAGAACGGCGCTGTTCTGCTGGGGGAGGTTTGGGCGGCACCCGCCTCCTCATCGCAATTCTCCCATGTAGTCATGTCATCGGTAATGTTTTTGAGGAAATAAATTCATTTTTCTCTAAAAGGTATTTTTTCGAAAAATACTTACCGATGACATGACTCGGATGTCCCTCCCTCCTGCCCCGCTTGCCGCTTTCGAGCGAAGTATCAGACTGAATGGTCTCGTGACCGGATCTGGTAAGGCAGGTATGGGGAGATAACTCTCGGCCCCTCTGGGGGGTTCCCCGAGTGCCTCTCGGGTTGTGTGGGCACACAACGGGCAAGTAGGCTAAAATTGAGCCTAGAAGTAGATATTCCCATGTAGTCATGTCATCGGTAAGTATTTTTCGAAAAAATACCTTTTAGAGAAAAATGAATTTTTTCTAAAATGTATTTTTTTGAAAAATACTTACCGATGGCATTACTATCTGGGAATACACTCTATTGCCTATAGATTTCAGCAAAAATTGTGTGTAGCACACAACTGGGGAGGAGACACCGGGGATCCAAGCACTATGACCCCGGGTGGCCTCCCCTTACTACCCTATCCCGGCGAGCACAGGGCGACCTCGTCAGTTTCACACATAGCCACAAGAGGCAAGCGGGGCAGGCGGGAGGGCCATCCGAGTAATGCCATCGGTAAGTATTTTTCAAAAAAATACATTTTAGAAAAAAAATTCATTTGTTTTTTCAAAATACATTACCGATGGCATTACTATCTGGGAGAATGGCGAACAGGCGGAGGGTGCTGTATCTAACCATAACCCAACCACTCCGCCGGCCCCATCGAGAGAGAACTCCCGACGATTTCAGCTATGATGTGCCTAAGACGCCAGCAGTGCTCGGAGGGAGTGCTGGGCCGCGGAGATGTCGCCCACCCGTGCCAGGGAGTCACGTCGGCCAGATAGGTCTCTTAAGGTAGAAGCGTGCGAAAGTGGAGTCTGAGCGCCAGCCACCCGCTGCCACAATATCTTTGACCGAACAGTTGCGGTCCAGGGCTAGACTGGCGGCAACTGCTCTCACTTCATGCGCCCGGATTTGTAAAGGCTCAGCGCCGCGTGGGGAGAGGTCTAGGTAGGCTGACCTAATCACCCACCGCAGCCAGGATGACACAATCTGGGCCGAGATGTGGCGTCTGCCCGCGGACCAGGTAAGAAGAGGCGCGAGCGCCCCCGGCGCTGCGGCTGAGAGCGGCGCAGGTAAATCATTAGCGCCCGCACTGGGTCCTGTCGCCGCGATCCAGGGGAGAGGTCCGCTCCACGGAGGGGCCGCATCGTTAGCACCTGAGGAGCCGCCGCGGGCGGCGGTTCTTGGCCAGGAAGGACGGATCGGAGAGCCTCTGCGCAGAGCCGTTGGAACGAAACTGCAAACAGGCTGGGAGCATCGAGAGCGCGTGAAGCTCGCTGACTCGGGACGCTGTAACGAGAGCCAGAAGGAAACAGGTTTTCCGGGTCAAGTCTGAGAACCGAGCCAAGGGGAGGGGCTCAAACCGGTCCGTATTCAACCACGTCAGTACCCAGGCAAGATCCCACCGGGGTACTATGGAACGTGAACCGGACGTCGGAATTCAAAGTGAGCCAGAAATTCGACAGATCCTTGCAGGCGCCTGGGTCCGGAAGACACAGGTGACGGTAGGTGTCCGCGATCATAGCGCGGTAGCCCTTGATGGCGACCGGGGCTAAGGCCCGGTCGTTGAAGAGCCACAGGAAGAACTCCGCCAGTTGGTGGGAGGCTAGGTTAGTGGGAGGGAGCCCATGGGAGGTGCACCAGGTCAGAAAGACCCTCCACTTGCCTTCGTACACCTTCCTTGTAGAGAGTCTGCGGGCTGCTGCAATTGCCGCCACTGCAGCATCCGAGAACCTCTAGCGGCGCGGGCGTGCTGGACAACCTCCAAGCGTGTAGGCGGAGGCGTTCGGGGCACGGATGGAAAAGCCTCTGACGGGGCTGCTTGAGCATCGTGGGAGGGGTAGGAAGCTCCAGAGGAGGGTCCGTCGCAAGCGCGAGGAGGTCCGTGATCCAGCTCTTGGTCCAGTTGAAGGGGGCCACCAGCAGGAGGACCGCCGCGCATCCCAGAAGCTTCCGCAGTACCTTCGGAACGAGGACTGATGGGGGGTAGGCGTAAGCAATCAGGCTGACCCAAGGAATGGGGAGCGCTTCCACTGCCCAGGCGAGTGGATCCGGGACTGGCGAGACGTAGACCGGGAGCTGGCTGTTTCATCTGGTGGCAAACCGATCCACTAGCGGCGTTTCCCAGTGAGAGCAGAGCAGGCGAAAAATATCCAGGCGTAGGGACCGCTCCGTGTGGAGCAACCGTCCGCGACGAGACAGGGCGTCCGCAATCACGTTGAGGTGGCCAGGGATGTGGCGGGCTCGTAGGGCAATGCCTCGATCCCTGCACCAGAGGAGAAGGTGGTACAGAGAATGCAAAGGGAGGGCGAGTGAGTGCCCCCCTGATTCTGTATGTAAGCCACCACCGTCGAGTTGTCGGAGCACAAGGACTTCCTGATTGGCCAAGGTCTCCTGCCAAATGTCGAATGCCAACCCAACTGCCTTCAGCTCCAGCCAGTTGACGTGATTCCCTAACAGCTCCCGAAGCCAACGCCCGAGGCTGAGAGAAATCCGGTAACAGGTGCGCGCCCCAGCCGGCCTGGCTCGCATCTGTACAGATAGACCACCGAGGCGGCGGGGAGTGAAGGGCACCCCCGAAGCCAGCCAAGCGAGGTCCGCCCACCTCTCGAGGTGAGGACGAGCCAGAGGCGTGACAGGTACTAGATCCAACAGAGCGCCCGAGGGTCGCCAGTGAAGAAGGAGACGTAGCTGGAGAGGCCGAGCATAAAGTCTGCCCAAGGGAAGCAGGTCCGCAGCCGCACTGAGGAGGCCCAGGAGTTGAAGCCAGACCCTGGCGGTGAAGGAGGATCCCATCCCCATCGAAGTCGCTAAGTCGACGATCTTCTGTCGCCTGGCCAGAGGCAGGCGGACAAGGTTGAGGTCGGTCAGGAATTCCATCCCCCGATGTAGAAACCGTCGAGAGGGAGAAGATCGGATTTCCCCAATTGAGTAGGAAACCTAGACGACGCAGAAGGGAAAGCAGGGCATCCCTGTCCGTCTGGAGGGCTGCGGAAACCAAGTTGCGCAGTAGAAGGTCGTCCAAGTAATTGGAGGCCGGGCTCAAGGAGCGCTGACGGAAGTAGGCTATCACGGCGTCGAGCAGTCTTGTAAACACCCACGGACTGATGTTGAGGCCGAAAGGAAGGGCGCAGAACTGGTAGACGATCCCCCCAAGTCAAACCGAAGGTACCGGCGAAACGACGGATGAATCGGGACGTGCAGATAGGCGTCTGACAGATCGAGGCTGATCGCAAAGTCCATCGGCCGGAGGGCCGCACGGAGTGTCCTGGCCGTCTCCATCCTGAAGCGAGGGGCCAAAATGAACTTGTTTAGCGCTGATAAGTCGATAACTGGACGCCACTTGCCGCCTGGTTTGGGAACTAGAAGAGTCGGCTGTAGAACGCCGGAGAGTCCTGCCGCGAAACCACCTCTGTCGCCGCTTTGGTGAGGAGGGTCGCCACTTCCCCGCGCAGAGCGTCCGCCTGTGTGCCGTCGAGCGGTTCCTGGGTCCACATGGGTGATCTGCGAAGAGGCGGAGGCGACAGGAACGAAAGTTGCAGGCCTGCGGTAACGGTGGGAAGAATCCAGGGGTCGTCCGGGAACAGCGATCTCCAAGATCGCTGAAGAGCGACAGCCGCCCGCCGACGGGAGGCCCAAGTACTGAGGGCGGGGGCGGAGGCGGGGGCGAGTCAATGAGCCCGACCGCGGCCCGATCTACAGGCACCGCGGGGCCAAGCAGGGCGAGGGGCGGGGCCGGCCTGAGAAGCCTGGAATGGACGGGCCCGACCTCGTGAAGATCCGACTGTAGGAAAGGAGGGCCTGAAAGACCGCTGGGCACGACCCCCGGCCGGGCGGGGGGTGCGAAAGCGGGTCGAGGCTGGGTTAGATGCAGGCTTGGGCCACCAGTCCTTGGAAGATTCCTTAACGGTGTGCCAAGTGTCGCCGAACAGCTGAGGACCACCTAAGGGGGCTTGACGGAGCTGGGTCTTCACTGACAAGGGAAGGTCCGAGCAGAGGCGCAAAAGGGTATCCCTCCTCCAGAGGTCGCATTTGGCAGCTGCTGCCCTGGCGGTGGCGGAAGAATGGTAGGCGGACCGGTTGGCCGCTATCAGGATGGACTGCACGTCACGAAGCGGGGACTGAGCCTCCAGGTCCCACGTATCCTGTAGGCACTGCAGGGCTGCCTGGGTAGCCAGTTCCAAAACCCGAGCACGCCAGCGAGTTCCGCGCTAAGGAGGCGATCCTGTCGAGAGGCCGAGGCCAAGAGTTCTGGACGAGCCTGCGGCCGCCCGCCTGTAGTAAGGCCGCCGCAACCACCGCTGGAAAAGGTATGGCGAAGGCTTGGGAGTGTCCAGCGTACCAGGCCTGGCGGAAGCTTAAGTTGATTCCCACCGGCGATCAAGCGGCGGTAAAGTATCCCGAGTCGCCGAAAGCGTCGTTACGCAGCTGGGCGGAGAAGCATCGGTGAGGTCCCGGAAGCCGGCTGGCTGCGGGAGGGACTTGCGGCGCTGGACTTGCCTCTGCGCGTCGACCATGGCCGAAGCCTGTCTCTTCGGAGGAGGCGAAGGCGGACAGACGTCGGGCGGTAGGGACTTGGCGATAAGCCTTGAAGCCTCACCCAGAGCGTGGACCGTCTGTGATCCGAGCGAAGGGCTGGCAACGTCTGACGAGGCGGAGGCCGACGAGACAGCGGAAAAGGCGGGAAGGAGAACCAGCCGCCGAGTCCTGCAAGAAGATCGCCGAGGCCGAGTCCGACGGATGAAGGCTGAGGACGTCCGGTTCCAAAACTGATCTTCTCGCGGCAAAGACGAAAGGGGCGAGCGGCTACGAGAGCGCCGCACCGCCGCGCGAGGTAGACGCAGCCGCCCGCGACGCACGCAAAGAGGGGCGCCGCGGCGACAGAGGGACCGTGGCAAAGCGACGGTCCACCTCGAAGTCGGGATCCGCACGCGGCAGCCGACGTGAGCGACAAACCGCGATCGGAATACCGAGGAAGTGGCCTGGTCACCCCTGGCCCGCCCGGGAGAACCGGTGCGGGGGGAGGGGGGGGGGGGGGGGGGGGACCGCCAAGAGTCTCACCTAGCCCGCTCAGGAAGGCGGAGCGGGGAGGGGACAAATACCGGGCACGCGGCCCCCCGTCCGATGTTTCGGACCGTGGAGGACGCGCGATGTCACACCGGGCCCGCCTGGTCGATACGAGGCGGGGGGGGGACAGTCTAGGGTCGCGCCAAGCCCGCTCAGGAAAGGCGGAGCGGGGAGGGGACGATTTATGAGCCCGCTGCCCCAGCTCCGAAGCCTCGGAGCGAGGGGGGGGGGGCGAGGGTCCAAGTCACACCGGGCCCGTCCGGTCGATACGAGACGGGGGGGGGGGGGCAGTCTACGGTCACGCCAAGCCCGCTCAGGCGAAGCGAAGCGGGGAGGGGACAATTTATGTGCACGCGACCCCCGCTCCGACTCCTCGGAGCGTGGGGGGCGAGAGTCAACCACACCCCGGGCCCGCCCAGGCGAGACGGGGCGGGCGGGGGGGGGAAGAAAGCGAAACATGCCGTGCCCGTTCGGAAAATACAGAGCGGGGAGGCAGCATTACTAACGGTCTCGAGTCACGTTCCGAAGCCTCGGTGCGTGAGCGAGAGCATTTCTTATCACGTTTACTCTCTTTCTTATGCTTGCGTTCCGTCACCCGCCCCCGCTCCGGAGACCTAGAGCCGGGGGTGGCCGACGAACGCTCATCTCTCCCAGACCGCTCGCCCGAAGCAGAGCGGGGGGTGGGAACCAAAATGGGCTCAAGCCACGCGCTAACGAAGCAGAGCGTGGGGAGCGTGACTCCGAAACTCGCCTACCCTGCTCCGAAGACTCGGAGAGGGGAGGGAGAACCTGCGAGGTAACGGTACAAGAAGGGGACTTACCTGTGGGCCGGAAAGCCCGATGCGCCGAGGGAAGTACGTCCACCCGTGGAGGATCCCGGGGAGACAGAAGCGGGCGAGGGGACCGGTCACGCCTGTAGAAGTCCCACCTGCGCGAACACCGGTCTTCCGTCCAAGCGGCGCCACCGTCACACGTTCCGTCCGAAGCACAGCCCGAACACGGCAAGCAAGAGTCGTGTGCATCATCCGGCCACTGGAAGTCCCCGCACGGCGGCAAGTCTTCGACACAGAAGAAGCCATAAGGCCCTAAACCAACTACGCCGGCGAAGAAAGTCAACCGTGCACAAAACAGCAGGGCACAAGTCACGTGCGTCGTCGAACCCCAAGGCCAAGCCAAGGGTGAACTCACAAAGTCAGAGCCGGTAAAACCGGTCGGCGCACAGGTCACAATGAGTCCAATTGTCAAAGGAAAAACCACGAATGTAGTGAGTCCAGGGCTGAATCGAAGACTCCAATTCAAGCCCACAGGCAAAAACCACTGAAACCCGTAGAAAGGCAAAAACTCGACCGTCCCCGGTCGAGCTATGAGTGAAACTGACGAGGTCGCCCTGTGCTCGCCGGGATAGGGTAGTAAGGGGAGGCCACCCGGGGTCATAGTGCTTGGATCCCCGGTGTCTCCTCCCCAGTTGTGTGCTACACACAATTTTTGCTGAAATCTATAGGCAATAGAGTGTATTCCCAGATAGTAATGCCATCGGTAATGTATTTTGAAAAAAACAAATGAGAAATGGGACCTTGGGGCCAAAAGGGCTAAGCATGTTGAGATGCTTGCTTGCACTCCATATTTATTTGTTCATTCATTTTTTGTTGTTTGTTACGTGCAGGACGCAAAGGGTGGAATATGGCGGCTGGACCTGTCCTTCTCCCACACCTCCCAGGCTCCTGAAAAACTCATGTCGTACCACGCTGGACCCATTATGGGCTGCGTCACATCGCCTGTCACGCATTTGGCCGCCAGCATCGGTCTTGACCGTAAGTCTTTTTGTAAAACATAAATTTCTTGTATTTGGGGTTTGTATGCTGAGCATTGTATGGATGATAATAACAGCAGAACCTCTTTTAAGGGGCCACCCTTTTGAGAAATCACCTGTCATTAACCCATTTAGCCCCGAGTCCCTACAGCAGGAGATGGATGGACCATGATAATTCAAGGGTAGTGCCAGATTAGCTTGGCGCCTGCAGGCGCCAAGCTAATCTGGCACTACCCTTGAATTATAAGAGTAAGAATAAGAATAGAGTACTTTATTATCTCGAAAAGAGAAATTCGATTGTGGTACATTTATCAGTAACAAATAGTACAAACAAGACATAAAAACATTATAGCATAATTATGAACATTTTCTCCCTGCACTTGCACAGCTACAAATTCCAAATGGATATAAAGTAAACACTACAAAATCTTTACACATAACTCTTACACATCTCACACAAACATCTTTTATGGACTGAACTGAGCGGCACTTATACATTCACACCCACCTCTACATATGCATACATAATACGCGTGTTTCAACCTAGTCCTAACCCTCACTACTTATTATACAAACATCTCAGTACATTATTACACATTATTACACAAGCTGCATAATTAAAGTCTACCATAGTAAAATAATTAGTGGGTACACTCAGTAACAACAATCCCAGTATGTCCATGTTCACCACCAAATGAAACGCAATATAATCACTTCTCTAAAATCAACAAGCTCCATTCCCACTGATTGCACAGGTAAAGGGGGATAGGGGGAGGAGTTAGGTTTGGGTATGCGTGGATGTACCTACAGATTGCTTAGAGTGATGGATTTGGGGATGAAACTGTGCTGTAGTCTAAGTGTTCTAGCTTTGTGCGTGCGGAGTCTGTGGCCAGAGGGGAGGAGTTCATAGAGGTGGGCAAGGACATGGGATCTGTCTGAAGCTATCCGCCTACCCTTTCTCACCACACGCTGTTCATACAGGGACTCCACACTGTTTTGCTTACTGCCAGTCACTTTGCTGCAGATGTTTACCATTCGTGCCAGGGTGTTCTTGTTCTTCACACTCAGACCTCCATACCAGCACACAGAACCGAAAGTGATGACAGACTCAATAAAAGAGCAGTAAAAAGTTTGAAGGACAGAGGGGTTCACATTCAGCTTCCTGAGTTTCTGGAGGCAGTAGATGCGTGACTGATATTTCTTGTGTATGAGGGAGGTGTTTGCGTTAAAGGACAACTTATCATCTATGACTGTTCCAAGATACTTATACTCAGTCACACGCTCAACAGACACATCATCGATCATCAGAACAGGGACAGGGGCAGGGTTTCTTCGAAAGTCTATCAGTAGTTCCTTGGTCTTACTCACATTTAGGTCTAGAAAATTATCTTTACACCAAACACTAAAACGTTCTACTTCTGCAAAGTAAGTCGCATCATTATTGGAGAGATCTTCTAATGCAGTGTCATCCGAGTATTTTATAAGAAGGGTATAGTCAGTGCCACTACAATCGTTAGTGTACAGTGTGAACAGCACAGGGGAGAGAACTGTACCTTGAGGGGCGCCTATGGAAGTGGACCTAAGGGATGAGAGAGCTGTTTGAAAGCGAACTGACTGGGTCCTATTTACAAGGAAGTTGACAATCCATAGGATAAGCCTTGGCGTTACATTGTAACAGAGAAGTTTTTGAGCTATGAGATAGGGTTGTATAGTGTTGAAGGCTGAAGAAAAGTCTATAAAAAGAATGCGTACAAAAGAGCCAGGTTTTTCTAAATGTGTGTATGCATGGTGCAGGAGTGTGAGTGTGGCGTCGTCTGTACATCTGTTTTGCTTGTATGCAAACTGGAAAGGATCTTGATAGGGCTTGACCTGATCGAGCAGTCTAGAAAGGACAACACGCTCAAAGCACTTCATTACTATAGAGGTGAGAGCTACAGGGCGATAGTCATTGAGTGTCTTGGGCTTGTTGTTCTTGGGGACAGGGCAGACTGTAGATGTTTTCCAGAGCCTAGGTACAGTGCAATCCTTCAGAGACCAGCTAAACAAACGGCTATAAACAACAGACAATTGACTGGCACATACTCTCAAAACTCTACCGCAAATATTATCAGGGCCTACTGCTTTCTTAACATTCAGTTTGCTAAAAAGCTTCTCAACCGCCTTGCCATGGATCTCAAAGTCTTCATCAACATTGCCTGCCACATTTACTTCAAGCTGGGAAATCATGTTATCTAAATCATCCTTCAGATCATCTTTCTCAAATCTACAATAGAACTCATTCAGTTTTTCAGAAAATTCAGTTTGTTCTTTCATTGGCATGCTACTGCTACTGAATTTTGATTTATTGTGGCCTGATAAAGTTTTAAGTCCTTTCCATGCATCTGCTAAGCTACCTGATTCAAACTGTGACTCTACTTTCTCTTTATACTTTTTCTTAGCGTCTAAAATCTGCTTCCTCAATTTATTCTGTACTGCTTTCCTTTCTACTCTGTCTCCAGTCTGAAATGCAACTTTTTTCTCATTCAGTGTGGCTTTGAGAGACTTAGAAATCCATGGTTTGTTGTTGGGATACAATTTCACTGTCTTAGATGGGATAATCATATCTTTACAGAAATTCACATAGTCAGAAGTTACTTCAGTAGCTTCGTCTACACTGGCACTAGAATCAAGAAACACGTCCCAATCTGTACACTCAAAACACCCCTGCAACTGTTATACACTATCCTTAGACCACACCTTAACTAACTTCTTCACTATGGGCTCTGTCTGGATTTTGGGTTTGTATGCTGGGACAAGAAACACAGTATTGTGGTCAGAGTTACCTACGGGAGGGAGGACGAACGATCGGTATGCATTGGGGACGTTTCCATACACTAAATCTAACGTCTTGTTCTTGCGAGTGGGGACAGTCACGTACTGGTGAAAAGTCGGTAAGCTCGTGCGTAAGTCACAGTCGTTAAAGTCACCTGCAATAAAGTTGGGGGCGTCAGGGGAGATAAGCTGTAACTCTCTAATCACACCTGCTATCTGGGCTGAGGCGTGGGAGGGGTTGGAGTGAGGGGGGGTGTAGATGACCGTTACAAAGATCTGACCAAACTCACGGGGAAGATAACGGGGTCTGAGTGAAACTGACAATAAGTCTACATCACGTGTTGTAAGCTGTTTCCTAACCATTACGCTTGACTTGCTACACCACCGTTCATTAACATACAGGCCTACTCCGCCACCCCACCGTTTCCCACTAATCTTACAATCTCTATCAGTTCTAAACGGCGTACCAAAATCGTCGATCGCAACACTATCATCACTCACATCTTCGCTCCACCAAGTTTCAGAAAAGCACATCAAACACACATTTTTATACTCGCTCGTCAAACGCACATTCGTGGTCCATCCATCTCCTGCAACTGGTACAGTCATTGGACAAATTGGAGAAATGGGACCTTGGGGCTAAAAGGGTTAAAGGCTGTTATTTAGATGGCTGTCGCCAAATAAAAGATGGTCTTTAATGACTGGTGACACTTTTCGCCCGTCTGGACTTGTCTTGAGAGAGAGAGCCTGTTGAACAAGGTGGTTGATCAAAACAGGTTCTACCGTGCGTCAATTTTTATTTTTTTATTTTTTTATTTTCCTTTTTGCGCCAAAGGTCACGGGTTTTGAACTAAGCCGGGGTCAAACTTTATTCAGACCTTGTTTGGTGCTCCATCTTTAAGTGTGAAATCACATTTGTGGCGGCCAAAAGATGTCAACTCTTCACTGCCAGTTGACACACTTGTTTTTGTGAAATCTTTAACAACTCAACTCCAGGGAGTCCCAGCTGTCCACGGAACATGGATGCAAAGTGGTTTCAACAAGAGGCATAGATCCTCATGAGCCCCTGCAACTGCAGGGGCTCATGAGGATCTATGCCTCTTGCAGTCTCTTGCATGTGTCTTTTGCAGTTGGATCTTGTTGACTCTTTTTCAGCAGTCAACAGGTTGAGCCCAGAATGTTTAATTTTTAATTTTTTGGCAGCTTCTCGCCATTTTGGGCTCATGTGCAAAGCAAAAGTGAGTATGTTCTGGGCCAGTGGTCGTCCGTCCGTCCGGCGTCGTCTGTGGTAAATTTTAACGTTGGCATTTTCGCGGAGACTATTCAAGCTACAGTCTTCAAACTTGGCCCAACTATACTTTGTGGCAAGACCTTTCTAAACATACCAATTTCAGTGACCTCTCACAAAGGTCAAGGTCACAGCGGCTCAGTAAATATATGCAAAATAGCTATTTTGGGACATAATTTCTTTTTTCTCAAATACTATTGACAACTTCAAACCCAAACTTGGTACATAGATACTTGATGGTAAGACCTTTATATGCACACTAATTTGGTTGATCCCTCGGAAAGGTCAAGGATCACAAGAGGTGAAGAAATAGGTCTAAATGACCATATTTTTACCAAAAAAGTTTTTTTCCCAATACTATTCACAACTTCAAACCCAGACTTGCTACAGAGATACCTATGCATACTAATTTGCATGACCCCTCAAAAATTTCAAGAGTCACAAGAGCTCAGGAAATAGGTAAAAAATAGCCATATTTTGACAAGAAACGTTATCAACTTATGTCAGACATGTGTGGTTCGGTCGATACACTTGAGCCATATGGGCTTTGCCCTTCTTGTTGTTCCCAGATTCAGTGCGAGTGTACGACTACGGACAGCAGAAACAGCTGTCAGAGGTCCACTTCAACGTCGCTGGCACGTCCATTGCGTGGGCGCCGCAGATTGTGAGTTCATCTTTCTGGCATCAAATAAATTACAGCTGATGTTTGTCTAACCTTTCACGTTTGTTTTTTCAAAATACATTACCGATGGCATTACTATATGGAATACACTCTATAGCCTAACGATTTCAGCCCAAAGTTGTGTCCTCTACACAACTGGGGAGGAGACACCGGGGATCCACATACAGGAGCCCGGGTGGCCTCCCCTTATCATCCTATCCTGGCATGCGTGGCGTGACAGTTTCTCAGTTTCACTCTTAGCTCGACCGGGTACGGTCGGGCTTTAGCCTTGCTCCTTGTTACGACCGGTTCTTGGATATTCTACGAACTTTCTTGGCATTGGCCTTGCTACTGTATTCGACTGGTGTCGTCATTCTTCTGTATTTGCCTGGCTTTGCCGGGTGGACTAGTGCTGTGCTTGCGTCCTGCAGTGTACTGACTTGTGTTCAGTGAATTGACTTTGGACTTAGGGCCGACCGGTTCCGGGCGGTGGCCTTGTGCCGCGGCTAGTAACTGTGACTGTCCCTTGTGACTGTGTGCCTAGGGGAGTGAGTTTCGGCGCTTCGTGAACTTTCCACTGGGGACCGTGGTAGTCTGACTTTAGAGCTTGTGCTCTTAGCGCCGTACGGTGTGGACTTTCTGCGCACTTTCGTGGACACGGTCTCGGGTCTCCGCTAGTAACTTTGACAACCCTCGTGACTTTGTGCCTCGTGTAGTGAGCGTTTCGGCGCTTGGGTGAACTTTTCAAAACTGCGTACTGTTTGCGGCGGACGCTATGGCGGCTTCGTTAAGGAAGTTCTGCCTTCTGTGTGGGGAGTTTCATTGGCCTTCCGATGCTAACGACGCCTATCTTCCTGGCTCAGGCTGCTCTTCCGACAGGACCTGTGTCGTCTGTGCTGATTGGTGTGAGGACCGGTGGTCTCTACTGTGGGACTTCTACAGACACGACCGTCCTCTCCGACCCCTACAGGTCCCTCGGACTTCTCCACAGGTGGGCGTCTTTACCCCTACAGGTCCCTCGGACTTCTCCACAGGTGGGCGTCTTTCCGTCGGCTCTTCGGACCCCTCTTCGCTCCGTCGTCCAGGTCGTCCGGCCAGCAGGTAAATCCCCTTTCCTTACTGTAACCACCCAGAAACTCCCCCCGCTCCGAGTCTTCAGAGCGGGGCAGGTCCCGCTCCCCACGCTCCGTTTCTTCCGGGCGTAGCTTGAGCACCTTGCGTTTGCTTCCCCCCCCCCCCCCCCCCCCCCCCGCTCCGCCTAGTCTGAGCGGGCCAGGCATGCTGAGCATTCTTCCACGCCCCCCAGCTCACTTTCTTCTGAGCGGACTCGGCGTGACGAGCGCAAACATAATAAGAAGGGAAAAGAGTATACAGAGAGGCTCTCCCTTACGCTCCGGGTCTTCTGAGCGGGACCTGAGGGCTAGGCATGGGCCGCCGCCCTGCTCCGTTTTTTTCCGAGCGGACCCAGCGAGCTACATTGACATCCCCCCCTCCCCCCCCGCCCTGTAATGCTCCCTCCCCGCTCCGTGTCCCCCCCCCCCCCCCCCCACAAAGCGGGCCCGGGGTGACTTTCTTTGTTCCTCGCAGGACCGAATTCGCTGGGTCGCTGACCTGCTTCCCCCCTGCTCGCGGTTTCCCGAGCGGATTCAGGAAAGCCAGGGATCCCCTTCCGCGCCCCCTTTTACATTCTGGGCGGGGTTCCAGGCTCACTCGATCCCCTCCCCGGCTTCGTGGCGTAGAGGACTCAGACAGCCCCCCCCCTTCACCACGACGCCCTTCCCTTCAGGCCTTGCGGGCGGCTGCTCCTGTTCCACGCTCGCACCGTGGCCTTTTGCCTTCGGCAGAACATCATGAGGAAGCTGGCTGGAACACAATGGGAGCCTATGTAAAGATCCTCTAATGTTTATCAAGGCACAGTGAGACCACACCTTGAGTACGGATCCAATGCATGGTTGACGGCAGTTCAGTCACACTAGCAGACCATTGACAGAGTTCAGAACCAGGCAGTGCGTATCTTCTCCGTCGCAATGAGATCCACACCAATTGAAAAGATGGAAGACACACGTCGGCTTCACGCGGTAGGTGGGCATTCGACTTAGACCCGCACATTCTCTGTCTACTTCCAGCGGATTCGGCGTCGGCCCTCGCGGGGGTTTCGCCTTTCCGACTCCCCTGCCCTTTCTCTGCTGGTTCGTCGGTCTGCGCTTCCGGTGAAGACGGCCCTCCGATCGACACGCTCCGATCCCTGGGAGAGGCGTCGCGTCTTATATACTCCAGCCTGCCGCCTGACTTCTGTCTGCCTTCGTCCCCGGCGAAGAGACTAGCTTCGGCCATGGTGCACGCACTTCAACCTGCTAAGCATCACAAGTCTTTCCCTCAGCCTTCCAGCTTCCGGGACCTAGCAAAAGCTTTTGCCTCACAGCTCCACCTGGGCTCCTTCGGTGACAACGCGTTGTCTCACCATTTCTCGATGGCCAGCGGATATCAATGTGAGTTTCCTTCAGGCCTGGTATGCTAGGCACTCCCACCCTTTCGCCATCCCTCTTCCGCCGGTGGACTCGGCGGCCTTCAACCAGGCGGGCGGTCGCAGGATTGTCCTGTACTCTTGGCCTCTCCCGCTAGACAGGATCGCTTCCTTGGTACGGAACTCCCAGGCTGGTGCCGGCTTCTGGAGTTAGTTACACAAGCCGTTCTCCGCTGTCTGGAAAACACTTGGGACCTGGAGTCCTCTTACCCGCTTCGCGACGTCCAGTCCATCCTGATAGCTGCTAACCGGACCGCCTTCCATTCTTCGACTAATGCCATGGCGGCGGCAGCCTTCTGTGACCTCTGGCGGCGGGACTATCTCCTGCGTCTGCTCGGATCTCCCCAAATCAGTGAAGACTCAGCTCCGCCAGGCACCACTCAGAGGTTCGCAGCTGGTTGCAGAAACGTGGCAGAACGTTCGGAAACTTCAAAGGACCGGTGGCCCTGTTCGACCTCTACCTTTTCGCCGGCTACCCTTGTGGACCCAGTCTCCACGCGACCGGCTCCAGGCAGACGATTGGCACGGAGAGGGGGAGGCCTGGCTCGACTAAGCAGCGACTGAAGTAGTCTCCCGACTCGACTCGTCGCCGTTCTACAACCACCTCTTTTCGTCCCCAAGCCTGGGCGCTATTGGCACCCGGTCATTGACCGGTCGGCGCTATACAAGTTCCTTTCGGCACCTCCCTCTAGGTTGGAGACAGCCAGACTCTCCGCGCAACCTTTTGGCCGATGGACTTCACTTTTATCGACGCTTTGATGGCCAGCTTCTGCCAGCTATCGCTGAGTCCGTTCTTCACTACCTGGACAACGTGCTGCTGCGCAACCTAGTCGCCGCGACTCTCAGGAGGACAGAGACGCCCTGCGTTTTCTCCTTCGCCGCCTCGGGTTCTTAGTCAACCCGGGCAAGTCCGATCTCACCCCTTCGCACCATTCCTGCTCTTAGGTTTGTATTCCTGACCGACTTCAACCTGAATGTTTTGTCCGACTCACTCTCCCGACGCGGCCAGTTGCTACACATGGAGTGAGCCTTACGCCAGGACATCTATCGGATGATCTGCATGCACTGGGAGACGCCAATGGTTGACCTGTTCGCCACGAGGTGGAATCACCAGCTTCCCCTAATTGTCTCCCCGATCCCAGTCCCTCTGGCCTGGGCAGTCGACGCACTTTCCATTCCGTGGGACGGACTCATCGCTTACGCGTACCCCCCGACAGTCCTCGTCCCCAAAGTCCTCCTCAAGCTTCGGGGCTGCAATGCGGTCGTCCTTTTAGTTGCCCCTTTTGCTTGGAACCGGCCCTGGTCCACCGACCTCCTCAGGCTCGCAAACGGATCCCCCACGGCTGCTCCCCACACCCTGTACGATGCTCAAGCAACCGCAACAATCGCTGTTCCATCCGTGCACGGGGTGCCTACTCCTTCACGCTTGGAGGTTGTGCCGCATGCCCTCGCCGCTAGAGGCTTCTCAAGGGCAGTAGTGGAAGCTATCGCTACAGCCCACAAACCATCGACACGACGCGTCTACAAGGGAAAATGGCGAGGACTGTGCGCCTGGTGCGAGGACCATCACCTCACCCCCACCGACCTACCTAACCCCCAGCTCGCTGACTTTCCTGTGGCCCTTCAGAGACCAAGGATTGGCCCCGATAACCATCAGGGGACACTTGTCCATGATTGCCGACTCCTACCGGCACCTCGGCCGCCCGGATCCCGGCGCCTGTAAAGACCTCGCCGACCTTATGACTTTCTGCGGCCGGCAGCGTCTAGTGTCCCGCTCGCTCATTCCTCACTGGGACTTACCCTGGGTACTGACTGGGCTGAACTCTGCCCGATGCTAAGTGTTGCCTTTGGCCCGCTTGCAGATAGGACTCGTAAGACATGCTTCCTGTTGCCACTTGCCATGGCGGCCCGAGTTCGTGAGCTACACGTGCTGTCTGCGCGCCCTGCCTACCTGCAGTTTCGGGCGGATGGTTCGGTCCAGCTCCTGACGGACCCTGCCTTCATTGCCAAGACCAGGTCTCCTTTGACCGCGCCACAGGTGATCATCTTACGGCCGCTAAGAGGGACGAACTTCCCCCAGGAGACCAGGCGACAAGATCCTGTGTGAGCTCTATGCGTGTACCTACGCCGAACCTAAAGCCACCCGGAGATCTCTTCCTGGCTACGCTCAGTCATACCGTCCGCCTACCAGGACCTCTCCCCGCAGGGGGCGAAGAGGCTAAAGTTACCAAGGCTTAGCACCTTTTACCGTCAAGGGTTACTGCACCATGATCACAGACACTTACTGCCTCCTGGGCCTCCCGGTTCCGGCCCTTGGTAAGACCTTCGGACATGTTGGTTCTTTTCCTCCACGCCCCCCCCCCCCCCACCCCCCCGCTCCCTTCGGCGGAGCAGGCTGGGCGCGGCGAGCGCAAACGTATAAAAGAGAGAGGAAGGATTAAGAATAGAGTCTCTCCCTCACGCTTCGAGTCTTCTGCGTGTGATCCGAGGGCTATACATGGGCCGCCGTCCCATTCCGAAGCTTCTGAGCGGAACCGGCAAGCTACACCGACTGACTTGGGCTCACGCCCCCCCCCCCCCCCCCCCCCCACGCTCTGGCTCACGAGCGTGGCTTGAGCTGTAGGATTTTGCTCTCACCTCGCTCCGCTCTCCCGTTCTCTCATACCTCGGTGGGACCTCCCCTGAGTACTGTCGTGGCTAAACATGGACCACTTCGAACCCCTGCCCTGACCCGGAAAACGTGTTTCCTCCTGGCGCTCAACTCGGCATTCCGCGTGTGCGAGCTTCTGGCGCTCTCGGAACGCCCCGCATGTTGGCAGTTCGAGCCTTTGGCTCAGCGCGGCTTATCACCGACCCGTCCTTCTGGCCAAGAGCCGGCCTCCCTTGGCTGCACCCCAGATGCTGACCGTACGTCCGCTCGGAGGGACGACCGACCCCACGGGTCGTGTCTACAGGACCCAGTCCGGGCCTGGAGATTCCTGCATACCCACCTAGGGCGTACACACCTCTTCCTACCACTTTCTTCAGGCAGGCCAGGTATCTCGGCCCAGGCGGTTCGCCATGGCTGCGGTGGGTGACTCGTTGGCCTACCAAGACCTCTCCCCGGACGGGGATAGACGGGTTCAGATCCGGGCGCATAGTACATGCAGTAGCCCCCATCGCAGCTGTACCGCAACTGCTCGGTTTACAACATTGGGACGGCAGTAGGCGGGCGTGCAGACTCGTCCTTCGCCCGCTTCTACCTCCGCAACCTATCCAGCCAGCGTGACTCCCTGGCCATGGTGGGCGACATCTCCATGGCACATCTTAACTGAAATCGTCGGGAGTGCTCTTGTGGGCCGGCGGAGGATGTTAGGTACAGGGAGTTGGGTGTCGGCACCCTCCTCCTCTTCGCTATTCTTCCATATAGTAATGCCATCGGTAATGTATTTTGAATTTTTTGTCTAAAATGTATTTTTTTGATAAATACTTACCGATGGCATTACTCGGAGGACCCTCCCACTTGCCCCGCTTGCCTCCTTGGCTAAGTGGTTGGCTAAGTGTGAAACTGAGAAACTGTCGCGCCACGCATGCCGGGATAGGATGGTAAGGGGAGGCCACCCGGGCTCCTGTACGTGGATCCCCGGTGTCTCCTCCCCAGTTGTGTAGAGGACACAACTTTGGGCTGAAATCGTTAGGCTATAGAGTGTATTCCACATAGTAATGCCATCCGTAAGTATTTATTAAAAAAATACATTTTAGAAAAAAAAATTCATTTTTCATGAATTAGTCTAGAACAAAAAGAGCATGTATGTTGTGGGCTTTGAAGTCAAGTTGTTAAATTTTTCAAAAACTATTCAGTGGATTTGCTAAGATGTTTACAATGGGTTTTCTGTGTTTACAGTGTTCACCTTCTTTCAAATGGTGATGCCTAAGACCCAAAATGAAATGTACACTGGCTAAATAGTGAATGATGAGATAAATCATACTTTTCTTTTACATTGCATACTTTTAACACTGTGTTTAAAGAGATATATTTGGAGTTGCCCTCTTATGAGACTGTATTAGAAGGCATGCCACACACGCCGCTGCCCATGCAATGCAAATAAGATGTGCGCCTCAACCTGTGCCAATACATGGGCCATCGGATCAAGTTATAATGTGTGCTGTCCTGAGCCCCACTATTAGACTCCATGGCACATAAGGTCGGATGGAAGTGAGCGCTTTTGTTTCTTCAAAAACATTACCGATGACATGACTACCAGGAGTTTCCACTCCTTGCTCAATTCTAGCCTAAGAACCCGTTGTGTAAACACAACCCGGGAGGCACTCGGGGAACCCCCAGAGGGACCGAGAGTTGTCTCCCGCTCCTACCCACCAGCCCTATTCACCTGTGAACTCCAGTCACGCTTCTTAGGCTCACGCGTTCAGACGTGTTGTCTCTAGCCTCTGGACTTAGAAGTTTTTCGACCGGTTCGGTCTGCCTTGCTTGCTTCGTCTTCGCCGGCCTGGGATTCTACGCGTGCGACGTTGGTCGACTGCAGCTTCGGTCTTGTTCAAGGGTTCCCTCTCTGGCTTTGCCGGTCGGGCTGTGGGTGTCATGGAGCTTTCTCCTTCTCGTACCACTCCGACTGACAGGTAAGGTAGTTAGAGGGCCCTCGGCTGGTTGCCCGGGCGGGGCACAGGCACGAGCAGCTTGCTTTTTGCGTCGCTTCTCCCTCGGTTGGGGTTTTTTGACCTCTGGTGGCCTGATTAGCTGAAGAATGTTGGCGCCGGTTTTGGCGGGCTTTTCGCGCCATTACCAGATGCGAGCGGTGAGTCACGTTACTGTATCTCGGCCTTACCTAACGTTTTTCGGCTTTCGGTTTAGACGCCCCTCGTTATGACGAAGGCTTGGATACTCACCTGTCCCGGCAGGGTTTGTTTTCCCTCCGCCGTGGTTTTAATTAAATGTTGATGGCAGGTGACCGTACGTTGGTTAATTGGGTGCATAACACCACAGTAGCTTGGGGGCCTAAAGCTTAACGGGGTGATTGGTGGACACTCGCTGAGTGCCTTCATGTTTTGTGTGTTGCAGTGGCCTACTGATGACATGCACAAAATGCGGAGGCTTCCAGTGGCCGTCGGATAAACATGCAGTCTGTCTCCCCTGCGCTGGGTGTGCGTCCGACCATACGTGTGACGTCTGTGCTTCATGGCCGGAACTGCGGTGGTCTAATCTCTGGAACTTTTATAGGAGAGAGCCTTCTACCCTCTCGGGTACCTTGAAGATTTCCGAGACGCCTTCCGCTGTGCCCCCGGCACCGGACGTGCGAGACCAACGGGATCCGACGCAGATAATGCCACTGAGTAATCAAGGGACTGGTGCACGGAGTGGGAGTTCGACCGTCAAGACCGCCTCCGTTCGAGAGCGCGCCCGGACACATTTGGTGGAAAGAACCCGCCTCTCCCAAGAGCCTGGTTTGGTGGGACGCTCATGGCGTCCCTCCTCCACCGTCGTTCCCCACTCGTCTTTGAGGAAGCCGCCGGGATCCCGCTGGAGGTCCCCGGGCCGGCCAGTAACCCGCCTCTCCCAAGAGCCTGGTTCAGAGAGACATACTTGCACTCGTCCGGAGCCTCCTGGTTGTGAAGAACGTAGGTACAGGGGTTCTGCTCGACGTTTCCGCTCTCCTTCGCACGATCGTAGGAGGAACTTCTCGCCTCATCGCTTGTCGCACCGGGACTCCCCTCGCCGCAGACGGTTTTCACCTTCTTCGCGTTCCCCCTCTCGGTTGGACTCCCGCTCGTCCCGTCCCTCTTCCCAGCGACCGGCCACTTCCCCCCCCTCCTCGTACTCACCGCTCTGTTCCCTCTCGTCGCAGCCGTTCTCCTCGTCGGGATCCGCCTTCGGCTCGCAGGAGGTCCTCACCGCATCGTTCAGACTACCGCTCTCCACTGCGGAGGGAGTCTTCGTCCGCTGCGGTTCTCCGACGGGATTCTCGGCCTCGGAGCCCTCGTCGCCCTCTTCGGTCGCCGGTTTCCGGACAGCGGGACTTCGACACCCTCAGTTTGGCGCCAGAGGATGCTTCGGACTGGTTACTTGGAGGTCTTAGCCATTCTTCAGCTTCTCCCTCTTCGGCCTCTAGTGTGTCAGCTTCCGTCAGACAGGTTTCTTCTTCCTGGATGGACACGCGGCTGGCGCTGGACGGAGCAGCCAAGCTCATTGCCGCCGCCTTACCGGAGGATGTTTGTCCAGCTTCACCTCCTGTGAAGAGGAAGATTTCCGCCTTCGTGGACGCGGATAGGACGGTTAAGAGGTTCAAGTCCCTCCCACAGCCGGCTAGTTTTTTGGATCTGCGGGACGCCTTCTCGTCTCACCTGCTTGCGGAGACTCGGAACTCGGACTTCTTCGCGGACGGGAGATGGCCTTCCGCTCTGGACATCGCATTTCAGCAGGACTGGTACGCCGGCCATTCGCAGTCATTCCTCTGCCCCCTTCCTCCAGTGGATCCCGCCGCTCTGATGCAAGCCGGAGGGGCTTCTATGTTGAAACGGTCCTTCCCACAGGGACTGGATAGGACGGCGTCGCTGGTCTGGAACACGCTCGCCTGCTCCGGTTTCTTGGACTTGCTGACTCAGGCTTTCATCCGACGTCTCGAGGAAGCTTGGCAACCTGCTTTGTCTCCCCTCCTGGGAGACCTACTACTCATGGCGGAGGCTGGGAACCGCGCTGCTTATCACTCATCGGTCAACGCGATGGCGGCTGCGGCTAACTGCGACCTCATGCGACGAGACGCCGTCCTACAAGCTTGCAGTGGTATGCCGGTCGACCTGAGTACTCAGCTACGTCGGGCCCCTCTGGGAGGGTCTCTGCTCTTCGGGGATACTTGGCAGACGGTGAAGGACTCCAACTCCAACCGTTGGCCTCGCAAGACTGTCAAGCAGCGCTTTCCTCCCGCCCGCACGGCCCTGGGGCGCTCCTTGCGGGCCCGGAAACGTGTCACCGCGGACCCGTCTGCCCCACCACGAGCTGCGCCGCGCCGTCGCCCGCCCTTCCGTCGCCCTGGCCCAGCTAGCGCCCCTGCCCCCGCCTGGCCCCGTCCCGCCCGTCGCCCTGGGCGCGGGCGGGCCACCTGACTTGTCCCCATTTCCGCCCCCGACGACCGTCGTCGGGGCTCCAGTCGGCGGGAGGCTAGCACGATTCAGCGAGGAGTGGCGCTCGCTGTTTCGAGACGAGCCCTGGGTTTTGGACGTAGTCACCAGAGGATTACGGATCTCGTTCCGCTCTCCTCCGCCCTTGCGCTCCATTCCTCTTTGGACAGAGGTTCCGTCCGACGCCCTCAAGGCCGCCGCTCTGCGAGGAGAAGTCGCGGCTCTCCTTTCGAAGGAGGCCACAGAGATAGTGCAGCGTCCGGACTCGCCCGCCTTTTACAGCCGACTGTTTGTGGTCCCCAAACCCGGCGGCAAGTGGCGGCCAGTCATAGATCTGTCGGCGCTGAACGCCTTCATCGCGGCCCCTTCCTTTCGGATGGAGACGACCAGGGCTCTTCGTGCGGCGGTGCAACCCATAGACTACGCGGTCAGTTTAGATCTGTCCGACGCCTACCTACATGTCCCCATGCACGCTTCTGCCAGGAAGTACCTGCGCTTCGCGTTCGAAGGAGTGATTTACCAGTTTCGCGCCCTGCCGTTCGGTCTCAACCTCAGCCCCTGGGCCTTCACCCGCATCATGGATGCTGTAGTGGCCAAGGCGAGGCAGTCGTCGTCAAGTCCGACCTCAAATTATCTCGACGACCTACTTTTGAGAAATCAGGTGGAGACCACGCTTGCGGCAGACAGGGACGCTCTTTTACAGCTGCTTTACCGGTTGGGTTTCCTGGTCAACACCGGAAAGTCGGACTTCACGCCGGCGCGCCACTTCATCCATTTAGGCATGGAGTTTGTCACGGACCGCAACAGGGTACTTTTGCCAGAGAAACGGATTGTGAAGTTGTCCGCTCTCGCCGCGTTGGTAGATCAGCAACAGGCAGCCCCCACCAGGGTCTGGCTTCAGCTTCTGGGCCTGATCAACGCAGCGGCGGATCTTATCCCCCTCGGGCGTCTCTACTCCCGACCGCTACAACTTCATCTCCTACTGCTCTGGCGTCCCTCCTCGGGCGACGTGACCACAATCGTCCCCGTGTCCCCGTTGGTACGCCCCCACCTTTTACGGTGGACCGACAGAGCCTGGTTGGCTCTGGGAGTCCCCATTTCCTCTCCATCCCCGCACCTCTCCCTGTGTGTCGACGCGAGTCGGGCTGGTTGGGGAGCCCACCTGCTTCCTCAGTTCACCACGACGTCCGGCCTCTGGCCTCCGGAGTTCGCGGACAAACACAGCAACTGGTTGGAACTGCAAGCGGTGTGGCAGGCCATCATCGTTTGGGAAGAGCAACTCAGACACCAGCATCTTCTCGTCCTTTCGGACAACTCAACAGTGGTAGCGTATATACAGAAGCAGGGAGGAACTCATTCACCCGATCTATGCATGCTACTCTTCCGATTGATGCGATGGTGCGAGGACCGCGATCTGACTCTCAGCGCTCGCCATATTCCCGGTCGCCTGAACGTTTTAGCGGACTCCCTTTTTCGCCGAGGACAGCTCATTCACACGGAATGGACGCTACGCCAGGACATTTTCCGGATGATTTGCTCTCACTGGGAGACCCCGATGGTGGACCTGTTCGCCACGAGGTGGAATCACCAGCTTCCCCTCTTCGTTTCCCCAGTACCGGATCCCCTGGCTTGGGCGGTCGACGCCTTATCCATTCCCTGGGACGGACTCATAGCGTACGCCTTTCCCCCGACAGTCCTTGTCCCCAAGGTCCTCCTAAAGCTGCGAGGAACCAATGCGATCCTGCTCCTGGTCGCCCCGTTCGCTTGGACTCGTTCCTGGTCCACCGACCTGATCAGCCTCGCCACGCACCCTCCTCTACTGCTCCCCACGCCCCGCACTATGCTCAAGCAGCCACGTCAGGCGCTGTTCCACCCCTGTCCGGAACGCTTACTGCTACACGCCTGGAGGTTGTGCGGCAAGCCCTCTCAGCTAGAGGTTTCTCGGGTGCTGCAGTGGAAGCGATCGCTACAGCTCGCAAGCCCTCGACTAGACGTATCTATGAGGGGAAATGGAGGGTACTATGTACCTGGTGCAGCGACCGTCGTCTCTCCCCCACCGAACTGACAAACCCCCAACTTGCGGACTTCTTCCTCTGGCTCTTCGGAGACCAAGGACTGGCCCCTATTACCATTCGGGGATATCTCTCGATGATTGCCGACACCTACCGGCATCTCGGCCGCGCGGACCCCGGCGCGTGTAAGGACCTGGCAGATCTTATGTCACACTTCGGACTACAAAGGCCTGCCTCTCGCTCTCTTCTTCCCCGCTGGGATTTACCATGGGTTCTTACCTGGCTAAACTCACCACGTTTCGAACCACTACCGCTGGCCAGGCTTGCGGATGTGACGAGGAAGACCTGCTTCCTGCTGGCGCTCGCCACCGCGGCACGAGTAAGTGAGATACACGCTCTATCAGTCCGGCCTACATGCCTGCAATTTCGAGCGGACCACTCGGTCCAACTGGTGACCGACCCTGCCTTCATTGCCAAGACTAGGTCTCCACTGACGGCGCCACAGGTTATCACCTTACGACCGTTACGAGGGAAAGACTTCCCCAGAGAGACCAGGCAACAAGATCCTGTACGAGCCCTCAGAGTGTACTTGCGACGAACCAGAGCCGTCCGGAGGGGACGCTCACGCCTCTTCCTTCCTTTAAAAACAGGAAGTAACGACATTACAGCACAGACAGTCTCTTCCTGGCTTCGCTGGGTGATTCGCTCAGCATATGTCGATCTCTCCCCTCAGGGAGCAAAGAGCCTAAAGATTCGGGCGCACGAAGTACGGGCCATGGCCACGAGCGTAGCCTTCGACAGGAACTGCGCTGTCAAGGACATCGTGGCTGCGGTGGGCTGGCGATCAGAATCTACTTTCGCCCGCTTCTATCTACGGGATCTGGCAGGGCAGCGAGACAACCTCGCCTTGGTGGGGGACGTCACGGCGGCACAACACTCCCTCCTGGCGCCACAGGCGCCGTAGGTATGCACCTATTAGGGAGTGCAGAGTGTCGGAGGAGAGGAGGGGGCCATGAGCCTAGAGAAAACCATCTGGGGGTGCGGCACCCTCCTCCTGTTCGGCATTCTCCTGGTAGTCATGTCATCGGTAATGTTTTTGAAGAAACAAATTCATTTTTCTTTAAAAGGTATTTTTTCGAAAAATACTTACCGATGACATGACTCGAAGGACCCTCCCACCTGCCCCGCTTGCCGCTGGTGAGCCTAATTTCGTGACTGGAGTTCACAGGTGAATAGGGCTGGTGGGTAGGAGCGGGAGACAACTCTCGGTCCCTCTGGGGGTTCCCCGAGTGCCTCCCGGGTTGTGTTTACACAACGGGTTCTTAGGCTAGAATTGAGCAAGGAGTGGACACTCCTGGTAGTCATGTCATCGGTAAGTATTTTTCGAAAAAATACCTTTTAAAGAAAAATGAATGTTTCATAATATAGATTACAGATCAGGAGTCAGAGCGAGACTACATTATTAATTTCATTAGATAAATCGACCATGATAGTTGAAGGTTGATGCCTGTGTAGCTTGACACCTGTTGGCGCCAAGCTACTCTGGCACCAATCTTCAACTATCATGGTCGATCCATATCTGCTGCAGTGTGTTTGAGCTGTGAATAGTTCCAGAATCATACAATTACTTTTTTCCTTAACATCTGTCTTTTGCAATCACCAGGTGGATGCCAAAGGCAGCACTGTTGTCGCTGGGTTTGAGGACGGTGTGGTTCGAATCCTGACCATCAACAAAACCTCAGAGGAAGCGCGTCGCAAGTCCGAGTGCGAAGTGGCTTTGAAACAAGCCCTGAAGCCGCACAGCAAAGCCGTGACAGCCATAGCTTATGACGGAAAAGGGCAGATTCTGGCCACTGGGGTAAGATTTTTTTTTTATCATATTCTTGTGAACTGTTAGTAATTTTATTTAATTTTATTGTTTTCATTTATTTTGCTTTTGTTTTATTTATTTTGTTTCATTTTATTTCATTTTCATTTCAGTTCAGTTTTTTTGGGGGAAGGAGGCGGGGGCAGGGGTGGGGGGTGGGTGAGAGGGGGGGGGGGGGGGAGGTGTTTGCAAGTGAAGGCATGTCCAATTTTTGTGTAATCTTTTTTTTCTTCTCTTCCTGGTTGATGGTGTATGGGAGGGATGGTCGTTGTTTGTCCGATTCTGTTCCTTTTCATTTTCTTTCATTTGCTGATCCATGCGTCTGTGATTTAGCTTTCCATTTATTCATGTACCTATCCCTTCATCCATCTACCTGCTCACCCACCCATTCATTAATTGTCCTTCCGTCTGTTGGTGTGTCCACCACTTTTTATTTTGCCACCACCTGTCCGACCATGAACTTTTCTCTATTGACCCATTCACTGCCAGCAGATGCAAAATTAAGTCTTAAAAAGTACAACAAATTCAACAAGGAATAATCCTATCAACGCAAGGAAGTTGGACAGGAGTAGGGTCAGCAAGAGGCAAAAGACCTCATGAGCCCCCGCATCTGCGGGGGCTCATAAGGTTTTGTGCGTCTTGCAGCCGGGCTGTTGTACCAGCATTGAAAGGGTTAAATTGTTTCGGTAGCAGTGACAGGGGTTAATTTCGTGAAACGTGTCTCTACAGAGCCAAGACGGGACTGTGTTCTTCGTCAACGTAGGGGATCCGTGCGAGCCGATCGGTTTCTACCCGGTCCCAGGACCCGTCGCCCAGCTGGCGTGGACGCCGGAAAAATACGTGAGTTTGATGTAGAATTGAGGCAGCCACTGGTACAGTGTGCAGCGCCAGTGGTTGCAGGCATGAGGGGTTTAAAACCAGTGCCAAACTGAAGCAATTTCCCACCACTCTGTGGCAAAGGGACATAACTGCAATCTGTTGTTTATGTGCTCCAGAGTGAATGCTTCTTCTCCCCTGAGCATTTTGTCAACAGGCTGAATCTGTGTCAGGGTGGGAACTGAGCGTGTGAATGAGGAAGGGTGCAACTGTGTATGGAATGTGGAGCAACTGGGGGGAAGATGAGAGAGACTGTTTTTGTTATGTGTATCTCAAATCATGAGAAAAATGTCCCTGGTCAGTTTGGCATGGGGCAATATAAGTTATTGGGAGGTCAAAGGAACCATTGTACCCTGAAGACCAAAGGCTTTTGGGGTACAATGGTTCCTTTGACTTCCCGAAGGCCTACAAGGGTCCGTGCAGCAAGCCCCTGCTACCAATAACATGCACATGTTTTCAGTTGTTTTTTCAAAATACATTACCGATGGCATTACTATCTGGAATACACTAAATTGCCTATAGATTTCAGTGTGTAAACCACAGAACTGGGGAGGAGACACCGGGGATCCACGCACCGGGGCCCCAGGTGGCCTCCCCTTACTACCCTATCCCGGCATTCGTAGGGCAACCCTGTCAGTTTCACTCATAGCTCTACCGTGGACGGTCGAGTTTTTGCCTTTCTCCGTTCGGAAACTTTTTCTACCAGAGTTTGATGGTTTTTGGGCCTTCGCTTTGAGGGTTTTTCATAGCCTGGACTCTCTACTTCGTTGACTTCTCTCCTACTCGTAGTTTGTAAGGGACTACTGTGTTTGAACTGAGCGCAGTCCGGTTCGGACCGGCTTTGACTTTCAGTGAGCTTCGCCAGTGACCTTGTGGTTGGCGATCGCACGTGACTTTGTGAACTTGGTAGGAGTGCGACTTGACTTTTAGCCTTCGTACGGGTTTTTCAGTGACGCTATGGCTACTCCTGTGTTGAAGACTTGCCGTATTTGTGGGGACTTTCTGTGGCCCTCCGACGCCCACGACGCCTGCTTGCCGTGCTCGGGCTGTTCATCGGACAGGACGTGTGACGTGTGTGACGAGTGGATGGAAGACCGGTGGTCGCAGATGTGGGACTTCTACAGGCGCGACCGGCCCTCCCGGCCGCTTCAATCTCCCCGGAATCCTCCACAGGTTGTCGTCGCTACGTCGGCTCCTCGGGCACCGCTCCGCTCCATCGTTCGGGCTGTCCGGCCCTCTTGCACTATTACCTCACAGGTTCGCCCTCCCCACTCCGAGTCTTCGGAGCAGGGTAGGCGAGTTTCGGAGTCGCGCTCCCCACGCTCTGCTTCGGCAGCGCGTGGCTTGAGCCCATCGGGTTCGCTCACCCCCCGCTCTGCTTCGAGCGAGCGGTCTAGGTGAGCGGAGCGTTCGTCAGTCACCCCCCGCTCTGGGTCTCCTGAGTGGGTGCGGTTGAAAGAATGCAAGCATAGTAAGAATGAGAGGAAACGTACTAAGAGAGGTTCTCTCTCACGCTCCGAGGCGTCGGAGAGTGACTTGAGGCCCTTAGCAGTGCTGCCCCCTCCTTCGGTTAATTCCGAGCGGGCTGGGCCAGCTTCTCTTTCCTCCCTCCCCCGCCCGGTCTCGTCTGGGCGGGCCAGGGTGAAGTTGACACTCGTCTCCCACGCTCCGAGGCGTCTGAGCGGGGGTCGCGTGCTCAGAAATTGTCCCCTCCCCGCTTCGCTTCGCCTGAGCGGGCTTGGCGAGACCATAGGCAGTCCCCCCCCCCCCCCCCACCCCGTTCCGACCAGGCGGGCATGGTGCGACTCTGACACACGTCCTCCTCGCTCAGAGGCGCCTGAGCTGGGGCTGCGTGTTCATGAATTGTCCCCTCCCCGCTTGGCTTTTCCTGAGCGGGCTTGGCTTGACTCTAGAATGCCCCCCCCCCCCACCCCCCTCCGCCCCGTTCTGACCAGTCGGGCACGGTGTGACATCACAGCGCGTCCCCCTCGCTCCGAGGCCTTGGAGCGGGGGCCGCATACACGTTTTTTTGTCCCCTCCCCGCTCCGCTTTTCCTGAGCGGGCTAGGCGTGACTCATTATGTCCCCCCCCCCCCCCCCCCCGCCCCGTTCCGACCAGGCGGGCCCGGTGTGACCAGACCGCTACGTCGCTAGACCGGTTTCGTTCGGAGAGTGGTCTCCGTCACCAGCGTGCGGAATCTAGCTTCACTGCTGACCGTCCTTCCTTCGTGGTCCCTCTGTCCCCGCGACGCTCTGCCCGGCAGGCGTCGCGGGCGGCCCTGTCTATCTCTCGCGCGGCGGTGCGGCTCTCTCGGAGCTGGTCGCCCCTTTCAGCGCATTCACGAGAGGGACGGTCTAGTTCTTCGGAACCGGATGTCCTCAGCCTTCATCCTACGGATTCGGCTTCGGCCATCTTCCTGTGGGATTCGGCGGTGGGATCCCCTTTCCGCCTGTCAGCGTTCTCGTCGGCCTCCTCCTCCTTGGACATCGTCGGCCCTTCGCTCGGATCGCAGACTATCAGCGCCTTGGATGAGGCCTCCCGGCTTATTGCGAAGTTTCTCCCGCCCGACTTCTGTCCTCCTTCACCCCTGATGAAGAGACAGGCTTCCGCTATGGTCAATGCACAAAGGCACGTCAAGCACCGCAAGTCCCTTCCTCAACCTGCCGGCTTCCGGGACCTCACAGATGCGTTCTCTGACCAATTACGACAAGACAACTTCGGCGACGCGGGATTCTTCTCCGATTCATGGTGGCCTGCAGGGATTAACTTAGCTTCCGCCAGGCCTGGTACGCAGGACTTTTTCAAGCCTTCGCCGTCCCTCTCTCAGTGGTGGATACGGCGGCCCTAGTCCAAGCGGGCGGCCGCAGAATTGTCTTGAAAGCTTGGCCTCGTCTACTCGACAGGATCGCTTCCTTAGTGCGAAATTCGCTGGTGTGCTCAGGGTTCCTGGAGTTGGCTACCCAGGCGGCTTTGCAGTGCCTGGAGGGAACTTGGAATCTGGAGGTGCCGTCCCCTCTCCGCGATGTGCAGTCCATCCTGATAGCGGCCAACCACTCCTCCACCAACGCCATGGCGGCGGCCGCCAATTGTGATCTTTGGCGACGGGATACCCGTCTGCATCTCTGCGCAGATCTCCCGAAGTCAGTGAAGACCCAGCTTCGACAGGCCCCCCTAGGTGGATCTCAGCTTTTTGGGGACACGTGGCAGTCAGTTAAAGACTCGTCCAAGGACCTTTGGCCCAGACCTGTCTCCACTCCTGCAGCGACTCGCTTTCGCGGCCCCCGCCCGGCCGGCCGGAGGTCGTGCCCGGCGGTCTTCTAGACCCTCCTTGCTTCCAGTTGGTTCGGCCAGAGGTAGAGCTCGCCCTCCTCAGGCCCCTCAGCCCTTCCCCGCCTCCCACCCCTCTTGGTCCTGCGGCGCCCGTAGGTCCGAGCGCGGCCGGGCCCGCTGACTTGCCCCCTCTCTCGCCCCCGTCGGCAGTTCCCGGGTCTCCAGTCGGCGGGCGGCTGTCTCTTTACAGCGACCATTGGAGGTCGCTGTTCCCAGACGACCCCTGGATCCTTTCCACGGTTTCTACAGGCCTCCAGCTTTCTTTCAGGTCGCCTCCGCCTCTTCGCAGGTCCCCCTTGTGGACCCAGTCTCCACTCGACACCTTTCAGGCGGACGCTCTGCGCAGAGAAGTTTCGGCTCTCCTCGACAAAGCAGCGACGGAGGTGGTATCGCGTCAGGACTCACAAGCATTTTACAGCCGCCTCTTTCTTGTTCCCAAACCAGGAGGCAAGTGGCGCCCAGTCATCGACTTGTCGGCGCTAAACAAGTTCATTTCGGCCCCTCGGTTCCGGATGGAGACAGCCAGGATCCTCCGGGCGGCCGTCCGACCGATGGACTTCGCGATCAGCCTCGATCTGTCTGACGCCTATCTTCACATCCCGATTCATCCGTCGTCTCGCAGGTACCTGCGGTTTGCCTTTGGGGGAGTCGTTTATCAGTTATGCGCCCTTCCCTTCGGCCTCAACATCAGTCCGTGGGTTTTTACGACGATCCTCGACGCGGTGATGGCCTACTTCCGCCAACGATCCCTGAGCCCGGCCTCCAATTACTTGGACGACCTACTACTGCGAAATCTGATAGCCTCGGCGCTCCAAGAGGACAGAGACACCTTGCTTTACCTCCTGCGTCGTCTCGGGTTTCTTCTCAGTCTGGGCAAATCGGATCTTACCCCCTCTCAGCGTTTTCTACATCTGGGGATGGAATTCCTGACCGATCTCAATCTAGTCCGCCTGCCTCTGGCCCGGCAGCAGAAGATCGTCGATCTAGCGCTTTCGATGGAGGTAGGGTCCTCCTTCTCAGCCAGGGTCTGGCTTCAACTTCTGGGCCTGCTCAGTGCGGCTGCGGACTTGCTTCCCTTGGGCAGGCTTTATGCCCGCCCGTTGCAGCTACATCTCCTACTACACTGGCGTCCTTCGTCGGGTTCCCTTGCAGATCTTGTACCAGTTACCTCTCTGGCTCGTCCACACCTCCAGAGGTGGGCGGACATCGCTTGGCTGGCTACGGGCGTGCCTCTTCACTCACCTCCGCCCCGGTGGTCTCTCTGCACCGACGCGAGTCAGGCCGGCTGGGGCGCGCATCTGTTACCGGACTTTGTCTCGGCCTCGGGCCTTTGGCCGCGGGGTTTTGAGGACAAACACATCAACTGGCTGGAGCTGAAGGCAGTTTGGCTGGCCCTCAGTTTCTGGCAGGAGACCTTGACCAACCAGGACGTTCTCGTTCTCTCAGACAACTCGACGGTGGTGGCTTACATACAGAACCAGGGGGGCACTCACTCGCCCTCCCTGTGCATTCTCCTTTACCATCTCCTCCTCTGGTGCAGGGACCAGGGCATTACTCTACGGGCTCGCCACATTCCCGGTCACCTGAACGTGATCGCGGATGCCCTGTCCCGCCGCGGACAGCTGCTCCACACGGAGTGGTCCCTACGCCCGGACATCTTTCGCCTGATCTGCTCCCGGTGGGAAACTCCTTTAGTGGACTTGTTTGCCACCAGGTGGAACAAACAGCTCCCGGTCTACGTCTCTCCAGTCCCGGACCCACTCGCCTGGGCGGTAGACGCGCTTTCCATCCCCTGGGATGGTCTGATCGCTTACGCCTACCCCCCGTCAGTCCTCGTTGCGAAGGTTCTGCGGAAGCTTCTGGGTTGCTCCGCAGTCCTCCTTCTGGTGGCCCCCTTCAACTGGACCAAGAGCTGGACCACGGACCTACTCGAGCTAGCGACGGACCCACCGCTGGAGCTTCCTACACCTCCTACGATGCTCAAGCAGCCCCGCCAGCAGCTTTTCCATCCATGCCCGGAGCGCCTCCTCCTTCACGCCTGGAGGTTGTCCGGCAAGCCTTCGCCGCTAGAGGTTTCTCGGATGCGGCGGTGGCGGCTATTGCAGCAGCCCGCAGACGGTCTACACGGCGGGTATATGAGAGCAAGTGGAGGGTCCTTCAGGCCTGGTGCGCCTCCAGAAGTCTCCCTCCCACACATCTAGCCACCCCGGAGCTGGCGGAGTTCTTCCTGTGTCTTTTTGACGAACAAGGCTTAGCACCCGTTACCATCAAAGGTTATCGCTCCATGATCGCGGACACTTACCGCCACCTGGGCAGGCCAGACCCAGGCGCTTGCAAGGATCTGACGGACTTGCTGGCACATTTTGAGCTCCGACGACCAGTTTCTCGGTCCCTAGTGCCTCGGTGGGATCTCGCCTGGGTACTAACGTGGCTGAACACGGACCGCTTTGAACCTCTGCATTTGGCTAGTTTCTTAGATTTGACCAGGAAGGCATGTTTTTTGCTGGCTCTCGCCACGGCGTCCCGAGTGAGCGAGCTTCACGCTCTCTCGGTACTTCCCTCCTGTTTGCAGTTTCGCTTGGACGGTTCTGCACAGCTTCTCACCGACCCATCCTTTTTGGCCAAGAACCGCCGCCCGGCGGCGGCCCCTCAGATGCTGACCGTAAGGCCTCTCCGTGGAACGGACATGGCCCCTGAGTCGCGTCAACAGGACCTGGTTCGGGCACTTAGGATTTACCTGCGTCGCTCTAAGCCGCGACGCCGGGGGCGCTCTCGCCTCTTCCTCCCACTGTCCGCAGGCAGGCCAGATATTTCGGCCCAGACAGTGTCGTCCTGGCTGCGGTGGGTGATTAAGTCGGCCTACCAGGACCTCTCCCCAGACGGCGATAGACTTCTTCACATCCGGGTGCATGAAGTAAGAGCAGTGGCCACCAGTCTTGCCCTGGACCGCAACTGCTCGGTCAAAGATATTGTTACGGTGGTCGGCTGGCAAGCTGACTCCACATTCGCCCGCTTTTATCTCAGAGACCTATCCGGCCAACGTGACTCCCTGGCATGGGTGGGCGACATTTCCGCGGCCCAGCACTCCCTCCGCGCACCCCTGGCGTCTTAGGTACGTCATAGCTGAAATCGTCGGGAGTGCTCTCTCTCTCTCTCTCTCTGGGCCAACGGGTGGTTGGGTTTGCGGTTATAGGAACGGCACCCTCTGCCTGTTCGACATTCTTCCAGATAGTAATGCCATCGGTAATGTATTTTGAAAAAACAAATGAATTTTTTTTCTAAAATGTATTTTTTTGAAAAATACTTACCGATGGCATTACTCAGACTGCCCTCCCGCCTGCCCCGCTTGCCTCTTTTCGCTATGTGTGAAACTGACAGGGTCGCCCTACAAATGCCAGGATAGGGTAGTAAGGGGAGGCCACCCGGGGCCCCGGTCCGTGGATCCCTGGTGTCTCCTCCCCAGTTGTGTGGTTTACACAACTTTTTGGCTGAAATCTATAGGCAATTGAGTGTATTCCAGATAGTAATGCCATCGGTAAGTATTTTTCAAAAAAATACATTTTAGAAAAAAAATTCATTTTTCCAATATTTTCGTTAAAAAAATCAAGAAGAAATCTGCCAACCTGGATCACGCCCGACAGGACTGATGTCAAAGGAACATACATTTATAATAGACTTACGACGTAATTTGAAATCTTTCATGACGTTAGCGTCTCCAGTAGTGTGCCTGTTGTTTTGAACAACACTAATTAACTTTGTACTTTAAAACATCTTGGTGATCTTTTATTAGATAAAACTGGCATCCAAGACGTGTCAGAAAGAGGGCTATAAGAAGTCCGCCATTTGTCGCTACAAGGGTTTTTGTAGCGAGGTTACACGGTACTGTTTGATGTTAAAGGGATTGGTCGTGTGGCCTAGGAATGAAAACAATATAGTTTTCTGAATCTGAATGATTACTGGAGACGAGTGTGTGGTGCCGAAATGCAGGAAATGGAACCCTGATAACTCTACGGTAGTCTTTTTAAAAATTATTATTTCTTTTATTTTCTGATGAGGAGGGCTGCCTTCACCAAGGCGGATGTGTGGCTGGGGTGCAGTACCACCTGACCTACCTTTTTCTATTTGACCAGTTTTGGCCCTTTTTAGCCCCAAGTCCCATGTCTCAAATTTTGGAGGTGTTGCCTAATGACTATGTACCAGTCGCAGGAGATGGCTTGACCATGATAATTCAAGGGTAGTGCCAGATTAGCTTGGCGCCCACACCTTCCCTCAGACCGTATCTCACAGAAAGTGCGGCGTCAAGACTTGTAAATGCATTCATTACATCCAGGCTCGATTATTGCAATTCTGTACTGGCAGGTTTACCGGCAGATCAGATTTCACGCTTGCAGATGATTCAAAACAATGCGGCGCGTCTCATCTTGAAGAAACGAAAGAGAGACCACGTAACGCCTCTACTGAAGCAGCAGCACTGGTTGCCCGTAAAATTCTGCTGCCAGTACAAAATTGCAATTATTTTCTCAAAATCATTACCGACGGCATTACTATTAGGAATACTTCACTTAGCTTAACAATTTTAGCCCAAAAAACTCGTTGCGTACATTTCTACAGGGGAGGCAATCACTAGGGGTGTTGTTACCAGGACACCTGGGGTGGCCTCCCCTCCTTCCTATCCGGTGGCGTGCTCACCATTTCCCGCCAGTCTCTTTGCTTAGCTGCTCAGGACAGGCCGTGTGCACTTTGTGCTCCGGCTTGAGTTAGGTGGATTACCGTTGTGTACTGTGGACTTTTGGGTTTATGTGTTGGGACTTCGTGGATGGTGGATTTTGTGCTTTGTGTTGTCTTTGGATTACCTATGTGGTCTATGGATTACGTGGTGTTGGTTTTCTGTGGAATTACCGGTTGGCAATGGTGAGATAAAATAGCGGTGACTGCCTCTAACCGGTTTCGACCGGGCAGCGGCGGTGACCGGGCCGTGATGTTCGGCAAGCCAACCGGGAGCGCGGTTCTTCTTGGAGGTTCCCCGTTTTCACTTGGTTTAGTTAAATAAATCAATGAATTAGCGCATTAGATAGGCGCTTTACCCAATTGAGATCAGCTCATAGTGCCGCCGAGAACTGAAGCCGTCAAGCACGCTCACGTGATCAAGCACATTCATTTATACACTGTACATAAACACTGAGCATTCACGTGGTGCTAAGGGCAAGCTCAAGCGAGCTACTGAAGTTTTTGGAAGTTCAAATTGTTTTATATTTGAAATTGATACTAGAGCGCACCTTTAGCACTGGTGGCAGGCGCCTTAACCGCTGCGCCACGGACCGCCCCGTTGTTTCGTTGGTTTTTTTGTTCTGTCCTTTGTTACAGTACTCAGGTACGGACATGCACCAAGTGTGGCGCCTTCCAATGACCGAGCGAGGGCCATGGGTCTACCTAACCTGGTCGGGCGGCTCCTCCGGCCAGACGCGCTGTTGATGCGGGACTTGGGAGGAGAAAGATGGTCACAGCTGTGGGCGTTTACCGGAGAGAGTAACCGGCGCCGATCTCACAGCTGAAGTTGAGGAAGACGCTGCAGGAAGGCAGAATCCTACAGATTGAGAATAAAGGGGTCTTCTATCCCCTTCGGTGCCTCGGGAATTCCGCCTTCAGCGGATGATTGAGCCTAACTTTCGGATCGGGGCTTGCCCCCCGTCCAAGCCCGGGCACCAAGAGCTCCACCCCGCCTCGTAGAGACCCCGGTTTTGCTTGACAGCCGACGACGGGATATGTCCCCTAGGCTTGAGTCGGCAATTGGAGCTCGGTCCTCCCGCAGTAGAGACATTGGGCGAGTTTGTCACCCTTCAGGTGAAAGGCAGAGAGAGAGAGCCCAAGCTGAGAGGAGAGTGCCCGCCAGCCTTAGGCCGGACCAGCGCCGTCACCGGGCCACGTCTTCAATGCACCTCTCAGACAGGGACAGGAATGAGAAACACAGAGTGAACTCTACACCTCCACCCCTCCGCTTTGAGGGCCCGGATTTGAGAGAACGGCCGAGACGAGAAGGGAAGTAAAGACAGAATTTGGTTGGCCGAAGCTGTCCATAGGAAGTCGGACATTCGGTCATTAGAGCCAGCTGACGGGAAGTGCATTCCCGTCGCGAGTGAAGGGTCTCCGAGTCGAAGAGTAAAGTCACAGACGAGATCTAACGCACAGGGCGGATCCCCAATAAACGAGGCCCTATTGGGAAGAACTAACTCGGTCAGCAGTCGACCACACACCCACACTCCACCCTTGGAGGTAGAGAGGAACTCACAGCGGCTATGGACCTGCAGTACGCAGGGAGGAAACCTACATGTTCGGTCGGGCGACCGCAGCAGCGGGAAGAAGGACGCTACAGATACCTATTGCCTGGGAACTCCTTCTTCCTTCTTTGCCTCTCCGACCAGCGGACAAGCGCAGGTACGGCGCAGCCTGGGATCTCTCGGTGACGCCGAGCATCAGAGGCACCCGGCAAGAGCGGCCGTTCTTCAGACCAGAGCTTTAAGGGCCGATTTCCTCGGGAGAACGACAGCCTCGACACCGGCGCCGGGATCACGGAGATGGCAGCGGCAGGACGGAATCGCCCTCACTTTCGACACTCGACCTCAGCCTGTTAGATTATGGAACGAGCGTGAATGCATCAACACGGGTCCTGCTCTCTTCCGAGTGGGAGCAGCGTTTCACGGGTCAGGATCCTTGGAGGGGACGAGGGATCAAGTGGAAAACACATCAACAGGCTGGAATTGGAAGCAGCATGCTTCGCTTTCTCGCCGGGAAGCAGCGGCGCACAAGTCAAGATATCCCCGCCTTTGGACGAGAGATCAAGCCGTCAATACCCCAACATGTCGCAGATGAAGCAGGGCGGCTCACGCTCTCTCCGTGGGAAGCAGCGTCTCACGAGTCAGGATCCTCGTAATGGACAAAGGATCAAGCGGACATACACATCAACAGGCGGGAGATGGGAACAGTGGGCCCCGCATTCTCTCCGAGTGGAAGCAGCGGCTCACAAGTCAGGCCATCCTCGTACGTGGACGAGGGATCAAGCCGCTCTAACACTTCTACAGGCTGGAGGGAAAGCAGCGTATCTTGGGGCAGGAGTACGCATAATCTCTGACAGCTCGACAGTGGTGGCCTACATCCAGAACCGAAGGGCGAGGAGGCGCTAAGTCTACACCCGGAGGATGTGGTTTGGAGTTGGGGTAGACAACGGACACGCCTAGCAGACGGTCGGTGCGCTCCAACACATCGCAGATTCGCCGCTCTTTGGACGAAGCTTCTGGGTTCGTCGCGTCATTCCGCTGGCCGTCATCGCCCTGAGAGGAAAGCTGCGACGATGACCGATGCATCGAGTGGCCCAGTGCGTCACGTCGCTCCCTCGCGGACTTAAGGATCTAGCGGAGGCATTGGGCGACCACTTGGCAAGACGGTGGCGGACAACAGAAGTTCTTCTGAAGACTCCCGATGACCAGAGAGGATGAACATCTACTTCCGCCGGAAGTGATGTGGAGTCTCTTCTGGGCGGTACTGTTCCAATGGTGGATACGGAGGCGTGCATGCTGTCGGCGGCTCTCCACAGACTACAGACTCGGGCGCGAGGAAGCGGAAGTGAGACTTGGTCAGGACTGCGCCCGGGGTTCGCTTCCCCCTAGCGGACGCGGGGTTTCATCGAGAGGGTGAAGCCTGCTGGTAGCAAGGGTCTGGAAGACATCTGGGACTTTGCAGACTCGGTTCGTCAGAGCGGGACACGCATGGAGCTAGTGACAGCATTAGGATGGCGTACCACCCCGCAGCCTACTCCTTGGCGGAGATCGCCGGCGACGACGAGATATACAGGGACTTGCTGTTGTGACAGCTTCCAAGCTCGCCCGTCTTGGGGATAACACAGCGGTGGAAGGCTCCGCGCTAGGACTTTCTTCGGGGGACCGACTTGGCAGATGATAAGATGACAGCACAGGATCCCTTGTCACCTCGACAGGATTGTCTCCACTCGCTCCAATCAGCGGTGGCGAGAGGGAAGCTTTGGCTACAGCGAGACTTGGTGATGCCATGCCTAGAAGGAGACCACGGAGGTGAGCCGAGACCCTGACGCCTGACAGGTTACAGTAGGCCTTGACGGATCCCGGACACGGAGACTACGTGATGTCTAGTGTTGGCTTTGACGCTTACTAGTAGCTTCGGCCCTGAGCTTGCAACTACTGGGACGGTCGGCCCTCTGGACCAGATGGCGAAGCGTGGGAGGACCCGGACTCCTGGCTGCCGCAACGCCGCCAACGCGGATTCCAGGGCTTTGGAGGCAAGTCCGACGTACGACCAGCACCCAGGTTTACCGCCTAGGCAGGGAGTGCCTGACCAATAACAGCGGGATAGCAACGGTGAACACACAGGCAGATAGATACATCCGCTGGCTGGCATGATGGCGGGGCAGCTAGGGGCTCGTCAGATGGAAGCAATGGATGACGCTATGGAAGGTACTGATACGCGCCAGCCCCTCAACAATGGCTTACGCTATGGAAGGTACGGGGGCGCTCCAGCTACTCGACAATGGCTGACACTACGGAAGGTACGGGTGCGATCCGGCTACTAGAGGTCGGGGTTCATCGTGTAGCACTTCTGCCGGTCGTGCAGAGATCGGGCCAGCACTCATCGGACATGTTCAGCTCAATGTACGTGCGGATTCCCCTTGGGGCAGGGTCAGCGGCATCGTACTACACCCAGCTGCCTTCCAACTACTCTACGCGTGTGAGGAGTCTCCGATGATAGGCCGGTCCTACTGTAGTGGAACAGAAAGCTGCTTCCTCTGTCGCCTCCAGACCGGATCCACAAGCCTCGATGGGCTCTTTCGAGGAACGGACGCCTTGCATAGCCAGCCACCTTTACATACGGATTCTCCAGTTCGTCTGTTCACTGAAGTTAAGCCGTTGGGGGTGGTTAATCCTTGTTTGGATAAACGCCTGGGAACAACAGGTATGGTGGAAGTCATCTTAACCCTTATCTTGTTCACCAGAGGGTGACATACGTTCGAATAAGAATAGTTAACGGGTAGCACCGGAGTGGCTTGGCGCCGCTAGGCTTCACACTAATCCGGGCTAGCCTTCAAGTAAAGCCTGTGGGCTATTTTCTTATTTCTATTGTATAACCTGTGTATGGCAGGGCACAATTGAAACTGTTAGCCTCAGGCTGATATGGGTTAAGATGCGGCAGCACGTTCCCTCCCCCCAGGACAGGTACATAGGGGCTCCATAAGCCCAGGAATGGCATGGGGATTAGGACTTGATGACCGTTCAGCTGGATCACAGTCCTTTGGAGACACGTGGCGAACCCCTGCCTCAGCTCCGCGTCCGAGACGATCGCAACCCTGGCAGCATCTGTTGGTACAGACACAGAGCAGTTGGCGTGGTCCGCTGAGAGATGGACAGTCAGCACTCACACCAAGAGGCTTCTCGGGTGCAACAGTGGATGTGATTGCAGTGACTCGAGAGTCTCTGACAGTACGGACACGAGGGGCAACTCTCCCCACAGTCCGAACTAACCCCATTTTGGCCGAGTTCGTCTAGAGGTTCCCAAGCAGATCGGACCTCTCAGCATCGTTCAAATTTACCGGGTAGCAGCCACTTGTTGACACCTCGCACGGACCAGCGCCGGTACAGACCTCTCGGACCGGATCGAGCACCGTCATCGGCAAGACGGCTGGCTTCCGCTGACGTTGAGGGAAGACCTAACAGGAAGACGGCTCGTTACAGCTCTTCACAGACCTTACGTTCTGGCAAAGAAGAGCCTCCCAGCATCGGTGCTCCAAGTATTGTCCTTCCGTCCTCTCAGGACAACGGAACAGGATGGCGAATCCCGCCTACAGGACCCCGTCAAAGCGTTTAAAGTTACCTGCGCAGAACTAAGTCACTATTGCAAGGGCGCTTGCGCCTATTCCTGCCCTTGGCTCCGGGCAGATGAAACATATCTGCGCAGGCGATCTGATCCTGGCTCCGCTGGGTGATACGGGAGGCATACAAAGATCTCGCCCTGCACAAACCAAGACCGGGCGTATCAGTGCACATGAAGTCAGAGCAGTGGCAACTGGCATTGCCTTTGACCGCAACAGCGCGGTCAGCGACATTGTGGCAGCCGTGGGTTGGCGGGCTGAATCTACTTTCGCCTGCTTCTACCTATGAGATCTATCCGGCCAGCGCGACAGCCTGGCCTTACTGGGGGACATATCAGCAGCGCAGCACTCCCTCCAGGCGCCTAGCTAAAATTGTCGGGAGTAGGCGCGTAGGGTGGGACCCTCAATTTACGCGCAGAGGCGCTTAGGCGTGGGACAGGTGGCCCAGGAACTGCGGCACCCTCCTCCTATTTGCCATTCTTCCTAATAGTAATGCCGTCGGTAATGATTTTGAGAAAATAAATAAAAAATTTTCTAAAATGTATTTTTTTAAAAAAATACTTACCGACGGCATTACTCAGAGGTCCCTCCCGCCTTCCCCGCTTGCCGCAGTCGAGCTAAGACTCAGAGACTGCCGGGAAATGGTGAGCGCGCCACCGGATAGGAAGGAGGGGAGGCCACCCCGGGTGTCCTGGTAACGACACCCCTAGTGATTGCCTCCCCTGTGGTAATGTACGCAACGAGTTTTTTTTGGGCTAAAATTGTTAAGCTAAGCGAAGTATTCCTAATAGTAATGCCGTTGCTAAGTATTTTTTTAAAAAATACATTTTAGAAAATTTTTTATTTTGCGCCTATTGGCATTTTGACGGATCTCTCCCGCCGTACCTTTCTGCCAAGCTGTCTGTTTATCAGCCATCACGCACCCTCCGTTCCTCTAGTGTAAAACTTTTAAAAATCCCAAAGCTTAACATGAAAACTGTCGGGGAGCGTTCTTTCACCTTTTTAGCCCCAAGGGTGTGGAACTCTCTGCCAACTGAAATGCGGAATCTGCCTACATTGTCACAGTTCAAAGCTCACTTAAAGACTTTTCTTTTCTGTCGGGCATTTAACACTTAGCTCATTTTTAGCTAACTGTTGACTGCCTTTTATTCTCATCCTAGAGGAAGTGAATGTATAGTGTTGGGAAGATATGGGGTGGTTTAAAATAGTAAATAATCGTGCGTGTGTCTGAGAGAGAGGGTGTGCATGCGCAGTGAGTCCAGTGTTTTCCTGGAGAACAGTGCTATACAAGAACTATGTATTATTATTATTATTAATTATCATGGTCAATCCATCTCCTGCTGTAAGGACTCGGGGCTAAATGGGTTAGCCATTTGCGTGTTGGTAGTGGTTTTAGTCACGATGATTCCTGCAGGAATTTACCATAATACTAATGCGTTATGCTTATTGCCTCGTGTATTATAATACTGCTACATTACACATCAAATATATTATGCAAATGACATCAGTGTTTGTCATGGCGGTTTCAGAGCACGCAGGCCTTGCTGGTGGTGTGTGAGGGCGGTGTGGTGGTGGAGCTGGGCGTCCCTGACGTGGACAAGCTGGACACCGCCCACACCTTCCAAATCCCACAGCTGCCCATGAAGGAGTACAAATTCCACAGCATCAAGTCTCGGCTGAGGGTATGCATTTACAGTCAAACCTGTGTAGCGTGACCACCTGTATAAAGGCAACCACTTGTCTAAGCAGACCACCCATTATTGGTCCCACGGTCTTCTGTTTGTTAGAGGTGGCAGAGCATTCGACTCTTGTCTGAAAGGTCATGGGTTCGAACCCAGCTGGGGTCAAAATTTGTACAGACCTCTTTTCGGTGCCCCGTCTTTGAAATCACCTGCATGGTGGACAAAAGACGTTAAGCCCTAAACGTTTTTTTGTGTTTGTTAGTGAGATGACCCTGCGTAAGCAGACCAGCTGTCTGAGGTGACCACTGTGCCTTGGGCGGTCGACTTGCACAGGTTTTGCTGTATCATTATTCTAATCAAGACGTAACAGGAGTGTTCTTGGGTGGGTGTTGGGGTGGGTGATGTACCCTGGATTCCCAAGTGTAACGTGATACAGTAGGATTTAAGCATGTTCCCATTAACCCATTCAGCCCTGACGCACTACAGCTGAGATGGGTTGACCATGATAATTCAAGGGCAGTGCCAGATTAGCTTGGCGCCTGTTGGCGCCAAGCTAATCTGGCACTACCCTTGAATTATCATGGTCGATCCATCTCCTGCAACAGGTGCATAGTCGTTAGATGATGCCTCCAAAATTTGGGAAATATGTGCGCCGGGCTGAATGAGTTAACCTGTTAACCTGAGAAGCAACCCAAAATGCAAGAGACATAGATCCTCATGAGCCCCCGCATCATGAGGAGCTATCCCTCTTGCTGGCACCACTGTGCATCCATGTTTCTTTGAATTATCAAAGAATTCAGAAGCAGCGTCTGCGGCCACTGACAGCAAAGAATTAAGATTGTTGTCTGTACTTGTGACTCAGCATGAAGAGGAGATGGAGAGAAAGCGTATTGAGGAGGAAGAGAAGAAGAAAAGAGAGGAGGAGGAAAGACGCAGACGCATCGAGCGCGGCCTGGAGACAGAATCAGAACACGGGGAGGAGGAAGGTATGAGTGTGTTTTTTTTTTTTTTTTTTTTGGTTCTGAACCAGCAGTGACGCAAGCCTAAAAATGTGGTTAGTCAGCTAGATTCAGAAGTTAGTAGCCAAGGAAAATTCAGTTGAAGAAATTGTTCTTGTGGGCTCGAAATGTTTAGGTTGCTAGCCAGACTGCCATGTAACTCACTCTACCCCAGGACCGAAATCCCCAGATTTTGAAGTTGCCCTCTGAAGCACTGTATTACAATTCTAGAGACAGATCGAGCGTGATAGTTCAAGGGCGGTGCGAGAAGCTATTCTGGCACCACCCTTGAACTATCATGCTTGATCCATGTCTTGCTCTGGTGTGTCAAGGCTGAAGGAGTTAAGCAGCTTTAGTTGTCAATCAAAGCTTTTTTGGAGTCACCTTGTCATCACTACTGGTGTCTCCCGTCAGCACGCGCTCTCTCTCACACATGGCACACACTGACAATCTCTCACAATCACAACACACATATACACACACACACACACATTACACTCATCACATACATACACACACACACACACACACACACACACACACACACACACACACACACACACACACACACACAAAAACACGAACACGTCATTCACTACACAATCACTACAATCACTTGCTTGTTTCAGATCGCCCCAAAACGGCGCCCCGGGAGGAATGGAAGCCTTTCATACCGGCAGAGCCTTCACCCATTCTGCACGCCTTCTATGACACAACAGAGGAAGGATCGTTCTGGCTGTCCATGGTAGGAACTGTTGGACAAAGTTGTAGGGTTTTTGCCTCAGCTAATTGTTTATTCATCAGCGTTTCTAGCAGCACTCTCACAAAACTTCACAGACGCACACACACCCATGCATGCACACCAGCATGCATGCACACACACGCACACACGCAAGCACACACACATGCATTGTATTTTTTGTTGCTGCTGTTTTGTTGTGTGTGTGTGTGTGTGTGTGTGCGTGTCTGTGTGTGTGCGCGCGCACACACACACACACACACACACACACACACACACAATGAAACAGCAGAAACAAAAAGCAAATGCAATCGTTGCATTGTTTACAATTTTTTTTTTTTTGGGGGGGGGGGGGGGGGGGATGACAGTATGACTGTTATGCTTTGGTGACTTCTTAGTACATTTTATGCACTGAAAGTGCACAGTTAATGCTAGAACACTAGAACATTTTCTTGGTTGCCTGTTCCAGGCAATCCCCCACCCAGGTCTGCCCTGGGGGACTTGGGTGGGGTTAGGTATTTTTTAGTTCCCAGGGTCACCCTGGTCAGCCCCACAGGGTGGGTTTTCCTCTCTATTCTGGGGCATGTGTTTCTGTCTACCCTTTGTCCATTCATCTGTATTTGCCTTTTTAAAACTCTCCCTACTGTCTGCACTGCCTGTAGCTCTTGATATTGGATGTGTGTTGCTAAATGGTCTTAGCTTTATTTAGGCCCCATGTGTTAGGTTTATTTAACGTATTTGACCGGCCGGCGACATACATTCAATGTTCTGTTTATTTTTGTTTTTTCACAAGCAGTGCAGGCACGTCCTGAGAAAGCCTTGTTGCTGTCAGGACGTTAAGCAATGTACAATCAATCAATCAATGTTGCAGGCAATGAAGGGTTAATAGGCCCTTTGAAAGATCTCCTTGATAAACGTTCTCAGCTCTTGGCTGTTGGAAGAGGTTTTTGTGCTTAGTACATTTTATGCACTGAAAGTGCACAGTTAATGCTAGAACACTAGAACATGTTCTTGGTTGCCTGTTCCAGGCAATGAAGGGTTAATAGGCCCTTTGAAAGATCTCCTTGATAAACGTTCTCAGCTCTTGGCTGTTGGAAGTGGTTTTTGTTGCGATGATTCCTGCAGCAAGCATCGAGACGAAAAAAACCGCTACCGACGGCCAAAGGGCTTGAATGCCTCACGATAATGCTGGAAAAATGGCTAACTTGTGAAGTTTGAATGTTGTACCAGCATTAGCGAAGATAAATTTAACAAGCACAACCTGCGGTTTTCATTTCAGGGTGAGTTTGATGCTGGCTACCTGTACAAGTGCAAGTTTGCGACGGAGGCAGAAAGAGCAAAGATGGTGCCCGAGCTACTTGATGAGCCAGCGCTGGCTGTCCCTGTTGCCGACTCCAAGGATGTGCCCATAAGCACGATGCGATTCAGGTCAGTGAATATACTAGTAGTATGACGATGATGATGATGACAATGATGATAATTTAAAAGAAAACCACAACAATACTACTACCACTAATACTATGACAACTACTACTAATCAGCCCTTTCATACTGATATGCTTGAAATACATTTGACTGAGAAAGTTCAAGGGTGGTGCTAGAATAGCTTGGCACCTGAGGCGCCAAGCTATTCTGGCACCACCCTTGAACTAAAAACAGTTGATCTGTCTCCTAATCTGTAACGTAGCCTTCACAGAACAATAAACAAATTCTACGAAATCAGCCTCAGGATGTAATGGGTTAATCGGGAAAGGCTTTGTTTTCGTGTGTAGTCCATACTTGGCTTGTAATCAGGTTGGATACAACAAAAGTCGGCTATATATCAACACTTTTTTTCAGAGGTCCTGACAGAAGTCATTCTAATCTATGTAAATTACTTCGCTTGTCACAAACTTTCAAAATAACAACATGAAAGCTTGGGTCCCCAGGCGATTTGTTATCTCTAAGTCTTACTGTAGTAAACATAATAGTAATAATAATAATAATAATAATAATAATAATAATAATAATAATAATTATTATTATTATTATTATTATTATTATACTGTAGTAATAATAATAAAGCATTGCACATTCAGAGACTAAGCACACAGATTTAGCCCCAGGACCCTGCAGCAGGAGGTGGATTGATCATGACAATTCAAGGGTAGTGCCAGATGAGCCTGGCGCCTGAAGGTGCCAAGCTCATCTGGCGCTACCTTGATTTATCATGATCAATCCATCTCCTAAAACGGGTACATAGTCATTAGGCAACACCTCCAAAATTTGAGAAATGGGTCCTTGGGGCTAAAAGGGTTAACCCATCCATATCATACTGCGGCTATTATTATTATACTGTAGTAATAATAATAAAGCATTGCACATTCAGAGACTTAAGGCCCCGCCACACATGCCCGATTTTGAGGCCGATTCTTGAGCAGTTTCGAATCGAAGTGTGATCGGACCGGACTGCAAAAACGTGTGCACTGCCACACATTCCCCGACTTTATTTAGCCGACCGGTTTGAATCAAAGATCAAGGTCGTACCTGTTCAGCGAAATAGCTGCTAGTTTGGACAATGATGATGATGTGCTTCCATTATCAGCAGTTTTACATCATATTCGGGAAGACTGAGCCGGGCGAAACATCGGCAGCGAAGGTGGTTGTCTGATCTTCCGCCATTTGCAAACGGGCTGAAACGACATGCTTTGCGAGACGCGCTCTGATTGGTTGAAGCTTACAATCGTGGCCGATTGGGATTGGAAAAATAGAGCAGTTTCTAAACACCCGATTCCCAGCCGATTGCGATCGGATCGGAATTGGCTTCAAAATCGGGGCACAACCGGCAAATGTGGCGGGGCCTTAAGCACACAGATTTAGCTCTGGGACCCCTGCAGCAGGAGGTGGATTGATCATGATAATTCAAGGGTAGTGCCAGATGAGCTTGGCGCCTGAAGGCACCAAGCTCATCTGGCGCTACCCTTGATTTGTCATGATCAATCTACCTCCTAAAACAGGTACATAGTCATTAGGCAACACCTCCAAAATTTGAGAAATGGGACCTTGGGGCTAAAAGGGTTAACCCATCCATATCATACTGCGGCTAAAAGCTTCCAATTTTTACATTGCCATATATATACAAGCTACATATAGTACTTACAGATAAGGATATAGACCAGTGTCTTTAGTTCAACGGTGGTGCCAGCCTTGTTGCTGTCGGGACGTTAAGCAATGTACAATCAATCAATCAACGGTGGTGCCAGAATAGCTTGGCGCCTAGAGGCGCCAAGCTATTCTGGCACTACCCTTGAACTATTTTAGTCAAACTTATTTCACCCACTGGTGTATTCAGAATGATATGGGTTAAGAGACAGGTGTTCTGTCAGTAGTAGTTTTAACTCCTAAACTCCCATAACTAAATGACTTCCATTCTACAGAATGGAAGTCATTTAGTTCTGGGAGTTTAAGAGTTAAAGGACAAGAACAGGGGATCTCTTCATAAGAGCCGTTCACTGCACGCTCTCGTTCTTTTGCTGACAGGATGTCGGGAGGATATGGGGTCATAATAATGATAATGGAGATTTGTTAAGCGCTTATTCTAAAAGTAGCTCTAAGCGCTGATACAAAAATAAAAAGAGCTAACACACACACACACACACACGCACGCGCGCGCGCGCACACACACACACACACACACACACGCGCGCGCACACGCATAAAGTCCTGTTAACCATTTCTCTGTCAGTAGCGCTTTGTCCACATAACTCCACAAACTTACTCTCTGTGTTTGCAGCGTTTCCGGAGGACAGGCACTTCTGGGCATGGAGAATGGAACAATCCGTGTTCAGACGCTCCAAACTCCGCACACGCTGTCCGATCCTGGCGCCTACTGGATGCTGCCCATGCACGATGCGCAGAGCGGCCGCATCCGATCGCTGGCCCTCACGTACGAGCAGACGCAGATTCTGTCCGTGGGTGATGATGGAAATTTCTTCCTATTTAACTACATGGCCGACGAGGAACTGCAACGGAAAATCGCCGAGAACAAAGCAAAACTTCCGTCCGCCAGGGTGGGTTGAAGTGATCGTTTCTGTGTGCGTGGGTCTGTGATTTTAGACCATGCAGCCTAGAGGTGTAAGGTTCAAATTCATAGACCAGCACAATTCTTATAGGAATAGACACTCTGATTTCAGATGAGACATGATGGAAATAAGGCTATGAGTTGGAACCAAGATTTGCTCACTGGGATATTTCGGCGGTATCCCGCAGCCTTTGAATAAGGCTGCGGGATACAGCTGAAATATACCAGTGAGTAAATCTTGGTTTTGAGTCATAATGTGCATGTTATTCTTATTATATCAGCACAGGTCTCGCTGTATTAGTCTGATGAAAGTTTTACCATTTTCACTGTGATTATCTGATGACTTCCATTAGCTTGCTGCATGAAATTGTTGGGCATACTTGTGTGCAGATAATCTACTCCCCCCCCCCCCCCCCACCCCCCTTTTTTTTTTTAAACCATGGTTAGAGCCATAATGTCCAAAATCACAGATCAGCACAGAATTAGTTTCATTTTATTAGTTAGATGCAAGTTTTTTTAAAACTATTTTAATTTTATTTAATTAAAAATCTTTTATTGAATTCTTTTCATAACTTCAGTGAACTTTCATCTTAGAAATTGTGCAGTATATTTGTGTGTTGGTTTTTTATTTTGGACCTCACAGCGTCTAGAGCTGTAGCGTCCACACATTGTACTCTGTACTTGTCTGTGATTCTGGACCATGTGGTGTAGAGCCACCATATTACTGACCTTACGTCCTGACTCGTTCTTTGCAGAAGAAAGAAGACCTGGCAAAAGTCGTGGACGATATTGATGACCCAAAAGCCTACAGGCGAGTCAAAGTCCATATTTTGGTGCATTTTCCTTTGAAGAGATTTATTCGAGACGATCTGCATGCAGATACTCGGCGAATAGCTGCGTATCCGCATGCAGTCCGTCTTCAACAAATTAACTTTCTGTTGGGTTGATTCATGCAGGAATCACTTCAACAAAAAGCATTACTGACGGCGAAAGGGTTAGCGTGTGGAGTCCTATGATCAAAGCTTGTGTGATCAGCACAAAATAATCAACTTCGCGGGAAAACATTATAATCAGGCTTACCTGATGGCATCCGAATTGATTTCTGATAAACCCATATGTAACTCTCCCTACAATGCATTGCACATGGAAAATAAAGGAAAGACTGCGATAAACGAAGGCAGTATGACGGTGGAAGGAGAAATAACAAGGAAGAAGGAGAAGGAACGAACGGAACGTTCCTTACTGGAAGTTGTGCCAACAGAATTCCGATTCCTTTAACCCATTTAAACCCAAAGCTGCGTTTCCCAAAATTTTAGAGGTGTCACCTAATAACTATGTACCGCTTGCAGGGGATGGATCAGCCGTGATAATTCAAGGGTAGTGCCAGATTAGCTTGGCGTCGGCAGGCGCCAAGCTAATCTGGCACTACCCTTAAATTATCATGGTTGATCCATCCCCTGTTTTGGCTCATCGGGGGTTAAAAGGGGTAAAAAAAAAAAAGAAGCAACCCTTCCAATATTTTTTGCTGTTGTTTGTTTTTCTCAGCATTGAGGATGCCAAGCAAAAGGCGGAGCACGACAAGATGATGAAGGAGGCTGAGGAGAAGAAACGGGAAGTGCGGCGCCACATCGCGAAACTTCGACGCCAGTTCAAGTCCATCCTGGAGCAGAATGAAACCATGCCTCAGCAGCAGCAGCTGAACAGACTGGTGTGTACAAAGAGAGCCGTTTGTGTGTTTGTTTGTTTCTTCAAAAACATTACCGATGCCATGACTACATGGGAGTCATGGCATCGGTAAGTATTTTTCGAAAAAATACATTTTAAAGAAAAATTTATTTGTTTCTTCAAAAACATTACCGATGCCATGACTACATGGGATTACCTATAGCTTACACAGTTTTAGCAAAAAACTTACCATGTGTACCTATTGGGCCAAGGGAGGCTACCTGGGGGTGCCGTGACCCAGCATCTGAGTAGCCTCCCGTCCCACCCCATACGGATAACTGGCTTGCGCCGAGACCCCAGTTTATTCCTTTAGCTTACGGAGTTAAGACGTCTGTTAGCCTACTGCGGTGTTGAGCCTATGGCTGTGTATGGTTCTGCACCGGTTGTATCTACGAGACTTGGTTATTCTTGCTTGCCTCGGAGGCTTAGACCTTTGCCACTTGTGTGCTTCTTCCAGCTGGCGTTGTGCGCCATGTTCCCTGTGCCCTGAGAGACTTGGTTCCGGCTGTGTGCTCGTAGCCTTGCCCGGCGCCATTGGACTGTTGTTCCTTGTGTGCTTCTTCTTCTTCTCTGGTGTTCTCTGTTGGTGCACAGGATGTGTAGCGCGGACGTGCGTTCGCCCTCTGCAGTTTCCCTACGGCTGTGTCGGGTTCTGCGGCGGTGGTGCCTGCGACTTGGAGCCTCTGTTCCCGACAGAGTGTGGTGCTCGGGTGCTTTGAACTGTTGTTACTTCTGTGGTTCTTCTCTGGATGCCTTCGGGCAAGTTCGTCAGTGTTCCGGTTCTCTGGGACTTCCGTCGCGGACTCAGCGCCCTTGCCTGTCGTGTGCAGCCCCCGGCACCTTGGTGTGGTGCTCCCGCTTCTGCGTGTCAGGTTATTCCCTTCCCCAAGCCTCTGCAGGATGGCTAGGTAAGGTCTCGATGTGTGCCAGCGACCGGCGCCTCTGGCGCCGGGCGGCGGCATCACTGTCAGTGTTTTGCGTGCTCGGGTGCACTCGTGACATGGCGTGGCAGCCACGACCACCTGTTTTCTTGATGAGGGTGTTTATTTGTCTTGCGCACCCATACCAGCATGCACATCCACTTTCTTGTAGACACACTGGTGTGCTCACCCACGTTATAGATACACATATTTTTTACGATCACACTGGTGTATGCCCACACATTTTATGGACTTGATGCATACACCCACGTTTGTTTGACACCCTGTGTGCTCGTCGCATTTTTAAGACACACTGGCGATGTCTGTGTCTTGCACACCCTTGTATCCTGAGATGCTAGTATCCATGTTCAGATATATACACAGTGTTTCTCATACCTTGGACTGGAAGAAGAGAAGGTTTTCTACTGCACTCCTGTGCACAGCACACTTTCATGCTGGCATAACGCTATTATACCATTAATTTATTTGTGTAGTCAGCCACTATTCGGCACTGCTATAACTCAATAATTATATAAACGAACACGCACCTTCTGGGGCTCCATAGTCCTTCTTTTCGCCTATGCATATGATAAAAAGCGTCCCTATAGGAAGGCCCTGGCTTGTTATAAGCACTGTCCATAGCAGCTGCGACCGGCGACACGTGCCGTCCCCATTAAGATGCCGTAGAATGGGCTACTGGGACGCTATATAGGTGCTTGTTCTGGCCTGATGTTGCAGTTGTCAAGTCTGCACCTACACCCGATGTGGCGATTTCCTGTGGCCGAGAGTATGCATGCAGTGTGCCTCTCCTGCTCCTGTTGTGCCTCCGGCCGCACCTGTGATGTCTGCGCGCCCTTGGTAGAGGAGCTGGTCCCAGCTCTGGAAATGCTATCGGCGTGGACGTCCACAGCCGTCCCGCAGCCTCACGCATGCCTCAGGCCCCTGACCAAAGAAGACGCACCCACGCTGCTGTTGGGGGACAGCTTACCAGGGATCCCCCCCTTGCGCACCCACTCACTCGAGTCTGGTCCGCAGCGAGTCCACTCGCCCCGCTTTGCGGAAAACAAACGGCTACCAAGCCCTGATGTTGGGGGACGTATTCCCCCCTTGCTCGCCCGCTCGCTTGAGCCTGGCCCGCAGCAAGCTAGCTCGCCCCGCCTTGCGGAACCCAAGCATCACACGACAAGACAAGGAAGTACACCTCCCGCCATCCCGACGCCTGACCTTCGGCATCATCTGGCGGCTCACGACAGGCGACCCCTGGGACGCTCCGGGATGGACACAGCTTGGACCTTGGACACCTGCTCGCCCGTTCAGAGCCCACGTCGACGTGTTCCTTCACGGACTACGGTCTCCTGTCAGCTGCTCTGCGGCTCCACGATCCCAGACCTCAGCGTCGTCACCCGCCCTGCTCCGCAGTCTCTGCCCGTCGTTCCTGCGCTCCCCACCTGGCGACCAGGTCTGCTTTGGGCTCCTTGTTCCTGGATGCCTCGACCTCGACCTCGGACTTCCCCGCACGTCTCGGAGGATTCCCGCTCGCCCCTCGCCGTCGCCCTCCTCGGATTCACGTCGCGGCGGAGCCCGCTGCCTTGCACCCTCAGCGCCGGCCTCTCATGCCTCCCAAGGATGATGACGCCCTCGGCGCTTCCCAGACGATTCCGCTTCAGCGCACCTGAAAACGCAACCGCAGCGGTGTGTGGCGGTCGCTTTTGCTGGACGACCCGTGGATCCTCTCCACCGTTTTCGAGGACCTCCTGCTCTCCTTTCAGACGCCGCCACCCCTGCGACGCTCCCCAGTGTGGACGTCCGCCCCTTCGAACCCACTCAAGGAAGCTGCGCTTCGTGGAAAGATCTTGCGGAAGGATGCCACAGAGGTTGTGCCACCTCTGGACTTCGCTGTCAGCCTGGACCTCTCGGACGCCTACCTTCATGTCCTCGTTCACCCGGCCTCCAGACGCTATCTGCGCTTCGCCTTCGACGGCGTCGTCTACCAGTTCCACGCTCTCCCATTCGGCCTCAACCTCAGCCCCTGGGTGTTCACCCGCCTCATGGACGGCGTCGTCGCCACGGCAAGATGGAGGGCCTCGAGCCCATCTTCGAATTACCGCGACGATCTGCTCCTTCGCAATCAGTCAGCAGCCGCCCTGGAGACGGACCAAAACGTATTGCTGTCGCTTCTCGACAGGCTCGGCTTCATAGTCAACATGGGGAAGTCGGACCTCATCCCCTCCTGCCGCTTCGTTCACCGGGGCATGGAGTTCCTCACCGACCTCAACCTGGTGAGACTGCCGGAATCGCGGGTACAGAAGCTTGCGAACCTGGCTCGCCTGGTGTTGCGTTAGAGTGTGGTTACAGCTCCTGGGCCTGATGAGTGCAGCGGCGGACCTCCTTCCCCTGGGCCGTCTCAACTACCGCCCGCTTCAACTGCACCTGCTTCTCCACTGGCGACCCTCCGTGGGCGACATCGACACCCCCGTCCCGGTTCCCCCCTTGCTCCTCCCCCACCTCCGCCGTTGGACCGACCCTGTCTGGCTCACCACCGGAGTCCCCCCTGTCCTCCCCGCCACCCCAGTTGTCCCTCTGCGTCGACGCCAGCCGCTCCGGTTGGGGCGCACACCTGCTGCCGACGTCGGCCACGGCTTCCGGCAGCTGGCCCCCGGACCTCGCGGACAAACATCAACTGGCTGGAGCTGCAGGCGGTTTGGCAAGCCCTCCTCGTTTGGGAACCGACTCTCGGTCGCCAGGAGCTGCTCGTCCTCTCCGACAACTCCACGGTCATGTCCTACATCCAGGAGCAGGGCGGCACGCGCTCCCTGTCCCTCTGCATGCTTCTCTACCGGCTACTCAGGTGGTGCGAAGATCGCGACATCTCTCTCCGTGCACGACATTTCCCAGGCCACTTGAATGTCCTCGCGGACTCCCTCTCCTGGCGTGGACAACTTCTCCACACTGAGTGGGCACTTCGTCCGGACATCTTTCGGATGATCTGTTCGATGTGGGAGACCCCCCCTCATCGACCTCTTCGCGACGAGGTGGAACCGTCAGCTCCCCCTCGTCGTCTCGCCCATTCCAGATCCCCTAGCCTGGGCAGTGGATGCGCTATCCCTCCCCTGGGACGGCCTCATCGCTTATCCCACGGTCCTGGTCACCAAGGTCCTGCTCAAGCTCAAGGGATGCAATGCGATCCTGTTGCTAGTGGCCCCGTTTTGCTGGACCAAATCCTGGACCACCGACCTTCTGAACTTCGCCACGGGCCCTCCTCTGCGGCTTCCCACCCTGCGCACGATGCTCAAGCAACCGCGCGAAGCGCTGTACCATCCGTGCCCCGAGCGACTCCTACTCCACGCCTGGAGGTTGTGCGGCACGCCCTCACTGCTAGAGGTTCTCGAGTGCAGCGGTGGAAGCTATCGCTGCCGACCGCAGACCCTTGACCCTGCGAGTCTACGAAGGGAAATGGTGAGTGCTAGGGTCCTGGTGCCACGACTATCACCTTTCCCCTACCGATCTGACTTCTCCCCAACTCGCCGAGTTCTTCCTCTGGCTTTTCGCCGAACAGCGCTTGGCACCATTCACCATCAGGGACTACCTCGCTATGATTGCCGACACTTCCGTCACTTGGGCTGGGCTGATCCTGGCAAGTGCAAAGACCTCGCTGACCTGATGGCCCACTTCGGACTGCAGCGGCCGGCCCTCCGCTCCCTGATCCCGTGCTGGGATTTGCCCTGGGTCCTCACCTGGCTTAACTCGAAGTGCTTCAAACCGCTCCCCCTCGCCAGCTTGGCCGACTTAACGCGAAAGGCCTGCTTCCTTCTCGCCCTTGCCACGGCCTCCAGAGTGAGTGAGCTACATGCGCTCTCAGAGCACCCTGCCTGCCCTCAGTTCAGGACGGACGGCTCTGTGCAGCTTCTGATGGACCCAGCCTTCCTGGCCAAGACGTGATACCCCTTGTCCGCCCCCCAGGTGGTCACCATCCAGCCCCTGCGATCGATATACCCAGACAGGGACGCCCGACAACAAGACCTGGTGGGAGTCTTATGTGTGTACTTATGCCGTACCAAGCCGCTTCGCCAGGGACGCTTCCGCCTCTTTCTCCTTCTGTCCCCAGGTAGATCAGACATTTCGGCCCAGGTGATTCGTCCTGGCTCCGATGGGTGATACGCTCCGCCTACCAGGACCTCTGCCCCGATGCTGCCAAGCGACTACGCATCCGGGCGCATGAGGTCAGAGCCATGGCTGCAAGCGTGGCCTTCAAACGCAACTGTGCTGTCCGAGACATTGTGGCAGCCGTGGGCTGGCGGACTGAGTCCACCTTCACCCGACTCTACCTCCGAAACCTGGCAGGCCAGCGAGACAACCTGGCCCTGGTGGGGGACATCGCGGCGGCGCAACACTCCCTCGGTGCCGTTGGTAACCTTTAGCTAAAATTGTCAGGAGTTTGCACTGGGACGGGCGGGTCTGGCTAGCTTGTGGGTTACAACCTCTGCGACACCCCCCGCCTTTTCGCTATTCTCCCATGTAGTCATGGCATCAGTAATGTTTTTGAAGAAACAAATGAATTTTTCTTTAAAATGTATTTTTTCGAAAAATACTTACCGATGCCATGACTCGGACGGCCCTCCCACCTGCCCCGCTTGCCGCTCGTCTGCTAAGCGAATAAACCGGGGTCTCGGCGCATGGGGTGGGACAGGAGGCTACTCAGATGCTGGGTCACGGCACCCCCAGGTAGCCTACCTTGGCCCAATAGGTACACATCGTAAGTTTTCGGCAAAAATTGTGTAAGCTATAGGTAATCCCATGTAGTCATGGCATCGGTAAGTATTTTTTGAAAAAATACATTTTAAAGAAAAATTCATTTTTCTTCGCTTGTTTGTTTAGTGTCAGTGTGAGTTATTTTTTTTATCAGATGAAATGAAATTTTATGTAGATTGAGTGTTCCACCCGTGTCATAATAATAATAATAATATTAGTGCTTATTCTAAAAGTAGCTGTAAGCGCTGATACAATGAAAAAGCTAAAACGCACACACCACACACACAAACAAACACACACACACACACAAAACACACACAACATACAAACACACGCACACACACACACACACACACACACACACACACACACACACACACACATAATGTGATAGTGGTGATGAATTGTCATCTGCAAGAGACATAGATTTTCATGAGCCCCTGCAGTCGCAGGGACTCATGATAATCAATTGCCTCTTGCTGGTAGCATTTAGCTCTGGTGGCTTGCGTAGACTGTGGGAGATCGAATAATGTAATGTAGAGCAAGCAGACTGCGAGCTTCGTTCGTGCAATGATCACTTAACCCTTATCATTCGCAATACACCAGTGTGTGAAATAAGTTTGAGTAAAATAGTTCAAGGGGAGTGCCAGAATAGCTTTTCGCCTCTAGGCGCTAAGCTATTCCGGCACTACCCTTGAACTAAAGCCTATATCCTTATCTGTAAGTACTATAATGTAGCTTGCATATGGCGATGTACAAATTGGAAGCTTTTAGCCTCAGTATGATATGGGTTAATTGAGCACACCTACCCTTTATCGCATGCTTGATTTAGGTGAAGAATTGCTCCCCCACTCCCCCCCTCCCGCCCCAAACCCCCCTCCCCCCAAACCCCCTGTCCCACGCCCCTTCCTTTTCTGTTGTTAGGTATTTATGGATTTATTTTTTGTGCCCTCTGAGTGCACTGCCAGCTTGGAGTAGATGTACGTTACATGAAGACATCATCTTCAAGTGTTTGATAAGTATTTTGTGGGGATTTAAGTTCTTGTAATTACTCATAAAGCGCATGCACCTAAAACGGCCTGATGCCAAGTGTCGACAAACCTTCTGCCACCAGTTAACTTAACATAACGGTTTTTACCCATGGCATTTTTTCTTTTTTGTGGGGATTAAAGTTGGTGTAAATACTCTTTATCATTATTTATTATCAATGGTTTTTTGTGGTTTATTTATTTATTTATTTTTTTAAATTAGGAATTTGAAATGGATCGAGAAATCAAGCTTGAGTTGGAGAGGCAGACGAAGGAACGCGTCACTCTCGTCCGCAAAGAACTGGCTTGGGATTCGGAGAAACAGCGCATGGCTTTGGAAAAACTCCGCAAACGGTTAGAAACAACTAAAGAAATACTTTTTTTTTTCTCTTTTTTTTTAATAGCATGATTTGTATTTTCTACAGCAATTTTCACTGCTAAAGCATGAAGCTTTCTAATGAACTTTCCTCCCAAGCAGGATGTATTGAGCAAATGTCCATTGGCTGACGTCGGTCCTACTTGGCCCAGCACACAGCCATGCCTCTGAAGACTACACATCAGTTCAGGACAGAGCAACCATGATGCAGTTCAAAGGTGGTGCCGGAGTAACTTTTGGCACCACCTTTGCACTAAATTGTGGTCGTTCTATCTGTTGTAGTATTCAAGAGAACCTGTTTTGAGTGACCGCCCTTACTAGAGATCACCTGTCATTAAAGACCATCATTTAGGTGGCTGTCGCTGTGACTGTGGCTGTCGCCACCTAAATGATGGTCTTTAATGACAGTTGGCACATTTTACCCTTCAAGACTTCCCTCAAGAGAGCGTGCCAAAAGGTGGTGGCTCAATACAGGTTCAGTGTATACTCACAAACAAAAGAAATGCAACATTTGTTTCTTCAAAAACATTACCGATGACATGACTGCATGGAAGTGTCTACTACTTACTCATTCTAGCCTAAGAGCCAGTTGTGTAAAAACACAACCCGGGAGGCACTCGGGGAACCCCGAGGGGACCAAGAGTTGTCTCCCTATACCCACCACCCGGAAGCCGGGTACCCATAATCCCCCAGTCTAGTCTACTTAGGCGCACGATTCGGTCGTCTTGCGCTCTGCTCTAGCCTACGGACTTGGGTTTTTCGACCAGTTCTCGGGTTTCGGACTTGCTGTTGGAATGAAGAGCGGGAGATAGGATCGTTTCGTCGGCCCTGCCTGTGCTGCTGCGGGGCTTTCTCGTCCCCACTGCGTAGCGCCTACGCTTTGACCGCTGGTGAGCTGTCCGGTGAGCTTCGCCGGTCGTGCCAGGCGGGTTTTTGGACGTCTCCCACCGTTCCCCTTCGGCGGAGAGGTAAGGTAGCGGGGTTGACCCTCGGCCGGTTCCCGGGCTGGGCACTGGTTTGTGCAGGTACGAACTTTTTCGTCTTCTTCTCACTGTAATCGTGCTCCCACTCACCTTCGGTGAATCGTAGCTAAGTTCCTACGCATTTGTACCTTTGGTGTGGAGAATTCTTTTACTCCATGGCCTGATTAGCTGTTTTCCCGTGCGGGATGTTGGTATAGATACGGGTGATGGATTTAAGCGCACGCGCGTATGCAGGCATACGCTGTGGACAAGTGCTCACGTACCTTAGAGAGTGAATATACGTTCCGGCGGGCAGCTTGGGGGTTTACGCTCCTTGGCTGGGCGGGCCCCGCGTGACATGTCCACATAAAGTGGTGATTTACTGCCCCGGATGTTTTTCTTGTCTTGGGTGTCATTGCATATTGATTTGTGCAGCATGCGGCCGGTGTTGTTTTCCACACACGGTCACCCTTAGCAATGTTGTTGGGGCCTGACTCCTTTTATGACAGGGGTTGGTACATATGTTGTTGCTCACCTTAGCACTTGACGGCGGTGAAGCTACCTCGTTACTGCACTGCTGGATTGCAGACGTGCAGTTTGGTACCTCGCTGCCATCATGACGTATTCGTCTTTTGTGTACAACGGACTGACATGGAGAAGCCACACCGAATGTCACGACTAGTGCGCGAGCGTGGATTGTGGAGGCCGCTGCCAGGGGGAGCGTACTTGAACAGCCTCTGGCAAGGCCCGCTCGGTATGGCAATTACGCACACGTCCGACTTCTTCGGACGTTGCAGTACTCCCTCCGTGCGTGTCGCTACCTGGCCCGACGGTAGATCTGGGCCAGTCTTCCCCGGTGGGAACAGTGGCTACACACGGAATGCACCAGGACACCTTCGGAGGATCGGCGCATGAAACTAGGATCATCCTGTGGAGGGTCTCCACAACGATTTCAGTGGACTAGGGCACAGGGTGGGGTTTTGACCGAGGCCGCTACCCGGACGGAGCGAGCCCGGACACAGCTTTGAGAAGCAGAGAACTCGCCTCACAGAGCCCAGTTCAGGGAGTCGCGCTGGGCGACGTCCCACGTCCAATCTCGGTACCCACTCGTCTCCAAGTAAGCCGCCGGGATCCTGCTGGGGGGCCACTTGCCGGCAGATAACCCGCCTCTCCTCGGAGCCCGGTTCGGAGAGACTTACACACGCTCGTCCGGAGCCTCCTGTCGACTCCCCGGGTGTGGAGTCATCGCATGCTACGTCTTGCCCTTGCCGCCATACGGCGCCTGAGGGATGTTGCCATGGTGGATTGGTTAACGAGCTTCAGGAGCTACGACTCGCCCAGTCTGCCTACAGTTCGAGGAAACACTTACGTACAGCTCCTCTTGGACCATACCTTACCTGGACCGTCGCGCATTTGGTCCACGGGGTCACCTTGCGCCCGCTTACGGGGCGCTATGCCACCAGGAGACCACGTAGCAATACCTGTACAAGCCTCACGTGTGCCTATGGCATAGCCGTTCGCTACGGACGTGCTCGCCTCTTGCCGGTTCTGGCACCGCTGACGCTACATGCCGGACGTTCTTCCTGGCTCAGCTCAGTCATACATTCGAAATTACAGGACCCCTCCCGCAGGGAGGTTCGAGGCTACAGTACGTTATCAAGGCACTTGCATGGCCTCGAACGTCACTTTCGTCAGGGACTGTTCGGTCCTACACTTCGTGGCTACTGGAGGCCAGCGAGACTCCTCGCTCTGCTGGGGGCGTTTTGCGGGGGCACAACTCCCTCCGGGCGCCGCAGCGCCGTAGGTATTCACCTACCTAGGGTCGTCGGGAGTTTGCGTTAGGGAGGACGGCCATTGGGCCCTAAGGTGTGCTGGAGCGCGGCACCCACCTCCTCTTCGCAATTCTTCCATGCAGTCATGTCATCGGTAATGTTTTTGAAGAAACAAATTCATTTTTCTTTAAAAGGTATTTTTTCGAAAAATACTTACCGATGACATGACTCAAACGACCCTCCCACCTGCCCCGCTTGCCGCTGGTGCGCTAAGTATCCTGACTGAGGGATTATGGGTACCCGGCTTCCGGGTGGTGGGTATAGGGAGACAACTCTTGGTCCCCTCGGGGTTCCCCGAGTGCCTCCCGGGTTGTGTTTTTACACAACTGGCTCTTAGGCTAGAATGAGTAAGTAGTAGACACTTCCATGCAGTCATGTCATCGGTAAGTATTTTTCGAAAAAATACCTTTTAAAGAAAAATGAATTTTTTTAATCATCAGAAACACTAAAGTGTTGCATTTATTTTGCTCCTGAATATAGTACTTGTTAGGGTGAGATGGGTTGATAAGAATGCTCGATGCGTTTTCAGATTTAAGGATGTTGTGGAGTGTGAGAGAATCGTCCTCAAGGCGTTCATGACGCCCCACGAAGTGCAGAGCTTCCGAGCCAGCAAGCTGTCGGATGATTTTTACCAGCTGAAGGCTGAGTATGAGCGGAAGAAAACCATGGGAGCCACCAAGGATGACTTTACACGTGACCCCACTCGTGACCTTTTGGCTGGTAGGTGTAGCAATATTCCAGTTAGTACTTGGCATTGTTTTGCACAGCGTCTATCTCCTGCCAGACCCCCTCCCCTCTTCCCCCACCCCCAAGCTCCCCCATCTCTGTCTGGTCCCATTTATATTTTGTTTGCATTACTCTATCTTTTGGCCATCTAATTCATGGGGATCAGGATATGGCACATCATGTTATAGTTGCAGACATGGACGCTGGTTGTGTTTCTGACATAATAATAATAGTAATGCATATTTATATAGCCGCATAACCTCCAAATTAATGATGATCTAAGCGCTTTACCAGATGAAAAATTACAAAACAAAAAGTACAAGAAAATAAAAGCCACACTAAATGACACATATCAAAAGCTCACACACACGTTACCAGATGAAAAATTACAAAACAAAAAGTACAAGAAAGTAAAAGCTACACTAAATGACGCATATCAAAAGCTCACACACACATGTACACACACACACACACACACACACACACTGTTACAAGAACAGTTTCTGCCAAAGATTGCAAACGCACTGGAAATATGTCTGAACATCTTTAATTCCGCACCGAAGATCTCCAGGCATGAAAGGAACATGGATAGGTTGCAGCAAGAGGCATAGATTCTCATGAGCCCCCGCAAATGCGGGGGCTCATGAGGATCTGTGCCTCTTGCAGCTGAATCATGCCTAGATGTTTTTAGCGGTGAAATGGTTATAGTAGCTGACATTGACGCTTGCATCATTGTCCATGGCAGTAGGACTGTGCGTTGATGCTTTTGATGCTGCAGGCCAGCAACGGGCAGCGGAAGGAGGGGGTCCCGGAGCAGACGCCGTGGACGAAGGGGCCGGCTCCAAGGTCACCACGACCTTGAAGGGCAGCATGGGGGAGCGCATCACCAAGGCTCTATCCAAGGTGGAGGAGAAGAAGAAAAAGCGAGCTCTGCGTAGAACCATGGTGAGGTCGCGCTGAGCTCTTTGCGTCGGCATTTCTGACTTTTGCGAGCACTACACAGAGACTTCTTGACCGTTCAAGAGACATAACGAGCATGATAGTTCAATGGTTGTGCAAGAGTAGCACCAGCCTGTACCATTTGACAATGTACTCCCCAGACAGACCCACTGGGGGAGTGCGCCACAGGAGACCCACTCGTGAAGTACACCACAAGTACACTTCTTTTCCAATAAAATGATTAATCTACAGATAGACCCTCTGGAGGGGACAGGTATGCCACAACTATACATAATAATAAATAATAATAAAGGTAATTTGTATAGCGCCTAATCACCAAGGTGCTCTAGGCGCTTTACAATCACAGTAATGAAACAGTGAAGCAGAATACACAAACAAGCACATAAAAAAAAAAAAAAAAAAAAAATGTGTTGAAATGAGATGCCAAGCATCTCATTTGAATAGATTTGTACTTGTGGCGTACTCCCTGAGTGGGTCTATCTGGCGAGTACTCCTGCAAAAAGGTAAAAGAAGCTTTCCTGGCACTACTCTTGAACAGTCATGGTTGATCCATGTTTTCATCTATAGTTATATCCAACCACAGCACATGTCAGCCTGAGGATCCATTCTGTTTTGAGAATAGATTCCCAACAGTTGCTGTTCCGGCAGACTGCACTGGAAAATGTTTCATCTGTGAGCCCTCCGAGAAGAAAAAGATTGTAACCCTTTCCCTGCCGCTGTACGTACACTGCGTACATTTTTGTTTGTGAAATTTTGGTTCATTCAACAACCAAAAGCCAACGCCGTCCAAGGAACATGTATACAAATTTGGTCCCAGCAAGAGGCATAGATCCTCATGAGCCCCCGCTGTCGCGGGGGGCTCATGAGGATCTATGTCTCTTGCAGTTGGATCATGTTCACTTTTCTCAGCAGTGAAGGGGTTGAAGGAACAGTTGTACAGTAACTAAGATCATTTTTTTTCTTTCGTCACTCAGTGGGAGGAGCTGTATGGATCTAAGCCAGACGACAATTACGAAGACCCAGCTGACGTGTCTGCCATCCAGGAAGCAAAGGAAAACATGGGAGACTACAAACTGAAGACGGCCCGCGATTACGTTGTTCCTGACCACCTCAGAATGAACGTGGAAAAAGCACGAGGGCGTCTGTTGATTCTGAAAGACGAGGTGTGCAGAACGGGGGATGAGAAATGTAACCCCCTCGTGCATGGCAGCCACCGGTGCTGTTAACAGTACCGGTGGCTGCATGCACGAGGGGGTTAATATTATACATTTATATTGTGTTGTTTTGATGAATTAAATAATGATTTAAGTTTGGACGTGACGATTACTTCTATTGCTTGGATTACAAAATCCAGACCTTGTCCTTTCACACATAGCGTACGGCAAAGTCCATGGGCTGCACCGCGGACCGGAGGGCTCGAGCGGTCTCCATGCGGAAAGACGGGGCGACTAGGAACTTGTTCAGGGTGGAAAGGTCGATGACCGGACGCCACTTGCCCCCCGGCTTGGGAACGACAAACAGACGGCTGTAGAAGGCTGGAGTGTCGTGTCGCAGCACCACCTCCGTGGCGTTCTTCCGGAGCAGAGCGGCCACCTCGTTGCGCAGCGCCTCGGCCCTGAGCTGATCCGAAGGCACCGACGTCCAGAGTGGAGAACGGCGTAGTGGAGGGGGAGACCGAAAGGACAGCTATAGTCCCTGGCAGACGGTCGACAGGATCCACGGGTCGTCGGGAAACAGCGACGTCCAAGCGGCGCTGTGTAGAGCTAGCCTCCCGCCGACAGGAGACCCGGGAGCGGTCGGCGAAGGCGGGGTCGGAAGGCAGTCAGCGGGCCCTACCTCGCCCGAAGGGATGTCGGGCAGGTCTAGGCCAAGCAGGGGCGGGGGCGTCCAAGGAAACGGGATTAGGCGGACGGGGGCAACCGAAGGCAGGCTGTCGGGGGGGGGGGGGGGGGAGACGTCCACGACTGGTGAAGGGGCGAGCGGAGGGTCTGGAGGACCGCAAGACTCGAACCACAGGCCTGTGGGCTGGAGGAAAGCGGGGCGACGCGGGTGGGCCACAAGTCCTTACTTGACTCCTTGACGGACTGCCAGTGGGGGCCGAAGAGGAGTTCGCTGCCGAGCAGGGCCCGGCATAACTGGTTCTTAATTTCCAGAGGTAGGGAGCAGGCTTGTAAGACCGCATCTCGTCGCATAAGGTCACAATTCGCCGCCGCTGCCATGGCGTTGACAGCGGTGTGGTAAGCCGCACGGTTGCCTGAAACAGCCAAGGCTAGGATGTCGGCTAAAAGCGGGGCGATGGTAGGGTTCCATGCTTCCTCGACATGGCCTGTGTAGCTAAGTCCAAAAATCTCGCCGAAGCGAGGGAATTGCAGATGAGGGTAGCAGTCGGATTCAGGCCAGGAGCGAAGACAGACCGTCGGAGCAGGCCGGCACAGGACAGCGCCGGGGGATCCACCGCCGGGAGAGGGCATGCGAAGGCTTGCGAATGTCCGGCGTACCACTTCTGCCGGAAGGCTATCGCCAGGTCTGCAGGCCACTTGTTGTCTGTAAAGAACCCAGAGTCCCGTAGGGATCCCTGAAGCAGGTGAGCGGAGAAGGCGTCGCGAATGTCTCGGAACCCAGGAGGCTGTGGCAGAGACTTAAAGTGCTTAGCATGAAGCTCGGCGTCCACGAATGCCGAGGCTCTCTTCTTAGTAGGGGGAGAAGGAGGGCAGTCCTCCGAAGGCAGAGAAGCCGCAATGAACCGAGCAGCTTCGTCAAGGGCCCGCACGGTCTCCATCCTGTGTCCGAGTGACGCTGGAGGGATCTCCACATCTTCCGGTGAACGCGAGCGACGAGTAGGGGAGGCGTCAAGCCAGGCTGACACCGAGTCTTCAGGAGCCAGGCTGATGGCGTCATCCAGGCAAGCGGGGAGAACAGAGTTGTCAGGAGCCTTCACAGGACCAACGGGTGCAGGGGAGTGCCGCGGGGGAGAGGCTGTCCTGGGAGCTGGTCGTCGTCCGCTGAGTTGACGAGGCGACCTCCGCGGAGCAGCGAAATGGTGAGAGCCAGCGTGCGAGACAGGGCGGCGATCCCGTGGGGAGCGGGAACAGTGAGAAGGTGGTCGGGTCCGACGTAAGTCCATTGCCGCCCGCGAGGACGAGCGTCGCCTTGGCTGGCGGTCCTTTGGAGCGGAACAACGAAAAGAAGAGTGAGGACTATCATGGCGCAGTGGTCCCACGGTACTGGTCCGTCATCGCTGGCTCCCATCGCGTAGCCTGTCTCTGCGTGGGTCAGGGAAACTACTCGAGTCCGATGAGCTAACCGCCCGAGAACGAAAACGGCGATCAGGATCCCGACAAGGAGAAGATCGTCGTGTCTCAGAGCTGTGCCTGGCGCGTGGGCTGTTTACACGTAAACGTGTGAAAGAAACAGAAATACCCCCACTAACCTGGGATCTAGACGAGGAGCGAGCCATCGAATCAGGTCCGTCCGAGAAACGGGAGCCAGTGTGTCGCTATGGCGCCCCTCTCCTGCCAACACTCCCTTAAACGGACACAACCAAAATTTGGCTAAAATTATGCTAGCTAAGGAACTTTTCCTAACTGTAATACCATCGGTAATGTGTTTTGAGAAAACAAGTACCAATCTGAACACGAGTTTAGAGGGGGTGGCGGGGGCGGAGGGGTTGAAAAATGAACGGGGGTGAGGCTTTCTAACATGTCACAATTACGACTATATTTTTTATTATATTTTTATTATTTACATTATCTTGGTCACAACTTTGGCATACTTTCATTATAATATATCAGGTATCTTTATCTCCATATTGGGTATTTGCCAAATCTAATTAGTACCAAATATTGGTGGCTACCCTTTGCTTTGAGACAGTTGTATAAAACCTCCTGGTACCATTTTTTGGCCCAATTTTTGAGTAAACTTTTAACACATTTAACCCCAAGGTCACATTCAGAAGTTTTGGAGGTGTCACTTGACGACCATCTACCAGTTGCGGTAGATGGATCAGCCATGATAAAGCAAGGTTAGTGCCAGATTAGCTTGGCGCCTTCAGGCGCCAAGCTAATCTGGCACGAACCTTGAATTATCATGGTCGATCCAGCTCCTGCTGCTGTGTGTCGGGGCTGAATGGATAACATTTAAGTAGGGAACTCTCTGTCAACATTAACAATGTGTTAACATTAACAATGTCTACCCTTCTCTTTCCACCCGCACGCAGATCCACGAGTTCAAGTACGAGTTCAACGTGCGTCTGCTGGCGCTGCGTGACAAGAAGATCCGCATCATCGAGGAAATCCGCGACCTCGTGATGAAGCTGGTGGAAGTTCAGACCAACCTCGACTCGAAGAAGCGGCGAAAAGTTCCGCCCATACCTGAGATGCACCTGGATGAAATGCCAGAGAGGTGGGAATGATGGCTGATTTGTGATGGATTGATTGGTTATGGAGTCCAACCAGGCCCTCAGTCCGAGGTTCTAAATATAGCCAGTCTCAGGGAGCAGAAGGCATAGATTCTCATGAGCCCCTGCAGACTACCGGCTGCAGGGGCTCATGAGTATCTATGCCTCTTGCGGACGCCACTATGTGAAATGCTCATTTGCTCTCGATTGGTCCATGATTATCCCATCACTGCCAACGGATGCAGATCGTACTGTTTTTTAAAACCAGTCTGTGCAACGTCAAAGATCCAAAGCCATCAAAAACATGGACACAGAGTGGTTTCAGCAAGAGACATAGATCCTCATGAGCGTCTGCAACTGCGGGGGTCCATGTCTCTTGCAGTTGGGTGGGGTTCAAGTTTATTTTGCAGTGAAGGTGTTAAATGATTGAGCGAGTTAGTGATTAACTGGCTCACTGGGTGTTGGCTATCTGTCTCTGTCGCGACTAGGGAGAGATAGATGAGAGTGAAGGTTAGAAGTAGAGCCCCAAATGTCACGACTAAGGAGAAGTAGAAGACAGATAAAGAATCCTAGTGTCTTGCCTCAAGACAGGTTACAGCTCAGCATAAGCAACACAACACATTTCCTTTAAGCGTACACTTAATCTTTATTATACTAACTATCCTCCTTCCCTTCCTACCCAACCTCCCCACAGACCCTTGCCTGTCCCCATCTCCCCCCTCCCCTTCCCCTTCTAAATAAACAAAAGGAAAAAAAAAAGAGGGAAAAAAGTCAATACTACTTCTACAACGTCAACATTTGTACCGAGTGGAGGAAACAAGCACTTCCTCACACTACGCAGCACTGTTTGCTTCAACAACAACGAAAGTCAGTTTGTTTTTTCAAAATACATTACCGATGGCATTACTATCTGGGAATACACTCTATTGCCTATAGATTTCAGCAAAATTGTGTGTAGCACACAACTGGGGAGGAGACACCGGGGATCCAAGCACTATGACCCCGGGTGGCCTCCCCTTACTACCCTATCCCGGCGAGCACAGGGCGACCTCGTCAGTTTCACTCATAGCTCGACCGGGGACGGTCGAGTTTTTGCCTTTCTCCGTTCTACGGGTTTCAGTGGGTTTTGACTGTGGGCTTGAATTGGAGTCTTCGATTCAGCCCTGGACTCACTACATTCGTGGTTTTTCCTTTGACAATTGGACTCATTGTGACCTGTGCGCCGACCGGTTTTACCGGCTCTGACTTGTGAGTTCACCCTTGGCTTGGCCTTGGGGTTCGACGACGCACGTGACTTGTGCCCGGCTGGTTTGTGCAAGGTGGACTTCTTCGCCGGCGTAGCTGGTTTAGGGCCTTATGGCTTCTTCTGTGTCGAAGACTTGCCGCCGTGCGGGGACTTCCAGTGGCCGGTTGATGCACTCGACTCTTGCTTGCCGTGTTCGGGCTGTGCTTCGGACGGAACGTGTGATGGTGGCGCCGCTTGGACGGAAGACCGGTGTTCGCGCAGGTGGGACTTCTTCAGGCGTGACCGGTCCCCTCGCCCGCTTCGGTCTCCACGGGATCCTCCACGGGTGGACGTACTTCCCTCGGCGCATCGGGCTTTCCGGCCCACAGGTAAGTCCCCTTCTTGTACCGTTACCTCGCAGGTTCTCCCTCCCCTCTCCGAGTCTTCGGAGCAGGGTAGGCGAGTTTCGGAGTCACGCTCCCCACGCTCTGCTTCGTTAGCGCGTGGCTTGAGCCCATTTTGGTTCCCACCCCCCGCTCTGCTTCGGGCGAGCGGTCGGGGAGAGATGAGCGTTCGTCGGCCACCCCCGGCTCTAGGTCTCCGGAGCGGGGACGGGTGACGGAACGCAAGCATAAGAAAGAGAGTAAACGTGATAAGAAATGCTCTCGCTCACGCACCGAGGCTTCGGAACGTGACTCGAGACCGTTAGTAATGCTGCCTCCCCGCTCTGTATTTTCCGAACGGGCAAGGCATGCTTTGCTTTCTTCCCCCCCCCGCCCGCCCCGTCTCGCCTGGGCGGGCCCGGGGTGTGGTTGACTCTCGCCCCCCACGCTCCGAGGAGTCGGAGCGGGGGTCGCGTGCACATAATGGTCCCCTCCCCGCTTCGCTTCGCCTGAGCGGGCTTGGCGTGACCGTAGACTGTCCCCCCCCCGTCTCGTATCGACCGGACGGGCCCGGTGTGACTTGGACCCTCGCCCCCCCCCCCCCCCCCTCGCTCCGAGGCTTCGGAGCTGGGGCAGCGGGCTCATAAATCGTCCCCTCCCCGCTCCGCCTTTCCTGAGCGGGCTTGGCGTGACCCTAGACTGTCCCCCCCCCGCCTCGTATCGACCAGGCGGGCCCGGTGTGACATCGCGCGTCCTCCACGGTCCGACACATCGGACGGGGGGCCGCGTGCCCGGTATTTGTCCCCTCCCCGCTCCGCCTTTCCTGAGCGGGCTAGGGGAGACTATTGGCGGTCCCCCCCCCCCCCCCCTCGCACCGGTTCTCCCGGGCGGGCCAGGGGTGACCAGGCCACTTCCTCGGTATTCCGATCGCGGTTTGTCGCTCACGTCGGCTGCCGCGTGCGGATCCCGACTTCGAGGTGGACCGTCGCTTTGCCACGGTCCCTCCGTCGCCGCGGCGCGCCTCTTTGCGTGCGTCGCGGGCGGCTGCGTCTACCTCGCGCGCGGCGGTGCGGCACTCTCGTAGCCGCTCGCCCCTTTCGTCTTTGCCGCGAGAAGATCAGTTTGGAACGGACGTCCTCAGCCTTCATCCGTCGGACTCGGCCTCGGCGATCTTCTTGCAGGACTCGGCGGCGGGTTCTCCTTCCCGCCTTTTTCCGCTGTCGCGTCGGCCTCCGCCTCGTCAGACGTTGCCGGCCCTTCGCTCGGATCACAGTCGGTCCACGCTATGGGTGAGGCTTCAAGGCTTATCGCCAAGTCCCTACCGCCCGACGTCTGTCCGCCTTCGCCTCCTCCGAAGAGACAGGCTTCGGCCATGGTCGACGCGCAGAGGCAAGTCCAGCGCCGCAAGTCCCTCCCGCAAGCCGGCTTCCGGGACCTCACCGATGCTTCTCCGCCCAGCTGCGTAACGACGCTTTCGGCGACACGGGATACTTTACCGCCGCTCGATCGCCGGTGGGAATCAACTTAAGCTTCCGCCAGGCCTAGTACGCTGGACACTCCCAAGCCTTCGCCTTACCTTTTCCAGCGGTGGATGTGGCGGCCTTACTACAGGCGGGCGGCCGCAGGCTCGTCCAGAACTCGTGGCCTCGGCCTCTCGACAGGATCGCCTCCTTAGCGCGGATCTCGCTGGCGTGCTCGGGTTTGGAACTGGCTACCCAGGCAGCACTGCAGTGCCTACAGGATACGTGGGACCTGGAGGCTCAGTCCCCGCTTCGTGACGTGCGGTCCATCCTGATAGCGGCCAACCGGTCCGCCTACCATTCTTCCGCCACCGCCAGGGCAGCGGCTGCCAAATGCGACCTCTGGAGGAGGGATACCCTTTTGCGCCTCTGCTCGGACCTTCCCTTGTCAGTGAAGACCCAGCTCCGTCACGCCCCCTTAGGGGGTCCTCAGCTGTTCGGCGACACTTGGCACACCTTAAGGAATCTTCCAAGGACTTGTGGCCCAAGCCTGCATCTAACCCAGCCTCGACCCGCTTTCGCGCCCCCCGCACGGCGGGGGTCGTGCCCAGCGGTCTTTCAGGCCCTCCTTCTCTACAGTCGGATCTTCACGAGGTCGGGCCCGTCCATTCCAGGCTACTCAGGCCGGCCCCGCCCCTCGCCCTTCTTGGCCCCGCGGTGCCCGTAGATCGGGCCGCGGTCGGGCTCTTTGACTCGCCCCCGCCTCCGCCCCCGCCTCATTAATCGGGCCTCCCGTCGGCGGGCGGCTGTCGCTCTTCAGCGATCTTGGAGATCGCTGTTCCCGGACGACCCCTGGATTCTTTCCACCGTTACCGCAGGCCTGCAACTTCGTTCCTGTCGCCTCCGCCTCTTCGCTGAGCACCCTTGTGGACCCAGGAACCGCTCGACGGCACACAGGCGGACGCTCTGCGCGGGGAAGTGGCGACCCTCCTCACCAAAGCGGCGACAGAGGTGGTTTTGCGGCAGGACTCTACGGCGTTCTACAGCCGACTCTTCTAGCTCCCAAACCAGGCCAGTTATCGACTTATCAGCTTATCAGCTTGGCCTCGATTCATATCAGCTTGGCCTCGATTCAGGCTTGGCCTCGATTCAGGATGCTTATCAGCTTGGCCTCGATTCAGGATGCTTGGCCCCTCGATTCAGGATGGAGACGGCCAGGACACTCCGTGCGGCCCTCCGGCCGATGGACTTTGCGATCCGCCTCGATCTGTCAGACGCCTATCTGCACGTCCCGATTCATCCGTCGTTTCGCCGGTACCTTCGGTTTGACTTGGGGGGATCGTCTACCAGTTCTGCGCCCTTCCTTTCGGCCTCAACATCAGTCCGTGGGTGTTTACAAGACTGCTCGACGCCGTGATAGCCAATTTCCGTCAGCGCTCCTTGAGCCCGGCCTCCAATTACTTGGACGACCTTCTACTGCGCAACTTGGTCTCCGCAGCCCTCCAGACGGACAGGGATGCCCTGCTTTCCCTTCTGCGTCGTCTAGGTTTCCTACTCATTGGGGAAATCCGTTCTTCTCCCTCTCGACGGTTTCTACATCGGGGGATGGAATTCCTGACCGACCTCAACCTTGCCCGCCTGCCTCTGGCCAGGCGACAGAAGATAGTCGACTTAGCGACTTCGATGGGGATGGGATCCTCCTTCACCGCCAGGGTCTGGCTTCAACTCCTGGGCCTCCTCAGGGCGGCTGCGGACCTGCTTCCCTTGGGCAGACTTTATGCTCGGCCTCTCCAGCTACGTCTCCTTCTTCACTGGCGACCCTCGGGCGCTCTGTTGGATCTAGTACCTGTCACGCCTCGGGCTCGTCCTCACCTCGAGAGGTGGGCGGACCTCGCTTGGCTGGCTTCGGGGGTGCCCTACACTCCCCGCCGCCTCGGTGGTCTCTCTGTACAGAGGCGAGCCAGGCCGGCTGGGGCGCGCACCTGTTACCGGATTTCTCTCGGCCTCGGGCGTTGGCTTCGGGAGCTGTTCGGGAATCACGTCAACTGGCTGGAGCTGAAGGCAGTTGGATTGGCATTCGACGTTGGCAGGAGACCTTGGCCAATCAGGACGTCCTCGTGCTCTCCGACAACTCGACGGTGGTGGCTTACATACAGAATCAGGGTGGCACTCACTCGCCCTCCCTTTGCGTTCTTCGGTGCCACCTTCGCCTCTGGTGCAGGGATCGAGGCATTGCCCTACGAGCCCGCCACATCCCTGGCCACCTCAACGTGAAGGCGGACGCCCTGTCTCGTCGCGGACTATTGCTCCACACGGAGCGGTCCCTACGCCCGGATATTTTTCGCCTGCTCTGCTCTCACTGGGAAACGCCGCTAGTGGATCTGTTTGCCACCAGATGAAGCAGCCAGCTCCCGGTCTACGTCTCGCCAGTCCTGGATCCACTCGCTTGGGCAGTGGACGCGCTCCCCATTCCTTGGGTCGGCCGGATTGCTTACGCCTACCCCCCGGCAGTCCTCGTTCCGAAGGTACTGCGGAAGCTTCTAGGATGCTCGGCGGTCCTCCTGCTGGTGGCCCCCCTTCAACTGGACCAAGAGCTGGACCACGGACCTCCTCGCGCTTGCGACGGACCCTCCTCTGGAGCTTCCTACCCCTTCCACGATGCTCAAGCAGCCCCGTCAGCGGCTTTTCCATCCGTGCCCCGTACGCCTCCGCCTACACGCTTGGAGGTTGTCCGGCACGCCCGCGCCGCTAGAGGTTCTCGGATGCAGCAGTGGCGGCAATTGCAGCAGCCCGCAGACTCTCTACAAGGAAGGTGTACGAAGGCAAGTGGAGGGTCTTTCAGACCTGGTGCACCTCCCATGGGCACCCTCCCACTAACCTAGCCTCCCACCAACTGGCGGAGTTCTTCCTGTGGCTCTTCGACGACCGGGGCTTAGCCCCGGTCGCCATCAAGGGCTACCGCGCTACGTTCGCGGACATCTACCGTCACCGGTGTCTTCCGGACCCAGGCGCCTGCAAGGATCTGTCGAATTTCTGGCTCACTTTGAACTCCGACGTCCGGTTTCACGTTCCCTAGTACCCCGGTGGGATCTTGCCTGGGTACTGACGTGGTTGAATACGGACCGGTTGAGCCCCTCCCCTTGGCTCGGTTCTCAGACTTGACCCGGAAAACCTGTTTCCTTCTGGCTCTCGTTACAGCGTCCCGAGTCAGCGAGCTTCACGCGCTCTCGATGCTCCCAGCCTGTTTGCGGTTCGTTCCGACGGCTCTGCGCAGAGGCTCTCCGATCCGTCCTTCCTGGCCAAGAACCGCCGCCCGCGGCGGCTCCTCAGGTGCTAACGATACGGCCCCTCTGTGGAGCGGACCTCTCCCCTGGATCGCGGCAACAGGACCCAGTGCGGGCGCTAAAGATTTACCTGCGCCGCTCTCAGCCGCAGCGCCGGGGGCGCTCGCGCCTCTTCTTACCTTGTCCGCGGGCAGACGCCACATCTCGGCCCAGATCGTGTCATCCTGGCTGCGGTGGGTGATTAGGTCAGACTACCTAGACCTCTCCCCACGCGGCGCTGAGCCTTTACAAATCCGGGCGCATGAAGTGAGAGCTGTAGCCACCAGTCTAGCCCTGGACCGCAACTGCTCGGTCAAAGATATTTTGGCAGCGGGTGGCCGGCGCTCAGACTCCACTTTCGCACGCTTCTACCTTAAGAGACCTATCCGGCTGACGTGACTCCCTGGCACGGGTGGGCGACATCTCCGCGGCCCAGCACTCCCTCCGAGCGCTGCTGGCGTCTTAGGCACATCATAGCTGAAATCGTCGGGAGTTCTCTCTCGAGGGGGCCGGCGGAGTGGTTGGGTTGTGGTTAGATACGGCACCCTCCGCCTGTTCGCCATTCTCCCAGATAGTAATGCCATCGGTAATGTATTTTGAAAAAACAAATGAATTTTTTTTCTAAAATGTATTTTTTTGAAAAATACTTACCGATGGCATTACTCGAATGGCCCTCCCGCCTGCCCCGCTTGCCTCTTGTGGCTATGTGTGAAACTGACGAGGTCGCCCTGTGCTCGCCGGGATAGGGTAGTAAGGGGAGGCCACCCGGGGTCATAGTGCTTGGATCCCCGGTGTCTCCTCCCCAGTTGTGTGCTACACACAATTTTGCTGAAATCTATAGGCAATAGAGTGTATTCCCAGATAGTAATGCCATCGGTAAGTATTTTTCAAAAAAATACATTTTAGAAAAAAAATTCATTTTACAGTCCTCAGTGCTGACAGGTAAAAAAGTCATTTACAACGTAATTGTTCATACACAGGAATCAAGACACTACACCAAGGCAGAGTGAGTAATTGATAGGTGAATAGGAATGGGACCACTGTGGTGAGACGACGAACGCCTATGGATCCCTTCCGTCCAGCTTCCTTTAATGGTCCTTTAGCTTTGCAGGTCTCATTCTCTCTCTCTCTCTCTCTCTCTTTGTGTTCCCCTGGCGCTTGGTCTGGCCGTGATAGTGACAAGGCGGCCTCGGTGGTATAGGTGACCGTGTGCAACCCACGCCGACACCCGGTCCAGCGAGGCGTGCTTGGTCCGGATGCACGTTGGCCCTCCAACCGGTCCCGACCCTGAAACCAGTGCAAAACAAAAGCAGGAGCCTAAACGGCCCTGTAAGTAACGTAAACTAGTGGGTCTTTAAAAAACAGCTAACCTCCCACACCCACCCTGCTTGGTTTACAATAGCACTACCAACTAACCATTCAAGCACTTGACCTTCACCCATGTGATCTGTGCTTTCCAAGCCCTTCCAAAAAATTACATATAAACCTTCCTAAAAGTCTCTGCCCTTCCACAACAAACCAATACAACATTTCGCTAACCAATTTACAATAACTAATAATTAAATAGCACCAAAACAATTTCCCTTTGCCACCCATTGTGTCCCCCAACCACCCCTCCCCCCCCCCCTCCCCCATGATACTTCTACTCCTAACACATAATACAAAACACCCATAACACACATAACATAACCTAACGAATGCACACGGGATCTTTTGGCACTTACCTCCTCTGAGACTCGCTATACGTGCTGCCACCCGTAGGCAAACCAACCCCAGTCTCCGGCCACCAGCGACCCCGGGACATGGACACCCTCAGACAGTTGCTGACTCCCAACAGTCAGCTAAACAGGACAACTTGATCCAACCGAGTACAGCTGCTAACTGGACACCCTCAGACAGTCGCTGACTCCCAACAGTCAGCTAAACAGGACAACTTGATCCAACCGAGTACAGCTGCTAACTAAGATATCATTCCCTTGCCTGCCGACAAGGGAAACTCTGCAGTGAACACACTGCTACGTACAACTAGCTTGCCCCGCATGTGCAAAACACAGAACACTAGCCCGTCTCTGCCAACTCGTAAACAACTCACTATTTCTGCCTGACCTGTGTTTCGGTAACTTTTGACTACCACTGTCAAAACAGTCACTAACCGTGACAGTCTCTTTGGTTGATTTATTGATTGGTTGGTTGGTTGGTTCGTTGGTCAGCTGGTTGAGTGATTGTTTGATTAGTTGGTTGACTGGTCAGCTGGTTGAGTGGTTGGCTTGCTTAAGCAGGTCTGTGATTAAGTAAGGTCCTTCTATGCACCACTTGGGAGCCTGACATCTGTCCGTTACCTGCAATATAATGATGCAGGTACAGTCCAAACTGTGTAAGATGAGCAAAGCACTATCAGAAGCGGTCACATTAGACAGGCGGTCTCCTTACACAGGGTCATCAAAGTCATTGCGAGTTGCACCTGAGGTGGCGAGACAAATTTTCCTGTACGTGGTAACATGTATTTGGAACAATAAAGTTATTGATTCATTGAAGTAACAAAAAGAAGACCACAAATGGGTGGTCTTCTGAAACAGGTGGTCACCACAACAGGTATGACTGTACTATGCAGAGCCAGACATTACTCTCAATTTTGGTTGTTGGGCAGGCGTCTTGAGTATACGCGTGACACTCTCATCAAGTTCAAGCAGGAGATGGTGGACAAAGCCGCCGAAGCCAAGAAACAGGGCGGAGATTCCGGCTTCGGGGGCGGCTTCGGAGGAGGGCCTGGCTTCGGTGACAAGGGGGGCGACAAAGGGGTGAGTGATGTGTGTAGCATGCGTCGTGCTTCACCGCTGTTTGCTAGGTATGATGGGACATTGACACTGCCGAGAAAAACAAAAAACTGACAACCACACAACTGCGAGAGGTATAGATCCTCATGAGCCCCCGCGTTCGCGGGGGCTCATGAGGATCTATGCCTCTTGCTGATACCACTTTGTATCTATGTTGCTTGGAAGGCTGGGGCTCCCTGGCTTTGTTTCAACAAGATTTCAGAAATATATTCTGCGGCCATGGCCAGTGACTGAGCTCTCATTATTTCTTTTTGGCTTTGTCTTGAGATCAGGCAGGAAAGCAGGCGTCGTTCATGAGCGGCGGGGCCCAGAATGCTGTTGAGCGCGATGAGACAGAGGTTGACCTGCTGGAGGAACCAGAGGATGAGTTGTCCCCCTTGGAGAAAGAGTTGATGCAAATGGAACAGATCAGGTGATTATTGACTGATTTGATTGATTGATTGATTGATTGATTTTTAAAAAAAAAATTCTTTCCCTTCAAATGAGTCAGTTGTATTGTCACTGTTCCAATTTTCCCCCATCTTTGTGGAAACACAGTGAACAACACCCAACAAAGGCATTATTATTACTTATTTAATTAGATTTTGATATTTTATCCATTTATTTATTATTGCATATTTATTTATTTATTTATTCCCATCAAATGAGTCTGTTGTATTATCACTGTTCTCATTTTTCCGCTATTGTAAAGTGAACAACTCCCAAATGAAGGCATTATTATTGATAATTTATTATTAAAAAAAAAAAATGTTTAATTAATTCATGCATTCATTCATTTATTAATTATTTATTTTCATTATTTATTTATCTATTTATGTATTCATTATTATTTATTTCATTATTTATTTACTTATTTATTCCAATGGAATGAGTCTTGTTATATTATCACTGTTCCCATTTGTTTTGCCATCACTGTGGAAACAGCGTACAGCACTCAAAAACGCAAGAGGCATACATCCTCATGAGCCCCTGCGAATGCAGGGGCTCATGAGAATCTATGCCTCTTGCTGGCCTCCGCATTCATATCTATGAGTATGTATGAGTGAGCTTGCACTGGTTTCAGATACATTGTATGCCATTTCTGGCTCCTGCTAGTGATTGGGGGTAACCACGTCAGTGGAGTGGACATGCTTAAACTTGAGCTCGTTTAAAATTTTGTAAGCAGCCAATGGTTCTGTAACAGTATTGTCCGTGCGCAAGAGGTGAATTGAATTTTTTTCCCTTTGGATTGTACCTGACGAAAGTGCATCATCTTCAGATTTAGCGCAGCATTAATGTGACCCGCTCTGACAAGCCCAGGACAAAGTGTAGTTTGGGGCATTTTGATTGGTATAATTATATCAGACAGCTTTCTTTTTATATATGATAATGTGTTTTGTTTTCATCCCTATGTCACATGACCAATCTCTTAGCACAAACCGTACCACTTCCCCGACACAGTGACTGTGTTTTTTACAACACTTAACAGCGTGTGCATGTGTGTACTGTGGATTAGGAACAACGTGCTTTTCACTTTAATGTTGTAGTTTTATTATTATTGCTTCAAAAATGAGTAGGTGTGTAGTTATATACTACTTAAGTTATAATTAAGGTGTGGTGACTGTTTATGCCGGAGAGAATGTCTGTCTAATAGCCGGCGCTGTTCTATAGCGACGGGCCCCCAGGTAGCAACTGTGGAAGTATAATTTGTCTTTTTGTTTTGTTTATGCATATTTTTTATTTTTTAAAAAAATTTATTTGTGAAACTAGTCCCAGCCAAGCAGGAAGTGTAAAAACATATTACGTGTTTAAGAGATACTATGATAGTGCTGTCCTTAGTTTGCTTTGTGTTAGCTTTGCTTTGTGTGGAGGTTCAGCGGGTCGGGTTGGGGCCGCTGGTGCCGGCCATGAGATGCCTTGGCGACGGGCTTCACCCGTCCCGAGCCATTGTCCATTTGTTGTTGTAAATGTTGTGTGAGTTTGGGTGATTGCGAGTTGCACCTGAGGTGGCGAAGCAAATTTTCCTGTACGTGGCAACATGTATTTGGAAGAATAAAGTTTCTTGACTTGACCATGTGACCTCGCTACAAAAACCCTTGTAGCGACTAATGGCGGACTTTTTGTAGCCCTCTTTCTGACGCGTCTTGGATGCCAGTTTTGTTCTGTAAAAGATCACCAAAACGTTTTAAAGTACAAAGTTACTTAGTGCTGTTCGAAACTACAGGCACACTACTGGAGACGGCAACGTCATGAAAGATTTTAGATTACGTCATATGTCTATTATGTATAAATGTATATTCCTTTGACCTCAGTCATGTCTGGCATGATCCAGGTTGTTAGATTTCTTCTTGATTTCTTTTACGAAAATAGTGGAGGAATGAAAACAACTATGGTATTGATAGCAAGGGTTTGTTCAAAGGATGATTGTACCCTGAAGGCCTTCGGGGTACAATGGTTCTTTTAACCTCCCGAAGACCTACAAGGGTCCTCGTAGCAAGCCTCTGCTACCAATAACTTATAGTAAGCCAGTGTATTCCAGAATAATTGTCATTTTCTGGCTGTTGCCGCATTCGCGCTCAGCGACTGTTCGCATTTTGTCAGAGCGGGTCACGAATGGTCTTTATTATTTAAAAAATATATCTATATATAATTATCTCTTTTTTCATCTGTCAAATTCTAGACTGGAGTATGAGCAGTCAAGCCTGCTGGCTCGCATCGAGGAACTGGTGCGCAACTTTGACGCAGAGCTGCGTATTCTACGTCACGAAAAGTTTAAGATCGACACTGTCATGACAAATGCGGACCTCAGGTATGCATGGAAATGCTGTATCAGACTTGCAATAAAACATACTGTTATTATGTATATTGTTTGTTAAACTGACAATACTCATGAAAGTGTCATGGTCCGTGGACGTTTCCTAAAGCAGGCAAGGCATGTGGCAGATCCTGGAGCGACTTGGCTGTCCCCCAAAGTTCCTCAACATGATTGTCCAGCTACACGAGGACCAGCAAGGTCAGGTCAGACTCAACAATGACCTCTCAGAACCATTCCCCATTCTCAACGGCGTAAAGCAGGGCTGCGTGCTGGCACCGACCCTCTTCACCATCTTTTTTAGCATGATGTTGAAGCAGGCCACAGTGGACCTCGATGATGACGATGCAGTGTACATCAGGTATCGTCTCGATGGCAGCCTGTTCAACCTCAGACGACTGCAGGCCCACACGAAAACCCTAGACCAACTGATCCGTGAGCTGCTTTTTGCTGATGATGCTGCCCTCGTTGCACACACAGAGAGAGCCCTGCAGCGCATCACGTCCTGCTTCGCAGACGCTGCCCAGCTCTTTGGACTCGAGGTCAGTCTGAAAAAGACAGAGGTCCTCCATCAGCCGGCACCCAAGACAGTGTATCGCCCTCCTCACATCACCATCGGCGAGTCTGAACTAAAGTCAGTGCACCAGTTTACTTACCTTGGCTGCATTATCACGTCGGACGCCAAGCTGGACAAGGAGCTTGACAGCAGGCTGGCAAAAGCGAACAGCGCTTTCGGGCGACTTTTCAAGCGGGTGTGGCACAATCAACAGCTGAAAACAGGCACCAAGATCAGCGTGTACAGAGCTGTGGTCCTCACCACCCTGCTGTATGGTTCCGAGTCCTGGGCCCTCTACCGCAGCCAACTACGACTCCTCGAACGCTTCCACCAGCGCTGCCTGCGTACCATCCTGGGCATTCACTGGAGTGACTATGTCACCAATGTCGAGGTCCTTGAACAGGCTGAAACCATGAGCATCGAGGCTTTGCTGCTGCGGACACAGCTCCGCTGGGCGGGGCATGTCTCCAGGATGGAGGATCATCGCCTACCAAAGATCACCCTGTTCGGCGAGCTTGCTACTGGACACCGTGACAGAGGGGCACCAAAGAAGAGATACAAAGACTGTCTCAAGAAGTCACTTAGTGCCTGCCAAATCGACCACCACCAGTGGTCTTCGCTTGCTGTGGACCGTGACACCTGGCGCTCCACTATTTACAAGGCAGCTGTCTCCTTTGAGGACTCTCGCAGAGCTAGCCTTAAGGACAAGCTGCTCAGGAGAAAGAACAGAGATGCCGCAACTCAGAACTCTGGCCATACCTTCCCCTGCAGCCACTGCGGTCGAACCTGCCTGTCCCGGATTGGCCTCCGCAGCCACGAACAAGCCTGCAGACGTCGTGGGCAACTCCTATAAAATCTTCGTTCGCGAAGTCCAGCCAGCCATTCCACTCATGAAAAGAGAATGTGCAAAAACTGCACAGCAGTACAAATAAACGGTAACAAAATCAGCAGCAACAACTACATAACGAAAACACCATTTGAATGTACAGCGAAGCTTGTTCTGTGCCATCACCCCTTATTAGATTCCACAGCCACCTAAAGTATAGTCTATAATGACAGGTGACAGTGTCTGCTCTCCAAACCTTCTCTTGAGAAACCTCGGGTCCTTTAACCCATATCATACTGAGGCTAAAAGCTTCAAGTTTGTACACTGCCATATGCAAGCTACATTATGGTACTTACAGATAAAGATATAGACCAGTGGCTTTAGTTCAAGAGTGGTGCCAGAATAGCTTGGCGCCTATCGGCGCCAAGCTATTCTGGCACCACCCTTGAACTATATGTCAAACTTATTTCACACACTGTTGGATTCTGAATGATAAGGGTTAACCCATTCAGTGCCAAGAAAATGTGAACACCACCCAACTGCAAGAGGTATAGATCCTCATGAGCCCCTGCACCCCACCCGGGTTTGCCCTGGGGGACTTGGGTGGGGTTAGGTATTTTTTAGTTCCCAGGGTCACCCTGGTCAGCCCCACAGGGTGGGTTTATCTCTCTATTCTGGGGCATGTGTTTCTGTCTACCTTTTGTCCATTCACCTGACACCCCACCCGGGTCTGCCCTGGGGGACTTGGGTGGGGTTAGGTACTTTTTAGTTCCCAGGGTCACCCTGGTCAGCCCCACAGGGTGGGTTTCCTTTCTATTCTGGGGCATGTGTTTATGTCTACCCTTGGTCCATTTACCTGTATTTGTCTTTTTAAAACTCTCCCAACTGTCTGCACTGCCTGTTGCTCGTGATATTGGATGTGTGTTGCTAAATGGTCTTAGCTTTATTTACCCCCACCCGGGTCTGCCCTGGGGGACTTGGGTGGGGTTAGGTATTTTTTAGTTCCCAGGGTCACCCTGGTCAGCCCCACAGGGTGGGTTTTTCTCTCTATTCTGGGGCATGTGTTTCTGTCTACCCTTTGCCCATTCACCTGTATTTGCCTTTTAAAAACTCTCCCTACTGTCTGCACTGCCTGTAGCTCTTGATATTGGATGTGTGTTGCTAAATGGTCTTAGCTTTATTTAGCCCCACGTGTTAGGTTTATTTAACGTATTTGACCGGCTGGCGACATACATTCAATGTTCTGTTTATTTTTTTTTCACAAGCAGTGCAGGCACGTCCTGAGAAAGCCTTGTTGCTGTCGGGACGTTAAGCAATGTACAATCAATCAATCAATCTTAGCTTTATTTAGGCCCCATGTTGTAGGTTTATTTAACGTATTTGACCGGCTGGCGACATACATTCAATTTTCTGTTTTTTTTTTTTGTTTTTTTTTCACAAGCAGTGCAGGCACGTCCTGAGAAAGCCTTGTTGCTGTCGGGACGTTAAGCAATGTACAATCAATCAATCAATCCATTCACCTGTATTTGTCTTTTTAAAACTCTCCCTACTGTCTGCACTGCCTGTAGCTCTTGATATTGGATGTGTGTGTTGCTAAATGGTCTTAGCTTTATTTAGGCCCCATGTGTTAGGTTTATTTAATGTATTTGACCGGCTGGCGACATACATTCAATGTTCTGTTTAGTTTTTTTTTCACAAGCAGTGCAGGCACGTCCTGAGAAAGCCTTGTTGCTGTCGGGACGTTAAGCAATGTACAAGCAATCAATCAATCATGAGCCCCTGCAGTTGCAGGGCTCATGAGGATGTACGCCTCTTGCTGACACCACTTTAGATCCGGATTCCTGGGACGGCTAGGTTTGTCTGTGCTGAATTATTGAAGATTGCAGAAACACGGGCGGTGTCAACTGCCGCTGAATGGGTTAAGACCAATGTTTCTTGCGATAAAGGAGGTTCCTCAAAACAGGTTTGACTGCATCTGATATCTGTAACGTCCGACATTACAGGGGAAGATGACTGCACACGTACATGTTTTTGCCTGCAAGTGATTGTTAGCTTGTTGATAAAAAAAAAAATCAGTACATTTGAACTTGTCTTCTTCTTCTTCTCGAACACCGTCACACTTGGAGTTTGGCTGTCAAAATGTAATCTGTGGTCTTCTGTAGCGCCTCCACAGGCCTGTACAGTTTCTCTTGTAGAGTGGTGGCCATATCTCCTCCCTCAGCAGCTGGTGGTAGTTGAACTTGTTATGAGCAACCTCGGGGCGGTTCATGGCACAGCGGTAAAAGTGCCTGCCACCAATGCTAGAGGTGCGAGGTTCTATACCCGGTCCCAATGTCGGGCTTTTCTCCTCTAGTAAGTGTCCCTGTTAAATCAGGCGGACCATCGAGGGTTCTTCCTCCGGGTACTCCGGCTCTTCCTCCCCCATGACGTTGGTATCAATTTCAGCCCACTTGATTTCAAATATAAATGATTTGAATTTCCAAAACTTCAGTAGCTCGCTTGAGCTTGCCCTTAGCACCACGTGAATGTTCTGTGTTTATGTACAGTGTGTGAGAGAATGCGTGTGATTCACGTGAGCGTGCTTGTTGGGCTCAGTTCACGGCGGCGCTTTGAGCCGATTTTCAATTGGGATAAAGCGCCTAGATTTTTTTTCTCTCTTTCTCAAGAGAATTAGTCTGGAAGGCACAACGTGTCACCTGTCATTTCAGACCATCATTTAGGTGGCTGAAGCCACCTAAATGATGGTCTGTAATGACAGGTGATGTCACATAAAAACGGGTCATGCTGTACTGTTTTTTTGTATCAGATGGACAGGTGACCCTATTTGACGAGCCGATCATTATTTTGTCGGGTGTTTTAGGCAGGTGACGCTGTTTGAGGAGCTGGTTCTCCTGAAGGAGTACGAGAAGAGTGAGGACGTGCTGGCGGAGAAAGTCTCCAACAAGCAGCAGGAGAAGCTCGACATGCAGAACAAGGTACGGCCGGAGTGTGATAATTTAAAAACTAACAATAAGTGTGACCCTGCATAGGAGACTGTGGAAGAAGTCAGAAAAAGTAACAATGAGTTAACCCTTTGCATATCGGTAGTGATTCATCATCGTGACAAAAACCGCTACCAACATGCAAAGGGTTAAGATTTTCAGAATCCTCCGACTTTCCTGATTGTCGTGCAAAGAACAGACTTGGCATATCTTGAACGGTTCCAGTTTTGTGTGTTTTTCAAATTCTGTTTTTGCATGACGATCAGGAGAGTGAAGATTTTGAACATACTAATAATACTATGTTTTTTTGTTTTTTTTCCAAACTACCATTACATTGGGGTTTCCTGCGCAGCAGGGTAACAAATTTCTTTTTTTCTCGGTCTTTTGTCTATGTTATGACGAAGGTTTGTTCCATACATCTGATGGGGTGCAGGAATCTTTCATTAAGTGCCGATTTCTCGCCATGCTGCATGTGTATATCTTTTGTGATCTGTGATTTTGGACCTAAGGATCACAGACTGTTATACTGTACAGTCATCTTTGCTTATAGGTGGGATATAACAAAGGTTGGATATGACTTTACTTTTTCAGAGGTCCTGACAGCAGTTTTCCTATGTATAGTACATACCTTATGAAGAACTGTGGATATAACTACGAGAAACATTAGTACCCTGGAGAAAGGTTATGCCACAAGTTTACTGTACAATTGTGAAATCTTGTATATCATTACTCGTTTGTCTTTTTTTTAAAAAAAAATCTCTGTATATAATTGTTAAATGCATGCAGGTCTGTGATTTCAGACCTTACAGCCGAAAAGCCGTAAAGGTCCGAAATCACAGACCTGCAGACATGTCGGATCTTGCCACATTCGTTAACATCACCCTCGTTTATTTTCTCTGTCAGATTCTGGAGGTGCAGGCCAGGCTGGAAGGCAAGCGTAAGGACATTGAAAAGCTGCAGGAGAAAGAGCGGGCTGTTCACCAGACCTTCGTCCAGTCGCTGGGAGAAAACAACAAGTTTGCCGACTACCTGACGAAGGTCTTCCGCAAGCGTATCAAACGCACCAAGAAGAAAACGACCGAGGGAGAAGGTACAGGACTGTTGTGGTAAAACGTCGTAGGCTTAGTGCCTGACTGACACCCCCACTCCACACACTACCACCCCCCCCCCCCCCCCCCCACCACGCCCCCCCCCCACCACGCCCCCCCCCCCCCCCCCCCCCCCCCCCCCCCCCCGTTCACTTGTTGTTAGTTTTGGATTGTATAATGTGAAATGTTTTTGTCAGCGGAACCAAAGACAAATTTCCATAGTATGGACATTAACCCTTTTCATCCTGATACACCCGTTGCATGAAATGAATTTGACTATGGCAGTTCAAGGGTGGTGCCAGAATAGCTTGGCGCCTCAGGCGCCAAGCTATTCTGGCACCACCCTTGAACTAATATGGTTGATCCATTTTGTAATCTGTAATGTAGCCTTCATTGGGCAACATGCAATTAAAAAAAAAAATCAGCCTCAGGATTTAATGGGTTAAAGTGTATTGTGTTGTGTTGGTGTGTTGCGTTGTGTCCTGTCCCGTCTCATCCTGTCCTATTGTTGCTTTGCATCGTTATGGAGGCAAACCCACCCTACCAAATGGTCACAAATGGTTTTGGGTTGACATCTTAAAATCTGTCACAGGTATCAACTTGAGATTTTGCAAACTGTTTAAAAAAATACTCATCTGGATTATGTCATAGCAGTTTATTATTATCTAATATAGAAAGGGATTTAGAATTTTTCATCGCAATGCGTTTTCACATTTTTTTAGAGGCATTTTGGGATGGTCATATATAAAAAAAACATTATAGTTCAAAATTGTCCTATATTACAAAATTTAGATAATCTATTGCTTAGAGCCCACACAAAAAATAAAAATAATCTGCTCATAAATGTAAGTGATAGAGGTGCCAAAACAAAGGCGCTTTTTTTTTTCTTCAGATATCAATTGCGACTCTTTCGCGCATTTTTTTTAAATTTTTCAACCCCAAATATTGGAATGGGGCCCAAACCCCATATTTTCATAACCTGACAGTTAGCCAAGAGCAAAAATCACAATTTTGGTACCCACATCTAGGCAGGTTTGCCCCCTTGACGTACTGCATACAGCAAATATCGTCTGTGCAACATGAATGTGGCCGTAAACAATAGGTGGCTGTAAGAACGCGTGACCGCCAAATTAGGTCCTACTGTGTATGCACACATTCATCCTACACTGTCTCATTTTATTTTGATTTTCTCTTCTTTATGAAGGATCTGATGAGGAGAGCGATGAAGATTCAGACGACGACTCTGACTGGGAGGAGTCGGACGAAGAATCTGAATCGGAAACGGGCGGGTACGATCTGGACATGTGTCCGCCCGGCTGTGACCAGGTGCGTTTTATATAATATAATAATAATAATGAGTATTTATATAGCGCTTAATCTTACTCAAAAGCTCTAAGCGCTTTACAATCTGTACACAAAAATAAAAATACAATGACATGCACATAACAAACAAAGCACAATGCCCGAACACACCACTTTTACAATAAACTAAACAACAATACATACATAATAATTTATATTCTAATTAACATTCAGTCTAAACAAGGAGGATTGCAGAACTACAACTAAGGCATCAAACACTGGCAGTTATTCAAAGTAAAGCTTGAAGAGGTGAGTTTTCAACGACCTCTTGAAGTCAGAGACAGACTCACTGTTTCTGACCTCAAGAGGAAGTGTATTCCATAACACTGGGGCTTGATAAACAAAAGTGCGCTGACCAAATGTTTTAGTTTGGACAGAAGGTACACACAACTTCCGTTTATCAGAAGAGGAGCGGAGCTCACGAGAGGGTGTATACACATGCAGCAAAGAGGACAAGTATTCTGGGCTGGTGCCTGAAAGGCAGTTAAAACAGATTGACATAACTTTGTATTGAATACGTAAGGACACAGGTAGCCAGTGAAGGGACTTCAAGATGGGTGTGACATGCTCAGTCTTACGGACTCTCACAACAAGCCGGGCTGCATTGTTCTGAATTTTTTGGAGGCGATCAATGAGATACTGAGGGCAGCCACAAAGCAAAGAGTTACAATAATCTAGCTTGGACAGCACAAATGCACAAACTAGTGTTTTAGTGGCTTCCACGGTCAGCAGGTGACGAACTGAACTAATACGACGAAGTTCCAGATAAGCGGATCTACACACTGTATATATATTCGCACAGTCAGCCTTAACCCATTCGGCGCTGACCCACTACAGCAGGAGATGGATCGACCATGACCATTCAAGGGTAGTGTCAGATTAGCTTGGCGCCGACAGGCGCCAAGCTAATCTGGCACTACCATTGAATGGTCATGGTCGATCCATCTCCTGCAGCTGGTATCTAGTGGTTAAGTGACACCTCTAAAATTTGGGAAATGCAGCCTTGGGGTTAAATGGCTGAAGACACCAGACATGACAGTTCAAGGGTAGTGCCAGATTAGCTTGGCACCCTTGCAAGGGCGCCAATCTGGCCTGGCACTACCCTTTACCTCGCACATACAATTTGGCACCTTACGTATAACGCTAGTGCGCGCGTAATACAGGCTGCGTGGATGGCTCTCAGGTATTGTATTATATCATTGGTGTCCCTTCACAAACATGGTATCTGACATTAACCCATATCATACTCGGGCTAAACGCTTCAAATCTGTACGCTGCCAATATGCAAGCTACATTATGGTACTTACGGATAAGGATATAGACCAATGGCTTTAGTTCAAGGGTGGTGCCAGAAAACAAGTCTGACGCCCGAACCTCCCAGTGCGCAAAGGCCATCAGCCACAGTTGGCCTACACATGGCTATGCGCAGGCCAATGGCGCCCGCCCTTGGCCCGATGGCCTTTTGTGCATTGGGCTCACACCTTTAGCATTGGTGGTAGATGCTTTACTGCTGCACCATGTAACACCAATAGTTAATGTCCCACATCTTGCATGTACATCATCGGTCTGCCTCTTTCAGGGCCTGTATGACAGCACGACAGCCATGCGAGAGAAGCGACTGGATGTGGAGGAGGCCTTAGCAGAGGAGAAGAAGAACAGCGAGGCTTTGAAGAAGGAGCTCGAGACCTTGCAAAAGAAGGCCCGCGTCATTGACTCATCCTTGAAAACGGCGCAGAATGACCTTGAAGCCTTCCAGGTAAGATGCGGTTTTGTTTTGGCTGGCATTATACGAGCGACCACCCTTATGAGAAATCACATCATTAACCCATTTAGTCCCAAACGCACAACAGCATGATAATTCAAGGGTAGCGCCAGATTAGCTTGGCGTCTATGGCATGAAGCTAATCTGGATTTGCCCTTGAATTATTATAAGCGATCTATCTCCTTCAGCTGATCCATAGTCACTAGATGACACCTAAAATTGAAAACAAATGTAGCCTTGGGGTTATATGAGTAAACTTTTGGAAGACACATTGGCAGTGCACCCACGACGCTGCACAAACTGTTGTCGACATGTCAACGACATATCCGCATCAGTTTCAGAGATTGTTGCTAGGCCGACTATGCTATAAGGGAAGTACTCCTGTATATTGTTAGAAAGCCCAGGCTGTCGAGATTTCAGAAAATACTTCCTCGTATAGGTTTGTGGTAGGTTTTAACTCATTCGCGGCCAGCCGCATCCAGATGACCGGCATAAGCTGCGCATCCGAATGCGGCTGGCCGCGAATGAGTTAATAGGTACCCTGCAAAGCACTATGTTTTATGACGAAAACTTTTTGGGAATGGCTATTTGTTTCTTCAAAAACATTACCGATGACATGACCTTATGGGAGATGTCTACTACTTACGCAATTCTAGCCTAAGAGCTTGTTGTGTTACCACACAACCCGGGAGGCACTCGGGGAACCCCGAGGGGGCCGAGAGTTATCTCCCGATACTTCCCATCTGGGACAGAGTACCCATAGTCCTTCAGTCAGTCTACTTAGGCTTACGCTGTTCAGACGTGTTTGCTCTAGCCTACGGACTTGGGATTTTCGACCGGGTCGCCGGTCGTCGACGGCCTGGGTTCTTCGCTTGAATTTTTCTTCGTCCGTCCTCCCTGTGCCTCGTGTGGCTCTGGTGTCCCCTTTTCGTTGGCAGCTGCCCGTTGGCTGCTTGTTTCCGGCCTGGGCTGTGCTGTCTGCTTCGCTGTGACTTCGCCGCGCGTGCCTTGGTTGAGATTTTCTCCCCCCTTCCCCGGTCCCGTTCCGGGAAAAGGTAAGGTAGTTGGGTTGGCCCTCGGCCGGTCCCCGCGCTGGGCACTGGTTGAGCAGGCTCGAAGGCGGTCTTCTTCGGCGCGGTTGCTTGCGCCAAGATTCTTGACTTTTACTTGGCGGGCCTCGCGCCCGTTCCCTATCTCCTTCCGTGTTGGTGTGGCAGTATTATTTAACAGGGTCAAAATCTCCCTTTCTCAAAAGAGGGCGTTTACGCGTGAGGAAAGGAATGAGACGTTTTTAGCTGGAACGGTCATTCTTAAACGGCTCAGATCCACAGGTGGTCAGCTTCGTTTTCCAAGATGGCGTCTAGCGATGCAGAGCACCTTTTTCTCGCGGTTAAAACCTCTAATGGAATGGGAGTGGTGGGAAAGATCGGTGACAGTTAAGTCTAACTTTATTCGGGCGCTTACCTACTCACGTGTTCCTTACCTACTCTTTTTGTACCTTGTGGGGTTCGGGGAATGTGTTATGCTCCAGCCTTTCCTTGACGCATTGCGTTGGTGAGTGTGGCGAGAGCCGACGCTTACTTCGGTACTGTGTCGGTCACGTATGCCTGTTTTGCGTAATGCAGCCCTGTTACCTTACTCGGGGGCTTATTAGGTACACGATTTGGCTGGTGGGTGAACATTCTTGTGCACTTTTATACTTGGCATCACATGTTTCTGTTCTTGGATGTCAGGCGTTTGCCTACTTGAGCGCAGGTCCACTGGTCGCCACGCCTTGCTGCCGTTTTTTAAGGTCCAAGGTGACCTTTTTGTGGCTGTAAAAAAAAAAAAAAAAAAAAAAAAAAGTTTGGCGTGCCGCCACAGGTGCTGCTCACATTTATGCATGCGCTCGTTCCGCAAGTTACAGGAACAGAGCTACGAAATGGACATTGCTTTCGGACGGGGGGAGCCCGTCTCCAAGGCAGCTAAGGGCCGGCGCCGGTGACCTCAGCCCAACCCGAACCTACCTGACGGTAACAGAGTGCTAAGACAGCCCTATGTCTCCTGAACACTTAATATATGCTCTTTGGTTAAATTCCTCCTTGACTAAGGCTTGTGCATGTGATTACAAATTACGGTCAACAGGAGATTAATGGCCTGTTAGGCAACATAAGACTACGATCAACGCTGCACCTGGAGGCCTGTCGCTATAGTACAGCGCAGGTGTTCAGCGGAGGGCACTGCCCCGACAAAGGTTACTGTGCATGCCGCTTGCTTCGGACCTATACTTGTCATGACATGTTTGAGTTGTTGTGCATGATTTGTTGCGAAGGTTAACCTTACCAGGGCAGGGTCCCTCAGGCCCACGCCCGCGTGCCTTCGGCTTGTATATGTTGCAGTGGCCTCTGGACGACCTGCACACTACATGGAGGATTCCTGTGACCGTCGGACTCACACAAGGTCTACCAGGTGCCGGATGTACCTCCGAACGTTGGTGTGACGTTGCTCCGCATGACCTGAACAACGCTGGGCGCTACTTGGCGAGTTCGCACGGCACCTGTGACTGATTCCAGACCTACTGGTAGACCGGCTGCTGTTCCCGGTACTGCGATCAATCGAGTCCCGTCGAGATGACGGAGAGATTACCGGGCCGGACGCGTCAGGTTAGCGTGCAGAGTGGGTTGATCGATGCGGTCGTTCCCAGGAGGGAACGCACCAAGAACAGACCTTGTGACAGACAGAAAACCAGCACTGGCACGGAGCTCCGTGACCGAGGGACGTGAGCCATCCGTCCTTGATCCAATTCCGATCCCCACTCGTCTCCTGGAAAGCCCTGGCTCCTACGCGGAGTCTCCTAGCCGACAGCGAGCCACATCGCCATAGAGCTCGGTTCACGGAGACATTCTCGCACGCATGCATCGTCTTGGCACAAATGGAATCCGCTGGGCGCACAGTATGGAACCCACACACCGCTCAAGGTCAGCGGGGAAGCCGTCCAGGCGGCCGACGACGTAGCGCAGGTTTCGTGCTCGGAGCGGGTATGCTGGCACCGCCCTCGCTCCCTGGAGGGGGCTCCACCAGGACAGCGCTGCTCGTCGGGGATCACCCTGAGCCGGCTGCTAGTGGTTACAGAGTCCTTGGTGACCAGCTGGCTGGACCGAGGTTCCAGTCTCCGTGCTTACCGCTCGAGTCCTTGACGATCTTGTGGAGAGATCACCACGCCGGTCGCAACGTTCCAGTACGCGGAGTGGGTTGATCGATGCGGTCGTTCCCAGGAGGGATCGCACCAAGAACAGACCTGATGACAGGAAACCAGCACCGGCACGGAGCTCGGTGCCGAGGGACGTGCGCCAATCCGTCCTTGATCCGATGCCGATCCCCACTCGTCTCCCAGACAGCCCGATGGCTCCTTCGCGGAGTCTTCTCGCCGGCAGCGAGCCCACCTCGCCATAGAGCTCGGTCCATGGAGACATTCATGCTCGCGTACACTGTCACGTCACGATTGGAATCCTCATGGCATTTAACATCGGATCTCCTCTCTCGAACTCATACACGCGAGGAGGGACCGCTCCGCTCGATTGGGATGCTCGTCCGCTACGGTTTGCCATCGTTGGAGTCACTCTTCCTACACTCAACGTCTACACTCCGCTATCTCTCCACTGCGGGCGTGCTTAGGAGTTGCCGTTCTTCACGTCGCTCCAGGGATCCCGTCCCATCTCGCTCGTCGGCCCCTTCGCGTCCGGCTGCCGTTCGTCCCTTTCCCCTCCCCCTCACTCAGCCCTTTCCCCTCCTTCGTGCTCCGTCCTAGGGCGCCTGGCTGCAGTCTCTCCACTTCTGGATGCTCGACCCCCTCCGGTGGATCCTCGGGGAGGACGCGGTCGTTACTTCGCCTAGCACAGACCTGTTTACCTACTCTTGGGGCTTAAAGTACGCATATTTGCTTGGGTTACACTTCCATGTGCACGTTTCTACACAGTTTTACAATATATACACCTTTGGAGATCTGCCTACTCACTAGCTTGTGACCTTTACACGTGAGATCCAATTTACACTTAGTCAGTTGGACGGGTTCTGCCTTCACAAGAGGGGGTAAACAGGTCTGCGAGAGCTTCGGCTGCTGTCTCCACTGGTGCCCTCTCGGATACAGCTCGGAGTTGGCTGCGGCTGCCGCACTTCGTGACAGGCGTTTCGACTTCCCTGCGCTTCTTCTCTCGGTTCCCGGAGCTTCTTGCTTCGCCCTCCTTGGAGTGGTCAGCTGTTGGCTTCCCTCGGCAGGGCCGGTTCTCAGGAGTTGCCTGCCCCTACCGGCGGTGGATCCGCTCTTGACTCTTCTTGGACTAGATGACCTCTCTCGTCCGTAACGCCCTAAACTGCGTGGGATCGGGGAGCGCCTTACCCTGCTCTTCGTTCTCCAGTGGACGGCTCCTGGCCCCTGGCAGGTCGTCTGGCCGCGGAAGGACCCCCTGTGCTGACGACTCGGCTGACCCAGGTTCTTCGGAGTTCCTGGCCTTCACTTTGGGGGAGCAGACCGGAGGAGGCTTCTAGGACCTTGGTGTCGCTTATACTGGTGCCTAACCTACTCGACATCCCCATTGGGACACCAGTACTCCTCTAGGGAGCACAGACCTGGAGGACCACAGTGTCGGCCACCATGAAATGCAGACGTTCATCAACAACAGTCTGGGAAGGCTCCTCGGGATACGCTGGCCGGACAAAATCAGCAACGAGGAATTGTGGCAGCGGACAAGGCAGAAGCCTGCAGAAGTGGAGCTTCAACAACGCTGCTGGAGATGGATAGGTCACACACTACGCAAGCCAGCAACCAACACCACAAAGCAAGCCCTAAGATGGAACCCACAGGGAAAAGGAAGAGAGGTCGGCCACAAAACAACTGGCGACGTGACCTGGAGACAGATGCCAAGGAAATGGGCCACACCTGGGGACAGCTGGAGAGACTCGCCCAGGACAGAGACGGCTGGAGGGACCTTGTCGGCGGCCTATGCCCCAGGGGGGATGATGGGTGTAAGTAAGTAAGTATCCCCATTGGGCGCACAGGGGTACGCCGGAGTTCGGACAGGTGGTACTGCTGCGGCGATGCTCGCGGTGGAAGGGCCTAGCCCCGGCTCGGAGGTCGGCTCTACTCTCCGTCGGTCGTCTCGCAGCCCGGCTGCCGTAGCTACGCCCTATACTTCCGTGGTTCTTCTCGAGGTCCAGCCTAGCCTCCGGACCTCGCGGACAAGAGCATGAACGGCTTGGATCTGACACGGACTAGGAGGTCTGCTCGTGGGAGGTCTGAGCCAGCCTTTTCCCCGATGGAACCAGTTGCTGCACTTCGAAGGCACCAGGATACCTTCGGAGGATCGGCGCGCTGGCGAGATGGCCTAGTGGACCTGTCCGCCGCAAGGTGGGATCTCTGGCTTTCCCCGCGCCTTCGTGGGGTATAGCCCTCCTGGACGTGATGCCAACGCTCTGATCTGGCCTGGGAAGGATCCTCCTCTCGTCCTGTGGGTCACCCCTTTCCCTGGTACCGGTCCTGAATCTCTCTCTCGCCGCGGAGCCCCCGCTACTGCTTCCCGCTTTCTATTAGGTCCTCATGCCGCCGCGATGGTCTCTGTTCCGCCTTGCTGGAGCGCCTACCCCTGAGCCTGGGCGGTTGCGACAGACCCGCAACGCTGGAGTCTTCGCATGGGCAGCAGTCGAAGCCTCGCTATGGCTCGCTTCCCCAACTTGACGCCTCTGCGAGGAAGTTGGCGAGGCATTGTGCTCTTGGTCAGCGTCCGTCACCTCTCCCCCACCGACCCTGCTGACCCCAGCTGGTTGACTTATCCCCAGAAGACTAGGCAGGATAGCCTGAGCCTGCCTCACGTATACCTACGACGACATAGCCGTACGGGCGGACGCTCACGCTTCCGGGCCGTGCCCGGCAGCTCTGAAGCTACAGGGCAGTCGATCTCCCTGTCTACGCTCTGCCATACGATCCGAATTCCAGGATCCCTCCCTCAGGGAGCTTAGAGGCTAATTACGTCCAATATGCTACGTGCAGGGCCACGAACGCCACAGCCGCCAGGAACTGGGCTGCCCTCTTCGTGGCTATTGGAGGGCTGGCGCGCAGGTGCTCTCGATCGCAGAGTTCTGTCAGCCTAGCGAGGTTACTCGCTCTGGTGGGGGACATCCCGGGGGGGCTCTCCTCCCTCCTGGCGCTTCAGCGCCGTCGCTTATACCTACCTAGAGTTGTCGGGAGTTTGCGGTTGGGAGGACGGCCCTTGGGGCCTTAGGTGTGCTAGAGCGCGGCACCCTCCTCCTTTTCGCCATTCTCCCATAAGGTCATGTCATCGGTAATGTTTTTGAAGAAACAAATGCATTTTTCTTTAAAAGATATTTTTTCGAAAAATACTTACCGATGACATGACTCAGACGACCCTCCCACCTGCCCCGCTTGCCGCTGGTAAGCTAAGTATCCTGACTGAAGGACTATGGGTACTCTGTCCCAGATGGGAAGTATCGGGAGATAACTCTCGGCCCCCTCAGGGTTCCCCGAGTGCCTCCCGGGTTGTGTGGTAACACAACGAGCTCTTAGGCTAGAATTGCGTAAGTAGTAGACATCTCCCATAAGGTCATGTCATCGGTAAGTATTTTTCGAAAAAATACCTTTTAAAGAAAAATGCATTTTTGTAGGGGTATTTTGCTCCAAGTGTAAGGTAAGATGCTTGCTTTGTGTGCATATCTAACACATTTATTCTAAAAGTCGAGAGATTAATTTTGTTAATGATATAAATTACTTGTCTGTATTTGAATGTGTTTAAAAAAAAAAAAAAAAAAAAAAACCCAACAATTTTAGCAAAATACAAAAAAAAAATGTGTGTCAGCAACTGAAGCAGTAGAGCCGCAATGTGCGTCCTCAGAGCATTAACCCTTTTCATTCTGACACACTATTGCTTGAAATTAGTTTGACTATAATAGTTCAAGGGTGGCACCAGAACAGCTTGGCGCCTCAGGCGCCAAGCTGTTTTGGCACTACCCTTGAACTGAATATGGTTGATCTATCTCCTAATCTATAATGTAGCCGTCATAGGACTATGAGCAGCTAAAAAAAAAAAAAATCAGCCTGATGATGTAATGGGTTAAAGACCATGATTTACAAGGCCAGAGCCACCTTCGTGATGGTCTTGATGACTTCAAGACTTCTTGAGAGAGAGAGAGTACCTGTCTTTTAACCCCGGGACCCTGCAGCAGGAGATGGATTGATCATGATAATTCAAGGGTAGTGCCAGATGGGCTTGGCGCCTGAAGGCACCAAGCTCATCTGGCACTACCCTTGAATTATCATGATCAAGCCATCTCCATGGATGGGACTTTTCCGGCTACAGCCGGAATTCCGGATTTAAAAAAAATTGCCTTCTTTTTTTTTTCACAGGGGGCGAAGGCCCCCCCCCCCCCACCCCCCGCCCCCACCCCCGCCCCCCCCCCACCCCCCACCCCCCCCTGCCCCGCTTCAGGATTCAACTTTTTTTTTCTGTCCCATCCATGCATCTCTTACAACTGATACATAGTCGTTAGGCAACACCTCCAAAATTTGAGAAATGGGAACTTGGGGCTAAAAGGGGTAACACAAAGTTTTACTTGTAAAAAATGTGGTTGCTGAAACAGGTCCCACTGTACGAGTAGCGTTAATGCCATTTTGTTTTTCTCTCTGTCTACAGCTGGAGAAGCAACAGAAACTGAACGAACTTGACATGGTGACCACGCTGCAGTTGCACCAGATTCAGTACATCATCAACTCCGTCCTGCCCTCGGACCTCAGTCAGACACTCGTCTTCGAGTCTCCAGGAGTCGTCCGTCTGCAGCATCGCATCAAGGAGCTGGAGCATGAGAAAACCATGCAAAAAAAGCAAATGAAGCGAGTGCATTTTTTCCCCTCTTTGTGTGGTAACCTTTTGCCATGGAGAATCTTTTTATTACTTTCCTTGAGGTTCAGATATGTTAACTCTTTTGCATGTTGGTAGTGGTTTTAGTTGTGATACACACAAAGGGTTAAGAAATGCGTGCAGTGAGTGGAATTTTTTTTTGTGCTGCATTTTTCTGTTATGATAGTACCTCTGAGCTATAGAGAATCTGATTATCTCCTTTGAGTGAGCGCCATTATTTTTCTGTACGCTTTACTTTTTGATGGTACCACTGATTCATGGAGAATCTGATTACTTCCCTTGATAAAGTAAGAAACTCCTGCAGTGTTCAGATTTTGTTTCTGCACCTTTTTGTTTTGATGGTACCTCTAAGCCACGGAGAATCTAATTACCTCCCTTGAGCGAATTGGCGCACTTGGCCACAGTACACAGTGGGCCTCCCCTGCAGTCCCATCTGTTAAAATGCCTTAGTCTTAGTCTGTCCCAGTCATCCCCTAATTTTTCAATCCCCCTAAAAAACACTACCTCCTACTTGCTGCACATTTGCCATGCACAAAATCCGCCCAAAATAACCACATCACCCGTTTCATTTCCTGGCTATCAACATGATTCTGTACCAACCCTACATCGAAGCGCAGCCAAAACTGGTATACACCTCAAATCACCATCCGCTTGGCAACTCAAACTAGGCCAAAAAGAGTCCGCTGGTTAAACCGAGACTGGTATGAATCAAAGCACCAAACATGTCTCTCATCTATCAAGAGATTTTTAAGCAAAATCCAACATACTGCCTCTCTACAAAATGCCAAAAAAGGCAGAAGATTTTTAAAAAAAAAACACCGGTCGTTGCACACTGCCTCACCTACCTCATTTCTTACTGCCTCACCTACCACATTTGAATATATAACGTGACCTGTCGTGATGGTACCACTGAGCGATGGAGATTCTGATTACCTCCCTTGAGCGAACTCGCATGCTTCTGTTTGATTCATTTTTATGACGACCCATGAATGATGGAGACTCTGATTATTTCTCTTGATTAAGCTCTGTTTTTATCCATTAACCCTTATCATTCGGAATACACCAGTGTGTGAAATAAGTTTGACTAAAATAGTTCAAGGGTAGTGGCAGAATAGCTTGGCACCTCTAGGTGCCATGCTATTCTGGCACCACCCTTGAACTAAAGCCATTGGTCTTTATCTTATCTGTAAAACGTGTACTGTAATGTAGCTTGCATATGGCAGTGTACAAATTTGAAGCTTTTAGCCTCAGTATGATATAGGTTAAGTTCCAGTGATTCTTCTTTGTGAAAAGTGCCTGTAAAGAAGTCAAAAGATGTAAGGCCTGTTTTTGTGAAAAAGCAAGATTTTCGTTGCAAACCATGATAATTCAAGGGTAGTGCCAGATTAGCCTGGCGCCTTCAGGTGCCAAGCTAATCTGGCACTACCCTTGAATTATCATGGTCAAGCCATCTCCTGCAACTTGTATAAATAGTCGTTAGGCAACACCTCCCAAATTTGAGAAATGGGACCTCGGGGCTAATAGGTTTGGTTTAACAAAAATGGACTTATTACCTTTGTGGGGCAGAAAAATGCATATTCAAACAAACGCTTCCACACCCGCACACTAGAATATATGATAGCTTGAACAATATAAAACAACACATGTAACAATCAAGATGCATATATAGCCGCCCACCACCCACCCCCAACCCCCAACCCCCCAAAAACATGCACATAAGTTATTTAATCTCTTTTGCCTGAACCACAAATATTATGTTGAAGAAATTGTGGTTGAATTTTTCACTCATTTTTTAAAAAATATTTTGAAGCTGCAGAGTATGGATCGAACATGATGCGAATTAAAAGTTAGTGTCAGATATTCAAGGCTCTTGAAATAATCAAATCGATCCATACGCTGCAACTGGTAATGGTCATTAGGTGCCATTGGGTGAAATGGGTTAGTCTGTCACTTAACACATTTGAGACATACTGTGTTTGGATACGCAGCTTATGCCACATGTCCGCATGTCTCCAGTGTGTTGATCGTATAGTATTAATCCCATCACTGGCGGCATATTTTATTCTTGAAATTTGTGTTCATTCAGTGACCAAAAGCCACATAGTCATTTAAGGGACATGGATTCAAACCAGTGTCAGCAAGAGGTATAGATCCTCATCAGCCCCCGCGATTGCGGGGGCTGATGAGGATCTGTACCTCTTGCAAGATGTGTGGTGTTCAAATTTTCCCGGCAATGAAGGTTTGAGAAAAAAAAACAACAACAACCAAAAACACTCTTTGTAAATTGCGTTTTTGTAATTAGTTATTTTTGTACAATTAGCTTTTGCTAAGCGCCTAGGGCTCTAATTTCTGAAGTCAGGCACTATCCAAATACTCCTCATTATAATTATTATTATTATTAATGAAGAAAAAAAATAAAATTGTTGATTTTACTCCGAATTTGTCCGTGCACAGAGAGTCGAGGCGAAAGCACGTGCAGCTCATCAAAGACCGACGCCATTTTGACGCCAACATCGCGGACATGGAGTCGAAGTGCGACGGGATGATGGTCGCTAAGTTCGGCTGCACGGTGGACATTGAAAAATTGGAGACGGTGACGGTGAATCGAGCCATCGAGGAGCTGAAGGAGAAACTGCGACAAACGGAGTTGGAGTGTGCTGAGGAGTTGAAAAAATATGACGTAAGTTGTGGAGTTTTTCATATTTTTTGTTTAGTGTTGTCATAGTTGTTGCTTTGTTTCTGTTTTGTTTTGTTTTGTTTTTGTTTTGTTGTTTTTTTTGTTGAGGGGGGGGGGGGGGCGGGGGCTGGGGGGGGGCAGGGGAGGGGGGACAGGGGTGTAGAGGGGGGGGGCAGGGGGGGGCGGGGAGGGGGTGGGTGGGGGGCAGGGATAGGGACCCGGGGGGGCGGGGAGGGGGGGTGGGTGGGGGGCAGGGATAGGGACCCAGTGTGCAAAAGGCCATCGACTAGTATCTTTATCATTGAAAAATAAATTGTTTTCTCAAAACACATTACCGATGGTATTACTATAAGGAATGGTTTCTTAGCTAGTCTAATTTTAGCCCAAAATTGTTGTGTACGAGTATGGTCATGATGGCAGGTGAGGGGCGCCATAGCCTAGGCGGAAACCCGGGTAGCCTCCCCTCCGGTTCAGCCACGCATGCGCCACAGCGCTTATACGCCAGTCAGTTTTCTTTGCTAGTCACGGAAGGTTGTGTACGTCTACGACTCTAGCTTCGAACTGTGTCTGGTTGTGGAATTATTGAAGAGAAGAGAAACCTGTCGTGTGGTTTATAGGAGGGCTTACCCTTCGCCTACCTTGTGTTAGGCTTGGATGCTTTCGTGTGGAATTCTTCGTTGGTCTTGAGACTTAGATCTGTCTGGACGGCGCCATTGTGAACTGTGCTCACGCGCCTCGTGGCCGGTCTGGCCGTAGTGTGTTTCACACTTCGTGTGTTCTAAACCCCTCCTTCGCTCTTCTGGTAGCTTCGGAGTACCCGACGTTAGGCTTGGACGCTTTCGTGTGGAATTCTTCGTCGGTCTTGGGACGTAAACCTGTCGAGACGGCGCCATTGTGAACTGTGCTCACGCACCGCGTGGCCGGTCTGGCTGTAGGGTGTTTTCTCACTTCATGTGTTCTGTACCCCTCCTTCACTCTTCTGCTAGCCTCGGAGTGCCCGGTGGTAGGCTTGGACGCTTCTTGAGGGAATTTCTCGTCGGTTTTGTGCCTTAGACCTGACGTGACCGTGGCTCTTGTGATCGGCACGCCTCAGTGCCGGACTGTTCGTGGCTCTTCGCTCGTCGTGTGGCCTGACTTCTGCTCAGCGCCGAGACTATTTTCAGGGTGTCTGGTGTAGGTGGACGCTTCCTGAATTCGTCGGCGGTGGTTCTAGCTTTGGGGACCGGGCGTGCCAGCGGCACCGGCATGGACTCCTGTCACGGACCGGGATTGCGTCGAGCCTGCCTTCAGCCGGGGGTCGTGGACTCCGCGGTGTTCTGGTTGGTCTTCGACCTGTGTTGGTACCCGGCTTCTTCGGATGGCAAGGTAAAACCTTGGCTATTGCCTACGTCGGGCGCTCAGGGTGGGGATAGAGCGCCGGGCGTCGGCTTACGCCATACACTTATCTTCGTTCTTACATGTGGGTTCGTATTGCGGGCCCTCGGGGGCATGCTCCCTCGTAGGTCTTTGTGTTTTGCAGTTGGCGAGCCCGCACCTGCTCGCGATGTGGGCAGTTCCACTGGCCGAGTGACGAGCATGCCGTTTGCCTGCCCGGTTACAGATGTTCCTCCTCCCACCCATGCCTCGTCTGCGTCCCATGGCTAGAAGAACAGTGGACCCAGCTATGGAGTATCTACTGCCGCGAACGACCGACGCCAGCACGGGGGTAAGTTCCAACTCCAGTACGCCACAGTCCCGTCGAGTGGCCCTTTCTGAGTGAGTGAGCTGTCACCGCCGCGACTTAGGCCGCGAGCCCAGCTCTAGTTCCGACAGCCACCACAGTCCAGTCGAGTGGTCTCTGTGCGGTCAAGGATTCTCGAGCGCCATGGGCTAGGCCTCGAGATTGGACACCATTAAGATAAGGAAAGGGTAGCCACCACAGTCCAGTCGAGTGGTCTCTACCCGGCGGCTTTCCCCTGGTTGGTGGGGCGGCGGACCCAGCTAGGGAGCTTCTGCCACCACGGTGACTCACACCAACACGGGGCAAGATCCATCACCGGTACGCGCCACAGACCAGTCGAGTGGCCCTTACCAGGTGAGGGAGCGGTCTCTGCCGCGGCTTAAGCCGCGAGCCCGGCTCCAGTACCGGCAGCCACCACAGTCCAGTCGAGTGGTCTCTGTGCGGTCGAGGATCCTCGAGCGCCACAGATTAGGCCTCGAGACAAGACACCCAAAGACAAGGAAGGGTAGCCACCACAGTCCAGTCGAGTGGTCTCTACCCGACGGAGATGCCCCTGATTGGGAGGGCAGCGCATCCAGCTATGGAGCTTCTACCGCGGTGGCTGGCCGACTCCAGCACAGGGGAAAGAAACAACACTGGGACGCGCCACAGACCAGGCGTGTGACCCTTACCGTGTGAGTGAGCTGTCGCCACCGCCGACTTAGGACGCGAGCCGGCGTTAGTACCGGCAACCATCTCAGTCCCGTCGTGCCATCGCTGTGCGGTCAGGTCCTGGAGCGCCGCGAGCTTGGCCTCGCGGCGAAGCATCAGCAGCTACCACGGTCTCGGCTCGAGATCAGACACGTGGGCGGGCTTAAGCGCCGGTAGTCCTCACAGGATGGTCCAGTCACGGCCTCCTCCTCACCCTGGACTAGAGACCAGCGCAGAGTCGGCTCGCCAGGTGGCGTTCGGGGACTCGGCAGGACGCGCTCCCGTTCCCTGGATGGAAGCAGTGGACTCGGCGCAGCATCGCGACGAGACGTCATGTCGGTCACACTGCCGCTGCTACTGGGGGTTACACCAGCTTAGACGAGACAGGATGCCCCGGCCGCGGTAGGTGCCTACACCTTCGGCGGGACGAGATGGCTGGGCCACACGGCTGTTCAGTTCTTCTACAAACGAACACATTTAGTTGGGGAGTGCCGCGCTATCTTATCAGGTGGCCGGGTGACCTAGTTACCGCGCATTCCGGAGGGCATCTGGTACCGCCTTCTTTACGCTTACTATTTAATGTGGGCAGAGTGCCAAATTTGTGCTCGCTTTAAAGCTTTACTGTGCTTTCAAAATACTTTTGTTTGGATTCTCAATGAGTGATATGTGTTAGTGTAACATAGTGCTACAAGTAAGTGTTTTTCTTTTCCTGGATAGATTTACCTGTGATTTGTTATAGAACGTTTTATAGACCAGCATATGAGTGTATTTCGCAGACGTTTAAAATGGAGTCTGACACACAACATTCCTATTCAAACCACATGGCACGATTGAGTAGTTTGTGCAGGATTTGTGCAGAGCGAGTAACAAGGCAAAAGAAAGACAGACTTAAACACTTTAAACTGTGTGTTGACTATGTAGACGATCTTTCTGCTTTTCATGGTATTGACGTATATACAGATGAAGAAGACAAACATCCGAAAGGAATGTGTAGAAAGTGTTATTTGAAACTCATATCATGCAAACGTGCACACTCATCTACCGTAACAACCACTGTCAGTCACGCTGCAGAGGATATTCAAAGATCCACATACATCTGGACAAAATTTGACCCCACAATGTCAGAAAGTGAATGCCGCGCATGTAATCATTTTGTGTTACAATGTAAAGGTGGCCGGCCAAAGAAATCAAAAGTGGGTGCACCAAAACGAAATGTGTCAGAAATTTCTGCTGAGGTGACTCAGTTTGATTGCAGCATTATAGCCGATGACCAGACAGGTCCGTCAACATCAACGCCAGCAAAACAACAGAAAATAGCCGACATATTGCCTCAGGTGTCTCCAGTCATAATATTCAAAACGCCCCCAAAACCCGCAGTCAGAGACATCGCCACATCACCATTTCATCAGCAGAAACAACTGAGACAACCTCATCACATCCAGACACCTCTGACCTGTGTCGAAGAAGTCTATCTTACCCAGCTGGCTAAAGCAAAAATGCAAGAATCCGATGACAAAATGACCGTCAAATGCAAGACAGGAGGTCAGCCCGTTGTACTGAAAAAGATTCCACAGCCAAGAAAATCGTCAGGGGTAGCAAATTCCCCTCTGAGGAAAAAACGATCAGGAATACTTCACAAAATGAGGCAAAGTGTTTCTGGAGGAAATGCCGACGATTCTTTCACACAACAGAGTTCGGAGCTTAAAATTAAAACGAAAGAAGCCAGAGAACAAATCCTGAAAGCGGCAGGTTGTCACCAAGCATCTTTGACCAGCCTACAAGGATCTGCCTTTCGAACCCAAACAGGACTAAGCTGGTCTCAGTACCGAACTCAGAAAAGATTTCTGAAAACAGTTGGAGTCCAATTTGAGAGTGAAAGAAAGGAACGTCAAGAGCAGAAAACGGCCATGTTTGGAGAAGTAGAAACCGAACAAATAAATCTTGTTTTCGTCAATGAAGAAACACGAGAAGAAAAGCTGACGACAGTTGGAAAGATTAAAAATGTTCCGAACTTGGTCACAAATCTTTTGGATGGATACGACAAAGCAGGAAAGTTGACCTGGCATGACAACACCATCCCTGAAGATGAGGTGTGGGTGAAATTGGGCGGGGACCATGGCGGCGGATCATTCAAACTAACACTACAGATTGCAAACATTAGAAACCCAAACTCAAAGAATAGCACGTCTTCTACTCATCGTTGATTGCAAAGACAGTCCTGATAACCTCCGCAGACTGCTAAAGCCGTACAAAGACCAGCTCAAGACGTTGCAGACAATGACATGGAGAAACAAGAAGATTCGTCTTTTCCTGTATGGCGACTATGATTTTCTTTTAAAACTGTACGGGATTTCGGGCGCACAGAGCACCCATCCATGCCTTTACTGTCAAGCGTCTAAAGCACAGATTCAAGCTCCACCCCAGTTCCTTGAAGGAAACATCCCAAAGCGAAGCGTTGCTAACATCAGGAGTGACAACAGAAAATGCAGGCGTTCAAAAAATAAAGTCGCTAAACTGCATAACAACGCAATTCGACGACCGATTGTTGATATTGAGCTTGACTATGTTGCGCCGCCGTATCTGCACATACTGCTTGGAATCACAAAGAAACATCACGATTTGCTCGAAAGTGACTGTCATTCTTTAGATAAAATAATCGGCAAGTCACTAGCTGAAAGTGACAGTGCCAGAGATAAAACAGCAGACTGCAGCCCGGCATTCAACGATTACGTGCAACAGATCAAACAAATTGAAAACCACGAAACAGAAAAGCGAGATCTCGAAACCCAACTTGTATTTCTCAATGATGAACCAGTCAGCGACGATGAAACACCACTAGCTGAATTGCAGGCTAGATACAGTGAACTCCAGGATGAAATATTTGCAAAAGAAGACAAAATTGAAGAGATGAAATCTAAACTCCACTTGCCGCTCTTGTCAGGACCTGTAACATGCCACTTGGATGCCGTGCTGCGGGAGAGTAAAATATGTAAACAAGCTTATCATGGTCGCTCATTTATTGGCAATCATTGCCACAAGTACATGCAAGCAGATACCATCAGCCTTCTGTCTGAGAGCGTTGTTAGCAAAACAGCAGATCTTGTTGGTGAATGTAATATCAAAAGGAGAGCCGCAGAGATAAGCCGCAAGTTCAAAACTCTAAACACCCTGTACTCAAACATACATGCCAATATTTCCCACTCACGACCTGTGAAGGAAGAAGACATCGACATTCTTGACAGAGACATCAAGCAATACATGTCATTTTACCGCAGAGAGTTTGTACGCACGCGAATCACACCTAAACAACATCTCTTGGAACATCATTGTCTGCCATTCATTCGTAAATACGGTTTTGGACTTGCACTGCATGGTGAGCAAGGAGGGGAAGAAACGCATGCAGTCATCAATCGACTCAAGCGAAGAGCATGGGGGATGAAAAATGAACAAGAAAAAATTCGTGTCATCATGACAGAACACATGTCAACAGTTTCACCAATCTTCAAAGGTCTTGTAGAGTCACCGGTACCAAGTACACACAAAACAAAAAGTCTCTCTGTGAAATAAACTGTCTTGAGACTGATACATTTTTGCCAGAACTGTTCTGTGTTCATCTGATTTACGCCTAGTCAAAATAGCCATTTGATCACCATTAGGAGTGTTTATTATTTTCACTGTGGGTGTCCCATCCGACTGATTTGTAGATTTAGTAAAGTGGATTGCGCTTCCGATTTTGTTTTTAATTTAGTAGAATGATATAGACAAATCACCTATACAAAGTGTGCAACTGACTCTGCCGCTAACCCTGTATATGAACTTTGAATTATTGGGAACATTTTCACTTCCTCCGAAATCAACTACGTGTGGAGATTACGTTGACCCAAGAACTTTCCGTCTGTCTAACACTGGATTACCGCTGACGCATCATCCCATTTCAGGACCTACTGAGATCGCAAGGTAAATCTATCTGACATTTTGAGTAGTGCATAGCGTAGTGGCTGAATATGAAGATCGCTGGCCTGAACCATTATTTTCGCAAAAGTACTTTGCATGAGTTAGAACAGTTGAAAGACGTGTCATTTGCAACAGATTTGCATTGTCTTCACGGTAAACTGCGCGCCGGTTGCCTGTCTTCTAGTCCGTTGCATGCATTGCTCATCTTCATTTTCCTAAGCATGTTTAGTGTCTAAAGAAAGCTTATTTTCTTAGCTTTTAAGTGTATGTCTTAAATACAACATACGTTCAGTACAGCTTAAACAACATGCCGTAAATGACCGGTGCCATTAAAATGTATCCCGTGTGGCACACAGTCAGCGCTGAGCGTGTACACACATAGCGTGCTCGAGTAAAACAGTGACAGGAATAGCGCGACTATAGTTGCACAGCCGTAACAGATTGCGCTCAGCTCTGCGCTGTCAGCGGGCGGTATTCAAGGAGCTTACACACTGCGTGGCTCCTTATCTTGCGGCGCCGCACGCGCGCGCGCCTCAAAACTAAATAGGAGGCCTTGAACAGCCGTGGCCATGCGGCTCTTGCGTGACTTCGGCAGCGGGACGGGCACTAGGCCTAGGGTGCGGCCGGTGCCAACCAGCTTGTAAAGACCAGTTGAGGGTGGCCCGCGTCGGGTGGGCCCCCCCCCCCCTACTCCTCGACGCTAGGCCGGCACAGACGATCGGCGTCCCACTCTTCTGCGTTCGTCGTTAGCGGTTCCCTGCCCTGGCCTCTGGGGCCTCCTCGCTGCGGAGGGTCGATGGAAGGATGCTCGACCGGACTTCACCTCAGCTTGCGGGCGCCCGCTCACCAGGTTTTAGGGGTGTGCCAGGTTCACACGCCCATCTACCTTCAGGCGGTCAGCAGGACCACGGAGTGGGAAGAACCTAGCGGACATCTGTCGGGACTACCCTTAGGTCGGCCGATCCTTACATGTTCAACGGCAGCGTTCCGCCGCAAGTCCGTCTCAAGTACCGTCGCCCTGGGCGAGACTGCAGGAATGTCCTTGGCTCGCCTCCACACCTCCGGGATGGCTTCCAGCCACTTCCTGTTGGTGACGTGTACACTTAGCTACTCTTACAGCTGGATGGTAAGTTAAACGCGGTCAGCTACCGAGCCGTTTTACCTTAGTAGCTTCGGCGAAATGACAGGGTGCCTGTCCGCACCCCAGGACGTTAGCACATTTTCTCCGACGCCGGGTTCGGCACGTCTGCATACGAAGACAACGCTTGTCTACGCATGACTGAGCAACGGTACTGGCCTGTGGAAGGGATACAGAGGATCGCAGTTCTCGAGAACCTTCTCCATGACGGTGTTCGAGAAGAAGTAAGGACTGAGCTTTTCGTGCTGAGCTTCCTGGATCAGAGACGCTTCCTCCTCTGGCTGCGGTCCCGAGCTTACTGGCCTCCCGCTCGTCTCCTACACTGCGGCTTACCGCTCCTGGCCTGCCGCCTTGTCCGCTTCCACCTCGTGCGCCAGTTCATCACCGCCTCATCCTTGGCGGGGAGCCCGCCCGAGACTTCGCCTCAGTGCAGGCTTGGACTGGGCCTTCAGCCCGGACTCGGTGACCCCTTCCTCGATGTTACAGTGCTTGCCGGAGTCCTTCTCGGACGGCGTCGCGTTTTAGTCTTCCCCAGGAAGGAACAGCGGATGTCGAACAGGACCATCGGACGTCTTCATGCGCCCCATCGATGTCCCTAGGCGATCCCCCGCGGTTCCGGTGGAGCCCTCCTTGACGCGGATCGGGACGCATTATGGATCCTCCTGACTGACGCGGTTCCTGGTCTCCATGGGTAAGTGCATCCTTGCGCCTTCGTGCTACGTCTACCGGGGATGGGACCTCGCACTGACCTCACGTAGAGCAGCTCTGAAGCGGCGATCGCGGTTCTTCGCGCACCAGCGCAGCGGCTGTTCACAGACCAGAGGTGCTCCTCCTTCAGGGCCTTCGACGTCAGGACCGTTCAGTTCCCCGGCGGACCTTCTTCCCCTTGATGTCTCTGCTGCTCCCGCCTTGCATCTCCTGCTTCCCCCCGGACGACCCCTGGCAGGCGACCTCGAGTGTCAGGTTCCAGTGCGACCGCTGCGGCGCCCTCCTCCTGCCGGGCATCGATCCCCATCTGACGCCTCCTTCCCTCCTCCGGGATGTCCCTCGATCGACACTAGCCCCGCCACCAGGACCGCTTTGCGGTTTCCAAGACCCTACTCTGCCTCCCCTGGTTTACCGCCAGTTTTGCTTGTCCAGCTTCGGATGCCACGTCCACGAGGCCGGGAGCTTCTCGCCCCCGCCGATGACGCCACAGTGGTCGGCTACCTCAGAAGCAGACGGGGCACGTCTCCTCTCCCGTTACTTCCTCCTCCGCATCTCGGTTGGTGCGAACTCGTCGCATCGCTTCTGCACAAGAGACCTCCCGGGACTGCCTCGTGACTGGCTGACTCCCCGCGTGTAGCGGTCTGCTTCTACGCGCAGAGCAGATGAGCCTCCTGACGTCGTTCGGGTGTGCTGCGCAGCGGACGCCTCCCCTGATCGCAACGAGTTGAGATGGACAGCTTACCCACTTCTTCTCGCAGATTCCAGACCCGCTTGACTGGCTAGTCGACGCTTCCTCCATCCCGTGCCACGGCGTGGTCACCTACGCTGACGGTGCGCTTCCCTAGGTTCTACTTAAGCTCAGCGGGTACAACGCATTCCGTTCCGGGTGACCTGGTCTGCGAGAACAAGGCGTGGACCACCGGCCTCCTGGACCGCCCCAAGACTTCTCCTTTGCGGGTCCTGCCCAGGACCCGAATGGCTCCTCCTTCACACCCGGAGATTGTGCGGCACGCCATCGCCTCCAGAGCTTCTCGGGGCGACAGTGGCGGCATCACTACAGCCCGCGGAATCTCGACCGGACGCTTCTACGGAGGAAAGAGGCGAGGCCCGTACACCTGTTGCCGACATGCGCATCTCCCATCTCCCTCACGTGGACAGGCCCCAACTGGCGGACACCTTCCTAGCGGTTCACCTGCCAGCATTAGCACCGATCACCCTTCGCTACTACATGTTCTGGGAGCGGACACGTGCTGTCCCCTGGGACGTCCCGACCCAGATATCTGCACGACCTCGCCGACCTGACGGCCCTTTGGTCTCCGGCCTCTCTCCCTTCGCTCCCTCTTCCGCGATGGGACCTGTCGTGCCTCTGCTCAACCGTTCTGGTTGGCAAGTCTACCAGACGTGCTGCTGAGGACCGGCTTCCTTCTGGCCCTCGCCTCAGCGTCCTAAGCCAACCAGCTGCACTCCCAGTCAACACACTCCACTGGTTGTAGGCCCGGACGGACGGCTCGGCACTACTGCTACCTGAACCGGCGTTCTCGCCACGAAGTGAGAGACCCAGGCCCTCCTGGCAGACTAGGCACCAGGAACCGGTGAGGGCCGGACACAGTTACCTGCGCTGGTCCATGCTGCTACGCAGGCGACGCTCGCCACCCCTCCCTCGGTCCCCAGGTAGGAATGACGACTCAGCCCTAATCCTATCCTCCTGGCTCCGTTGGGTGATGCGCTCCACCCTCCGCGACCTCGCCCCTGATAAAGCCCAACGAATGTTCTTCAGGGCACGCAAGGTCTGAGCCATGGCCGCTAGCCTCGCTGTCGACGGCACCACGGCTCAGGACATTGTCACGACCGTAGGATGATGAGCGGAGACACCTTTACCGCTCACACCTGCGGGACCTATCCAGCCAGAGCCAGAACTCGCTGGTGGGAGACGGCGTGGTGGCGCAACACTCCCTCCCGCCGCCCTAGGCGCCGCAGGTGTCTTTGCTAAAATTAGAGGGAGGTTGCTTGGGGATGGTGGCTAATAGCATCGATGGAGGGGTAGGGGCGTTATAGCGGCACCCGCCTCCTCTTCGGGATTCTTCCTTATAGTAATACCATCGGTAATGTGTTTCGAGAAAACAAATGTATTTTTCTTTAAAATGAATTTTTTTGAAAAATACTTACCGATGGTATTACTCGAAGGTCCCTCCCACCTGCCCCGCTTGCCGCTGGTCTGCTAAAGAAAACTGACTGGCGTATAAGCGCTGTGGCGCATGCGTGGTTGAACCGGAGGGGAGGCTACCCGGGTTTCCGCCTAGGCTATGGCGCCCCTCACCTGCCATCATGACCATACTCGTACACAACAATTTTGGGCTAAAATTAGACTAGCTAAGAAACCATTCCTTATAGTAATACCATCTGTAAGTATTTTTTAAAAAAAAATCATTTTAAAGAAAAATACATGTTTCAGTCTTTTCTTTTTCTGATTATCTTGTTCTTGTGCTGACAAAGTGTCATGTGAATGTTTTTGGTTTTGCTTCATGATTCTTTGTTTTATTTGTGTACTCTTTTCGTGTATATTTGAACTTCGTTTGTGCTGTTGTTTTTTTGTAGCTTAGATTATGTGCCATTTTACGTTTAACGTTTACACCCTTCTGCCAATAAACACACTTTGTGTGTTTGTTTTTTGTTTTTAAAAATATTTATTTATGTATTTTGTTAAAATTATCATTATAAGTGTAAATTCAGCATCAGGATGCAGTCACAAGACAACAGAGCTTTCAGCTAGAGGCTTACATCCTTACCAGCCTCCACAACTGCAGGGGCTCATGAAGATCGATCTGTCTCTTGCAATAAGGCATTGTCTGCTTTTTGTTAGCAGTGAAAGAATTAACCCCTTATCTGCTGAGGCAGGATGAGCGCTACCCAGCTGCAAGAGACATAAAACCTCATGAGGCCCGCGGTTGAAGGGGTTCTTGAAGATTGTTGTCTCTTTTTGGTGCTGTGTTTTTTATGTCAATTTTTTTTTAGAAACCCATATTGTACCGAGGCCAAAAGCTTCAAATTTGTACACTGCCATATGCAAGCTACATGATAGTACTTGCAGATAAGGATATAGACCGATGGCTTTAGTTCAAGGGTGGTGGCAGAATAGCTTGGCGCCTAGAGGCGCCAAGCTATTCTGGCACCACCCTTAAACTATTTTACTCAAACTTATTTCACACACTGGTGTATTCCGAATGATAAGGATTAATCACATTCCTGTTACCAGGCAAATACCGGTCGGTGTATAGTGGTTTCAAACACGCAGCATGTGATCGCTGGCATCGAAAGGGTTAGACTTGTGAAGAAGAGGGTGAGGATGACGTGTAATATCTCATTATTGTTACCATGCTACCACAGGATGAGATTTCCGGTCGGCGTGAGCACATCACCAACCTGATTCGGCAGAACACGCAGCGACTGGAGCAGCTGGGCATGCTGGTGTCTGAACACAAAGATTACCAGCACTCACTTGACAGGCGGCAGAAAAATCTGGTCAGTGACCAAGAAAACTGTATTATGGGTGTGCGTGCATATGTTTGTGTTTGTGCGTGTGTGCATGCACGTGTGTGTGTGTGTGTTTAGTGTGTATGTGGCAGTGTGTTCATGATTGCATGCTTTTGTGTGTTCTTGCAAGCAGTCATGTGTGCATGCGTGTGTGTTTATGCGTGCATGTGTTCCTATGTCTGTGTGGCCTTATGAAAGTTTTAACCTATTTAGACCCAAGGTCACATTTCCCAAATTTCAGAGATGTCACCTAACGACTAATCACTATGTACCAGTTGGAGGAGGTGGATTGACCATGATAATCCAAGGGTAGTGCCAGATGAGCTTGGCGCCTTCAGGCGCCAAGCTCATCTGGCACTACCCTTGAATTATGGTCAATCCACATCCTGCTGTAGGGTGTTGGGGCCAAATGGATTAAGAAGTACATGTAGTCAACTTTTTCCACCCAACCTATTCATTGATGTGATTGACAGGGTGACGAGTATGTGGCTGTGCGAAGAGCGGACGTGCGGGAGCGACAGAGACTGGTTCAGCTCGTGCAACTTCAAGCTCAGGAGATCGACGCTTTGAAAGACGAAATTCTTCTTCTCTCGCGCAAGGGCGGGCATATCCTTCCCCCGGCCCAGCCTCCCATGAACCACAGTCCGTAGCTTTGTACATTCTGCATGGGTGAAAGTTGACATACATGTAAAAGTCAGAAGTCCATCAGTTTCAAATTTTGCATACAGAAATTATTGTATTTGGGAAGTTTCAATGTTTTCCTACATCACTGTCGGCAAAAATAAAAATTTCAGGTCTAGATTGCAGAAGGCGCATGTCGCAGTGCTAAAAAAAATAAATAAAATTAATATGTTTTCAAAAATCTGCACCTGGGGCGTGCCTGCTTTTCGAATCCATTTTTGTGACAAGTCAGATTTTTATTGTATTACAATGAAAATCCTGCTTTTCATAAAAATGGACTTGGTCGGGTTTATCCAGTAAACCCGTTTTTGTGAAAAGCCAGATTTTCATTCTTTCCATGATAACATCACTTTTCATAAAAACGGACTTCTTGTCTTGCCCAGCCTCCCATGAACCACAGTCCGTAGCTTTGTACATTCTACATGGGTGAAAGTTGACATACATGTAAAAGTCATTAGTCCATCAGTTTCAAATCTTGCATACAGAAATTATTGTATTTGGGAAGTTTCGATGTTTTCCTACATCACTCATTCATTCATTCTTTCCATGATAACCTCACTTTTCATAAAAATGGACTTCTTGTCTTTACAGAGCTGATTCAGCACAGTATGTGATGTTTTTGCATGCAAACATATCATTCAGAGGATCTGCTGGCCTTCTGTGTGTATCCATCGATCGCGTGCATTCTTTTTGCAGTTGTTCTTACCAGTTGGTTTGCGTGACACGTGAACGATGCTATTTTCCAAATTGAACGTTGTGACATTTTGCATGTGGTTTCAGCCAACTTGACATGTCGTAACCCCTTCACTGCCGAGGAAAAAGCGAACATAATCCAGCTGCAAGAGGCATAGATCCTCATGAGCCCTCGCAATTGCGGGGGCTCATGAGGATCTATGCCTCTTGCTGAAACCACTTTGTATCCACGTTCCTTGGGCGGCTGCTTGGTGTCGAATTAACGAAGATTTCAGAAACGCAGTCCGCGGCCTCTGGCAGCGAATGTGTTAACCCATTCAGCCCGACGCACGCATTTCCCAAATTTTGGATGCGTCATCTAACGACTATGCACCTGTTGCAGGAGATGATGAGTTGGCCATGATAATTCAAGGGTAGTGCCAGATTAGCTTGGCGCCTGTTGGCGCCAAGCTAATATGGCACTACCCTTGAATTATCATGGTCGACCCATCTCCTACTGTAGTGCGTCAGGGATGAATGGGTTAATCAACCCTTAACCCTTTTGTGCATGCAGCCACTGGTACTGTGTACAGGTGCTGAAATAACATTGGGTTTCGCACGTTTTGAAAAATCAAGTTCTGCCTTTCAAATTAGTGCAGGCTTGTGAATGAAATGACATTTGGCTTTTTGAAAAATCTATTTTTCCCCTGCATGGACAAGGGGGATAACCCTGTGTCTGTCCATATCAGTTTTTGTCAAGGGGATTCCAGCAGGAATCGCCTCGGCAAAAAGCGGTACAGATAGCCAAAGGGCTGAGATACATGTTAAAACTGAGTTCCAACGAGAAATCAAGACAAATTAGTTTTGATTTTTTGCATTTGCTTTATTGATCAAGGAACCAATTATATACATAACGCAACGTCCACAATATACAAACACCTGTGGGTAGGTCTGTGATATCCTTACATTTCATTGTTTGGTATCGTACATAATGTTACATATGTACAGGGAGTAAAGTATATGTGTTTGTACACAATCTCATCGAAACGTGTGGTCTGTTTTTCATAGGAGGTGGTAATGTGCTTGTGAAACGCATGTGTAACAGACCTACCCCCTTATCTCAATGTGAATAGAAATCTGTGTCAAAGGGGAAAAAAAAATGGTGTGCTGTTCTGCGGTTTTGGAACTTACAGCTAGAAGCTGTAAGTTCCAAAATCACAAACCAGCACATTTAAATTTTCCTGGCAAGCCGGCGCCCCTCCCCCTGCCCCCCCCCTCACTCATACAAACGTGCATACAAACTTCATGGGCCTATTATAGTAGCAAAACACAGGCTATTCTGATTTCTGAGCCTACGACAATTAGCTGTAAGGTGCAGAATCACAGACAAGCGTAAATAATTATATAGACAGGCTATATGTATACTGGTAACATCAATGAAAATGGGAGTTTGGGCAAATGTGAAATAATACAGTGGACTGACGAGGCAAACGTGAAATAATGTACGACAGTCGAGGCAATGTAGAAGATGGGTGACGCAAACACAAACTAATACACAAGACAGACAAGGCAAACCCAAAAAACTCCTAAGGAAGACGGACGAGGCAAACACATTAACCCAATTAACTCTGGGACCCTGCGGCAAGAGATGAACTGATCAATCCATCTCCAACAACTAGTACATAGTCGTAGACAACGCCTCCAAAAGTTTAGAAATGCGGCCGTGGGGTTAAGAGGGTTAATACAGGAGACAGACAGTGGCTTAAAATACAACAGATAGGCAACGTGACATAGCAGACGGAGGAGGCAAACAGGACATGATACAGAAGACAGACAGGGCAAACAAGAAATAATACAAAAGACAAGACGGGCCATGCATGAAATAATAAAATGACAGAGGAGGCAAACATGAAATAATACAGCAGACAGACAAGGCGAACATGAAATAAGAAGACGGATGAAGCCAACATGAAATCGTATAGTGGACAGATGGAGGCAAACATGAAATAATACAGCAGACAAACAAGGCGAACATGAAATAACATAGAAGACAGACAAAGCCAACATACAATCGTATAGTGGACAAATGGAGGTAAACATGAAATAATACAACTGACAGATGAGCAGCAAACAAACGGTTGAACTAACAGGAATGCAGTAGCTGAATAAATACAATGCCAAATTTAAAAGTACAAGTAATTGCAAATGATACAATAGCACTAGCAGTTCTAAATGATTAACTGTGTAGTAAAAACCCCAACGAAACTACATGCAACATTTGCCATTGTATGCGAAGCATGCAACATACAGTCAAACCTGCGTGAAACCACCACCGCAAACAAACGGTTGAACTAACAGGAATGCAGTAGCTGAATAAATACAAATGCCAAATTTAAAAGTACAAGTAATTGCAAATGATACAATAGCACTAGCAGTTCTAAATGATTAACTGTGTAGTAAAAACCCCAACGAAACTACATGCAACATTTGCCATTGTATGCGAAGCATGCAACATACAGTCAAACCTGCGTGAGACCACTGCCGAAAGGACTGCCGGTATCATAAAGTGGTCGCCTCAGACAGACGGTCTCGTTCAAACCTTTTCGCAGGCACTTGGACCCGCAAACTTCCATCTTGGCACAATCAAAGTACATTCATGGGCGACGGTGCAAAAAACTGAAATGGTCAAAGGCCGGACTTATTATGCCCCACTGATCCATGGCCAGCAAGAGACATAAATTCTCATGAGCCCCTGCAGATGCAGGGGCTCATGAGAATTTATGCCTCTTGCAAATGGAACAAGCTGGCTGAAGGGCTGTTCTGTCTGAACCAAAAGGCAGAAATTCTGCTTTCTGGAATTCTGAACAAGCTGAATCAGTCTTCAGAACTGAAGATTCACCCATGACCATTCACATCTATGAAAGGCAACCAATGAAAGGGCAGCAAAAAAAAAAAAAAAGGGGTGGTGGCCTTCGACAGGCTGACTTGTCGCTCAGAGTCGTCTCAGGAACGGAAAGAAGCCCGTGGGACCCAAAATGGGCGGTCTGCTTGAACAGGTGACCGCGTTACACAGGTGATCACCTCGACAGGTCTGACTGTATCACCCAATGTGTGCAGATCTGTGACTTTGGGACCTGCGGCGTCAGCCATAAGCTCCAGAACCACAGACCAGCGGACCAGTTCCAGGAGTGGCTTAGTCCTTGCTCAGTGGCTGGCGCAGTCTTAAGCTCGCTCATGTAACTGATCCAGGTGCGCAAGCTCACAAATGCTGTGCGATGTAATAATATGGCAACATCACGTACAATTCGCACAAATACAGTATCTGGATGGAGTCACGCCCTAAAGGTTGTAAGTTTAAGTCAATACTTAATTCAATACATGACAACTAAAAATCTGAATCAAACACATGCATGACCCTACACATCTGCACACACATGCACAGCAGTGTACACACACACACACACAAGCTCTCTCACTTTGGTTCACAACAAAACTGAAGGTACGTGTCCGATCTACCTGTGGGCTGGTCTGTTATTCTGGGCGTTTCTGCCCTAAGCTATGAGGTCCAGATCACAGATCAGGGCAGTTATCCACACATTTTTTATCAGCTGCGCCTCAAAAGTAAAAAATAAACGGAGCTAAGAAGCAATAAATAGAGCTTGCGACACAGTGACGAAAAGGTGCATGCAGAAAGCAGAAAAAAAAATTAAGTACAAGTCAAAAGCCTAGAAATGAAATCATACATTAACCGATTTAACCCCAAGACTGCATTTTAGCGGTGTCGCATGATGATAGTGTACCAGTTGCTGGAGATGAATTGACCGACGATAATAATTCAAGGTTAGTGCCAGATTGGCGCCAAGCTGATCTGGCACTAACCTTGAATTATCATCATCGATCCATCTCTTGCTGTAGTGAGTCAATGCTAAACAGGTTTAAAAAAAAAAAAAAAGCAACGTGATTTGCACGTTCTTTCACTGACAAGTGTTGTGTCTTGTTCTGTGATTTTCAGCCTTCCGAACTGTAAGGTCCAAAATCACAGAACAGTACACATTACAAACATGCATCGCATTTTCTGGAGCGTGTACATTATCGTTGACTGGCACTAATTATGAACACTGTGGCTGTTAATTCAGACCTGATGGCTCTACGGTGTACGGTCCGAAATTACAGACCAACACATCGTGTGCTGGTCTTTGATTCCAGACCTTGTAAAGCGGTAAGATCCGGAATCACAAAACAGCACGTGCTTCCCCACATGTACATGTACTGTGCTCGATTCCCTTGCTGTGGGCTCATGGTGGTTCTTAAAAACGTATAATCAAAATATGTAATTTTAACAAATAAATACAACACATTATATAATGGAATACTATACAATGTTCTTATCCCAGACAGATATTTGCTAACTGGAAGGGGTGGGGTGTCAACTGTGCACACGTTCCGACACATTCCCGGCACGTCAATCTGCACTGTGAAACGAGAGCTTCACTTCAGTCCGTGTGTCCTTGTGCACTCTCCTTAACCCATTCAGCCCCGACTCACTCAAGCAGGAGATGGATTGACCATGATAATTCAAGGGCGGCGCCAAGCTAATCTGGCACTGCCCTTGAATTATCATGGTCGACCCATCTCCTGCAACTGGTGAATAGTCGTTAGATGATGCCTCCAAAATTTGGGAAATACGGCCGTCGGGCTGAATGAGTTGAACAGGGATGCACGGGTTGCAATGCGCGGGTTATTTGCAGTGCACACGGTCTGACCCCTTTAGCCCCGCTTACAGCAGGAGACGGATTGACCATGATTATTCAAGGGCAGTGCCTGGCTAGCTTGGCATCAAGCTAACGCGGCACTACCCTTGAATCCTGATGATTGCTCAATCCCGCAACTGGTACATAGTCATTAGGTGACACCCCCAAACACTGTGAAATCAAGCTGCGGGGTTAAATGGGTGTCGGTAGCGTAGTCGAGGTGATTCCTGCAGGAATCACCTCGACCAAGCTCATTGCCAACACACAAAGGGTTAACATTTGTGTATATATGTTATCATACTGAGGCTAAAAGCTTCAAATTTGTACACTGCCATATGCAAGCTACACTATAGTACTTACAGATAAGGATATAGACCAATGGCTTTAGTTCAAGGGTGGTGCCAGAATAGCTTGGCGCCTAGAGGCGCCAAGCTATTCTGGCACCACCCTTGAACTATTTTAGTCAAACTTCTTTCACACACTGGTGTATTCCGGATGATTAATCTGTGTGCAGTGTACAGCTACATGGATTGAATAACTTCAGTATCGCACATTACAAAATGCCACAACATCAAAATGTTCTGTTGTTATAGCTGGAGTTTGTTACAAGTGGGGTAATTGCACTTTCAGAAAAGTCTAGTCGAAACGCCTGAAAAAGCGTAGTTATTTTGTAGCTACCTAAATCCAACTTTTCATGATATCCAGCCTCATTATCAGCAAAGATGACAATACATGTATGCGCACAAAAAATGTGTCTAAAAGTGAATGATGTGTATTCACAGAAACGATCGAGCACCTCCAATCCCACTTTGAGTTTTATCAAAAAGACTAGAATGGTGGGGGTAGAGGGTGGCTGTCATGGAGTGGCAAAAGAGAAGCAGTGGGGGAAGAGGAGGGGGGGGGGGGTTGGTTGGTTGTACATTGCTTAATGTCCCGACAGCAACATGACTTACTCAGGGCGTGCCTGCACTGCTTGTAAAAAAAAAACTAAACAGAGTACTCAATGTATGTCGCCAACCAGTCTAATACGCTAAATAAACCTAAGACCATTTAGCAACACACATCCAATATCAAGAGCTATAGGAGGCGCAGACAGTAGGGAGAGTTTAAAAAAGGAAAATACAGGTAAATGGACCAAGGGCAGACAGAAACACATGCCCCAGAATAGAGGGGAAAACCCACCCTGTGGGGCTGACCAGGGTGACCCTGGGAACTAAAAAGTAGGTAACCCCACCCAAGTTCCCCAGGGCAGACCCGGGTGGGGGTGGGAGAGGGGGGAGGGGGGCTTTGAAGGTTGGTTTCATTAATGAACACTTTGGCTGTCGGTAACCATTCCTGTCATGGTGATTCCTTTGGTTTTCCACAATTGTTTTGTCAAGTAACTCCTGCAGGAATCACCTCAACAAAAAGTGCTATCAGCAGCCAGAAGGCTGACATTGTTCACACTCTAAAATCACCAGAGAACAGAAAAGAGAAAGAGGCAGACATGACAAAAGGTAAATTCTGTCCCAGGTGCTCTACAGTCTGTTGCATACTTGATACACAGCCATAAGTAAATGCAGGAATGGGAAGGTGTCTGCAGGGGATCAATTCATGGGACTTGATTTAGTCATAGAAAGCAAAAAATGATTGCAGGAAATCAGAAATAGGTTAAAACTGCACGTATTTTGACAAACACAGCAAATGAAAACCCCAGACAAATGCACAATTTTGATGAAAACAGTGGACTAAAGGCCTGGATTTTGCATGTTTGTTCATGCTTTTAATCCGCTATTTTGGTGTACACACGTCCAAATCTGATCTATTTCTGATTTCCAAATGTCTATTAACCCCTTTGTGCATGCATGGGTTAAGCAACTCAAATATGATGCCTAGGCTCCATCTCTATTTCGCCAGTAAAAGCACTGTCCATTCTACGGGGGAGAGGAGGGGGGGGGGCGGGAGGAGGGGGAGAGGGAGAGGGGGGGAAGCCCAAATGTTCAAACACAACTTTACGTTAGCTGTCCAGGGCATCCAACACCCGCATGATCTGCTGTTTGATTCTTTTTGTGGCTTCCGACGCTGTGGGGATGATAAACTTGTCAACATTAGTGATGTGAAAGCCGTCAACCTCATGAGTGCCATACTTGAACGTGATGAGCTCCGGGTATTTCTTCTTTGATGTGATCTTGACAACAGAGCCGAGGGCACGTCGAGCCTGGATGAGAGCCATGCCCTTCTTCTGGGGGAGGTCACGCAGGATGTACAGATGGCTGTTGGTGACGATTAGAGTGCTGGGGGCAAAGAAGACAGCAATGTCATTATCTTTTCACTGCAGAAATCATCGTGACAAAAATGTATTTTTTTGAAAAATACTTAATGATGGCATTACTATATGGAATACACTCTATAGCCTAACGATTTCAGCCCAAAGTTGTGTCCCCTACACAACTGGAGAGGAGACACCAGGGATCCAAATAGAAGCCGCCATAGCGTCCGCTGTACTCCGTCCGCAGGGCGGAACACACTCAAGCGCTGAACTCACTCCACGAGGCACAAAGTCACGAGGGAGAGTAAAGTCACAAGCCGAAACCCAAGGCTGCAGCCAAGGTCGACGTTCACTGAAAGTCAACCCCGGTCGGAACCGGTCAGCGCCAAGTCCACACACAGTAGAATGTTGAAGTGTAAAACACACCAACAAAGCACACTGAGTCCAAGGAGAAAGTCTACTCCATATTGGCAAAATGCCAAAATGTTCGTAGTAAAAACCACAAGACACCGGTCGAAATATCGTAGCAAGGCAAAAACCCGACCGTACACGGTCAAGCTAAGAGTGAAACTGGTGAGCTTTCACCCCATGCATGCCGGGATAGGGTGGTAAGGGGAGGCCACCCGGGCTCCTATACATGGATCCATGGTGTCTCCTCCCCAGTTGTGTAGGGGACACAACTTTGGGTTGAAATCGTTAGGCTATATTCCATACAGTAATGCCATCGGTAATGTATTTTGAAAAAACAAACCGCTGACAGCCAAAGGGTTAATATGATGAAAAAGTTACCACAGGGGTAGAATGTAGGCTTTAGTAGCCTTTTTAACTCTTTTAGCCCCAAGGCCCCATTTCTCAAATTTGGGAGGTGTTGCCAAACGACTATGTACCAGTTGTAGCATATGGATCGACCATGATAATTCAAGGGTAGTGCCAGATGAGCTTGGCACCTGATGGTGCCAAGCTCATCTGGCTCTACCCTTGAATTATCATGGTCAATCCATCTCCTGCTGTAGGGACTCGGGGCTGAAAGGGTTATGATAATGATGCTATTAAAAAAAAAAAGAATAACTTTGCACAGGATTCCGACTCAGTAAGCCTACATCCTCAGTCGTAGAAAATGGCGCCCCTAGATATCTACTCACCTCTGGTGGGTGTATCCGTTGGGTTTGACCTCTTTACACGGGCAGTGGTAGACAACGTCTGGTTTCTTCAGCCAGGTGTCCAAGCTGACCATCTCTTTTTGGTCGTCCTCTGACCAGTCTCCACTGCCTTCCTCTCCTAAAAGATGGCATATCACAAGTCTACGGTTACGTAGAAAAAGCGAGAAAAGTGAGATTTTCATTGTTATACAATGAAAATCGCGCTTTTTTCAAAAATGGACATAACGCCTTGTGCCATACAACAGCTTAAGTCAAATATGACAGCTGAGCAGTCACAGCACCAAGTAAAATGTTATCAGATTAGCATTATCACGAGCCTGGCAGTGTGTCACTGCCTTCAAAACTACATGCCTTACGGCTGGAAATTTAAAATTTCAGGAAAGCTTTGCCAGGGGTCAATGAAGTTACGAGCAGTGTCTCTGTGACCCCATGAAATATTACAACTTGTACAGATTTAAACAATTATGGCAATAACTGAACAAAACACCTGCTAAGTGAGAAGTGATATTACATGTTAAGATTAGAATGAATGGGAAAAAAAGTTCTTTTCAATTTCCTGATTTCACGCAGACAAATTGTAATGATGAAATAAAATAAAATACAACTGAATGTTACTTGTGCACTAGGGAATACTTTTCTCAGAAAAAAAAGCAAATGAACAATTGATAAAACAACAACAAACAAAACACACACCACCTGCACAACAACAATCAAATACTGATTGGAAGGACCTCCAAAATCATCCATTTGTTTTTTTTGTTTGTTTGTTTGTTTGTTTTCTCGGGGGGGGGGGGGGGGGGGGGGGGGGGGGGGGGAAGGGAAGGGGGGGGAAGGGAGGGGGGGGGGGGGACGAAGGGGGGGGAAAGTGATCTAGTGAATCCAGCTACCAAATAAAGCTGAATCTGAGAACCAACTCATCTGTGGCCAAACTTTTTCATGTGCACTTTTCCACCAACCCATTTAAGGCGCCCTGCATCAATGCTATATAGCACACAGCTGTTTGTAGGTCTCTCATTCTGAGTTTGCCTACCTTCATCGTCATCTCCGATAGTGAAGACGTTGGCGATATTTCTGTACCGCTTCCCCACCCGGTCTGTGTTGCTCACATGCCTGAAACAGCAGACAATTCTTTGTACACTTTCATTAGTTTTGGCCACCACAGTTGCAAACGTAGCGCAATTGTCCACCACCCCGGTATACCGAGTATAAATGATCATAGCCTGTCCCAGGGAAATGCTATAATCGTCTATACATGGCATATGGCAGAAAAGGAAAAAAAAAAAAAAAACAACAACAAAAAATAGAATACACAGCAGATAATCAAGAAACTAGAAAAATGAATTTTTTTTAAAAATGATTTTTTTCGAAAAATACTTACCGATGGTGTTACTGATAGGAAACGTTACCTAGCTAGCCTAATTTTAGCCAAATTTTGGTTGTGTCCGTATATGGGAGTGTTGGCCGGTGAGGGGCGCCATAGTCCAGGCAGTAACCCGAGTAGCCTCCATTCTGCCCCATCCGGGTACGAGCTCACCCGATATTCATCAGTTGGTTTCTTAGCGAACTGGTGGCAAGCGGGGCAGGTGGGAGGGACCTTTGAGTAATACAATCGGTAAGTATTTTTTGAAAAAATTCATTTTAAAGAAAAATTCATTTGTTTCCTCAAAACACATTACCGATGGTATTACTGATAGGAAGAATCCTGAAGACGAGGTGGGTGCCGCTATAGCCCCCTAAACCAGACACTGGCCCTCAGACCCGCCCTCCCGAAGCAAACTCCCAATAATTTTAGCTAAGATACCTACGGCCTACGGCACTGGGAGGGAGTGTTGCGCCGCTGCGATGTCTCCCACCAGCGAAAGGTTCTGCCACTGGGCGGCGAGGTCCCTCAGGTAGAAGTGGGCGAAGGTAGTCTCAGCTCGCCATCCCACAGCCGCCACAATGTCCTTGACAGCACAGTTGCGGTCGAATGCAAGACTTGCAGCCATGGCTCTGACCTCGTGCGCCCTGATGTTCATATGTTTTGCTGCATCAGGGGCGAGGTCCTGGTAGGCAGAGCGAGAGCGAATCACCCATCGGAGCCAGGAGGAGATGGTCTGGGCTGAGATGTCACGTCTACCTGGGGACAGAGGGAGAAACAGGCGGGTGCGTCCTCTGTGCAAAGGCTTGGTCCGCCGCAGGTACACACGTAAGGGTCTCACCGGGTCCTGTTGTCTGGTCTCCCGGGTGGAGTCTGTCACTCGTAAAGGGCGAATAGTCATCATCTGTGGGGCAGCCAAAGGCGACCGCGTCTTGGCCAGGAAGGTCGGTTCAGGTAGCAGTTGCACGGAGCCGTCCGTCCGGAACTGCAAGCAATCTGGGCGTGTCGACTGCACGTGAAGTTCACTGACCCTGGAAGCCGTGGCTAGGGCCAACCGGAAGCACGTCTTCCGAGTCACGTCCGACATGCGCGCCAACTGAAGAGGTTCAAAACGGACCGAGTTGAGCCACGTAAGCACCCATGGTAGATCCCATCTCGGCAAAGCGAGCGCCGTGCCGGGTGTTGCCGACCGAAGTGGGCCATCAGATCGGCGAGGTCTTTGCAGCTACCAAGGTCGGGCCTGCCTAAGTGCCGGTAGGTGTCGGCGATCATGGCTAGGTAGCCCCAAATGGTAATTGGAGCCAGTCCCTGGTCGTTTAATAGCCAGCGGAAGAACTCTGCCAGCTGGGGCATAGCCAAGTCCGTGGGGAAGAGAAGGTTGTCACCACACCAGTCACACAGCACTCGCCATTTTCCCTCGTAACTCGTCTGGTTGAGGGTCTGCGGGCTGCAGCGATAGCATCCACTGCCACTAGAGAAGCCTCTGCTGGTGAGGGCTTGCCGCACAATCTCCAGGCGTGGAGAAGGTGACGTTCTGGGCACGGATGGTACAGCAGCTGTCGTGGTTGCTTGAGCATCGTGCGTGGAGTGGGGAGCTGCAGAGGAGAGCACGTGGGGAAGAGATGACCGTGACTGGTGAAGGGACGAGGCGCACCAAGCCTGGAGAATGCCCACCTTGACATAACGAGAGGTGCTCCTCGTGGCTGCAGAACTCGCTTCCACCATAGCCCCCGCAAAGCCTCTAACAGCGAGGGATTGCCGGACCACCACGCGTATGACTTCAGAATTTCGATTCTCGAGGCGAGCAGGGTAGCTGGAAGATATCTGGCCGTAGTGATGACTCCAACCGGGCCTCGAAGAGCACTAGCACATCCCTTGTGTATGTCATATCTTCCCAAGAACCAGCTGTAGCGCTTCCTCTCCAACCAGATGAAGTGTCTGCCTGGGAAGACGATCCACTGGCGTGCTAGCCGTCCTAACAGTCAACCCGAATGTAAGGCTCTGAGGGTCGCTCCTACTCTGCACTGCTCCTGTCCTACTGGAAGTCCTACTCGAACAAGACGGCCACGAATTCCATCCTTGCTGGAATCCGCGTAGGACCTGCCCCTTAGACTAAGTAGCCTAGTCGACGAAGAATCGCGCGCAGGAACCTCTGCCGTCCGCCAAGTGCTTGCCAACTGGTTCTGAAACAGTTGGTCATCCAGCTGTAACAAAGTCCTGGAGACGCACCGCTGCCCTCAGGGCTCTGTATGTCTCCATTCTGCCGCGATGCCGAAAGAACTTGTTCCGGGCCAACAGGTCGAAGATCGGCCACCATATCCGGCGGCTTGGGTACGAGCAAGAGTCGACTGTACTGCCGCGGAGTCGGAACGCAGGACCACCTCTAAGTCGTCTGTCATCACATCTCATCTGCCGGTACTTGCGCCCCAGGCTGCATGCTTCCACAGCGTCATCTGTCACGTCCAAGAACCCCGTTCACACCAGCGAGATGTGGAAACAGTAAGGCTCTTGTTTCAACCTCGTCAGAGACCACTGGCTGCGCCCTGCCTGCACCAGTGCGATCTTGTCCACCGCCGGGCGTGTACCTGCATAACAAAGCTGGTGGGAGTGAATCCATCTTCTCTGGTCAAATGCGTGAGAAGAACACCAGCTCTCCAAGTTGTCTGCACGCAAAAGTGCGAACCGCCTCCGCTAGGTCCCGAACCTGTCGGCTGAAGAGGAGACTTGTAGTGCCTGGCCGCAATGGAGCGAAGACCAATCCAATGCGACGAAGGGGGGGCAGCGCTCCACCGGGAGAACGATGCGAAGAGATGAGATGCCTCGCCCAACCAGGTGCGTAATTCTGAACTGCTCCACTAACACGATGGAGAGCGATGTCGGCCAACACAGTGCTGTCGGTCGGACAACGTCCTCTCCCCGCGCTGACACCTAGTCCCAGGAACGCGCCGTCGGCGTCACAGAACCATCGCCTCCGTCTATCGGCCGCCAGCCGACTAGTTTCGCGGAAGAGTGGTCCCCACCAATCCAGCCGGATGATCTGCTGCAGTCTGCCAGCAGGTCCTGAGTCAGTGTCCCTGGAAGGCTGATATGTTCAACACTGTCAACCGCGTGATGCCGGCGCTGACCTCCAACTGCGCCTCCGTGGAAGAGTGGTCCCTGCCAACCGGCCCAAAGGTCGGCTGCGGTCTGGTGACACGGCCTGCGTCGTCCCTGGAAGGCGGCTCCATCCAACATGGTCCTGTTCCTGGTGGGCCCCTTTCTGCTGGACCAAGTCGTCAAGGAGGGTCTGGCGGTACGCAGAGTTCGACCCACGGCCCTGCGGGCTGCCTGAAAGTGGGTCGGAGCGACGCGGCTGGGCCACAAGTCCTTGTTAGCCTCCTTGACAGTCTGCCAGGTGGGGCTGAAAAGGAGTTCTCCATCAAGAGACGCCTGGCGCAGCTGATTCTTCAACTCGGTCGGCAGTGAGCAAGCGTGCAGGACGGTATCTCGGTGCATCAGATCGCAGTTTGCAGTCGCAGCCATGGCGTTGATAGCAGTGTGGTAAGCAGCCCGGTTGCCGGAAACCGCCAAGGTGAGGATGTCAGCCAAAAGCGGTGAGATGGTAGGATTCCCAGCCTCCTCAACGCGATGGACGCTGGCCAGCGTCACCAGGTCCAGGAACCCCGCAGAGGCCAGGGAATTGCGGATGAGGGAAGCAGTCTGTGTAAGTCCAGGAGTGGAATCACGTCGTCGAAGAGAACCAGCACAGGACAGCGCCGGAGGGTCCACTGCCGGGAGTGGGCAGGCGAAGCTCTGCAAATGTTCCGCGTACCACCTCTGACGGAAGGCCATAGACAGGTCCGCCGGCCACCTGGTGTCAGCGAAGAAGCCGGTGTCTCCCAAGCAGGTGAGTGGAGAAGGCGTCGCATAGGTCCCGGAACCGGGCAGTTGAGGAAGAGACATGAAGCGCTTGGCCTGGCGCTCAGAGTCCACGAAGGTCGAAGCTCTCTTCTTGGCAAGGGGAGAAGGAGGGCAGTCTTCCGCGGGAAGACATGATGCGATGAGGCGAGCAGCTTCGTCCAAGGCCCGAAGAGTCTCCATCCTATGGCTCAGTGTAGCTGGCGGCGAGTCCATCTCATCTTGGGACTGCAAGCGTCGTGAAGGGGAGGCGCCGTCATCGCCAAGCAACGCCGAAACGGAGTCCTCTGGAGCCAAGCTGATGGAGTCGTCGGTCAAGCGCGTGGGAGGAACAGGGGCGTCCAACTCCTCCGAATGACTGGTGATCGAAGGCGCAGCGGCGGCCCGACAAAAAGAGGAAACAGCGCTGGAAGGGGTTCATCTCCCGCTGTGGCGACGCCGCGAGTGGAGAAGCGCCGGGTAATCCCGCGGGGTCCTGTGTGAAGGAAGAGGCCGAACTGCAAGGGCAGACCGGCGGTCCCGAGGGAAGCGGCTGCGATGAGGAGAACGGGAAGGTCTCGAACGGGCGTCTCGTCGTTACAGCACGGTAGATCGTACCTTGTCTCCCGTCTTCCGTGATGAAGACCTATGGTGACAGCTGTCCCGCGAAGTCTGGGAGGAAGGGCGCAGTCTTGGCGGCCAGTCCCGCGAACTCGAACGGCGACGAGGAGTCGTAGTCGAGCCGGTCTTCCCATAGCGTAGCGTCCCATTGGTACTGGTACGTCGTCGTATGCTCCTCTCGAGTCTCTTGTCTCTGTGTAGCAAGCGAGCGCTCCTGGAGTCAGGCGAACTGTCCGAGCGTGGCCATGGGCGGGGGTCGGGGGCCCATCGTGGGGTCGTCTCTCACCTTTCAGCACTGCGTTTGAAGCGTGCTCTCGTCTCCACGATCGGGGCATGTGGTTGTGGCACATCATCACTGACCTGGGATCGTGACGTGGACTGTGCAGCAGTCCTGTGGTGCTTGCAGTCCCTGGATGCAGCAGGCTCGTGCCTGTCTATCCTGTGTCGGGCTCTGGCGCCAATCCGTGTATGGAGCCCGTCTGGCCGTGGACGTTCATCACTTGACCTGCGATCGAGAGGCCGAGCGTTCGTCTCTAGGGGCGGGATCCCATCACGAGTGTGCCTTGTGTCTCTCTTCCCGAAGCACCGAGCGTGACGCCTTCTTTCTGTCAAGTCTGCGTTCCGTCCTCTGGTCCGGTGCTAAGATTGTCGTAAGAGCGTGTGCCGACGTCTGCCCGGAAGTAGTAGGATTGGTCCGATACATCACGGTCATGGGTGACTTAAGAGCCCCATCCGTGGTATTCTGCACGGTAGTAGTTGTACTGGTCTAATTCATCACGGTCATGGGTAACTTAATAGCCCCATCCGTGATATTCTGCGCATTAGTCGTTCTACCGGTCCGATTCATCACGGTCATGGGAAATTTACTGGGCCCATCCGTGGTACTCTGAGCGGGAACTGATGGCCACTCTCGGGTAGGTGTTGAGCGTTCACGGCGGTAGAATCCCCACAGCTGGGACCATCTTTCTTCCAGCCAGGGAGCGCATTCCGCACAGGGATGCGTCGACTCACAGCCAGCACAGGGCAGGCAGACTGCATGCTCGTCACAGGGCCACTGAAAATTGCCACATGCAGGTACGAACCTGGTAACTGCAACACAGATTGTACATTGATTGATTGTACATTGCTTAACGTCCCGACAGCAACAAGGCTTTCTCAGGACGTGCCTGCACTGCTTGTGAAAAAAACCAAAACAGAACATTGAATGTATGTCGCCAGCCGGTCAAATACGTTAAATAAACCTAACACATGGGGCCTAAATAAAGCTAAGACCATTCAGCGACACACATCCAATATCAAGAGCTACAGGCAGTGCAGACAGTAGGGAGAGTTTTAAAAAGGCAAATACAGGTGAATGGACAAAGGGTAGACAGAAACACATGCCCCAGAATAGAGAGAAAAACCCACCCTGTGGGGCTGACCAGGGTGACCCTGGGAACTAAAAAATACCTAACCCCACCCAAGTCCCCCAGGGCAGACCCGGGTGGGGAACTGCAACACAGAGGCCATAAAGAAGAACGAGCGAGCGTGGCCTCCGAGGCCGCGCACCAATAATTACGCGCGCGAGGGTGAGAACGAACTCAATCAAGTGCACAGAGCGTGCCGACGCCCGGCACTCTTTCCTTCCCTTGAGCGCCGGTTGAGGGCAGTAACCGAGGTTTTACCTGGCCATAACGTGCGAGAAGCAAACCCACGCCGGTCGAAGCGACGTCCTGCGGCGCCACGGGACTCACAGTCACCACCCCGGTCAACGCCGTCCACAGGCACGCTAAGTCCAAGTCACGCCGCACAGGCCAAAGTTCGAAACAGCTCAAGGCACAATCCAAGTGAGCTCCAAGCTAGCACAACCCGCAGCCAAGTCCCAAAACGAAGCAAGCACAGTTCAAGTAAAGTGACAAGACGACCGGTCACATCCACACAGTAAGATCCGAAGAGCGATGTACGAACACAACCGTCTACAGGCTAGCTAAGAAACTAACTGATGAATATCAGGTGAGCTCGTACCCGGATGGGGCGGAAGGGAGGCTACTCGGGTTACTGCCTGGACTATGGCGCCCCTCACCTGTCAACACTCCCAACAACACAACCAAAATTTGGCTAAAATTAGGCTAGCTAGGTAACGTTTCCTATCAGTAATACCATCGGTAATGTGTGGCAGTTTTGCTGTTGAGTCGTAAAAATTCTGAAATCTTTCATGAAATGGCCAATTTTACATCTCCAAATGTGTTCCAGATATATTCAGACCAGTGTAAGAAAGATCCATTTTCACGTGAATGAGTAAGTGAATGAAGTCAGCATGCTTGACCTCGATATTGAAATCTTGCTGGGGCTCCCCAGTATTGGGGTACTGGAAATGGCTTTGTTTTTGTCTTTTCACCAAATGTTTATGACGGTACAGCAAAATTAACAAATCATAGGAATGAAGTAAAAATGTTCCATATTAGGTCAACTGGCACTAAATGATATTTGCCCTTAAAGCGGTATAGAAAAGTGTTTCTTTGCGGAGATATTTGGAAAAAACACTGTGCACTCCGATGTCAATACCAAGGATGAAGGTTGAGCGGGCAACGAATACATGTTTAGCGTGATGCAGCTTGATTTTGGTGGTATTTGGTAAACTCTACCACTGATGGACAGATGACTAAGGTTAATTTTACGTCAAATGCACAAATGGGAAAGAACATAATTATACAACTGGCTACAAAAACTTGAGTCAAAAATAATTTCAGGAAAAGAAAAAGCAGATTTCATCCTCAAAAGAAAAAAGCCTTACCTCTCGGCTCCGTGTTGCTCATTTTTAATATAGTTGGATAATTTTTCTTTCACTTCTGCTGACTTGCTTTTCACAGCCGTTGATAACTTGCCAAACAGCTCTGTTGGTAGCTGGAAAAAAATGTTTTTATAAATTAAAAGCTGTAAAGTCCAAAATCACAACAACAAAAAAAATAGGAAAAAGAATTAAAATGTAGAATGTCTGAGGGAACATATTCAAGAAGAAGTATTATATTAACCCATTTAATCCCAAGGCCACATTTCCCAAATTTCAGAGGTGTGTCACCTAACGACTATGTACCAGATGCAGGAAGTGGATCGAGCATGATAATTCAAGGCCAGAGCCAGATCAGCTTGGCGCCATCAGGCGCCAAGCTGATCTGGCACTGCCCTTGAATCATCATGTTCGAACCATCTCCTGCTGTAGTGTTTTGGGGCTATGTGGCTTAAAAAAGCTCACCATTCTGGATGGACTGAATTCTTCGCCGTTCTCAACATCGCTGGAGTTAGCGGCGTGATTGTGATTACACACAATGCACAGCTTACTGCTGTGGTCCACCAGGTTGCCTTGAACATCGTCCTGAAGCAAATTGTGCAGGGCTGCAACCAGGAGTAATAAGGCTTTAAGAGTTGTTCCCATTCCTCGACTACACACAAGAAAGACATTCTGCTGTACTGTTGACCACACAGTAACATCCCTGATCGTTTGAAGGAGTTACAGGTTGGACAGACCCACTTGGGGAGTACGCAACAAGCACACTTCTATTCAAATGAGACGCTACGCGTCTCATTTGAATAGAAGTGTACATGTGGTGAACCATGTACCAGAGCGGCAAGGCCGCCCAGATAGCAGCGGAAATGCAAAAGTAAACCCTTGCCCTGCTAGGCATCAGTGAAGCCAGATGGACGCAGTCTGGGCGGAAAAGGCTGTTAAGTGGGGAGATGATTCTGTATTCAGGTCATGACGAGGAGAATGCCCCCCATACAGAAGGTGTAGCATTCATGCTGTCACCAGTGGCACAGAGAGCACTGATGGGTTGGGAACCTCTTGGGCCAAGAATTATCACCGCAGCCTTTAGAACCAGGAAAAAGATTAAACTCAACATCATCCAGTGTTATGAGCCCACTAATGACAGAAGAAGAAGATGGGGATGGATTGGTCACAGTCTGAGAAAGCCAGCTTCCAGTATCACTAGGCAGGCATTGTCATGGAACCCCCAGGGAAAGAGGAAAAGAGGCAGGCCAAGAAACACCTGGCGTCGAGACCTCCAAGCAGACATCAAGAGACTGGGAACCACCTGGAGTAAAATCGAAGGAGAAGCACAGGACAGGAGTCACTGGAGGTCTCTCGTCGACGGCCTATACCCGGGGAGGTGTGACAGGCATAAGTAAGTAAGTAATGACAGTGACGAGGAAGAGAAACAAGAGTTCTACGACCGACTCCAGAGTGCTGTATACAAATCTGTGGAGCGAGACATCACCATTGTCATGGGCGATTCCAATGCCAAAAAAGGGGAGGACAACACCGGATACGAAGAGGTGATGGGGAGACAGGGGACTAGGGGAGATGAGTGAGAACAGGGAGAGGTTTGTAGACTTTAGTGCTCTAAACAGACTTGTCATTGGAGGCAGCATCTTCCCACACAGAAGAATACACAAAGCATCTTGGGTCTCACCTGACCATACTACAGAGAACCAAATAGACCATATCTGCATTAGCAAGAAATTTAGAAGATCCCTCCAAGCTGTTCGAGTGAGGAGGGGAGCAGATGTCGCCTCAGACCACCATCTGCTTACCATAAGAATAAAGCTCAAGTTAAAGAAAAGCCGCACAGAGACAACAAGAAGACAACGCTATAATGTAGGCCTCCTGAGAGAGACTGGAGTGAGAGAAGAGTTCAAACTGGTGCTGTCCAACCGGTTTCAAGCACTACAGGAGCTAGTAAACGAAGAGGAGGCGGTCACCACAGATCAGCAGTGGAAGGCAGTTAGAGAGGCGCTGAACTCAACCTGCAAAGACACTGTAGGGTTCAAGAAACACCATCACAAGGACTGGCTGTCGGCACAGACCTTGAAGAAGATAGAAGTGAGGAAGAAGAAGAAAGCAGTCGTCAACAACAGTCGCACGAGAGCAGCCAAAGCAAGGGCACAGGAGGAATACTCGGAAGCCAACCATGAGGTGAAGAGGAGTATCAGGGCAGACAAGAGGGCCTACACAGACAGCCTGGCAGCAGAGGCAGAAAAGGCAGAAGGCAGCGGCAACATGAAACAGCTCTACCACATTACCAGAAGATTGTCGGGCAAGTATGGCCATACAGAAAGACCAGTAAATGACAAAGAAGACAAGCCTTTTGCAGACAGAGCAGACCAACTCGACAGATGGGCCGAGTATTTTGAAGAGTTACTGAACAGACCCACCCCACCCGACCCCTCAGACATCCAGCCAGCAGAGACTGACCTATCCATCTGCTGTGACAGACCCAGCCAGGAAGAGATCAGAAGAGCAGTGGCATTTTTGAAGAACGGCATCCCAGCAGAGGCCCTGAAAGCAGACCTAGAGACAACAGTAGAGCTGCTGTACCCACTGTTTGGAAAGATCTTGGAAGAGGAGGTGATGCCAGCTGACTGAAAGAGAGATACCTAATCAAGCTTCCCAAGAAAGCCGACCTCAGCAAGAAAAATCACCTTGCTGTCAGTACCAGGAAAGGTCTTCAACAGGATCATCCTGGAGAGAATGAAGAGCTCTGTCGACCCCCAGCTGAGAGACCAGCAAGCAGAATTCAGGAAAAACTGATCATGTACAGACCAGATCGCCACTCTCCGCATCATCGTGGAACAGTCTCTGGAGTGGAGCTCCCCGCTGTACGTCAACTTTGTGGATTACGAGAAAGAATTCGACAGCGTGGACCGAGAGACTTTGTGGAAACTCCTACCACACTACAGTGTACCCACAAAGCTCGTCTGCCTGATCAGAGCAGCTACGATGGCATGACATGTCATGTGATCCATGAAGGGCAGTTCACCAGGGAGCTCCAGGTCAGAACCGGCATCAGGCAGGGGTGTCTGCTGTCTCCGTTCCTCTTCCTACTGGCCATAGACTGGGTCATGAAGAGGACCACTGAGCAGAGAAGAAGCGTAATACAGTGGGTGGACACAGCTTGACGACCTCGATTTTGCAGACAACTTGGCTTTACTGTCCCACACTCATCAACAAAAAATGTAGGACAAGACCACGAGGCTTGCTGACATCTCGTCCCAAGTGGGCCTCACCATCCACAACGGAAAACAAAGACAATGAGGCTGAACGCAACCAGGGAAGAACCAGTCTCGCTTGCTGGCACCCCGTTAGAGGAGGTGGAGTCCTTCACCTATCTCGGGAGCATCATCGACAAAATAGGCGGCACTGATGCAGATGTCAGAGCACGAATCAGTAAAGCAAGAGCAGCCTTTCTCCAGTTGAAAAAAGTGTAGAGTTCCAGAGAGCTGTCACAACACACCAAAGTCTGGATTTTCAAATCCAACGTAAAAGCAGTTCTCCTATATGGAGCAGAGACTTGGAGGTTGACAAAAACCACAGTCAATAGAGTACAGATCTTCATAAACAGTTGCCTTAGAAGAATCTTGAAAATCCACTGGCCAGAGAAGATCAGCAACATCAGACTATGGGAGAGAACAGAGCAGATAACAGCAGAGAAATGAATTTTTCTCTAAAATGTATTTTTTCGAGAAATACTTACCAATGCCATTACTGCAATGGAACAACCTGTATCTTACGTAATTTTAGCCAAAAAGTTACGACGTTACACCTAGGGGTGCCGTGACCTAGTACCCTGGGTAGCCTCCCTTCCCACCCCATACGGGTAACTGCCAGAGCAGCCAAGCCAGTTTTTCGTTTAGCTGACTAGCGCGAGCGGAGCAGGTGGGAGGGCCGTCCGAGTAATGGCATCGGTAAGTATTTTTAGAAAAAATACATTTTAGAGAAAAATTATTTGTTTCCTCAAAAAACATTACCGATGCCATTACTACAATGGAAGAATTGTGAAAAGGAGGCGGGTGCCGCGTAAGCCAGTAACCGACCGAGCCAGCACGACCCGTCCTCCCTGGCGAAAGCTCCCGGTAATTTTAGCTTAAGGACTACCTACGGCACCAAGGTGCCGGGAGGGAGCGCCGCCGCGATGTCCCCCACCAAGGCCAGGTTATCTCGCTGGCCAGCCAGGTTTCTGAGGTAGAACCGGGTGAAGGTCGATTCAGTCCGCCAGCCCACGGAAGCCACAATGTCTCGGACAGCACAGTTGCGGTCGAAAGTGACGCTTGCAGCCATGGCTCCGACCTCGTGAGCCCTGATGAGTAGTCGCATGGCAGCGTCGGGGCAGAGGTCTTGGTAGACGGAACATATCACCCATCTTAGCCAGGATGAGATCGTCTGGGCTGAGATGTATTGTCTACCTGGGGACAGAGGGAGAATAGGCGGGTGCGTCCCCGGCGGAGCGGCTTGGTTCGGCGTAGGTACACGCGTAAGGCTCTCACCGGGTCCTGCTGTCTGACTTCCCTGTTGGGGATGACCGTCTTCAGCGGTTGTACAGTGACTGAGTCTTGGCCAAGAAGGCTGGGTCCATCAGTAGCTGCACGGAGCCATCCGACCTGAACTGCAGGCAGGCAGGGCGCGCAGGGAGCGCGTGCAGCTCACTCACTCTGGAGGCAAGGGCAAGAAGAAACGGGTCTTTCGCGTCGCGTCGGCCAGGCTTGCTAGGGGAAGCGGCTCGAAACGCTTCAAGTTCAGCCAGGTGAGTACCCAGGGTAGATCCCAGCATGGGATCAGGGAGCGGAGGGCAGGCCGTTGTATTCCGAAGTGGGCCATAAGGTCAGCGAGGTCTTTACACTTGCCGGGGTCCGCTCGGCCCAAGTGACGGTAGGTGTCCGCAATCATGGCGAGGTAGCCCCTGATGGTGATCGTTGCCAAGTGCTGTTCGGCGAAAGCCAGAGGAAGAACTTGGCCAGTTGGGGGGAGGTCAGATCGGTAGGGGAGAGGTGACGGTGGTCGCACAAGGCTCCAAGTACTCTCTATTTTCCCTCGTTGACTCGCAGGGTCGAGGGTCTGCGGCCTGCAGCGATAGCTGCCACTGCCTCACTCGAGAAACGTCTAGCGGCGAGGGCGTGCCGCACAATCTCCAAGCGTGGAGAAGGAGTCGCTTGGAGCACGGATGGTAAAGCGCCTGGAGTGGTTGCTTGAGCATCATGCGAGGGGCAATGTCACGGACAGCATGGGTAGCCGCAGCGGGGGGCCTGCGGCGAGGTTTAGGAGGTCGGTGGTCCAAGACTTGGTCCAGCAGAACGGCGCCACTAGCAACAGAATCGCGTTGCACCCCTTGAGTTTGAGAAGGACCTTGGGGGCCAGGGCGGAGGGTGGGTAGGCATACGCGCAGAGGCCGTCCCAGGGGATGGAGAGCGCATCGACCGCCCAGGCTAGGGGGTCCAGGATGGGCGAGACGAAGAGGGGTAGCTGGCGGTTCCACCTCGTCGTGAAGAGGTCGATAAGCGGGGTCTCCCACGTGGCGCAGATCATCTGAAGCGCCCATCGGTATGGAGAAGCTGAACGCACCTCGAGAGGGCGGCTGCGAGGACATTCAGGTGGCCCAGGATATGTCTCGCTCAGAGAGAGATGCAACGCACCTCGCACCAACAGACGAGCTGGTAAGGAAGAATGCAGAAGGAAGGGGAGCGAGTCCCGCCCTGCTTCCGTATGTAGGACACTACAGAGAAGTTGTTGAAAGGACGAGCAGCTCCTGGTGTCCGAGAGTCGTTGCCCAAGCGAGTAGGGCTTGTCAACGTCTGCAGCTTTAACCAGTTGATATGCTTGACCGCGAGGTCCGGTGGCCAGCTGCCGGAAGCTGCGGCGACCATTGGCAGCAGGTGCATGCCCCAGCTGGAGCAGCTGGCATTGACGCAAAGGGACAACTGGGGGGGGGGGGGGGGGGGGGGGGCGGAGTAAGGAGTGGTACTCCGGTCGCGAGCCAGATGGGGTCAGCCCAGCGGAGGAGGTGCGGAAGGAGCAAGGGAAGAACCGGAACAGGAGCCTCGATGTCGCCAGTCGAGGGTTGCCAGCGAAGAAGCAGATGGGGCTGAAGCGGATGCGAGTAGGGACAGCCAAGGGGAAGGAGATCCGCCGCCACACTCATCAGGCCCAGGAGCTGTAACCACACTCCGGTGGGGACTGCCTCCTCCTGAGAAACTAAACGTGCCAGGTTCGCCAACTTCTGAAACCGCGGTTCCGGGAGTCTCACCTGGTTGAGGTCGATCAGGAACTCCCAGCCGAAGTGGACAAAGCGGCGGGACGGGGCGAGGTCCGACTCGCCCGAGGCTGTCGAAGAGGGCCAGCCATGCGTCTCGGTCCGTCTTCAGGGTGGGCGCCGACTGGTCGCTCAGGGGCAGACCGTTGAGGTAATTCGACGCCGGGCTCGATGAAGTCTGCCTGGTCTTGGCGAAGACGCCGTCCATGATGCGGGTAAAAACCCAGGGGCCAAGGCTGAGGTCGAAAGAGGAGAGCACGGAACCGGTAGACTACGCCATCGAAGGCGAAGCGCAGATAGCGTCTGGAAGCCGGATGCACGGGCACGTGTAGGTAAGCGTCCGACAGATCCAGGCTGACGGCGCAGTCCATGGTTGAACTGCGGCGCAAAGAGCTCTGGTGGTCTCCATGCGGAAATATGGTGCGGAGATGAACCTGTTCAGTGCCAAGAGGTCGATGATCGGACGCCACTTGCGTCCGCTGGTCCAGGGAGAGGCGACTGTAGAAGGCGGGAGTGTCGTGGGGTGATACTTACCTCTGTGGCATCCTCCAGCCTGTCTGAGTCAGTCCGAAGGGGCAGAAGTCCACATGGGGCCGCGCCGCAGCGTTGGAAGGCCAGAGGTCCTTGGTCGCGTCCGTCACCGCCTGCCAGGTAGGATGGAAGAGGAGCGGATAGTCGAAGGGGCCTGTCGCAGCTGACACCGTAAGTCCTGCGGAAGGTCGGGCAGACGGAAAGGACGGCATCCCACGAGGGCTGGGCGCAAAGGCAGCAGCGGCCAAGGCATGAAGGGAGTGAGGCAAGCCGCCTGGAGGCGGTGAGGGCCAAGGCGAGGATGTCCCATAATGGCAGCAAGACCGACGAAGGCAGGCCATCTCCACTCGAGAGAAGACAGCTTGCGTGGCCCAGACAAGAAAACCAGCACAGGCGTAGCGGAAGAGGGTCGCTGTCTGAAAGAAATGCAGAGGCGCGAAGTCCACCTGCCTGTAGCTGCGCCAGCGGGTCCCCCAACGGGAGGGCGAAGCGAAGCTCTACGAGCACCCGACGTACCATGTCCGCTGCGGGATAGGCGACGAAGGAGTCTACGGCGAGTGAGCGAGCGTGTGGGAGGCCGAACGGCTAAGGAGCGCAGAAGTAGAATCCCCTGAGGAAAAGCTGAGGGCGGTCCCATCCACAGGCGGCGCGAGAGGACGAAGCAGAGGGAGCAAGGCGGCGTGAGTCGCCGCGAGGCAAAGCGAGTCCGGGGAGAGCGTCTGCGAAGGCGCGCGCGGGAGTGGCGCGTCCGGAGGGGCGAGGTCCACGCGTGGGGAAGAGGCTGAAGCGGGCGAAGACGCTGGGGGTCCGGGAACGAGGAGCCGCAAGGCTGCTGGCGGGAGTCCGCAGTCCGAGAAGAGACGCGTCGGGAAGGGCTCCTTCGCACGAGTGGGCGTCCAAGGTCCACACGGCTGTGTCCAGTCTGTGGCGTTCCAGGGGCCGTATCTGTCGTGGGCCGCAAGACAATGCCAAAGGTCCGGCGTCAGGGTGGCGCGTGGTTACTTCCTGCTTGTGAGGCTTGTGTTCTGCAAGGCGGGGCGAGCTAGCTCGCTGCGGGCCAGGCTTGAGCGAGCTGGTGCGCAAGGCGGGAATGTGTCCCCCAGCGTCAGGGCTTGGCAGCTGTTGTTTTCCATCAGGCAGGGCGAGCGAACTCGCTGCGGACCAGACTCGAGCGAGTTGGCGCGCAAGGGGGGAATACGTCCCCCAACGTCAGGGCGTGGTAGCCGTTTGTTTTCCGCAAAGCGGGGCGAGCGTTCTCGCTGCGGACCAGACTCGAGCGAGTGGGTGCACAAGGGGGGATCCTTCGTAAGCCGTCCCCCAACAGCGGTGCGGGTGCATCTTGGTCAGTCCAGGTAGAGGTATGCGCGAGGCTATGGGACGGCGTAGGTCGTTCACCGCTAACAGCTCCAGGCTGTGACCATGGCTCCTCTACCCAGGGCACGCAGACATCACGGCGGCGGTCGGAGGCAGAACCGGAGCAGGGAGGCACCACAAGCGTATCACTCGGCCACTGAAAGGCGCCTCCACGGGTGCAGGAGCGAAACTTGCCACTGCAACATATAGGTGAAAACACAGGCGACCGGCCGTGGCAGAAAGGCCACGTGACGGGTGCAACCATTTCCTTAAATCATCCAAGCAACAGACCAGTATCTCAAAGATATCAAGCATAGCACGGTGCCGAGCCAGGGCCTCTGAGGTAAAGGCGAGGCACACTCCCACTGCGCCACTCTGCTTCACCAGGTTCCCCTTAAGGATCTTTCCACTGCGAACCGCACCCGGTCCGTACGCGTTCAGTCCACATGACATACGCTCGGGCAAAGGCGCCTATAGAATTCGCTACGACAAACAAAACTGCAAGTGAAGCCGCCACCCGGCGCCAAAGGCGCCGGTCGCTGGCAAACACCGGGACCTGGGTCTGACACGATTCAGTCTGCATGCTCTACGCTTGGACTATAGCGCCTATAAAATTCCCTATGCGTAAATGAAACTCCAAGCGAAGCCGCCGACCAGCCGTGGCCACACTGAGACCCAGTGCTGACGGGTTTCAATCTGCGTGAAATACGTTCGGACCATAGCGCCTATAAAATTCGCCATGTGCAAGCAAAAACTATAAGAGTGAAGCTGCCGCCAAGGGCGCCGGTCGCTGGCAAACACTGAGACCTTACCTGGCCCTCCCCGAGAGGGCGGGGAAAGGGAGAACCTGAAACGAAGCAGGAGGGGATGCCACCGATGGTCGAGGGGCTGCACACGACGGGTAAGCGGGCCGAGGCAAGGCGTCGAGTCCTCGGCGCAGGTCCCAGATGTCCGGCCAAGCGCGAACTTGTCCGAGGGTAACCGAGGAAGTAGCACGCAGGAACAACACGGTGCTGAGGCCAGGCAGAGCACGCCGTAACCAGTCTCTAAGACGAAGAGAACCACAGGTGTAGAACACGTGAAGAAGTACCCACAACAGACAACAGTCCAAGGGCCCCGAGGCCCGGCACAACACAGCCAGGAACAAGTCTCTAAGTCGATGGCAACAACCGGCGCAGCACACGAGGAAGGCACACAAGTGATGACAGTCCAAGAGCTCTGAGACCAGGCTACGAGCGCACAGCCGGAAACCAAGCCTGTAAGGTACAACCGGTGCAGAACCATACACAGCCTGTAGGGTAACACTGCAGTAGGCTAATACACGTCTTTACGCTGTAAGCTAGAGGAAAAAACTGGCTTGGCTGCTCTGTAGGTCACGGTTTACATTTAAATTGGGAAGGTCAGGCAGTAAGAGGCTCCGTGTTTTTAAAAATAATTTTTGCCTTGTTTGAAAATTTGCAGTTGGGCTGACTGTTGGAATTTGCTGGAAATTTGTGGTTAGCTGAGAGGAGACATGTTTGGTGCTTTGATTCATACCATCCTGAGCTTATCCAGTGGACATTTGTGGGCCTATGTTGAGTTGCCTTTGACGTAGTGATTTGAGGGGCACGCTGATTTCAGCTGTGCTTGGGTGTGGGGTTGGTAAGGAACCAGTTTCATAGCCAAGAAATGAGACAGGTCATGTACTGTTTTTTTTGTATTTTGTGCATGGCAAATGTGCAGCTGGTGGGCGATAGTGTTTTTTTTATGGAATTGAACAATTAGGGGATGACTGGGACTGACTAAGGCTAAGAGACTGGACAGTACGGAAACACCACTGTGGTCCGTGGCCTGTCAGGTGCACCACATGTCATATGCGACATAGACCGGAAACTGGTTTAGTGTAACCAGATCATTGAGTTTGGATGTTTGCAGTTGGAAAAGTAAGAAAATCATGAAAAATTTGAAATTTTGCCAAAAAAATCACTGTGCATGCAGTTTTATAGGAGTTTTGGCATGTTTTGCGTGGCAACACCCTGTTTACCTGCACTGTGAGCTAGGTTTAGTGTGTTTGCTCATTTATTTTTTGTCTTACAGGTAGTCATGAGTCTTTCCTTCGACCATGAGCTGTGACCTTTGACCTTGACCTTGAAAGGGGTGGGGTTTGGGGTGTTCAGTTTGATAAATGCGTTAAAAAAAATTCACTCTTTCAGTTATTGAAGTTGTGTGGGGTGGGTGTAGGGTGGGGTGGGTAGGGGTTTGGGTTGGAGGTGGGGGGGGGGGGGAAGAGGGGGGGGGGTTGGGAGCTTAAGGTCAAAGGTTAAGATAAAAACTACAATGAAACAGTGTTAGCATGTGCATTTCCTCAGACCGCTGACCTCGGAGTGAAATAAGCGGCCAAATTTTTGTGACATGCAGAAGTGTTATTTTGCATGGTACTGCTACACTGGTTGCATCTGAGGTGTCATTCTGCTGTAATTGTCATGAGGGATGTCTCTGGTGTCTTTTCTAAACCAAACACAAGCACTTGTACACTGAGTAAAGCTCATTTGAGTGCATTGTTATGGGACCAGCAGTTGCGGGCACCAGTACAGTGTTTTACAGAAGTGTTCACAAGTTTGGCACACACATGCCTACTGCATCTACAAGATGAGCTGAGGTGTTTTGAGACTCTGACAAGTGTGTTTTATATAAAAATGAACTGTACATAACCATTTTTCTATGCTACCTCCTAAATCAGCACTCCAGACACTTGTTAGCGTATGCAGTGTGTCCCGCGTAGCATAGTTTTGGTTGTTTTGTGTAGTCTTTTCCCTGTGGGATAGCTCAATAGACTTAATGTTTAAATTGCAGAGCTGTTTCATGACCCCTTTTGCCTAGGGAAAGATTGCCAGCAGCATATAGGGCATGGCAGCTGGTTACAGGCCTCTTCCAGCTTGTTGTCACCAGACAACAGGGTCATTGAGGATGGCTGGGTGTTGTCTTTTGGGCTGCCCTAAGATACACAAGGAAATGGCCTTGGGTCTCAAAGCTCATTTTTCATCAGTGTCAGTGTCATGGTAACTTTTTAAAGTTGTCCAGCCCACCAGAAGTCAGTTTGACTGTATTGCATGCTTGTGTAAACGTGGGAAAACATAAAAGGTAGGGGGGTAGGTAATGGAAAAATATGAAAAAAAACACTTTCATCTGCCTGTGTCTCAAATGCAACATTTCTGAAGATCAGATATATTACTTGATGTACATGCCAATTTTGGAGGCATTCTGACCATATCTAGGCTGTTTTTCATGGCATCAGATATGCATGATCCAACACATCAACAGCATTGTAAAGGCCACATCAAGGCACTTCACATAATGGGCCATAACATAAAGATGCAGCAACTTTCAAGGGTGTCACTTTGGGTTTGACTTAGCTTATTGTCTAAGGGTTGCACTGATGGCAGATTGAATGGTGTTCAGGTGGGACAAGTTTCTCTGACAGGTCACGGTATACATTTAAATTGGGAAGGTCAGGCAGTAAGAGGCTCCGTGTTTTTAAAAATAATTTTTGCCTTGTTTGAAAATTTGCAGTTGGGCTGACTGTTGGAATTTGCTGGAAAGTTGTGGTTAGCTGATAGTTCTGTAGTTCTGGCACTGTTTCAGGTTTCCTTTCTTGGGGAGCGGGATCACTAGAGACTGTGTCCATTCTACTGGCCATTTCTTTTGCTCCCAGATCTTTTGACAGAGTGTAGTGAGGACCTTCGTTGTTACTTCTCCTCCATGTTTCAACAGTTCAGCAGGTACGTTGTCTACACCTGGAGACTTTCCTCCCTTCAGGCCGCGTACGGCTGCTTCCACCTCTTCAGCTAACACTGGCAGGTCTTCAGCCTTCCTGGCCCCAGCCTGGTTGTTTTGGAGGATGCTGGTGTCTGGCTCAGCCTTGTAGTTATACAAGTCTCGGCAGTACTCAGTCCATCTGTTTAGTACAGCAGTGTTTTCCGTAAGGAGTTGGCCGCTGCTGTCTTCGATGACTGTGGCTGTTCGCTGTTGAGTCTTGGTGAGGGTCCTTAGCGTTTCATAAGCCTTCTTGCTGTTGCCGTTTGCCATGCCCTCTTCCACGCTACAACACTGGTCTTCAATCCAATCTTCTTTGGCTTCTTTCATCCTCTTCCTGATCTTCTTGTTGACAAGTCTGTACTTGTTTGCTGATGTGAGGTCTTGGCCTCTCTTTTTCTTCCAGGCTCTCCTCTCATCACAGAGATCGAGGATGTCATCGGTGACCCAGGGCTGTTTGATAAGTCACCCTAGCAAAGTAATGCTTAGAATCATTCTCAACCGCCTCAAAACTTTCGCCGAGGAACTGCTGGCAGAAGAACAGGCTGGCTTCAGAGTTGGAAGAAGCACTGTAGAGCAGATTTTCAACTGCCGCGTCCTGATCGAGAAACATCTGCAGCATCAGCGCGAACTCTACCACAACTTCATTGATTTCAGGAAAGCATTTGATCGCGTCTGGCACGACGGACTCTGGCAAGTCATGAGATCGTTCAACATAGAGGAGGGACTGATCCAAATGATAGAAGCGCTTTACAAGAACGCCTGCAGCGCGGTTCTACTTAACAATCAGTCAGGCGAGTTCTTCAGGACGACGATCGGTGTCCGTCAAGGATGCCTGCTCTCTCCTGTCCTTTTCAACATATTCCTGGAGAAGATCATGCAGGAAACCCTCCACGACCACCATACTTCAATCTCTATTGGTGGCAGATCCCTGTGCAATCTTCGATTCGCAGACGACATTGACCTCATGGCAGGCAGCAATAGTGAGCTCCAAAACCTGACAGACAAACTTTCAAGTAGCGCAGGGTCTTATGGCATGGAGATCAGTACGGATAAAAGCAAAGTGATGATCAACACCACAAGCGACAGCAGCAGCAACATTCACATGAACGGCCAGAAGCTAGAAGAGGTCAATAGCTTCAAGTACTTGGGAGCCACCCTGTCCAAAGACGGTAGTTGCATAGCAGAGATCCGTATCAGGATAGGTACAGCAACATCCGCAATGGCCAGGCTGGACAGGATATGGCGAAGTAACTCCATCAGCTTCACCATCAAGTACAGGCTTTACAAGTCCCTCGTAGTGTCTATTCTACTCTACGGCTGTGAGACTTGGACACTGCTTGCAGACTCAGAAAAGAAAATCCAGGCCTTTGAGAACAAGTGCCTGAGGAAGTTGCTCCGCATCTCGTACCGCGAGCACAAGACCAACGAATATGTACGGAGCATCGTCACTTCCCTGGTGGGCCCACATGAACCCCTTCTGGCAACCGTGAAACGGCGCAAGCTTGCTTGGTTTGGCCACGTGACCCGACACAACACCTTGTCCAAGACTATCCTCCAAGGCACTCTCGAAGGAAGTCGTCGGCGAGGTCGTCAGAGAAAGAGTTGGGTCGCAAACATAAAAGAATGGACCGAACTCGAGATGCCAGACTTGCTTGCCACCGCCCAAAATAGAACTCAGTGGAGAGCACTGTCTGTTGCTGCTGCCTTTCAGTCCCCCCAACGCCCAGTTCGGGCAAGGGACTGATGATGATGATGATGATGATGATGTGGTTAGCTGAGAGGAGACATATTTGGTGCTTTGATTCATACCATCCTGAGCTTATCCAGTGGACATTTGTGGGCCTATGTTGAGTTGCCTTTGACATAGTGATTTGAGGGGCATGCTGATTTCAGCTGTGCTTGGGTGTGGGGTTGGTAAGGAACCAGTTTCATAGCCAAGAAATGAGACGGGTCATGTGCTGGTTTTTTTGGTATTTTGTGCATGGCAAATGTGTAGCTGGTGGGCAATAGTGTTTTTTATGGAATTGAACAATTAGGGGATGACTGGGACTGACTAAGGCTAAGAGACTGGACAGTACGGAAACACCACTGTGGTCCGTGGGAAGGGAGGCTACCCGGGGTACTAGGTCACGGCACCTCTAGGTGGCCTCCCCTGGACCTAAGGGTACACGTCGTAAGTTTTTGGCTAAAATTACGTAAGCTACACGTTGCTCCATTGTAGTAATGGCATCGGTAATGTTTTTTGGAGGAAACAATGAAATTGGGCGAAGAAGATGGGGATGGATTGGTCACAGTCTGAGAAAGCCTGTTTCCAGTATCACTAGGCAGGCATTGTCATGGAACCCCCAGGGAAAGCGGAAAAGAGGCAGGCCGAGAAAAACCTGGCGTCGAGACCTCCAAGACTGGGAACCACCTGGAGTAAAATCGAAGGAGAAGCACAGGACAGGAGTCGCTGGAGGTCTCTCGTCGACGGCCTATACCCTGGGAGGGGTGACAGGCGTAAGTAAGTAAGTACTTGTGGTGAACTCCCGGAGTAGGTCTACTTAGTGAGTAATAATAATAATAATAATAATAGTAATAAAGGAGATTTGTTAAGTACTTATTCTAAAAGTAGCTCTAAGCGCTGACAGAATAAAAAAACTGAAAGCTAACACACACAGACACACAAACACACACTTACACAAAACATACGCACACACACACATAAATACGTGACAGTGGTAATGAATTGTGCATGGCTGGGGAAATGGACTAGTAAAAGGCAGTGTTGTAGAGGTGGGTTTTGAGAAGTGATTTGAAGGAGGGGAGTGTTTGACAGTTACGGACAGGGGCCAGAAGGCTGGTCCAAGTGGCGGGGCCAAGATGGGAGAAGGTACGAACAGCAAGGGTGGCATTGTTGACCTTGCTGTCACATGCTGGTCAACGGATATTATCATGCATGCAACTACACACACACACCACACACACACTCGAATGCACGCAAGTGCAGATACATACACCTCTTGCGACAAGAAGGCATTGCCGACTACATAAGTTAATAATTATGTGAATGTGTTCCACAATCTATATTAACCTCTGCCTGCTGCTAGACTCATATTTTGTCCCTCAAATCTCCGTTCAATGGACCACCAAAAGCCACAACCCACCCAAAGAACACGGATACAAACTGGTCTCTGCAAGAGGCATAGATCCTCATGAGCCTCCACAAATGCAGGGGCTCATGAAGATCTATGTCTCTTGCAGATGGATCGCCTTCACAGTGAGTGCTTGTTGGTCACATACACATGCGCAAGGGAATCACACACGCACACACACATGTGCACACACGCAAAGCATACCTGTGAAGCCCCCTGTGGTGAGCGAGACGTATTGCTGGCCACGCTGTAGCATGTTGGCCACCACCATCATGACATACTGGTCCTCCTCCTCCCTACCACTCCCCATGAAGCACAGGTGCTCCCCTCCAGCTGCTGAGCCTTAACAACAAAATAACAAGAAAGGCAAAGCCATTATGGCTCACGTGTATGACCGATTTGCATGTGTGACCTTTGCTACAAAAGGCTGGATTCTGCAGCAGCAAAATCCATGTTTTCTGAAGCATTTTTCACACATCAACCCCCCGTGACCCTTGACCTTTGTGATGAGTCGACTAAATTAGTATGCATAGGAAGGTCTTATCATCAGCTATCTTTGTACCAAATTTGGTTGACAAATTTGGGAATACCTACAATTTTATCAAAAATCAGCATTTTACACACATTTGCCAGCCTCTTGTGACCCTTGACCTTTCCAAGGGGTCATCCAAATTAGTATGCATAGATAGGTCTTACCATCAGGTATCTCTGTAACAAATTTGGGTTTTAAGTTGTAAAAGTATTTGAGAAAAAAACATCTTTTGTCAAAATATCGCTACTTTAGACCTATTTTCTGAGCTCTCGTGACCCTTGACCTTGGATCAACCAAATTAGTGTGCATAGAAAAGTCTTCCCATCAGGTATCTCTGTAGTAACTTTGGGTTCAAAGTTGTGAATAGTATTTGAGGAAAAAACATCTTTTGTCAAAATATGGCTATTTCGGACCTATTTTCTGAGTTCTTGTGACCCTTGACCTTTCTGAGGGGTCATCCAAATTAGTATGCATAGATAGGTTTTACCATCAGGTATCTCTGTACCAAGTTTGGGTTTGAAGTGGTGAATAGTATTTGAAAAAAAAAACTACATCTTTTGTCAAAATATGGCTATTTTTCACCTATTTCCTGAGCTCGTGACCCTTGACCTTTCCAAGGGATCAACCAAATTAGTACGTATTGAAAGGTCTTACCATCAGGTATCTTTGTACCAAGTTTGGGTTTGAAGTTGTGAATAGTATTTGAAAAAAAATAAATTATGTCAAAATGTAGCTATTTTTTACCAATATCCTGCATGATCGACCAATGATCATAGATCTGTTTTGGCCAAAGCACAACAAAAAAAGAAGATAGGAAAGAGACTGGAAGCAATGCATATGGAAGCACCCCCGAAGGGGGGCATATTACATATCCCACTGTTCCAGCCCCTTCGTGCATGGAAATTTAAATCTAGGTCCCCCAAGGGAGGGTCCAGATATTTAGCCGGTGTGGACAGCCGTTTCGGTCTTGGTGACCTCGTCAGCACACCTTCGGAGGGGAGGGGAGGGTGGAGGGGGGGGGGGTGGGGGTGGGGGGGTTCCAGTCACTTTCTTAGCGCACCCCATCTTTCCTATCTTTTTTTTTTCTTTTGTGCTTTGACCAAAGTAGACCGATGATCTTTGGTCGATCATGCACACTCTTCTCTCCCCTGACAGTGCTTTTACCTACTTTACTTTGTAATCTTCTTAAAATATTAGCACTGGCAGTCTCCCCTTTTCTTTTCATTTGGTGTGTGTATGTGTGTATGTGAATGTGTGTGTGTGTATGAGGGGGGGGGGGGATGGGGAGGAGGGGCGGGGGTATATTGCATTAATTACTGTTTATTTGTTTTTAGATTTGACTTCACATAACCTTGGACTGCAAGAACCTCTTTTAACCGGTTCAGTGCCGAGATTTGACAGGAACACAACCACAAGAGGTATAGATCCTCACAGTTGCGGGGGCTCATGAGGATCTACGCCTCTTGCTTACAACACTTTGAGTCCATGTACCTGGGACATCTAGGTTTTTGGGGACTTGAATTGACAAAGAATACAGAAACACAGTCTGCGTCAGCTGACACTGAACCGGTTAAGAAAGAAATTACTACAGCTGATGGATCCATGTCCGTAGATTTGCCTTGCACTCCACAGAGGTATCACGTGCATTTAGATAATAGGAAGCCTGGTAAATTGAAGCATGGAGAGGGAAGGAGAGTGTGTGTATGTGCAGGCATGCTACAGAGCTATGAAACCCTGAAACCTATGCCGAGGGTCCAGGGGGCAGCACAATGACAGGCCTGCCACAGAGGCTAGGATGGTTTTTCAGTTTTGCGGCAATCCATGAAATCTCTGGAAGCTAGCATGCCTGGCTTGTGTCTGGTTGCATAATAAGCACCTGTGGCAATGGCTGTTCTCTGTGTAGCAAACAGAGCTTGTACGGCCGTGCTGAACTCGTCTGGGTTTTGAAGCATCTGCAAACAGATAAAACAACAGCCAGACACTGTATCAGTCAGACATGACACTGCTATTTCTGTGCAGTTTATGCTTAAAATGTAGAATTATCAACTTGTCGTTCTAAAACCAAGGTACAGCAGAACCTGTTGTGAGTGACCACCCTCATGAGAGATCACCTGTCACTAAAGACCATCATTCAGGTGGCTGTAGCTGTGATCGTGGCTGTAGCCACCTAAATGATGGTCTTTAATCCTAATCACTCGGAATACACCAGTGTGTGAAATAAGTTAAAGTAAAATAGTTCAAGAGTAGTGCCAGAATAGCTTGGCGCCTCTAGGCGCCAAGCTATCCTGGCACCACTCTTGAACTAAAGCCATTGGTCTATATCCTTATCTGCAAGTACTATAATGTAGCTTGCATATGGCAGTGTACAAATTTGAAGCTTTTGGCCTCAGTATGATAAGGGTTAATGACAATTTGTAAACTTCAAGACTTCACCTATGTCCTGTAACCCATTCAGTGGCAGGAAAATTTGAACATTACCCAACTGCAAGAGGTATAGATTCTCATGAGCCCCCGCAGTTGCGGGGGCTCATGAGGATCTATACCTCCTGCTGAGACCCCCTTGAATCCATGTTCCATGGACTACTTGGGCTTTTTGTTGTTAAATTAACAAAGACTGCAGAAACCAATTAATCTACGTCCACGGCAATGAACGGGTTAGGACCATTTTTTTGTTGTTGCAATGTAGGTGGTTGCTCCAAACAGCAACAAAACCATGCCACACACACACACACACACCAACACACACACACACACACACACACCAACACACACACACACACACACACCAAAGAAGCAGCCATGGACACAGAGATATAGAAATACTGCTAAGTGACAGACCAAGTTAGCGTCCAGGTGGAAGGCTGTTGGCAGGTGCCCGGCATTATACTGGTCACCAGGTCGGCAGTCAACCACGAAAAATCTCACGCTGTCCTCCACCGACACCTCCTGAAAAACGACACAGAAGTTATCACCGATTAAGACTTGCGTCAGAAGAAGAAGCACTATACTAAGTTGACGCATTCAATGGACTAAGAGAACAGAGCACGTGATCAAAGACACTGTGCTCGCTTTCAACGACTCATCATCATCATCATCAGTCCCTTGCCCGAACTGGGCGTTGGGGGGACTGAAAGGCAGCAGCAACAGACAGTGCTCTCCACTGAGTTCTATTTTGGGCGGTGGCAAGCAAGTCTGGCATCTCGAGTTCGGTCCATTCTTTTATGTTTGCGACCCAACTCTTTCTCTGACGACCTCGCCGACGACTTCCTTCGAGAGTGCCTTGGAGGATAGTCTTGGACAAGGTGTTGTGTCGGGTCACGTGGCCAAACCAAGCAAGCTTGCGCCGTTTCACGGTTGCCAGAAGAGGTTCATGTGGGCCCACCAGGGAGGTGACGATGCTCCGTACATATTCGTTGGTTTTGTGCTCGCGGTACGAGATGCGGAGCAACTTCCTCAGGCACTTGTTCTCAAAGGCCTGGATTTTCTTTTCTGAGTCTGCAAGCAGTGTCCAAGTCTCACAGCCGTAGAGTAGAATAGACACTACGAGGGACTTGTAAAGCCTGTACTTGATGGTGAAGCTGATGGAGTTACTTCGCCATATCCTGTCCAGCCTGGCAATTGCGGATGTTGCTGTACCTATCCTGATACGGATCTCTGCTACGCAACTACCGTCTTTGGACAGGGTGGCTCCCAAGTACTTGAAGCTATTGACCTCTTCTAGCTTCTGGCCGTTCATGTGAATGTTGCTGCTGCTGTCGCTTGTGGTGTTGATCATCACTTTGCTTTTATCCGTACTGATCTCCATGCCATAAGACCCTGCGCTACTTGAAAGTTTGTCTGTCAGGTTTTGGAGCTCACTATTGCTGCCTGCCATGAGGTCAATATCGTCTGCGAATCGAAGATTGCACAGGGATCTGCCACCAATAGAGATTGAAGTATGGTGGTCGTGGAGGGTTTCCTGCATGATCTTCTCCAGGAATATGTTGAAAAGGACAGGAGAGAGCAGGCATCCTTGACGGACACCGATCGTCGTCCTGAAGAACTCGCCTGACTGATTGTTAAGTAGAACCGACTAACAAACCCCAAAAAATAATGTGAAAGAGCCAGTAGGCACAGTACACATACTGTTTATAGAACCTGTTGCAAGCACAGTCATCAACAGAGTTTATACCTGATTCAGAATTACGTCCAAAAAAGCATTAATTTGCCGCATTCATTGGATCAACAAAGGGGGCAGAACATGTGATCAAGGACACTGTGCTTACTTTCAACGACGAACAAACCAAATGTGAGACAAGGACTGGTATGGACAATACACATACTATACAGGTGAAAAAAAGAAATGCGACTTATTTGGAATCATCAGAAACAGTCTTGATCATTCCAAAATGGTCGCATTTCTTTTGCTCGGGGTATATTTACAGTACTGGTGACTGCAGGCACACGGTAGTTGAATCAGTCAAGCGTGTCCAAGTTCGCTCACCATGGAATGCTGGTTGGTCTGCAATAATTCCTCCACAGACACCGGCAAACTCAGCTCCAGTCCGCATCGATCGGGGTCCCCGTTTTCCCCCACTGGACTGCCCCCGAACAGAACCGAGTGGTAATCCTATACAGACAATGAAACAGGGGACTGATCGACCATGATAGATCAAGCGTGGTGCCAGAATAGCTTGGCGCCCAGAGGTGCCAAGCTATTCTGGCACCACACTTGTACTATCATAGTTGACGGTTTTCATGGTCGATGAATCCCTGCTGTAGAGAATCAGAGCTGAATGGGTTAAATATGACACAGACTGATACAGGAGGTATTGGCAAATGTTTACTTACACCAGTATTCTTAGTATTTTACCCGAGTTGAGGTGAAATGTTGGAAGCAAAGTAACAGGCAACAGGCGATGCTGTTAAGAATTGAGAAATAGCAGTGGTGGAAAAATGCATTTTTCTCTAAAAGGTATTTTTTCGAAAAATACTTACCGATGACATGACTGATAGGGAAGTGTCTACTTACTCACAATTTTAGCCTAGGAACCCGTTGTGCCCCTGCACCAACCGGGATGCACTCGGGGAACCCACAGAGGGGCCGAGAGTGATCTCCCGTGACTGCCCATCCGGTTCCGAGTCATGTGATGATTACTCAGTTTAGGCTACTTAGCTTCCCAGCGGCAAGCGGGGCAGGAGGGAGGGTCCTCCGAGTCATGTCATCGGTAAGTATTTTTCGAAAAAATACCTTTTAGAGAAAAATGCATTTATTTCCTCAAAAACATTACCGATGACATGACTGATAGGGAGAATTACGAGCAGGAGGAGGGTGCCGCTGTCCGCAAAATAACCCAGGGGGCCTGCAGAGCCATCCTCCCAGTCGCAAACTCCCGACAATTTTAGCTAAGTAGCGTACCTACGGCGCCTGTGGCGCCGGGAGGGAGTGTTGCGCTGCCGTGATGTCCCCCACCAGAGCGAGGTTGTCTCGCTGGCCTGCCAGATCCCGGAGGTAGAAGCGGGCGAAGGTAGATTCCGCTCGCCAGCCGACTGCCGCCACAATGTCTTTAACAGCACAGTTTCGGTCGAAGGCAAGACTCGTGGCCATGGCACGTACCTCGTGCGCGCGTATCTTAAGCCTCTTTGCTCCCTGTGGGGAGAGGTCCTGGTAGGCGGACCGAATGACCCAGCGTAGCCAGGAAGAGATCGTCTGGGCCGAAATGTCATGTCTGCCGGGCCTAAGAGGCAGGAAGAGGCGTGAGCGTCCTCGACGGACGGCTTTGGTTCTGCGTAGATAGACGCGTAAGGCGCGCACAGGGTCTTGTTGCCTGGTCTCTCGAGGGAAGTCCATTCCCCGCAGCGGTCGCAGTGTGATCACTTGTGGCGCCGTCAGTGGAGACCTGGTCTTGGCAAGGAAGGAGGGATCTGGGAGAAGGTGCACGGAGCCATCCGCACGAAATTGCAGGCAGGTAGGGCGCGCCGAGAGCGCGTGCAGCTCGCTGACTCGGGCCGCTGTGGCAAGGGCCAAAAGGAAGCAGGTCTTACGAGTCACGTCCTGAAGGCGGGCCAAGGGCAGTGGTTCGAATCTGGATGAGTTCAGCCACGTCAGGACCCAGGGAAGGTCCCAGCGCGGGACGAGAGAGCGGAGTACCGGACGTCGCAAACCGAAGTGCGACATAAGGTCGGCGATGTCCTTACAGGCGCCGGGGTCCGGACGTCCAAGGTGTCGATAAGTGTCGGCAATCATGGAAAGGTATCCTCTGATGGTGATAGGGGCGAGACCCTGGTCTCCAAAGAGCCAGAGGAAGAAGTCCGTGAGCTGGGGGTGAGTCAAGCCCGTGGGGTCGAGACGGAGGTCCTCACACCAGGCGCACAGCACTCGCCACTTTCCCTCGTAGACGCGTCGCGTTGAGGGTCGTCGGGCCGAAGAGATCGCCTCCACTGCTGCACTCGAGAAGCCTCTAGCGGTGAGGGCACACCGCACCACCTCCAGGCGTGAAGGAGGAGACGCTCCGGGCACGGTTGGAAAAGGGCCTGTCGAGGCTGTTTGAGCATCGTCCGGGGCGTCGGTAAGCGCAAAGGAGGGCCCGTGGCGAGGCTGAGGAGGTCGGTGGTCCAAGAGCGGTTCCAGGAAAACGGGGCGACCAGGAGAACAACGGCGTTGGATCCCCGGAGTTTGAGGAGGACTTTGGGGACAAGGACCGTCGGGGGAAAGGCGTAGGCGATCAAACCGTCCCAGGGGATGGAGAGAGCGTCGACAGCCCAGGCCAGGGGATCCGGGACCGGGGAGACAAAGAGGGGAAGCTGATGGTTCCACCTCGTGGCAAACAGATCGATCTGAGGAGTCTCCCAGTGGGCGCATATCATCTGGAAAATGTCCTGGCGAAGAGTCCATTCCGTGTGTAACATATGACCACGACGCGAGAGCGAGTCGGCGAGGACGTTCAGGTGACCCGGAATGTGTCTCGCTCGAAGGAAGATGCCGCGGGTCTGGCACCAAAGCATCAGCCGGTAGGTGAGCATGCACAAGTCGGGAGAGTGTGTGCCGCCTTGCTTCTGAAGGTACGCCACCACTGTCGCGTTGTCGGAAAGGACCAAGAGCTCCTGGTGCAGCAGACTCGATTCCCAAGTGATGAGGGCTTGCCAAACCGCCTGAAGCTCCAACCAATTGATGTGACGGGCAGACATCTCTGGCGGCCAGGCTCCCGACGTCGTTCGGAAGTCCGGAAACAGGTGGGCACCCCACCCTGAGAGGCTCGCGTCGACACACAGGGATAGGCGAGGAGGGGGAGACGCGAGGGGAACTCCCGAAGCCAGCCACGCCGGATCCATCCAGCGCAGCAGATGGGGACGAAGAAGCGCAGTGACCGGTACCGAGGCTGCCAAGTCGGCGGAGGACGGGCGCCAGTGAAGGAGGAGGTGCAGCTGTATGGGCTGATAGTAGAGACGCCCCAGGGGCAGGAGATCTGCAGCGGCGTTCATCGTTCCAAGAAGCTGTAGCCAAGTCCTGGCAGGTGCTGCGTCTAGCCGGCAAAGGTCGGCGGTCAAGGAGGCTAACCTCTGAATCCGCTGTTCCGAAAGACGAACCAAGTTCAGATCGGTAGCGAAGTCCATGCCTAGGTGGACGAATCGGCGACTGGGCGAGAGATCCGATTTCCCTCTGTTGAGGAGAAAACCTAGTCGCGCTAACAGCCGGATCAAGGCGTCTCTGTCCGCTGAAAGAACGGTCGCCGATTGGTTGCGTAGGAGGAGGTCGTCGAGGTAATTGGAAGTAGGGCTGGACGATGACTGCCGAGCCTTGGCCACTACCGCGTCCATCAGGCGAGAGAACACCCAAGGGCTGAGGTTGAGACCAAACGGAAGGGCCCGGAACTGGTAGACTGCTTCGTCGAAGGCGAAGCGCAGGTACTTCCTGGAGGCAGGGTGAATGGGAACATGTAAATACGCATCCGCCAGATCCAAGCTCACGGCGAAGTCCCTTGGCTGCACCGAGGCCCTGAGGGACCGAGCGGTTTCCATGCGGAAGTGAGGAGCCGAAATGAAGGCGTTCAGCTTGGACAGATCGATGATCGGGCGCCACCTGCCACCCGGCTTGGGCACCAGGAAGAGGCGACTGTAGAAGGCCGGGGAGCCGTGACGCACAACCACCTCCGTGGCACACTTCTGCAGAAGAGCGGAGACCTCGGAACGCAGAGCGCTGGACTTTAACGGGTCGGAGGGCATGGCGGTCCACAGAGGGGCCCGGCGCAGCGGAGGAGGAGAGCGAAACGAAATCCGAAGGCCGTCGGAGACGGTGGTCCTGATCCAGGGGTCGTCTGGGAACAGCGAAAACCACTCTTCGCTGAACCGGGCAAGCCTCCCGCCGACTGGAGGACCCAAGACGGTCGGCGGGGGCGGAGCTAGGGAGTCAGTGAGCCCGCCCGCGCCCAGGGCGACGGGCAGGTCGGGACCGGGCGGGGGCAAAGGAGCTAACCTGACCGGGTCGACCAAAGGCAGGGCGGCGGCGGGGGTTACGAGAAGGGAGGGGGTCTGAGGACGCAGGAAGTCCGGAGCCCCGCAGGGCGCGACCCGCGGCCTTGCGGGAGGAGCGAAAGCGAGAGGGCGCAGATTTGGAAGGCCACCGATCCGAGTTCGCGATCTTAACCGAAGACCAGGTATCGCCAAACAGAAGTGATCCACCTAGGAGGGCACGACGCAACTGGTTCTGCAGGTCCGAAGGCAAACCCCGGCAAGCCCGCAGGACAGCATCTCGACGCATGAGGTCACAATTGGAGGAAGCCGCCATGGCGTTGACAGATGAGTGATACGCCGCACGATTAGCTACCTCCGCGAGGGCGAGAAGATCTCCTAACAGGGGAGTGATGGATGGATGCCAAGCTTCCTCTATCCGCTGTACCGCCGCTCGGGTGACAAGCTCGAGGAAGCCCGAACAAGCAAGGGTGTTACGAATCAGGGCCGCTGTAGCATCCAAACCTCGAGGAATGGCGCGTTTCAGAAGCGAAGAGCCGCCAGCCTGAAGAACAGCCGCCGGATCCACTGGAGGAAGAGCGCAGACAAAGGACTGGGAATGTCCAGAGTACCACTCCTGCCGGCAGGCGATGTCGAGGCCGGGGGGCCACCTGCGGTCGCCGAAAAACTGATGTTCCCTAGGGGCAGCGAGGAGGTGCGCGGAGAAGGCGTCCCGCATGTCGCTGAAACCAGGAGGCTGAGGAAGAGACTTAAACTTCTTCGTCTGCCGACCAGCATCGACGAAGGCCGATACCTTGCGCTTGAGGGGGGGAGACGGAGGGCAAGCGTCGACTGGGAGGGAGGCGGAAACGATGCGGGCGGCCTCATCCAAGGCGAGCAACGTAGCCGCGCGAGAAGAAGAAGGCAGCGGAGAAGAGTCCGAGATGTCCGAAAGGGACGAGCGGGAGGCGGGGGAACGGCTACCTGGGCCTAGCAGGGCAGAAGCAGAATCCTCAGCCAGCAAACTCAAGGCGTCCTCGTCCCGGGGAGGAGGGGGAGCGGCAAGCGGACTGCTGCGGCGAGAACGGAGAGGTCCCCGAGAGGCGTCCAGCCGGGAGGAGTAGGGAGAGCGACTACGAGGACGGGAATGAGGGCGACCCTCCCGGTGAGGGCTCCGCGCGGAGCGACGCCTAGGGGAAAAAGACGGCCGACGCGAAGAGCGATGGGGCGAAGACCGCCGGTAGCGCGAAGAAGACCGCGGCAAAGCCGCAACCAGGCGAGGGGGGCTGGTGGGTGTCCGACGAGAATGATGAAGCCGCCGACGAGAGTCCCACGGCGAGCGAGATCGCGGCGAATAGGGAGAAGCCCTAGAGTCGTGAGCCCTTGGTCGCGTAGCACTTCGTCTCTGAGAGCCGGGCGCTAAAAGGCGGGCTCCCTGCCGGTAACTTGACTCCTCGTAGGAGCGCGCGGGCGTGAGAGACGAGCGAGAACTGACCGCAGACAAGGGGCGGCGAGGGTCGCGTCCCCTTGGGCCGAGCTCAGGGAGGACGGCACTTGGGGTCTGCAAGGTAGGGTCAGTTGTCCGAACAGTGCTGGGTGTACGCGTTCTAAGCAGCGTCCTATCCATGGGGTCCGCACGGACAAGCTTGGTCCCTGCTTCTGACACACTGGGGGACGCTCGGACGGGAGGGTTACTCACAGGTAACGGCCGGTCCCGCCTGTAAAATCTCCAAAGCTGCGACCACTTCAGTTCTGGCCACGTGGAGCAGAGGTCACAAGAGCGGCCCGAGGCACAGCCAGAGCAAGGGAGGCATACAGCGTGGTTGTCCGTTGGCCACTGGAAGTCGCCGCAGAGGGTGCAGGTTCGCACTTGGCAACTGCAACACACAAACAAACAAGTGTACAAGCGAGAGCACGTGGCCGCGCCCAACAAGGGGAAAGGAGAAACTAAGGTGACAAAGTCCACATACCCAAAGTGAACACACAATTCACCCCCCCCCCCCCCCCCCCCCAAGGTGCGAGCGCCCAGGCACGAGGCCGGCAAGCTAAGAGTCCGGAGCGCAGCAACGCTCCGCCAGCACCCGGCTACCCAACGTAACCGCAACAAAAGACGGAAAGCCGTCTTGCACCACACATGTTTCATTGGTCAATCTCTGCATGAAAAACAAAGACAGTTTACGCGCCCGCGCTCGGTATTAAGCGACACGGCGTAGGCCCCAAGGGCCAAGCCGAGAAACAAAGCACGGCGCCAGGTTAGACAAACAAAGGCTGAGAAGTGCTCACGACCGGCGACCCGCTTGGAGGCCGGCCGAAGGCCAATCAACTACCTTACCTCTCCGCAGCCACAGGGGCGGGAGACGACACCTCCATACCCCAACAGCGCCGAAGGCGGGAAAGGAGGCCAACCGAAGAGGCGAGAAGGCAGCAGAGGCAGAAGAAGAAGCAGCTGAAGGTAGCAGCACACGGCAAGAGTCCGCAAGCGAAGCAAGTCTCAACACAGGACAAAGACGGGTTCCAAACCGGTCGAAAGTAAGCGAGGCCGGAGGCTAGCAAAACACGTCTGCACTAGACGAGCTAAGTAGACTAAACTGAGTAATCATCACATGACTCGGAACCGGATGGGCAGTCACGGGAGATCACTCTCGGCCCCTCTGTGGGTTCCCCGAGTGCCTCCCGGTTGGTGCAGGGGCACAACGGGTTCCTAGGCTAAAATTGTGAGTAAGTAGACACTTCCCTATCAGTCATGTCATCGGTAATGTTTTTGAGGAAATAGTAACTGAAGAATGCTGGAATTTCCCATAATGCTGCGATGTTTTTTCCGAGGCCTGAATGAAACCAAACACACGCACAGCCCCCCACCGCACCTCCCCTCAAACCCCCTCTTCCACGGTTGCAGATGTTTATGTATCCTCAGGATCGGTTTTGATGATAAACTGTATTTTGTCCAGGCACATAAAAACAAAAATACTGATAACCAAAATCCACTATTATTGGAACATAATATAGGGCTATGTCTACTTTGAAGACTAACATTTGCACTGTGGATGCTCACCCGTTTGAATGACTGCGGTGTTTTGGCGCAGAAGTGTTGAGCGAGTGAGCAGAAATCCTCAATGTCTTCTGCCTCAAGCGCCTGCGGGAATGCCGACATGTGTTCTGAAATTGAAAATGGGAATTAAAGAGTTCATCAAACCCCTTGTGCCTGAAGCCACCAGGACTGTTTCGAGTACCAGTGGCTGCACGCACATGGGGGTCAAACGATTCAATGCCAGTTGATGCACACCAGGTTTCGGCACTCATTAATTCAACACCAACAAGCCCTAGCTGCCCCAGGGACATGAATTCAAAGTGGTGTGAGCAAGAGGCATAGGTCTTCATGAGCCCCCGCAGTTGCGGGGGCTCATGAGGACCTATGCCTCTTGCAGTTGGGAGTTGTTCAAAGTGTCTCGACACTGATCGGGTTAAACTAAGCGTCTATTCACAGATCAGCCTCAGTAATGAGCGTATCAGTATTATGAAATTGGATAAAAAGCAGCAGGTCCTTAGCTCCCAAGGCGGACTGCCGGTGCACAAACTGGGGCTGACATCAGCCTTAGCTGGCCTGCGAATGGTCATGTGTGGGCCAACAAAGGTTGACGTTGGCCCAAGAACCCTTCTTGCTTACTCTGTTTCTTCATCAAACCTGAACTGTCAGCCAGCGCGCATAAATGCGCGCGCAGTCCCGACACCTCATTTGAATTCTAGCTCTCAGCGCTGCGACCGTAGCCGAAGGTGTACCTTGGGGACCTGACCCTTTACCCCAATTAATCCCTTGGCTGCATTTCCCAAATTTTGGAGGCCTCACCCAACAACTATGGACCAGTTGCAGGAGAAGGATTGACCATGATAATTCAAGGGTAGTGCCAGATTAGCTTGGCTGATCATGGTGGATCCATCCCATGCTGAAGTGTGTCGGGGGCTAAATGGGTTACGCACCATGTTAGCCCCTAGACTGCAGCGGACGATACCATTCATCGCAAAAATTCAGAGTAATGTGTCTCTTCCAGCAACTGATACCTACAGTACCAGACAAGGGGTTAACCAGTACTAAAATAACCAAGAATGACTTCATGGCCCACAGGTATCGCAATACACTGAGGCAACATGTAACGAAAAGGGAATTTCTAGTTTTACTGGAGACATCAAGAAATAATAAACAGTAACTGTATGTAGCATGCATCCATTTCCTTTTAATCCAATCTAACCCCACGGCTGTATTTCCCAAATTTTGGAGGTGTCACGAAACAACTATGTACCAGCTGCAGGAGACGGATCGACCATGATAATTTAAGGGGGGTGCCAGATTAGCTTGGTGCCTAATGGCACCAAGCTAATCTGGCACCCCCCCCCCCCCCCCCTTTGAATAATCATGGTCGATCCATCTCCTGCTGTGGTGCGTCTGGGCAAAATGTGCTAAACAGATCACATAAAAGCTAGGTAGCTGCAGTGAACATTTTCTGCTTACCTATGAGTGCTTGTTTGCCTTGGTCCTTGGTGTCAAGAAGGGTCTCTCTGGACGCCCAAAAAAGAAGGAAAGATGTAAATCAGTACATTCATGGTTATCACAGAAGAACCAATGGCGTGCTGACAAAGCTGCCATGACCGAAACAGTTGTAGACATCAGCCATTACAATCTGGACCCCCAACAGGGGGACATATATCTAAATTTCTATTCGTGAAGGGGCTAGATATTATGAACCCTTTTAGCTCTAACACCCTATACAGCAGGAGACTGATTGACCATGATAATTCAAGGGTAGTGCCAGATTAGCTTGGCGCCTTCAGGCGCCAAGCTAATCTGGCACTACCCTTGAATTATCATGGTCAATCCACCTGCTCCAACTGGTACATAGTCATTAAGTAACACTTCCAAAATTTGGAAAATGCACCCATGGGGCCAAAAGGGGTAGTATGTATATGAGAAATGAATTTTTCTCTAAAATGTATTTTTTCGAAAAATATTTTCCAATGACATTACTGTATGGAATGTCTACCTAGCTTACTTAATTTCACAACAAACCAAGGGGAATCACTCAGCGCTGGACAGACGAACAGTTAGATCCCGCCTGCCCCCGCCTATCAGGCACCCATTCGCCAGCCCACAGAGAAATACGCAGGTATAGAACAAGACGATCATCTACATCCCTAAAAGGATGCATCAGGTCTCTTATATAACCCATGTCTTTCTCTGGAACATAGGGAGTAGGCAGGAGAAACATACATACACAAACACGAAGGTGCATTACTATATGTGGTCGGGTAAATACCCTGAATTTCCACAGTAGATGCACAGAACATTACACAACAATGTAACGAATTTTGTATCATTACATTGTTGTGTAATGTTCTGTGCATCTACTGTGGGAATACAGGGTATTTACCCGACCACATATAGTAATGCACCTTCGTGTTTGTGTATGTATGTTTCTCCTGCCTACTTCCTATGTTCCAGAGAAAGACATGGGTTATAGAAGAGACCTGATGCATCCTTTTAGGGATGTAGATGATCTTCTTGTTCTATACCTGCGTATTTCTCTGTGGGCTGGCGAATGGGTGCCTGATAGGCGGGGGCAGGCGGGATCTAACTGTTCGTCTGTCCAGCGCTGAGTGATTCCCCTTGGTTTGTTGTACAATTCTGCCAGCGCTAGCCTCGCCTATCTGGTTTGTGAGTACTTAATTTCAGCCTAAGAACCTGTTTGTGAATATCTCAGTATAACTCGAGGCAAATTTGTATCGTTACATTGTTGTGTAATGTTCTGTGCATCTACTGTGGGAATTCAGGGTATTTACCCGACCACATAGTAATGCACCTTCGTGTTTGTGTATGTATGTTTCTCCTGCCTACTTCCTAAGTTCCGGAGAAAGACATGGGTTATATAAGAGACCTGATGCATCCTTTTAGGGATGTAGATGATCGTCTTGTTCTATACCTGCGTATTTCTCTGTGGGCTGGCGAATGGGTGCCTGATAGGCGGGGGCAGGCGGGATCTAACTGTTCATCTGTCCAGCGCTGAGTGATTCCCCTTGGTTTGTTGTACAATTCTGCCAGCGCTAGCCTCACCTATCTGGTTTGTGAGTACTTAATTTCAGCCTAAGAACCTGTTGTGTTCCCACACAACCAGGGAGGCAACTCAGGGGACTGTAACCAGGGCCGTGAGTGGCCTCCCGTCCCTGCCCATCCGGTCACGTGCCACGTGGTGTCACGCCAGTCGAAATGCTTAGCTTACCAGCGGCAAGCGGGGCAGGTGGAAGGGTCCTCCAAGTAATGTCATCGGTAAGTATTTTTTGAAAAAATACATTTTAGAGAAAAATTCATTTGTTTCCTCAAAAACATTACCGATGACATTACTGTATGGAAGAGTTACAAAAAGGAGGAGGGTGCCGCCCAAGAATACCCCCTGTAAAAAGGGCTTAGCCAGAGCCGCCCTCCCAAAAGCAAACTCCCGACAATTTCAGCTAAGTATTACCTATGGGAGGGAGTGCTGCGCCGCGGCGATGTCCCCCACCAGAGCGAGGTTGTCTCGCTAGCTTGCCAGATACCGGAGGTAGATATCGTCAGGGCTGTAATGTCAGTTCCGCCTGGGGCCAATGGCAGGAAGAGGCGAGACCGTCCCCTCCAGACAGGCTTGGATAGGCGTAGATAGACTCGCAGGGCGCGTACTGGATCTTGCTGTCTGGTCTCCCGGGTAAAGTTTACTCCTTTCAGAGGCCATATGGTGATCACCTGGGGCGCGGTCAAGGGAGACCTTGTCTTGGCGAGGAAGGAAGGGTCAGTGAGTAGCTGCACAGAGCTGTCCGTCCTGAACTGCAGGCAGGCAGGGCGCGCTGAGAGCACGTGTAGCTGACTTACTCGGGCCGACGTGGCCAGGGCCAACAGGAAGCAGGTCTTCCAAGTCACATCTGCCAACCGGGCCAAGGAGAGCGGTTCGAAACGGTTGGAATTCAACCACGTCAGTACCCAGGGTAGGTGCCAGTGAGGAATCAGCGAACGGGGAACCGGGCGCTGGAGGCCAAAGTGTGCCATAAGGTCGGCGAGGTCTTTGCGTTCGCTGGGATCCGGGCGGCCAAGGTGTCGGCAAGTGTCCGCAATCATGGACAGGTATCCTCTGATCATGATTGGGGCCAAGGCCTGGTCGCCGAAGAGCCAGAGGAAAAACTCGGCGAGCTAAGGGGTAGTCAGTTCAGTGGGGGAGAGATGCTGGTCAGCACACCAGTACCGTAGTACTCGCCACTTTCCCGCGTAGACACGTCTGGTCGAGGGTCTGCGGGCTGTAGCAATCGCCTCCACTGCTGCACTCGACAAGCCTCTTGCGGCGAGGGCTTGCCGCACAATCTCCAGGTGTGAAGGAGAAGCCGCTCGGGGCACGGGAGGAACAGCAGCTGGTGGGGCTGCTTGAGCATAGTGCTCAGGCTGGGGAGGAGCAGGGGGGTCCCGTGGCAAGACTGAGCAGGTCGGTGGTCCAAGATCTGTTCCAGGAGAATGGGGCCACCAGTAACATCACCGCATTGCATCCCCTGAGCTTGAGCAGGACTTTGGGGACTAGAACCGTCAGGGGATACGCGTAAGTGATGAGACTGTCCCACGGAATGGAGAGCGCATCGACAGCCCAGGCTAGGGGGTCTGGAATAGGAGAGACAAAGAGGGGAAGTTGGCGATTCCACCTCGTGGCGAAGAGGTCGATCAAGGGAGTCTCCCAGTGAGAGCAGATCATCTGAAAGATGTCCGGTCGCAGAGTCCATTCCGTGTGGAGTAGCTGGCCGCGCCGCGAAAGGGAGTCGCCTAGGACGTTCAGGTGTGGCGGAAAGTGTCATGCTCAGAGGAAGATGCCTCGGTCTTTGCACCAGCACAGGACCTGGTAGAGGAGTATACATAGGTCGGGGGAGCGCATCCTGCCCTGTTTCTGGATGTAGGAAACCACCGTGGAGTTGTCCGAGAGGACGAGGAGCTCCTGGGGACGGAGACGAGACTCCCATGCGATGAGGGCCTGCCAAACTGCGTTCAACCAGTTGATGTGCCTGTCTGCCAGGTCCGAAGGCCAGCGGCCAGACGTCGTGAGGAAACTCGGTAGCAGGTGAGCACCCCAACCGGCCAGACTTGCATCCATGCAGAGTGAAAGCTGGGGCAGCGGTGAGGTCAGAGGAACTTCTGACGCGAGCCACGAATGGTCCGTCCAGCGTCGCAGATGGGGACGAAGCATCTGCGGAACAGGTACCGGGGCAGTGAGATCGCTGGAGGATGGACGCCAGTGGAGAAAGAGATGAAGCTGGAGAGGCCGGCAGTAAAGATGACCGAGTGGCATGAGGTCCGCCGCTGCACTCATCAGGCCGAGGAGCTGGAGCCAAACTCTGGCGGGAACTGCATCCTCTTGGGCCACCTGCCGGGCCAGGGTGGCCAGTTTCTGGATCCGAGGCTCTGGAAGTCTTGCCCGGTCGAGGTCGGTCGCAAATTCCATGCCGAGGTGCACAAACTGGCGGGAAGGTGTGAGGTCCGACTTGCCTGCGTTGACCAAGAAGCCCAGCCGAGTCAACAACAGGAGCAGCGCATCTCTGTCCGTCGCTAGAGTGGCCTCCGACCGATTCCTCAGAAGCAGGTCGTCCAAATTAGTTCGTGGTCGGACTGGTGGACGACTGTCTAACCTTGGCAACGACGGCGTCCATGATGCAGGTGAAGACCCATGGGCTGAGGTTGAGGCCGAATGGGATGGCCCGAAACTGGTAGACCACGCCGTCGAAGGCGAAGTGCAGGTACCGTCAGGAGGCGGGGTGCATGGGGACGTGGAGAGACGCGTCAGACAGGTCCAGACTGATGGCAAAATGTATTTTTCTTTAAAATGAATTTTTTCTAAAAATACTTACCGATGGTATTACTAATAGGAATGGTTTCTTAGCTAGTCTAATTTTAACCCAAAATTGTTGTGTACGAGTATGGACATGATGGCAGGTGAGGGGCGCCATAGCCTAGGCGGTAACCCGGGTAGCCTCCCTTCCGGTCCAACCACGCATGCGCTCAGCACTTAATACCTCAGTCAGTTTCTTAGCGGACCAGCAGCAAGCAGGGCAGGTGGGAGGGACCTTTGAGTAATACCATCAGTAAGTATTTTTCACAAAAATTCATTTTAAAGAAAAATACATTTGTTTCCTCAAAACACATTACCGATGGTATTACTAATAGGAAGAATCCCGAAGAGGAGGCGGGTGCCACTATAACGCCCCTACCCCACCCCATCGAAGCTACTAGAGCCGCCCTCCCCAAGCAACCTCCCTCTAATTTTAGCAAAGATATTTATGGCGCCTAGCGCACCGGGAGGGAGTGTTGCGCCGCCACGATGTCCCCCACCAGCGAAAGGTTCTGGCGCTGGTCAGAGAGGTCCCTCAGGTAGAAGCGTGCGAAGGTGGTCTCCGCTCGCCAACCCACGGCTGCCACAATGTCTTTGACAGCACAGTTGCAGTCGAATGCTAAGCTTGCGGCCATGGCTCAGATCTCATGTGCCCTGATGTTCATGCGTTTGGCTGTATCAGGGGCGAGTTCCTGGTAGGCAGATCGTATCACCCACCGAAGCCAGGAGGATATCGTCTGGGCTGAGATGTCATTTCTACCTGGGGACAGAGGGAGAAAAAGGCGGGTACGTCCCCTGCGTAGCGGTTTGGTCCGGCGCAGGTACACACGTAAGGCTCGCACCGGGTCCTGTTGTCTGGACTCACGGGTGGAGCCTGGGTCTCTTAATGGTTGTATGGTGACCAATTGAGGGGCAGCCAAAGGAGATCTGGTCTTGGCTAGGATGGCCAGGTCGGGTAGCAGTTGAACCGAACCGTCCGTCCGGAACTGCAAATAGACGGGGCATGCTGAAAGGGCATGCAGCTCGCTGACCCTGGAGGCTGACGCGAGGGCCATAAGGAAGCAAGTCTTTCGCGTCACGTCTGTGGTAGTCTTGCCAACTGGATCGGTTCGAAGCGGGCCGAGTTGAGCCAAGTACGTACCCAAGGCAGGTCCCATCGCGGCACCAGGGAGCGCAGAGTGGGACGCTGTAGACCGAAGTGGGCCATCAGGTCGGCAAGGTCTTTGCAGGAACTCGGGTCGGGTCGTCCCAGATGCCTGTACGTGTCAGCGATCATGGCCAGGTAGCCCCGGATGGTGATCGGCGCTAACCACTGGTCATTGAACAGCCAGAGGAAGAAATCCGCCAGCTGAGGAACTGTCAAATCGATGGGGGAGAGGCGTCTGTCGTCATACCAGGCGTGGAGTACTTTCCACTTGCCTTCGTAGACTCGACTGGTCGAGGTTCTGGGGGCTGTAGCGATGACGTCCACTGCCGCACCTGAGAAGCCTCTAGCGGAGAGGGCTTGCCGGACAACCTCCAGGCGTGGAGGAGGAGACGCTCGGGGCACGGGTGGTACAGCGCCTGCCGTGGTTGCTTGAGCATCGTGCGCGGTGTGGGGAGCGGTGGTCCACGACATGGTCCAGCAGAACGGAGCCACCAGGAACAGGATCGCGTTGCACCCTCTAAGCTTGAGTAGGATCTTGGGGACGAGCACCGTCGGCAACCAGACCATCCCAAGGTATGGAGAGAGCGTCAACTGCCCAGGCAAGAGGGTCTGGAATGGGCGAGACGAAGAGAGGGAGCTGGCGATTCCATCTCATGGCGAAGAGGTCGATCATGGGAGTCTCCCAGGCTGCGCCGATCATTCGAAAAATGTCTGGATGCAGCGACCAGTCGGTATGGAGAAGCTGACCGCGTCAGGAGAGGGAGTCGGCTAGCACATTCAGATGACCCGAAATGTGACGCGCGTGGAGACTGATGTCCTGATCCTCGCACCACCGGAGCACCTGGTAGAAGAGGATGCAGAGGGAGGGAGAGCGGGTCCCACCTTGCTTCTGGATGTAGGCGACGACCGTGGAGTTGTCCAACAGCACCAGTAACTCCTGATGTAGAAGGCGAGGTTCCCACGCAAGGAGGGCTTGCCAGACCGCCTTCAGTTCCAACCAGTTGATGTATCAGGACAGCGATTCCAGGGGCCACAGGCCGGAGGCAGTCTTGAACGATGGAAGGAGGTGTGCTCCCCAACCGGAGAGGCTCGCGTCGACGCAGAGGGAGAGGGCGGGAGGTGGCGAGAACAGCGGCATTCCCGTCGCGAGCCAGGTGGGATCCGCCCAGCGAAGAAGGTGAGGACGGAGCATAGTTGGGACTGGAACCGGAGCCTCGAGGTTGAATGTCATAGGCCGCCAGTGAAGGAGGAGATGCAACTGCAGCGGACGGGAGTAGAGACGTCCTAAAGGTATCAGATCTGCTGCGGCACTCATCAGACCCAGGAGCTGAAGCCACTGTCTGGCGGGAATCGTAGTCATCTGGGACACCTGCCGTGCTAGATTCGCCAACTTCTGGATGCTTGGTTCCAGCAGCCGGACGATGTTGAGGACAGTGCATAACTCCATACCTAGGTGCACGAAGTGGCGCGATGGTACGAGGTCGGACTTGCCGAAGTTGACCAGGAAGCCCAGAGTCTCGAGGAGCCGAAGCAGGGCATCTCGGTCTTCGTTCAAGGTGGACTCGGCCTGGTTCCTCAACAGCAGGTCATTAAGGTAGTCCGACATGGGGCTCGTGGACGTTCGGCGGAGTCTGGCAACCACTGCGTCCATGATGCGAGTGAAGACCCAAGGGCTGAGGTTGAGGCCAAAGGGAAGCGCGCGGAACTGGTAGACCACTCCCTCGAAAGCGAAGCGTAGATAACGTCTGGAGGCTGGATGCATTGGAACGTGAAGATACGCATCCGAGAGGTCCAGGCTGACTGCGAAGTCCATAGGCTGCACCGCGGAACGAAGGGCCCGAGCGGTCTCCATGCGGAAGTACGGAGCGACGATAAACTTGTTGAGCGCCGACAGGTCGATAACAGGACGCCACTTGCCGCCCGGCTTGGGCACTATGAAGAGCCGGCTGTAGAAGGCTGGGGAGTCGTGTCGATACACCTCCTCTGTGGCAGCCTTCCGAAGTAAGGCAGCCTTCTGAAGTAAGGCAGCAACCTCGCTGCGCAGGGCATCCACTTAGAGCTGGTCTGTCGGGACCAAGGTCCACATTGGAGAACGACGCAAGGGGGGAGGAGATCGAAAGGAGATCATGAGTCCTTCTGAGATGGTCGCGAGAATCCAAGGGTCGTCAGGTTTTAGCGACTGCCACGCGGCGCTGTGAAGTGCAAGCCTCCCGCTGACAGAAGACCCCAAAGCGGTCGGTTGGGGCTTAGGGGGGAGACAGTCAGTGGGCCCTGCTCAACCCGGGGCGATGGGCAGGCTTGGGCCAGGTCCTGGTAGCAGGTGCGGAGGCGGAGCCAGAGAGGGGACGGGCGCGGGGGAAGGCCAGAGGCCTCGGGGAGAGATGTCCACCTCTGGTGAAGGGGCGGGCGGCGGGTCTGGACGTCCGCAGGGCGCGACCCTGGGCCCTGCGGGTAGGCGGAAAGGAGGCTGAAACAGTGCGGCTGGGCCAGGTGTCCTTATTAGCTTCCTTGACTGCAAGCCATGCGGGCCCGAAAAGTAGTTCTCCGCCAATGGGCGCCTGACGAAGTTGAAGCTTCACGTCGTTCGGGAGCGGGCAGGAGCGGAGGAGGGCATCCCGACGCATAAGGTCACAGTTAGAGGCCGCTGCCATGGCGTTGACGCAGGTGTGGTAAGCGGTGCGGTTACCGGCGTGAGGGACGGATGCCAAGCATCTTCCATGCAACGGACGATGGCTTGCGTCAGGAGGTCAAGGAATCCCGCTGAGGCCAGAGCGTTGCGGATGAGAGTCGCTGTCTGATCCACGCCGGGAAGGAGTATGCGTCGTGCGGGAGTAGCTGCCAAGGCCCAGGCGGGAGGGTCCGGTTTCGGCAGGGCGCAGGCGAAGTTCTGTGTCCCGCATACCAGGTCTGCCAAAAAACTTGTGCAAACCTGAAGGCCACCTGGCGTCCGTGAAGAAACCGGCGGGGCCCAAGGAGCCCTGCACGAGGCGTGCGGACAACACGTCCCGTAGGTTGCTAAAGCCCGGAGGTTGGGGCAGAGACTTGTTTTGGAGTGTCGCTCAGCGTCAACATAGGCCGCGGCCTTCCTCTTCAGTGGTGAGAAGGGGGGGCAGTCCTCCGCCAGTAGGCAAGCCGAGATGATACGTGCCGCCTCTAACCTGTGTCCACCGAAGAAGGCTGCTGATCCTGGTCAGCTTCGTCAAGGTCGGGGTGAGAAGTACTAGAACGAGAGGGGCTGTCTTCACGAAGCAGGGCCGAAACCGAGTACTCAGGGGCCAGGCTGATGTCGTCATCCTCTACGCGCAGTGCGCGGGGGCGGGGGGGAGGGGGGGGGGAATTGGCTCAAGGAAGGAGAGAGATATAAGGATCCATCACTGGTCAGGAAGAAGTCGATGCCTTGGGAGGAGACCTTCCCGCCGGGGAGCAGTGCCGAACAGAGCGAACCGGCGAAGGTTCCTGAGAAGAATACCGAGACCGGCGTAAGGTACGTCCTCGTGACCTGCTGTCCCGCGGGGTGCGGCTTCGGCGGTAGCGGGAACTCCTAGAACGTGAGTGTCGCCGAGAGTGGTGTCCGACCGTGGAAGATGAACGTCTAGGGTGGGGTGAAGACGGGCGCGCTCTATGCGTGGGACATCCCGAGACCGGGGGACGCATCCTGGAAAGACGACCATCCAGCGGCGGGTCGTACATGGGAGTCGTCCGTGAGGGCCAGCTAGCATGAGAAGTATGGGACGTAGAACGTCGGCGTGGTGACCTGTCCCTCGAGCGCGATCGGTGGCGAGAAGAGTGGCGCCGCTCAGTCCGAAACCGGTAAGAGTCGTCTCGATGGAACGCTGCATCTCTCATACTGTTTCCTGATGAGCGGGAGAGCGTCCGGCGCGCCTGCTCTTCTGGTCGAGGTCCCTGAAGGTCCTGTCCGGAGCGCTGACCTCTTGCATTAGGAGTGCGAGGAGGAGGAGGCTCCACCTTCTTGGAAACAGCAAACGTCGGGGCTGAGACAGCTACCGGTGCTGAAGCCTGTTTCTGTGACATAACTCATGCCGATGAAGTCGGCAGAACCGGGCAGAGGCCACTAGGCGGGTCTGTGGGAGCTGCCGGCGTTAGAGAATGGGCTCGCAACCGAAGTCGCGGCGTTGACATTTCTGTCACCTGGTAAGAGCCACTAGTCGGGTCTGTGGGGATTACCGGCGCGGCATCCTTGTGCCGAGAAGGGGGTCTGTCTCGAGGCTGAGCTCTTGGAACTGCGACCGGACAGTGGCCACTAGGCGGGTCTGTGGGAGCTGCCGGCGCAAGAGTTCGGGCTCGCGGCCTAAGCTGCGGTGTTGACGTAACCGACACCTGGTAATAGCCACTAGTCGGGTCTGTGGGGCTTACCGGTGTTGGACCCCTTATCTGTGCTGGTGCCGGCCGTTCACGGCGGTAAAAGCTCCTTGGCTGGGTCCACTGCTTTTCCAGCCAGGGGGCGCAGACCAGGCACGGGTGCGAGGAGGTACAGGCGGAACAGGGTAGGCAAATAGCATGTCCGTCACTCGGCCATTGGAATTGTCCACATCGTGTACAGGTGCGGACTTGCCAACTGCAAAATATAGCGCACAAATGAAATGCGAGCGAACGTGCCCCCGCAGGCACGCAATACGAACCACGTAAACAAACGAAGAAAAGTTCCCGGCGTATGCTCACGTACGGCGCTCTACCCCTTCCCAGGAGCGCCGGACAGAAGCAGTGACCGAAATTTTACCTTGCCATAATGAGGAAGCAGAAGAACGTAAAGGACGGGACAACCAGTGCACCCAGGCATAGCCCCAGCAAAATGGCACCGACGACAAGCCCACACAGGTCCTCGAGGCCAGCAGAAGGGCGAAGCAAGAAGACACAAGGCAGAGACAGACACTGCGGCCGGACCGGCCACGAGCGAGTGAGTAAAGTTCACAAGGTGCTGTCACGTCCGGAACCACAGACGCTCTGAAGAGCTTTGGGATCACACGAAAGCGTCCAAGCCAAAGGCTCACAGAGAAAGAAAATCCCCCAAGCACACAAAGCTTCCCCGAAGAAGACACAGTCCGAATCGTAGAGAGACACTGGTGTACACAACCTACTATCGACTAGCAAAGAAACTGACTGAGGTATTAAGCACTGAGCGCATGCATGGTTGGACCGGAAGGGAGGCTACCCGGGTTACCACCTAGGCTATGGCGCCCCACACCTGCCATCATGCCCATACTCGTACACAACAATTTTGGGCTAAAATTAGACTAGCTAAGAAACCATTCCTATTAGTAATACCATCGGTAATGTGTTTTGAGGAAACAAATCCATGGGCTGCACGGCGGCCCTGAGGGCTGAGATGTACCTGTGCAGTGCCGAGAGATCGATGACTGGTCGCCATTGCCGCCTGGCTTGGGTACCACATAGAGGCGGCTGTAGAAGGCTGGAGAGTCGTGGCATGAGACTACCTCCGTGACGTGCTTCTGCAGTAGAGCGGCGACATTGCTGTGATGGGCGTCGGCTTTGAGCTGGTCGATCGGAATCTCAGTCCACACGGGAGAGTGTCATAGCGGCGGCGGAGATATAAAGGTGATCAGGAGGCCCTTGGAGATGGTGGTGAGGACCCAGGGGTCATCCGGTAGCAGCAAACGCCAGACTTTGCTGTGGAGGGCGAGCCTCTCGCCGACTGGAGACCCCGAGATGCTCGGTGGGGGCTGAAGCAGGGAGGAGTCAGGGGGTCCTCCCGTGCCCCGGGCAGCGGGCGGGCTTGGGCCAAGCGGCCGGGGTGCGGACAGGTCAGGATAGGCCGAAGGCAGGAGCACGGAGTGGAGCCCGGGGTCGAGCAGCGGAGGGGAGAGCGGAGGGTCTGGTGAACCGCAGGGTGCGACCCACAGCCTTGCAGGCTGCCGGAAAGTGGGGGGGTAGACGAGCTGCTGGGCCAGCGGTCCTTGTTTGCGTCCTTCACTGACTGCCAGGAGGGGCCGAAGAGGAGTGAACCGCCCAGGGGAGTGCGACGGAGCTGTGTCTCCATGTCGGGGGGCAGGCTGCGGCAGGCTTGTAGCACGGCATCCTGCCGCATCAGGTCACACGTGGAGGCGGCAACCATGGAGTTGATGGAGGAGTGGTACGCTGCCCAGTTTGCCACCACCGCCAGGGCCAGGAGGTCCCCCAAGAGGGGCGTAAGGGACGGGTGCCAGGCATCCTCGAGCTTGGGTCAGGAGCTCCAGGAAGCCCGAGCAAGCCAAGGTGTTGCGGACCTGGGAGGCCGTCATGTCCAAGCCGCGGGGAAGGCCCCTCCTCAGCTGTGCGGAGCCACCTGCTTGTACTAGCACCGGTGGATCCACCCGGTAAACGGGACAGGAGAAGGACTGGGAATGCCCGGCGATGTTGAGGCCGCCTGGCCACCTATGGTCCGAGAAGAAATCTGCCTCGCGTGACAAATCCTGCTGAAGCTGAGCGGAGAAGGCGTCCACGAGGTCCCAAAAACCAGGGGGCTGGGGGAGCGATTTGAACCTCTTCACCTGACGGCCGACGTCGACGAAGGCGGAGGCTTTCCTCTTGAGAGGGAAGACAGGCCACAATGAGACGGGCCGCTTCGTCCAAGGAGCGGAGAGCTTCCACGCAGGGGGCCGAGAGAGTCGTGGGAGACGTGGGGTTGTCCGAGGAGCGTGCGCGGAGCGAGGGAGACCGACTGTCCACACCGAGGAGAGCCAAGGCGGAGTCCTCTGGTAGCAGGCTCAGGGCCTCGTCGTCATCAGGAGGGCAAGATGCCCAACAGGGGGGGTGGGCGGGGGGTGGGGGGCGCGAGAGAGGTCTGGGAGGCGGGGGCCCCTCTAATAGCGGCACGACGTACGGGTCGGGAGGGAGAAGGGGGCCGGCTCACCCAGGAGCTCGTCTGCCACAGGCGGGGCGAAGCCGGGGGCGAGGCGCGCCGGGGGCGAGGCGCGCCGGGGGCGACGAGGCGAGGGGGCGCTGGAGGGTGGCGGGCGCCTGTCCCGGGGGAAGCGACTGTGATGACTGGAGCGTGGTAGACGGGTCCAATCAGTCGGGCTCCTCCGAAGACGCCCGGAGGAAGAAGGAGACGGGCGCGGGGCCGCCGAGGCGACGCGTGCCGGGACGAGTGGGCGCGGCCTTGAGGCACGAGACGTGGTCGAGCGCGAAGAGGATGAGGAGGGCCAAGAGCTGCGTCTGTCGTCGTGCTGCGCATCACGGTCCGTAGCGTGGGCATCTTCCGAAGAGTGGGGGCAAGGCAAGGTACGCCGCATAGTAGGTGGCGCCCAGAAGACCAGGAGGTCTGCCAAGATGTCTATGATGAGGCGATGAAGGTCGCTGCGGGCAGGCCTCAGTGAGGCGGGAACTCTGCCGGCTATATGACTCCCAGTAGGAGTGAGCGGGCTTATTCGTGAGGGGAATGTCACAACTGCCAGTGGTTAATGGACGAGGTGATGAGGGTCGCTGCAGGCGGGCCTCGATGAGGCGGGTGCTGTGCCGGCTATATGACTCCCCGTAGGAGTGAGCGGGCCTATCTGTGTGTGTAACGGCAGAACTGCCAGGGGTCAGCGAACGAGACGACGATGGTCACTGCAGGCCAGCCTCGGTGAGGCGGGCGCTCTGCCGGCTATATGACTCCCCGAAGGAGTGAGCGGGCGTATTTGGTGTGGGTACCGTGGAAGCCGCAGTCCTGGAACATGAGCCGTAATCGCGTGACGTTCGTTCCCCAAAGTCGGAGCGGGCGTGGCTGGTCACTTCTCCTAGCAAGGAGGGGGGGCGCCATGGCAGACTGGCAGTCACCGGCCGGCGTCGGGCACTCGCGCCAGTAGAAACTCCAGAGCTGCGACCAAAGATCCTCCAGCCAGGTGGCGCAAACATTGCAGGAGTGATCGGAGGCACAGCTGGAACAGGGTAGGCAGACCGGGTGGAGATCGCTTGGCCACTGGAAGTCACCGCATTGTAGGCAGGTGCGAACTTGGCAGCTGCAACACACATCATAGGTGAGAGACGACCGGGCGTGGGCTCCTGTGGCCCCGCAACAAGTTTGAGCTCTCAACACGAATTGTCATACGAGCAACGCGAAAGCACCCCTGGTTGCAGCCACCGCCCAGCCCCAGGGCAGGTCGAGGGCATGGACCGAGACCTTACCTTGCCATGGCTGCGGGGATGTGGAGGGGCAACCTGCCTCATGGCCCTCAGGACGCGCCGCCGGGAAGAAGTCTCAGAAGGCACAGCGTAAATCCCAGAACCACATGCCCGCAACCACATAAGTCCAAAGCATGATGGGGAACCACAAAATCCAAGGAACCCACGCAAGGAGGAGAAGCAACATAATCCAGGGGAACACAAGTAATCCAACACCGACTGGCCCTTTAAGAACCAGTTGCACCGTACACAGTCCTTTAGGCTAGAACACAACTGTTCACGTGTAAGCTAAGTAGACGACTGGCGTGAAACCACGTGGCATGTGACCATATGGGCAGGGATGGGAGGCCACTCACGGCCCTGGTTACAGTCCCCTGAGTTGCCTCCCTGGTTGTGTGGGAACACAACAGGTTCTTAGGCTGAAACTAAGTAAGTTAGGTAGATATTCCATACAGTAATGTCATCGGTAATGTTTTTGAGGAAACAAACAAGAAACCAACACCACCCCCCCCCCCCCTCCCCCAAACATGCACGCACACTTTGAATAACTTCTTCAAACAGTGACTTCTGATCATTTACAAAGTATTACCTAACCCAGGGTTTTCCTGTTTTTCTTCTTTCTTTTTTAAAAATTTAACACAATTATATCTATAATCTTTAGCCCATATATCACAGGTCCACCTGTCTTAGAATATAGCAAATGACAGCACAGTCCTAGAAGAAAGATGAGCATGACAGCACATTTCTTGTTTAAATAATAATAATAAAATAAAGAGCTTTTATATCGCGCTAAATCCCTGGGAGCAGTGGGCTCTAAGCACGTTACCAAAAAATGTATGATGCAGAATCTCACTGCCTTTAAACAAATTTAATCTACGCACACACAACTGAAACACACATAAAAAGTAAACCATCCCCAAGTTAAAGGCATCTTGATGATGCTGATGTGCCACTACAATGGTGTTTACCAGTCTCCATTCTAAACTGCTACCACAGGGCTATCACAGTCAATCAACATCCTCAAGCCGACGATGAACTGAAAATGAGAAAGGCAATGAAACTCACTTGGAATTGACAAGCAGCACCAAGGCCAGGAAGAACAAGAGGAAGGGGTCAGCGTGTTGCAACATAACGTCCCACATGGTCAGACATACTCGCAGGTCACAGGGCCGCGCAAACAGACTGTTGAACTGCAACATCAACGCTCATTTTATTTCATTTAACTCATTCTGCCTATGACACACCACAGCAAGATATGACTCGACCCTGATAGTTCAAGGGTGGTGGCAGAATCGCTTGGCGCCTATGGGCGCCAAGCGATTCTGCCACCGCCCTTGAACTATCATGGTCGATCTGTCTCCTGAATTGTAATGCAGTCCTCAGAGGATAACTCCATAATGTGGGTATTTCGTACCTCAGGCAGAATGAGTAAATCAGGCAACTTGAACTCCGAAAATGGCAGCCCAGCTGGTGAGCTAAAACATAACAACTCTGACGAACATAAGCAGCTCTTCATCTGACAGGCGACCGAGTTTTGTTTTCAGCTGCAAACTGTTGAATTTTTGTAGCCTCTCTGGCTACCGACGTTTTCAGGCTTCCATTACCCCTGCATATGTGCAGAAAGAGTCTTCATCTGGATTTCTTTGCATACATAATGTGCAGAAAGAGTCTTTATCTGGATTTCTTTGCATACATAATGTGCAGAAAGAGTCTTTATCTGGATTTCTTTGCATACATAATGTGCAGAAAGAGTCTTTATCTGGATTGCTTTGCATACATAATGTGCAGAAAGAGTCTTCATCTGGATTGCTTTGCATACATAATGTGCAGAAAGAGTCTTCATCTGGATTGCTTTGCATACATAATGTGCAGAAAGTCTTCATCTGGATTGCTTTGCATACATAATGTGCAGAAAGAGTCTTCATCTGGATTTCTTTGCATACATAATGCAGATTTTGTACACAAGTGTGATCCGAGATGAGCGAGATGATCCGCATCGATCATGGTCCTCGTTCCAAGTCCCACTTGGCGCTTGAAGCACCTCCAACAGATGAGGAACTTACTGTGAACACTTGTAACAGTGTTACCTACCCAGTTGGTGAGGTACAGGTCAGGTGTGATGCGGCGGGTGTCCAGGTAAGAACACAACTCGGGGTCGTGGTACTGCAGCAGCAACCGAAACAGGTGAAATGACTTCCCGTTCTTGTTCAGCTCTCTACAGCAAAGAAGTGAAACTTTAATGTTGCAGCTTTTTCTTGATTTCTACAAATCTTCAACAACAACATAATCTAATCTTTGGGTAGCTATCTGGAGGCGGCACATCTCAAATGAGTTAACCCTTTTGCTGTTTGCAGCAGTTTTTGTCATGACAAAAACTGCTTCAAACAGCAAAAGGGTTAACAAACATAAAGCCTGAAGAATTTCCAAAATAACTGACATAAACATAGGTTTGACTGTCATACACGGTACTTACCTGGGCACATATTTGTTCACAAGAGCGTAAAAACAGTTGTAAAGCTCTGAGCGTGACATTTTCAAGCTCAGCAAGGTTTGTAGGAGGTCCATCCATCCATTATCTGAGGAGTAGCGTTCGCCCCGTGACTTGCAGTAGAAAGTCACAATGGATTCAAGGTCACTGACAATCGACACCTTGTCTTCTTCTTCATTGCCGAGCTTGTCTATAAATCAAAAAGTAACTAGTGTGAAAACATGTACATAACAGGGATCACACCCACACAGAAAGCTTACATTTTGTGCACAAAATATCTAGATGTACAGTTTTGTAAAACTACGTAAGTTTCTGCATAATTGTTACGCACCTTAAAATGCATTTGGTCGTTGCATGATAATAGGTAACAACAGAAGAAAATCAAAGACAGATAACCAAAGAAGAACAAAAAACCCATAAAATCTGCCACTGTATCTCAATCCAGACCAGAAAGGTGACCGCTAAGCATGTAAAATGCAGAGAAGAACCCAAACGGAGCAAGAAACAAGCTTAGAAAATGAATTTTTCTCTAAAACGTATTTTTTCGAAAAATAATTACCGACGGCATTACTACTAGGACTGCTTCGCTTAGCTTAGCAATTTTAGCCCAAAAAACTCGTTGTGTACCTCACGACAGGGGAGGCAATCACAAGGGGTGTCGTTACCAGGATACCCCAAGTGGCCTCCCCTGCCTCCCTATCCAGTTGTGCGCTCAGTTTCCCGCCAGTCTCTGAGTCTTAGCTCGACTGCGGCAAGCGAGGAAGGCGGGAGGTACCTCTGAATAATGCCGTCGGTAAGTATTTTTCGAAAAAATACATTTTTGAGTAAAAATTCATTTATTTTCTCAAAATCATTACCGACGGCATTACTACTAGGAAGAATGGCGAATAGGAGGAGGGTTCCGCAATTTGGTACACCTTTTCTCCTGCCGGAGCACTCTGCTCGTTAACTATCGAGGCCCGTCCCTACGCGCCACTCCCAACAATTTTAGCTAGGCGTTAAACATGGCGCCTGTGGCGCCGGGAGGGAGTGCTGTGCTGCCGAGATGACCCCCACTAGTGCCAGGTAGTCGCGCTGGCCAGATAGGTCTGACAGGTAGAGGCGGGCGAAGGTAGACTCGGCTCGTCCACCCACGGCCGCCACAATATTCCGCCCTGTGCCAATGCGGGCAAGGCACTGCTAGTAGCCACTGCTTGACTTGTGTGCTTGGGTGCGCATCGTCTGGGCCCCCTCTGGGGAGAGCTCTTGTATGCTGAACGAACGACCCAGCGTAGCTAGGGACCATCTGCCCGGAGACAAGGGCAAGAATAGGGTTGCGCCTTTGTCTTAGTGGCATAGTCCTGCGCCTGCCACTTTAAGGCGCCCTGACAGCGTCGTGTAGGAGGAACTCCCGGGACTGGTCCGTAGCCCTGAGCGGACAGACAGTCGAACTTGCGGCGAGGACGCTGGAAGGCGGTTCTTAGCCCAAAAGTCAAGCCGGTGGGGTGCTGCACCTTGTCATCGGCCCTGATCTGGAGACCAGGGGGGACGCCCCGAGAAGGCGTAATCTTGCTAACTGTGAGGCCGAGGCGAGGGCGAACAGTCAGCAGGTCTTCCTGTTAGATCTTCAAGCATTGCCAGCGGAAGCCAGCCGTCTTGCCGATGACAGTGCGTCATCTGATCCGAGAGGTCTGTGCCAGAGCCCGGCCGTGCTAGGTGTCGATAAGTGTCTGCCACCCGGTAATTTCGAATGATGTTGAGGGGTCCAATCCTGCTTGGGAACCCGTAGACGAACTCGGCCAAAAGGGGGTAGTCCGGTCTGTGGGGAGAGTTGCCCCGCTGCACATCAGGCCTGTAGTACTCTCCACTCTCCCTCGTATCCGTACTGTCAGAGACTCCCTAAGTCGCTGCAATCGCATCCACTGCTGCACCCGAGAACCTCTTGGCGCGAGTGCTGCCTGTCCATCTCCCAGCGTGTAGCGCCAGCCGCTCTGTGTCTGTACAAACAGTTGCTGCCAGGGTTGCGATCGTCTCGGACGCGGAGCTGAGGCAAGGGAGTCCGTCGTAATGTATTTTCACTATGTGTTGTACGTGAGTCATTGTCTAAAGCGTGCGCATGCATGTGCGAGTTGTGAGTGCGCGCTTAAGTTATAATTATTATAAGTGCATTATAAATACCGTAATTATTTATTATTATTAAAGGACTGTGATCCAGCCGACAACGGTCATCAAGGTCCTAATCACCAAGCTGCCCCTGAGCTTGTGGAGTCCCTTGGTACCCGCCCTGAGGGAGGGAACGCGCTGCCGCATCTTAACCCATATCAACCTGAGGCTAACAGCTTCAAATTTTACCCTGCCATCCGCAGGTTATACTATCGGAAAAATGCATTTTTCTTTAAAAGGTATTTTTTCGAAAAATACTTACCGATGACATGACCTATGGGAGTGTCTACTACTTACTCAATTCTAGCCTAAGAACTCGTGTTAACACACAACCCGGGAGGCACTCGGGGAACCCCGAGGGGGCCAAGAGTTGTCTCCCGATACTCCCCATCCGGAACCGAGTACCCATAATTCCTCAGTCAGGATACTTTGCTTACCAGCGGCAAGCGGGGCCGGTGGGAGGGTCGTCCGAGTCATGTCATCGGTAAGTATTTTTGAAAAAATACCTTTTAAAGAAAAATGCATTTGTTTCATCAAAAACATTACCGATGACATGACCTATGGGAGAATCACGAAAAGGAGGAGGGTGCCGCGCACTAGCACACCTTGGGGCCCCAAGGGCCGTCCTCCCCAACGCAAATTCCCGACGACCCTGGGGAGGTGTAACCTACGGCGCTGAAGCGCCAGGAGGAAGAGGAGCCCCGGAGCAGCCCACCCACCAGAGCGAGTAGCCTCGCTGGGCTGGGAAAACTCTGCGAGCGAGAGAACATGCCCGCCAGCCCTACAGCAGCCACGATGTGGAAGACAGCACAGTTCCTGACGACTGTGACGTTCGTGGCCCTGTACGTAGCTGATAGGACGTAATTAGCCTCTAAGCTCGCTGCGGGAGGGATCCTGGAATCGGATCGCATGACTGAGCGTAGTCAGGAAGATCGTCTGACTTGTAGCTTCAGTGCTGCCGTTCCTTATGACGAGGAGAAGCCCGATCCTTGTTACGCTCGTGAAGGAGAGCGAGAGTGGCGGTCCGACTTCGAGCGAAGAGAGGATCCCGAAACGTGTCGTGACGTGGTGTGCGTGTGAGAATGTCTCCGCGAGCCGGACTCTGTGGCGAGGCGGGTTCGCAGCGGCCGAGGAGGATCCAAGGCCTTCCTAGGAGACGAGTGGGGACCGGTTGACCATGGAGGCGCGAAGCACGCGTCTCCGAACCGAGCTCTGTAGCGAGATGGGTTCTCTGCCTGGCATAATGCTTGGTCCAAGCGCGTTCCCTCCTGGGAACCAGCACCTCGAACTCCCGACTCCGCACACTACCTTGCTGTGTCCAACGTTGAGGGCCTGCCGCCACCCACGAAGGCGAAGGAGTAGGGGCTCCATCAATGCAAAACGGCGAGCGTCGCGGCTGCAGGAGCACCTTGCAGAAGCGGGAAGCAGTAGCGGGGGTCCGCGGCGAGGAGAGGTATAAGAGGTACAGGACTGGAACCCAGTAACGGGGTGACGAACAGGAAGAGCGGAGCAACCTTCCCAGGCTAGGCCAGAGCGTCGATGTCTCGTCCAGGAGGGCAAATCCACAAAGGCAGGGCGAATCCTCAAAGTACGGGGCACGCCAGTGAACCCACCTAGTGGCGAACAGGTCCGCGAAGCCATCTCGCCAGTGCGCCGGTCCTCCGAAGGCATCCTGGTGCAATCTGCGTGTAGCAACTGGATCCATCGGGGAAACAGGTTGGCTCAGCCCTCCCACGAGAAGATGACCTACTAGTCTGCGTCAGATCCAAGCCGTTCACGCTCTTGACCGCGAGGTCCGAAGGCCAGGCTGGAGTTGGAGAAGAACCACGGTAGTAGGAGGCGTAGCAGAGGCAGCCGGGCGTAGAGAGGACCGAAGGAGAGTAGATCCGACTTCCGAGTAGTGGCTGGGCCGTCCAACCGCGAGCACAGCCGCACCAGTACCACGTGTTCGAAGCCCAGTGCACTCCTGGGTGCTCAAGGGGGATGTCGAGTTGGTTAGACACCAGGGAGATGGAGCTGCGCCATGGTCCCACAGCGGAAGCGAAGCGAAGGTTCTAGAAGCCTCCTCCGGTCTGCTCCCTGTAGCGAAGTCCAGGAACTCCCCAAGAACTGGCTCGGTCGAGTTGTCAGCACAGAGGGTCCGTCCGCATCACGCCGACCCACTCGGCGCCAGGAGTCGTCGACCTGGAGAACGAAGGATAGGGTAAGGAGCTCTTCAATCTCACGACACGAAGGGAGGTACGGACGAGAGAGGTCGTCTAGTCCCAAGGAGAGTCAAGAGCGGATCCACCGCCGGAAGGGGAGGCAAACTCCTGTGACCTCCCGAGCACCGGTCCTACCGAGGGAAGCCAACAGCCGGCAACTCCATGGGGGTGAAGAAGATCCGCGAACCGAGAGAAGAAGTGTAGGGTAGTCGAAGCGCCTGGCACGAAGTCCGGAAGCCGCTGCCAGCTCCGAGCTGTATCCGAGAGGGCACCAGGGGAGACAGAAGCCGAAGCGCTCGCAGACCCGTTTACCACCCGTGCGAAGTCAGAGTACTTCCACTAACTAAGTAAGTAGGAACTCACGCGTAAGGCCACCAGCTAGTGAGTCGTCAGATCTCCAAGGAGTATTTAGTGCACAACTGGGTCGAAACGTGTACTGTGACCTCAAGAGGAGGTAAACAGGTCCGAGCAAGGCGAAGTAACAACAGCATCCTCCCCGAGAACCACCGGAGGGGGTCGGGTGTCCAGAAGAGGAGCAACTGCAGCCAGGAGACCGGGGCCGGAGCACGAAGAAGGGGAAGGGCTGAGTGAGGGGGAGAGGAAAGGGATGAACGGCAGCCGGGCGCGACGAGCGAGGCAGGACAGAATTCCTGGAGCGACGTAAAGAACGGCAACTCCTAAGCACGCCCGCAGCGGAGAGATAGCGGAGTGTAGACCTAGAGTGTCGGAAGGTTGACTCCAACGAGGGAGATTCGTAGATGGACGAGCAACCAAAAGTGCAGAGTGGTCCCTCCTCGCGTGCAGGAGAGCAAGAGCGGAGATCCGATCCTGAGTGAAGTGGATTCCCAGTCGTGCCGCGGGAAGTACGCATGCGTGCGTGACTCTGCGAACCGGGCTCTGTATCGAGGTGGGTCTCCGCCTGACCGCAGGCTATGTCCAGGTGCGTACCCTCCTGTAACGCCCGCGTTGATAACCCCTCTCCGCGCAATAACTGGAGCGGTCCGCATAGCAATCCCTCCACAAGATCGTCAAGGACTCGGACGGTAAGGAACGGAGACAGTCACCTCCGCCCTGCTGGCTGGCCACCAACAGTACCCTGCAACCACTAGCAGCCGGCCCGAGTTCGATCGAAGAGCAGATCCCGAACGTGTCGAGACGTGGTGTGCGTGTGAGATTGTCTCCGCGAGCCGGACTCTGTGGCGAGGCGGGTTCGCAGCGGCCGAGGAGGATCCAAGGCCTTCCTAGGAGACGAGTGGGGATCGGTTGACCATGGACGGCACGAAGCACGTCTCTCCGAACCGAACTCTGTAGCGAGAAGGGTTCTCTGCCTGGCATAAGGCTTGGTCCAAACGTGTTCCCTCCTGGGAATCAACGCCTCGAGCTCCCGACTCCGCACACTACCAAGCTGTGTCCGACGTGTCAATCCTCCGATGCTAGGGCCGTCGGAACTTGAGAGGCTGGAGAACCGGAACAGCTGGTACGTCCTCAGGTCTGGAACAGTCACCGGTGTCGGGCGTTCGCGCCGGAAAACCCAAGTTGGGACCAGCGTGCTCTGTAGGGAGGCCGGTTGTCTGTCAGAAGGCTTTGTCCAAGCGCATTTCCTCCTCCACACTAAACTGACGCGTCCGGCATGGTGATCTCACAGTCCACTCGTCGGAACTCGAGCGGTCGGAGTACCGGGGATAGCTGCCGGTATCTCCGCAGGTCTGGAACCAGTCACAGGCGCCGGGCGCTCTCGCCGATAGAAGCTCCAAGGTGAGACCAGCGCCGTTCAGGTCATGTGGCGCAGACGTCACACCAACGTTCGGAGGCACATGGTAGACAGACCTTGTATGAGTCCGACGGTCACTGTAACGTCCGTGCTGTGTGCAGGTCATCCATAGGCCCCTGCAACATACCAAAAAACCGAAGGCACGCGGGCGTGGGCCTGAGGGACCCTGTCCTAGTAAGGTGAACTTTCGCAAGACAATGGCACAACCAGCGAGGAACAACCTGTCAGCAAGCGCGCGGACCTGCAATACATCCCCGCAAGGTAGAGAGTGCAGCCAGTAGGGTCCCGGTTAATCCCAGGTAAGCACCCCACCTGTGTGACCTACCTTCTGCGAAGAAGTGGAGTCGCGGCTAACCTCACTGTCTGTCCATCCTGCCAAGGCAACTCCCCCAACCACCAAAGTGTGTACCTGTCTTCCCAGCGTATACGTCCTACGCCGGGTACATCCCGGCCCCTACAGGTGTGGAAGACACCCTTGGTCTGGGAGGACCGCCAGGCTAAGTTGAGCCTACAACACATCCTGCACAACAAAACTCAAGCATGTCATGACAAGTATAGGCCTGAAGCAAGCGGCAGGCCCAGAACCTTTGTCGGAGCGGTGCCCCCGCGAAACACCGGAGCTGTACTATAGCGACGGGCCTCCAGGTGCAGCTTTGATCGTTGTCTTAAGTTGCCAGCAGGCAATTAATTACCTTTCAACAGTAAAACGTTACTGTAGTTCATGTTAACTTGTATTCTTATGCATGTTGTTCATGTTAACTGGTAGTCACATGCACCAGTAGGAATTTAACCAAAGAGCATAAACCAGTGCGTCCAGGAGACATAGGGCTGTCTGAGCACTCTGGGTTTTTTTTTTTTTTTTTTTTTTTTTTTCAGGGAGGTTTGGGCCGGGAGAAGGTCACTGGCGCCTGCCATGAGATGCGTTGGCGACGGGCTCACCCGTGCCAATCACCGTCCATTTGCAGCCTGTCATTGTAATATGTGGAATGAGCGAGTGAGTGTGAGTAGCACCTGTGGTGGCAAGAGAATTTATTGCTGCTAATGATATTCCCCCATGACAGCAACAATAAGTCATCTTGGTGCCGTCAGTGTCCCCTCAACTGACTAATACTTTGCATCTCCCATGTATCTAATACGCCCCCGTATATGGTAAACAGGTCTGCAGTATGCATAACAAAACAGGCATTACGTGACCGACTCAGTACCGAAGTAAGCGTCGGCTCTCGCCACATTCACCAACGTAATGCGTCAAGGGATGGCTGGAGCATAACACATTCCCCGAACCCAACCAGGTACAAGAGCATAGGTGAGGAATAAGTGAGTAGGTAAGCGCCAGATATAAGGTTAGACTTAGCTTTCACCGATCTTGCACACCATTCCCATTCCAGTAAAGGTTTTAACCGCGAGGAACAAGGAGCTCTGCATCGTTAGACGCCATCTTGGAAAACGAAGCTGACCACCTGCGGATCTGCGCCGTTTAAGAATGACCGTTCCGGACTACAACGTCTCATTTCTTCCCTCACGCGTAAATGCCTTTCGTTAAAACCGCGGAACTTTCAACAACCACGCTGCTAACCCCAGCGAAAAAGGGAGACTTGACCCTGTCAATAACAATACCACACCAACACGGAAGGAGAGGGGGAACGGGCGCGAGACCCGCCAAGTAAAAGTCAAGAATCTTGGCGCAAGCAACAGCGCAAATGAAGACCGCGTTCGTGCCTGCTCAACCAGTGCCCAGCCCGGGAACCAGCCGAGGGCCAACCCAGTCACCTTACCTTTTCCCGGAGCGGGACCGGGGAAGGGGGGGGGGGGGGGGGGGGGGGGGAGAAAATCCAAAACCAAGGCACGCGCGGCGAAGTCCCAGCGAAGTTCACAGCGTAGCCCAGGCACTTCAGGTAGCCAAGCGGGCAGCTGCCAACGAAGAAGGGATACCAGAGCCACCAGGTACAGGGGGGCCCGACGAAGAAGAAGTCAAGAGAAGAAACAAGTCCGTCGAAGACCGGCGAACCGGTCGAAATCCCAAAATCCGTAGGCTAGAGCAACACGTCTGAACAGCGTAAGCCTAAGTAGACTGACTGAGGAATTATGGGTACTCGGTTCCGGATGGGGAGTATCGGGAGACAACTCTTGGCCCCCTCGGGGTTCCCCGAGTGCCTCCCGGGTTGTGTGTTAACACAACGAGTTCTTAGGCTAGAATTGAGTAAGTAGTAGACACTCCCATAGGTCATGTCATCGGTAATGTTTTTGATGAAACAAATAAGAATACAGCCCAAAGGCTTTACATGAAGGCTAGGCTGGATTAGCTTGAAGCCGAGGATATCAGGTCTTCCGAAGTGATCGCCAAGGGAGGAAGAAAGGGGGGGTTATGACCCTAGTTAGAAACAACCTGAATGCCAGCGAAACCAGGAGATTCATGGAAGAGGCAGAATACATTCAGGTCAAGGTAACCACCAGTGACAGCACCCTTGACCTTGGCAACTACTACTGCCCTAATGATAAGTTGCTGTCCCTCGACACTATCCAGGTCCCGGACAGTGGATTCCTCATCACTGGTGACTTCAACAGCCAGTCCCAGAGTTGGGGATATGACACACTGGACAAGAGAGGAGAAGACATTGAGGAGTGGCAAGATAAAAACCACCTGATACTTGCCAATGACCCTGAGGACCAACCTACCTTCTACTCTCGCCGCTGGCACACCACCACTACACCGGACCTGGCGCTTTGCACTGAAGATGTTCATAAGTGCCTCAGCAGAACAGTAGGACCACAGCTAGGAGGAAGTGACCATCGCCCTATCTTCCTAACCCTAAAAGGATGCACAGCAGCTAGCTCGCCACACCGGCCAAGATGGAACTACCGAAAGGCAGACTGGCGCTTGTTCAGTATCCGAACAAATGAGCTAATGCAAGACCTCGCTGTGTCTGGAAGGAACATCAACAATGTGGTCAGAGAGTTTAATGACATTATCAGTAAGGCAGCCAAGGAATCCATACCTCGAGGGGTCCGGAAAAACTACACCCCATACTGGACCGCAGATCTTCAGAAAGCACATGACAACCTCACTAGGGCCAGAGAAGACGCTGAAACCAACCCCAGCCAAGAAAACAGCATCAAGCTACAACACAGTAAGGCCCAGTATCTGAAGATGAAGTTGGAGTGCACAAGAAGAAGTTGGAGAGAGAAGACTGCAAGACTAAACATGGACAGGGACACCACGAAGTTGTGGAGACTGACCAAGGCGTTGAACGATGAGGGCACCAGGGAACAGAAGATCACCTTGGAAGAAGAAGGGAAAGCACTGACTGGTAGGAAAGCTGCAAACATGTTTGCACAGATCTATGCGAAAGAAAGTGACATCACTGTCCCACGAATGCTTGCGAAAGAAATCAGACAGGACGAAAGAGAGAGAACAAGAGATGTGAACATCCATGATGCAATGAAGAAGGACATCACCCTTCCAGAACTGAAGATGGCCATCAAACAGCTGAAGAAGAAAAAATCTCCAGGTCCAGACAGCATCTCAAACGAGATGTTACAACACCTTGGCAACACTGCCTTAATGAAGCTACTGGACATCTTTAACCACAGCTGGAGAGGAGGACAGGTACCCCAGTGCTGGAAGGAAGCCAGGATGATCCCAATTTTGAAGAAAGGGAAGAATAAGTCCAAAGCCCTGAGTTATCGCCCCATCAGCCTGACAAGTTGTGTGTGCAAGACCATGGAGCGCATCATCAACAAGCGCCTGCAGTGGTACCTGGACTCTGAGAGCATTATCGTGCCAGAGCAAGCTGGCTTCAGAAGCTACAAGAGTACAGAAGACCAGACAACACACCTTGCACAGGTCATAGAAGATGCCTTTCAAGATCAGAAGGTGACATTAGCTGCCTTCATTGACCTACAGAAGGCTTTCGACAAGGTGTGGAAGGATGGTCTCCTTGTGAAACTCCTTCGCAGTGGCATCCAAGGGAATATGTACCGGTGGACCAAGTCATACCTGCACAATCGCAGAGCCCGTGTGACAGTGGATGGGTACTGTGGCCAAAAAGTGCTGTTGCGTCAGGGGGTGCCACAGGGAGGAGTCCTGTCACCGACACTGTTCATACTTTTCATCAACGACCTTGTGCCAGAGCTACCAAAAGGAGTACACGCAGCCCTGTACGCAGACGACCTGGTACTCTGGTGCACAGAAGAGTATGCAACAACTGCTACATACAGGATGCAGCTAGCCCTGGACAGGCTGACAGACTGGACCAACAACTGGTGTGTGACCATCAACACAGAAAAATCATCAGCCACACTCTTCTCTCTCTCCAACAAGGCAAAGGCTGGCAACCTAACACTGGGCAACACCCCGCTGCGGTATGAAGACCAACAGACATACCTGGGAGTCACCCTTGACAAGAGGCTGACGTGGAAGCCGCACATTTGGAATGCAGAAGCGAAAGCTAGAAGAAAGCTGAACATCATGAGAAAACTGGCTGGAACACAATGGGGAGCCAATGAAAAGATCCTCAAAAATGTATATCAAGGCACAGTGAGACCACACCTTGAGTACGGATCTAATGCATGGTTGACGGCAGCCCAGTCACACCAGCAGACCATTGACAGAGTTCAGTACCAGGCACTGCGTATCATCACCGGCGCAATGAGATCCACACCAATTGAAAAGATGGAAGAGACAACGGGCATCCCACCCCTGCGCATGAGAAGAGATTGCAAAGCCTTGATACAGTCCACAAAGGTCAAGTCTTCCAAAGACCATCCTATGAACGCTAGGATGAAACAACCAACCTCAGGGAGACTGAAAAGATCAAGCTTTGTGAAGGAGACGAGAGCACTGCAGAGAAAACACCAGGCAAAGCTGCCTGCGCAGGTAGAGGCTCTGAATCCTGCTAGCGACCTTCCACCTTGGGAAAGTAAGCCAGAAAACATCACCATCTCTTCCACGGTACCCTACATCACCACCAGAGATGAGCACAGCACTGTGAGCAAGAAAGCCCTGACACTGGCCATGCTCGAAGAAAAGTATCCCCAGGAAGCATGGATACGGGCATACACCGATGGATCAGCCACAGATGCAGTTCAGGATGGAGGGGCTGGGGTGTACATTCAGTATCCAAACGGAAAATGGCAGGCAGAGGCAGTACCAACAGGCCTTCACTGCACAAATTACAGAGCTGAGGTGGAAGCCCTAGTCCGCGCAGCTAACACCCTTAGTGGCACTGCAGACCCTGATGCCCAGATTGTCTTCCTTACTGATGCCATGTCTGTCCTTGAGGCAGCAACAGCAAGCAAACTGCCACGTCTACAAGAGGCACTGCAAAACATCAAGTGCACCAGACTGGTGCTGCAGTGGATCCCTTCACACTGTGGCATCTACGGCAATGAAGAAGCTGACAGAATGGCAAAAGTGGGCGCAGAGAAAGAACAAGATGAAAATGGAGTCAGCTTCACAGAGATGAAGACCATCATTAAGTCTGTGTAGAGTTGCCACATTCCTTCTGCCAATGAAGATAAGTAGCGGCTAATCTCTGTTTGTTTGTTTGTCTATTTTGACAAAGGGTATTTACCCGAAATATTAATAAATTGTGTTGTACCCGTCTTTTCTAAGCGTGTTTCTTCTCCGTTGGGTACTTCTTTGTGTACAGACCACCACAACGGCCCCTAGACAGTTACCATCAGCTGTCCAGACAAGAGCAGGTGACCATCTTTCGTCTGAGGACCGGGCACAACCGACTCAATTTCCACCTGCACAGACGCTTCCACCTCGTGCCATCTCCCCTGTGCCCTTGTGGAGAAGCAGAGCAGACCGCAGAGCACATCCTCCAGGACTGTGGGAACCACCAGCCGCGGAGGGAGGAGATATGGCCGAAGCCCGCCACTCTACAAGAGAAACTGTACGGGCCTGTGGAGGCGCTACAGAAGACCACAGATTTCATTTTGAGAGCCAAACTCCAAGTGTGACGGCGTTCGAGAAGAAGAAGAAGAAGAAGCTTGAAGCCTAGCGGCGCCAAGCCACTCTGGCACTACCCGTTAACAATTCTTATTCGAACGTACGTCACCCACTGGTGAATTCAAGATAAGGGTTAAGATGACGTCAACCATACTTGTTGTTCCCAGGCGGTCATCCAACCAAGGATTAACTGCCCCCAAATGGCTTAACTTCGGTGAACAGCGAAACCAAGGTGTTCAACATGCAATGGTGGTTGGCTATGCAAGGAGTCCGTTTCTCGAAGGAGCCCATCCACGGCCCAGGCTTGTGGATCCGGTCTGGAGGCGACAGAGGAAGCAGCTTCCTGTTCCACTACAGTAGGACCGGCCTATCATCGGAGTCTCCTCACGCGCGTAGAGTAGTTGGAAGTCGGCCGGGTGTAGTAACACTCTTTGCGCTGCCGCTGACCCTGCCACAAGGGAAATCTGCGCGTACGTTGCACTGACCTCCGACGCGCCGTGTCCGACGAGTGCTGTCCCGATTTCTGCACCACCAGCAGACGTGCTACACGAAGAAAACCCCGACTGTCGAGTAGCCGGAGCGCACCCATACCTTCCGTAGCGCAAGCCAATGTTCCCATCTGACGCGAGCCAGCCGCACCGCCTACCACTCCAGACAGCAGATGTATCTGCCTGTGTGTACCCCCGTTGCTATCCAGCTGGTATCGGTCAGGCACTCCCTGCCTAGGCGACAACTCTGCGAGCTGTTCCCCCGTCGGACTTGCCTCCAATGCCCGGGAATCCATTTCAGTGGCGTTGAGTCAGCCAGGAGTCCGGGTCCTCCCATGCTTCGCCATCGCCGACCGTCCAATTAGTTGCAAGCGCAGGGCCGAAGGTACTAGTAAGCACCAAAAGCCGATACTGTACGTCACCTAGCCTCCGGGTCTGGGATCCGTAAGGGCCTATCGTAGCCCATCGGGCGTCAGCCCACCTCTGTGGTCTCCTTCTGGGCAGGGCTCTCGCATCACCAAGTAGCGCTGTAACCAAAGCTCCCATCTCTCCGCCGCTGACTGAAGAGAGTGGGGACAATCCTGAGGTGGCAAGGGATCCTGCGCTGCCGCCTTACCGTCTGCCCAGTCGGTCCCACAGAAGAATGTCCTCGCGCGGAGCCTTGCACAGCTGTGTCTTCCCCAAATACGGGCGAGCATGGAACCTGTCACAACAGCGCATCCCGTCATATCCAGTTGCCGCCGGCGATCTCCGCCAAGGAGTTGGCTGTGGAGTGGTACGCCATCCTAAATGCTGCGTGCATGTCCCGCGCCGAGGGGCTGAGACTGAAAGGTCCCAGGTGTTCTCCAGACCCTTGCTCTGGGAAGGCGTCGTCCTCTCAAAGAAATCCCGTGCCAGCTAGGGAACCCAGGGAGCAGTCATGTCCAAGCCTCGCTTCAGAGTCTGTAGGCTGTGGGGAGCCGCCACCTGCATCAACACCTCCTTATCCACCGCTAGCACGGAACCGCCTGGAAGAGACTCCACACCACTGCCGTCGGAAGAAGATGTTCATGTCCTCTGGTCATCGAGAGTCTCAGAAGAACATCTGATCTCCGCCGCAGTCTTGCCGCGTGGTAGCCAAACGCCTCCGCTAGATCCCGTAAGTCTTCAAGGGAGCGACGTGAAGCACTGGGCTGCCCGATGCGTTGGTCATCGTCGCAACCTTCCTCTCAGGGCAAAGACGGCAGGAGGAATGACGCGACGAGCCGGGACATCTCGTCCAAGAAGCGGCGAGTCTGCAATGTGTTGGTGCGCACCGACCGTCTGTTAAGAGTGTCAGTTGTCTGCCCCAACTCCGGACCACGTCATCTGGGTGTAGACTTAGCACCTCCTCGTCATCCGGTTCTCGATGTAAGCCACCACTGTCGAGTTGTCGGAGAGTATGAGTATCCTGACCCGTGAGACGCTGCTCCCACTCTGAGAGAGCGTGAGTCACACTGCAATCACTCCAGCCTGTTGAAGTGTTTGACGGCTTGATCCCTCGTCCACATACGAGAATATCCTGACCCGTGAGACGCTGCTCCCACTCGGAGAGAGCGCGAGCCACACTGCTTTCATCTCCAACCTGTTGATGTGTTTGACGGCTTGATCCCTCGTCCAACTGCGAGGATATCCTGACCCGTGAGACGCTGCTCCCACTCGGAGAGAGCGGGAGCCACACTGCTTTTATCTCCAGCCTGTTGATGTGTTTGTCCGCTGGATCCCTCGTCCACTTACGTGGATTCCTGACCCGTGAGACGCTGCTCCCACTCGGACAGAGTGCGGGCCACACTGGGTTGATGCGTTTGCGCTTGCTCCATTGTCCAACCGGCCGAGGTCGTGTGCTGGAAGGGAGGGAGATTCCGTCCTGCCGCTGTCATCTCCGTGGTCCCGGCACCAGTGTCAAGGCTGTCGTTTCCCTGAGGAAGATCGGCCCTTGAAAATCTGGTCGGAAGATCAGCTGCTCCTGGAGGGCGCCTCTGATGCTCGGTGTCATGAAGAGATCCATCGCTGCGCCATATCCGAAGTTGTCCCCAGCTGATGGTCGCCCTAACGAACATGTAGACTTCGTCCCCGCGTGATGCAGGGCCATGGCCACTGTGAGTCTCTCTCGGTGGTTGGCAGGGTGGCGTTCCAGGACGCCGCACTCGATGAGGAACCACCTCTTGACAGTTGCTGACCGAGTTAGTTTCTCCCAATAGTGCTTCGGACATGGAGGATCCGCCCTGTGAGATTGTTCTCATCTGTGGCTCCACTCTTCGACTCAGGACCCTGAAGCCTGTGTCCGTCTCCATGCTCCTAAGGCGTGGGGGTGGTATCCTGGGGGTTCAATTGTGATGGGGCAGCACCTCCCGTCGGCTGGCTCTAATGACCGAATGTCCGACCTCCCTAGGGACAGCTTCGGTCTCCATAACATTTTCCTGTCCAAACATGATGGGGAAGCACGTCCCGTCAGTTGGTTCCATTGACCGCATGACCGTCCTGAGAGGATGGGTCCCGGTCCCAAAACCTTGCTTGTCTTATCTCGCCTTCCGCCTTACTGCGAGGGGCCTGAGCTCCATCTGCCAACACGTACCCAGGGGACGAATCCCATTGAGGGCGGTCTTGCATATCCGGGGCCTCAACGAGGCGGGGTGGAGCTCTTGCGTGTGTTCTGTGTCTCACATGACTGAAATCTCACCCTCCGTTTACTGCGAGATGCCTGAGCTCCATATGCCGACCCATACCTAGGGGACGAATCCCGTAGTGAGCATCCTTGCACATCCAGGGCCTCTAAGAGGTGGGGTGGAGCTCTTGTGTGCGTTCTGTGGCTATCTTTCCTGTCCCTCCCTGAGAGGTGCATCCTAGACGCGGCCCGGTGACGGCGCTGGTCCGGCCTAAGGCTGGCGGGCACTGCCTCAGAGGGTGGTGGGTCCCCCACTTGGGCTCTCTCTCTCTCTCACCTGGGGGGTGATAATCTGGCCCAACATTTCTAAAGACCGAGCTCCATATGCCGACACATGCCTAGGGGCGAACCCCATCACTGGCGGTCGAGCATGTCCCGGGCCTCTACGAGGTGGGGTGGAGCTCTTGGTGCCGGGTCCGAATGGGGGACAAGCCCCGATCGCTGCTGCTAGGCTCATTCATCCGCTCAGGCGGGGCAGCGCTGCCCAAGGCACCGACCAGTATGACTCTGCCTTTTCCTTCATGGTCGTCGATGCTGCTTTGTTCGTCAGCTGTGTGCAAGGCGCCTGTTTATCCATCTGGGAAAACGCCCACAGATGTGACCATCTCTCTTCCTCCCACGTCACGCACTGTCGCCTGTCTGATCAGAGGAGCAGCCCGAGCATGGTAGGCAGACATCATGGCCGTCGCTACTTGGTGCAGGTCCATACCTAAGCACTGTAACAAAGGACAGAAGAAGACCGGCGAGAAGTGGGGAGCCTCTGAAGAGGGACCGCGCTCCCGGTCGGCTTGCATACATCACCGCCCGGTCACTGCCGCCGACCGGTCGTAACCGGATGGAAGCAGTAACCGTCGTTTTACCTTGTCATGGCTCAAACCGGTAATCCCACAGAAAACCCAACACCAAGTAATCCACAGAACACGTAGGTAATCCAAGCACAAACACAATGCACCACACATCCACGAATGTCCGTAACACAAATAATCCAAAGAATACAGCGTACACAACGGTAATCCCACCATCCACAGCTGGAGCACCCGAGGTGCACACGGCCTGTCCTGGTGAGCTAAGCGAAGAGACTGGTGGGAAATGGTGAGCGTGCCACCGGATACGGAGGCAGGGGAGGCCACTCGGGGTATCCTGGTAACGACACCCGTGATTGCCTCCCCTGTCGTGAGGTAAACAAGTCTTTTTGGGCTAAAATTGCTAAGCTAAGCGGTAGTAAGCGTGTTTCTTTTTCCACTGGGTTTTTCTCTGCCACTGTATCTCGTTCTTTTCTCCCTCTACCTACTAAGCAAACTTACCAACAAGTGCTGCACAGTCCTCTCGCAGCAAAGCCTGTTCCTCCATGTCATACAAGCCATCAAAAGAAGACAGCACATTCTTCCCTTGCACACCCAGGCAGATCTGAGACATGCAAATCAAAATAAACTTTGGATAGAACAAATGCCTGAAAGGACCCGATGTCTTCTGTTGTCAGTGCTGTCGGAACCTCTTTGAAAGTGATGCTATATCCCGACTCTTGTTACATCCAACCTTGTCATAGGTGAAGTACAGCTTGCAAGGTACTCTCAGTGAGCACAGTTGATCAAAACGAATGCATCAGAGCTAAAGGAAACAATAAAAATACTCTGAGTGTGTTGGCCGTCTGTAGCGCGTTTGGTCGAGTGATTCCTGCAGGAATCACCTCGACCAAACACACTATTAGGCAGCAAAAGGGTTAAAATGAATGCCATCCCTTTAGCTGTTGGTAGTCAAGTGCTTCTTGTCAAGATGATGCCTCTGGGATCTAATAAATGTACTAGTTGAGCACAACTAAAAGAATAAATGACTAAGAGTAAGAATTCCTTCTGTCACTATCAGCTGACATAATCGCCCAGTCAATAAAAGTTTAACCCATTTAACCCCATGGTCCCACTTGCCAAATTTTGCAAGTGTTGCTTAATGACTATGTATCAGTTGCAGATGATGGATTGAGCATGATAATTCAAGGGTAGTGCCAGATTAGCTTGGCGCCGACAGGCCTTGAGCCTTGAAATTTCCAAAGGGTCATCCAAATTAGTATGCATAGAAAGGTCTTACCATCAGGTATCTCTGTACCAAGGTTGGGTTTGAAGCTGAAAATAGTGTTGGAGAAGAAACAATTTTTGTCAAAATATGGCCATTTTTTACCCCTTTCTGGACTCCCTGTGACCTTGACCTTTTAGAGATGTCACTGAAATTGGTATGTTTAGAAAGGTTTGTCATAAAGTACCCTTGGGCCAAGTTTAAAGTCTGAGGCTTAAATAGTCTGTGACTCCGAGAAAAGGCCAACTTTAAAGTTTACCACGGACAACAGACACCGGAAAGACGATAGACTCACTTTTGCTATCGCATGTGAGCCAAAAGAGTAACCTGTTTCTGATTTCACCATGAAAAATGTATTTTTCTTTAAAATGAATTTTTTCGAAAAATACTTACCGATGGTATTACTAATAGGAAAGGTTCTTAGCTAGACTAATTTTAGACAAAATTTGTTGTGTACATATCAGGCTGTGTTGGCAGGTGAGGAGCGCCATAGCCTAGGCGGTAACCCGAGTAGCCTCCCTTCCATCCCATCCGCGCATGCGCCCAGCGGAAGCTCACTAGTCAGTTTCTTAGTGGACCAGCGGCAAGCGGGGCAGGTGGGAGGGACCTTCGAGTAATATCATCGGTAAGTATTTTTAAAAAAAAATAATTTTAAAGAAAAATACATTTGTTTCCTCAAAACACATTACCGATGGTATTACTAATAGGAAGAATCCCGAAGAGGAGGAGGGTGCCGCTGTAACGCCCCTAACCCACCCTCTAGAGACTACTAGAGCCGCTCTCCCGAAGCAACCTCCCGCTAATTTTAGCAAAGGAGGGAGTGTTGCGCCGCCACGATGTCTCCCACCAGCGAAGTTTCCTGGCACTGGCTGGAGAGGTCCCTCAGGCAGAAGCGGGCGAAGGTAATCTTCTGCTCGCCCTCCTACGGCCGCTGCAAGGTCTTAGACAGAGCTGCGGTCGAAAGCAAGGGTTGCGGTCAAGGCTCTGACCTCGAGTGACCTACTGGTCATCCGTGTGGCTGCATCAGTCAAGGCTCTTGGTAGGTGGAGCATGTTACCCCTCAGAGCCAGGAGGATATCGACTGGGCTGAGATGTCATTCTACCTGGGGACAGTGGGAGGAAAAGGCAGGTGCGACCCCTGCAGAGCGGCTTGGTCCAGCGCAGGTGCACACAAAAAACCCTTACCAGGTCCTGTTGTCTGGACGCATGGGTGGAGCCTGGGTCGCTCCAGGTGCATGGTGATCAGCTGCGGGGCAGCGAAGGAGACCGGTCTTGGCGAGAACGCCGGGTCAGGGAGTTCAAGGTTACGTGGCCGGGCAGGGACCACTCGACGGGACTGTGGTGGCTGCCGGTACTAGAGCTTGGGCTTGCGGGCTAAGCCGCGGCGTTGAAGGCTCTACAACCGCTCTCCTTCCTGTTCGCAGCGCTCAAGGTTCCCACATGATGGAATGTGTCAGCGATCATGGCCAGGTAGCCGCGGATGGTGATGGGCGCAAACCGCTGGTCGTTGAACAGCCAGAGGAAGAAATCCGCCAGCTGAGGAACCGTCAAGTCGATGGGGGAGAGGCGTCTGTCGTCACACCGGGAGCAGAGGACTCTCCACTTGCCTTCGTAGACTCGTCTAGTCGAGTTTCTGTGGGCTGTAGCGATCGCGTCCACTGCTGCACCTGAGAAGCCTCTAGCGGCGAGGGCTTGCTGGACAACCTCCAGACGTGGAGGAGGAGACCTTCGGGGCACGAGTGGTTATGTTATGTTATTTGGGTTTAACGCTGAGCAGGCGACTAGGGGCACGAGTGGTACAGCGCCTGCCGTGGTTGCTTGAGCATCATGTGCGGGGTGGGGAGCGGTAGCGGGGGGGCCGTGGCGAGGTTCAGGAGGTCAGTCGTCCACGACTTGGTCGAGCAGAACAGAGCCACCAGGAACAGGATCGCGTTGCACCCTCTGAGCTTGAGTAGGACCTTGGGGACGAGCACCGTAGGTGGGTAGGCGTAGGCAACCAGACTGTCCCACAGGATGGAGAGAGCATCGACTGCCCAGGCAAGAGGGTCTTGAATTGGCGAGACGAAGAGAGGGAGCTGGCGATTCCATCTCGTGGCGAAGAGGTCGGTCATGGGTGTCTCCCAGGCAGCGCCGATCATCCAAAAAATGTCTGGACGCAGCGACCACTCGGTATGGAGAAGCTGACCCGTCGGGAGAGGAAGTCGACTAGAACATTCAGATGACCCGGAATGTGCCGTGCGTGGAGGTTGATGTCCCGATCCTCGCACCACCGGAGCACCTGGTAGAGGAGGATGCAGAGGGAGGGAGAGCGGGTCCCGCCTTGTTTCTGGATGTAGGCGACGACCGTTTGGAGTTGTCCGAAAGCACCAGTAGCTCCTGATCTTGTAGGCAGGATTCCCACGCAAGGAAGGTTTGCCAGACCACCTTCAGCTCCAGCCAGTTGATGTGTTGGAACAGCAAATCCGGGGGCCACAGGCCGGCGGCAGTTGCGAACGACGGAAGTAGGTGTGCGCCCCAACCGGTGAGGCTCGCATCGACGCAGAGGGAAAGTGTGGGAGGTGGCGAGTACAGTGGAACTCCCGTCGCGAGCCAAGTTGGATCTGCCCAGCGAATGAGATGAGGACGGAGCATAGGTGGGACCGGAATCGGGACCTCAAGGTCGGACGTCAAAGGTCGCCAGTGAAGGAGGAGATGTAACTGCAGTGGGTGGGAGCAGAGACGTCCTAAGGGATCAGATCTGCTGCGGCACTCGTCAGACCCAGAAGCTGAAGCCACTGCCTGGCAGGGATCGCCATTGTCTGGGACACCTGCCGCGCTAGATTCGCCAACTGATGGATGCGTTGCTCCGGAAGCCGGACGATGTTGAGGTCAGTGCAGAACTCCATCCCTAGGTGCACGACGTGGCGCGACGGTACGAGGTCGGACTTGCCCAATTTGACCAGGAAGCCCAGTGTCTCGAGGAGCCGGAGCAGGGCATCTCGGTCTTCCTTTAAGGCGGACTCGGCCCGGTTCCTCAACAGCAGGTCGTTAAGGTAGTTGGATGTGGGGCTCGTGGACGTTCGTCGGGCTCTGGCTACCACTGCGTCCATGATGCGAGTGAAGACCCAAGAACTGAGGTTGAGACCAAAGGGAAGCGCGCGGAACTGGTAGACCACACCCTCAAAGGCGAAGCGTAAATAACATCTGGAGGCTGGGTGCATGGGAACGTGAAGATACGTATCTGAGAGGTCCAGGCTGACGGCAAAGTCCATAGGCTGCACCGCGGAACAAAGGGCCCGTGCGGTCTCCATGCGAAAGTACAGTGCGACGATGAACTTGTTGAGCGCCGAGAGGTCAATAACGGGACGCCACTTGCCGCCCGGCTTGGGCACTAAGAAGAGCCGGCTGTAGAAAGCTGGGGAGTCGTGTCGGTTCACCACCTCTGTGGCAGCCTTCTGAAGTAAGGCAGCTACCTCGCTGCGCAGGGGCGTCTGCTTTGAGCTGGTCTGTCAGGACCAAGGTCCACACCGGAGAACGGCGCAAGGGGGGGTGGGGACTGAAAGGAGATCAGGAGTCCCTCGGAGATGGTCGCGAGAATCCAAGGGTCGTCCGGTAGCAGCGACCGCCACGCGTCGCTGAGAAGTGCGAGCCTCCCGCCGACAGGAGAGCCAGAAGTGGTCGGCAGGGGCCAAAGAGCGAGACAGTCAGTGGGCCCCGCCCTGTCCGGGGCGTCGGGCAGGCTTGGGGGGGCAGAAGCCGAGCCGGCGAGAGGACAGGCGTGAGGGAAAGCCGGAGGTCTGGGAGCCAGACGTCCACCTCTGGTGAAAGGATGAGCGGCGGGTCTAGCGGACCGCTGGGCATGACCCAGGGCCCTGCGGGCTGGCTGAAAGGGGGCTGGAATGGGGCGGCTGGGCCAGATGTCCTTATCAGCTTCCTTGACTGCAAGCCACATAGGACCGAAGAGGAGCTCACCCCCGAGGGGCGCCTGACGAAGTTGCAGCTTCACGTCATCAGGGAGATGGCAGGAGCGTAGTAAGGCATCCCGACGCAGAAGGTCACAATTAGCGGCGGCTGCCATGGTGTTGACACAGGTGTGGTAAGTGGCGTGGTTACCCGAGACCGCCAGGGCGAGCATATCTCCCAAGAGTTTTGTGAGAGACGGATGCCAGGCATCTTCAACCCTATGGACGACCGCTTGCGTCAGGAGGTCCAGGAATCCCGCCAAGGCCAGAGCATTACGGATGAGGGTCGCTGTCTGATCCACTCCGGGGAGGAACCTCCTTAGCGCGGGAGCAGCTATCAAGGACAGGGCTGGGGGGGTCTGGTGTCTGCAGGGGGCAGGCGAAGCTCTGTGTGTGGCCGGTATACCAGGGCTGCCGGAAGGATATCCAAATCCGTCGGCCACCTGGTGTCCGAGAAAACCCGGAGGAGCCAAAGGCGCCCTGCGTGAGATGTGCGGAGAACGCGTCCTGTAAGTTGCGGAAGCCCGGGGGTTGGGGTCGAGACTTGAACCTCTTGGACTGGCGCTCCGCGTCGACGAAGGCCGCCGCTTTCCTCTTAAGCGGGGGGGGGGGGGGGGGGGGGGGGGGGGGAGGGTGGGGTGGGGGGGAGGTGGGCAGTCCTCCGCCGGGAGGCAAGCCGAGAAGAGATGCACCGCCTCGACTAGGGCGCGGAGGGTCTCTAACCTATGTCCGACGCAGGACGGACGTAAGTCTTTGTCAGAGTAAGCAGGGCCGGACCGGGAGGGGCTGTCATCTCAAAGGAGAACAGAAACCGAGTCCTCAGGGGCTAACTGAGGGCGTCATCCTCTACACGTGGAGTGTCCATGGCATCCCTGGAAGAGGTCGTCATCCTGGGGGGAGACCGTCCCCCAGGGGAGCGGTGCTGCGCGGGGCGAATCGGCCATGGTACCCGTGACGAATTCCGCGGCGAGCTCGAGGAATGTGGACGTGACCTGCCGTCCCAGGGAGAGTGGCTCCAGCGGGGTTTGCGGGAACGCCTGGAGCGGGAGCGTCACCGAGGGTGGCGCCTAAGCGTGGAAGTCGAACTTCGAGAGCGGCGCGGCGAAGACGGGGAAGCCATGCACGCGGTCGGTCTTGAATACGGAGGGCGCGTCGTGGTAGGACAAACAGCCGGTGGCGGGTCGTAACTGGAGCTCGCCCTCGAGGGCCGGCTAGCAACTGAGATGCTGGAAGCAGTCCGTCGGCGAGGTGACCTGTCTCACGAACGCAAATGGCGGCGAGTAGCGAGGACCCGCTCCGATCGAGGACGGGACTCGTGGTCTTGACAGGACGCAGCGCGTCCTCTACTGCTTTCTGTGGAAGCTCGGGAGTGCGTCCGGCGTGCGCGCTCATCTGGGCGCGGTCCCCAAACATCCTGTCTGGAGTGCAGACTTCTTGCCTTAGGAGAGCGTGGCGGGTGAGGCTCCACAACCTGGTAAGCAACACTCGTCGGGTCTGTGACGGTTACCGGCACTGGAGCTTGCTCTCGTATCTTATCTCTCGCCGAACCAGGCGGCATAAGTGGGCAGGGACCACTCGGCGGGTCTGTGGTGGCTGCCGGCGCTAGAGCTCGCGGCCTAAGCCGCGGCGTTGAAGGCTCTACCACCTGGTAAGGGCCACTCGTCGGGTCTGTGGGGCTTACCGATGTTGAATCCCTGTTCCGAGAAAGGGTCTTGACTCGAGGTCTAGGACGCGGCGCTCGAGGTTCCGCGACCAGGCAGGGGCCACTCGACGGGACTGTAGCGGCTGCTGGCGCTAGAGCTCCGGCTCGCGATCTAAGCCGCGGCGTTGAAGGCTCTACAATCTGGTAAGGGCCACTCGTCAGGTCTGTGGGGCTTACCAGTGTTGGACACCTTTCCCGTGCTGGCGTCGGCCATTCGCGGCGGTAGAAGCTCCATAGCTGGGTCCATTGTTCTTCCAGCCAGGGGGCACAGACCAGGCACGGGTGAGTTGAGGAACAGGCGGAACAGGGTAGGCAAACAGCATGTCCGTCACTAGGCCAAGGAACTGTCCACATCGTGAGCAGGAGCGGACTTGCCAACTGTAACATAGTGCATAAAGAAAAGCGAGCGAGCGTGCCCCCGCGGGCCCGCAAAGCGAATCCGCACGACAACGCGTACAAAAGAAGTGCACGGCGTATGCCGACGCCTGGCGCTGTACCCCCTCCCTTGAGCGCCGGTCGTAGGCAATAACCGAGGTTTTACCTGATAATGGAGAAGCCGTGGAACCCACACAGGTCGCAGACCAACCAGCTCACCGCAGCGAAGCCCAACAGCTAAGGCGGCGAAGGCAGAGTCGACCCAGTCCATGGTTCGTGAGGGGAGATCACGCAGGCATCACCGGCACGAGCGGTCCCTGAAGCTGGGAACAGCACCAAGCCGAACACAGGCACTCCGAGGGTAGCAGGAGGGCCTCTTCTGTCTCTTCACTACCCTTATCCCAAAAGTAGAAAGTTCAGGACACACCAGTGCAAACCACGCTACGGCCAGACCGGCCCGAGCGCATGAGCATAGCTCACAAGACGCCGCTGTCTCGTCAGGGCAAATCACAAACACCGACGAGGAAAATCCCACAGAAAAGCATCCAAGCCTAACACAAGGCACATCGTAGGTTAACCTCTCCAAAACATTACGACCGCTTCCACAACTATATACAGTTTGAAGTTAGAGACACTGACGTACACAACCTTCCATTGTCTAGCAAAGAAACTGACTGGTGAGCTTCCGCTGGACGCATGCGCGGATGGGATGGAAGGGAGGCTACTCGGGTTACCATTTAGGCTGTGGCGCCCCTCACCTGCCAACATGGCCTGATATGTACACAACAAATTTTGGCTAAAATTAGTCTAGCTAAGAACCTTTCCTATTAGTACACTAATACCATCAGTAATGTGTTTTTAGGAAACAAAAATTAGAGTACAGGTGAGTCAACATTTTTTTTGTTGTTGATTTTGTTCAGCATGTTTGTGTGTGCACGTGTGTATGACATACATCATCCATGCCATGAGTTCTGGAAACATACGTTTGCACATGATGCATGCATGACAAACAGAGTTCTATGGCTAATACACTCCACAGATTTCAAGGAGCAAGCTGATGTACCATACACAGATCTACCAACACAATCATTCAGACCTGCCAAACTTCAGCACGCAGGTGACCTGGCACGGGGCGCCCTTTGCAAACATTCCTCAATCGCCCAAAGTCACAATCTTCCACCAATGCAGTTTCCAGCTCCGAAATCCTGCAATCACCAAAATGGCACAACGGATTACTGTACAGTAGAACCTGTTTTGAGCAAACCACCTATTTTTGCAAGTAAAACGTGGTATTAAAAGACAGGTACTACCTGCAGAAAGTGACACCTGTTACTAAACTAAAGATCATCATTTAGATGGCCAGCAGTAGCCACCTTGCGGTTGGTATTTAACCCTTTGGCTGTCGGTAGCGGGTTTTGGCACGATGATTCAGACAGGAATCGTCGTGCCAAAACCCGCTACCGACAGCCAAAGAGTTCATAAAAGGTAATCTCTTGTTAACCCTTTTAGCCCCAAGGTCCCATTTCTCAAATTTTGGAGGTGTTGCCTAATGACTATGTACCAGTTGCAGGAGACGGGACTGACCATAATAATTCAAGGGTAATGCCAGATTCGCTTCTGGTACTACCCTTGACTATTCATGGTCAATCCATCTCCTGCTGTAGGGGCTGGGGGCTAAATGGGTTAAGCTGATCACTCAAAACAGGCTCTGCTGTAGTCACTACACGTTTCAAATCTAAATGAATGCACCTGAATGCCTGGGGACATGCGGTCAATATTTCCAGATTTTGGGAGCTGACAACATATATCACTTGAAAAGAAGGATCAAACACAAAGGTTGACTGCAGCTGATAATACTGTTGAGTGGAAAAGATGCATAGTTACGCGCATGTTTAGCCAAGCGACATCGTAAGTAGCAGTGAAGAGGTTAAAAAGTAGTGCCATAATCGATCATTAACCTGCGGCAGCTTATCAGGGTGGGGCAACATGGGGAAATAGCTTGGCTGGTGGCGATGCATGCTCATTAACGTCAATGTCCTGGGTTTGATCCCCTCTAAATGTGCAAACGACCATCAGGCTGACATTAGCTGTCGTTGGCCTACACACAGATGTGTGCAGGCCAATGAAAATTGGCATTGGCCCAAAGTCCTCTGCACATCGAGCCCATGAGCTTGATTGGTGACGTTTTTTGTTTTTTTCATTCTCATAGAGTCTATATTTTGAAGTTGGTCGGTATAGACACTTAACCCCAAGGTTGCATTCTCAGATTTTGGAGGTGTCACCTAAAGACTATGTTGCTGGTGATGGACTGTACATGATAATTCAGGGTAGTGCCTGATTAGTTTGGTGTCTGATGGCGCCAAGCTAATCTGACATTACCCTTGAATTATCATGGTCTATCCATCGCCTGCTGTAGTGCGTCGGGGGCTAAATGAGTTATTAACTTAAGGAAAAACAAGTTACTCCAATACAATGAATAATACTGTGCTGTGTGCACCTCTCATTTGTCAGATCTCTGGTGTTTAATTTGGTCAAGCCACTAAAAGCAATCAAATTGTAGAACGGGATATTTTCTCATAAGCTGTGTACGTAAACGATGCCCACTGCTTTAGCTGATGTGCCCGTCGCACCTCTTTTATTCGTCAATACAATCCTTTCTTTTTCAACCATCAACGCGAGACTGAGAGTGACAGTGAGATAAGATAAGATATGCATCATTTAAATGGATACCAATTCAAAACTGTGTATAATAAATGCATGAATTATATTAAAAAACACACGAAAATAAGCAAATATTAGACATAAAAACTGAAATAAATGTCGCAATATTTTGCAAACCATCCAGTGTCGTCTGTCACATCAAGATCCGCCATTTTGCTTCTCGACGTGTTTGTATCGAAAAGTAGTCAACGTATGTCGTAAGAAAAATTCGGATTACACATAATCAGTGTTAGAATGGTATGCAATTTAGACGAATAATGAAATTCAAGTAAATAGTACTAGTAGATCGCTGAACAGCAGTTTTAAATGTGAGGTAAAAGTATTCAGAAAAACGGCATGATCCGCGATGGCTTAGTGGAGCTGAGTTGGTATACCTCGCCCTCGCCTAGGTTAAATGCACCAGCGGCGCCATTGAGTTGCTATTGACCAGACCCGGTCGCTCGGACCGGTCATGTGCACCAAATCGGTTTAGAGTGTGTGCTTTCTGCACCTGTAATGAGCAATCTCGGCCGAAAAATCACTGACGAGTGACCCCGGCGTGTCGTCGGTTTGATGCGGAATCAGAGTAAGAATAAACCCTTTTCCACTTATGCAATCCGGCAATACTGAATGCCAATCCGGCCCGCTTATGCTAGCACCACGAACTGGCCTTACGCGATTTGAAAAATAGCCGCAGTGGTGATTTTGCGACTGACATCTGCGTCGTTTGAGGCAGAAAGCCACCGTCACTGAGTCGTAGTCGAAGTTCAAGAGCTGAGCGCACTTACAAGTCAACAGGACTTGATTCAGCCGAGGCCGGGCGTGGGGGCATCACAAGCCTCCGCCATCTCATACACAAAACTGTCGTTTTAAGGGAGGTAAAAGGCACTAAAAGTAAAACCGGGAACGAACCGTTTGTCGACCGCGATCCGCACTTCAGTCCTCGGCGTGAACGCACCACACTACAAGTGCCGCGCTACCTGCGCGCACAGTTCTGGTGCACCGTCATGATCAGTCTGAGCCACCGGTCTGGTGCGAATATAGCAACAATGGCGCGCTGGTGCGTTTAACCTAGGTACAGGGCGAGGTATACTAATTCAGCCTTAGTGGACATTCAAATTTATAGATAAGATAAGATAAACGTTATTGCCATATGCATAAAACGTTAGGCAGAAATTTTGCGGCATAACTGACGAGCGTTCATGTCACAACTGAGATCAACACATAAAACATGCATACATCACAATCACTGAGTCACTGAAGCAGACTCGGCTCTAAAACTTTACGAAACCACACTGACATATGTATAACAGTCATTTTACTAAATATGTACACACATCTAAGTAAGTAAAATAAGACTAATCTATCACATAATAACCATATTCTGACAGCCGTCAAAAACCGCCAAGAGAGACGCGGCCAACGAAATCTATCTTATCTATCTATCTATCTATCTATCTATCTATCTATCTATCTATCTATCTATCTATCTATCTATCTATCTATCTATCTATCTATCTATCTATCTATCTATCTATCTATCTATCTATCTATCTATCTATCTATCTATCTATCTATCTATCTATCTATCTATCTATCTATCTATCTATCTATCTATCTATCTATCTATCTATCTATCTATCTATCTATCTATCTATCTATCTATCTATCTATCTATCTATCTATCTATCTATCTATCTATCTATCTATCTATCTATCTATCTATCTATCTATCTATCTATCTATCTATCTATCTATCTATCTATCTATCTATCTATCTATCTATCTATCTATCTATCTATCTATATCTCGTAGTCTTGCCGACCGTTGGGGCACCACTGATGACTTGGCAACGAGTCACTCCATTCCTCTCTGTTCTCTGCCATTCTTAGCGTATCGCCCAGCCTCAGTCCTGTCCACTCTGAGATAATAATAATAATAATATATAAATCTTCTATAGCCCAATATTCCCACAAAGAAAGGCTCGGAGCGCTTTACATCTAGATAATCTAACTAATTGAAATTAACTAACTAAAGTACTGACAACGTACAAAAACCCAATCATTCATGCATACTGACACAATACTAATAAACATAACATGTCAAGAGCCTGATCAGATATATATACATGTTGATGGGAAAACGTAGGGTTTGATCAATTCCTTTCAAAGGCCAGATTGAAAAAAAAAATGTTTTCAATCTAGCCCTAAAAATGGCCAAAGATGGTGCATGCGAATATCATGGGGAAGCCCATTCCACACTTTGCCGGGAGCTTGGAAAGAAAAGGTTTTTAAGGACACTCTGGGGATAGTCAATATTCTGTCGTCAGTGCTGGAGCGCAATACTCTGCTTGGTGTATAGTTATCGGCATCCTGTCTCGGAAGACAATGGAGTATGCGCTTGCTGGGTCAGTCACTGACCTCTCCAGTGCGCAAGCCTGGGCGAAGTGTATGGAGATCCTGGGATGCCCAGTCGTCACTGAGATCCCCCTCTCGGCCTCGCTGATGTATCCAAAGGAATGCTGAAAGCAGTACGTTTGGCATCAGTTTGGCTGCAGGAGCTGCCAGAACAGTGCGTGAATACAGGCAGCTGTCTGCCTTCGGGGCTCCACTCCTGATTTGAAGGGTTTACTCCCCCACATTTGGCCGTTGGATCCAACCTGATCTCCTCCGTCCTCTAGCCGTTGGCTGCCGTGTCAGAAACAGCTCATCCGCTTAGTGGTGCAATGTGAACACCACCCCCTCACGTGGTTTAGCCCACCAGCTGAGGTGGTTTGCCAGGGTGTGGCGCTTGGAGCCAGCACGTGAGAGATTAAGGAGATGGATGAGGACCAGTGATGCCCGTCCGTCCTATGTAGGACGCAGCTGCCGAACAGCAAAGGTACTACCTCTATCCAGAGCCCCCTACACCCCTTGGTGTATAGACAAGGAGACTGGAGGACAAGTATGCCGGGAGTGTCTTATCAAAGGCCTGAAAAACGAGGGAAGCAATTTTGTATTCAATTCTGAACTTCACAGGAAGCCAGTGTAACTGCTTAAGCAAGGGGGTGATGTGGTCACGCTTCGACATTTTCAGTACAAGTCTTGCTGCGTGGTTTTTGAATCTTCTGGAGTCTGTAGAGCAGATCGTTCGACATGCCTGACATTACAGAGTTACGGTAGTCAAGCCTTGACAAAATCTGTGATCAACATGCAATTTTCTTACAGGCATCGTCAGTNTCTTGATTTTTTCTTTGTAATTACGATGTTTCGCTTTGTGTGCTATAGTTATTGGTTTTTGACTGTGACCCGACAAGTCTGACATCATGACTGATAATAAAATGTATATACTGTAAATAAAACTAAAGCATTTCAGTTCAGAAATCTCATCGCTGAGTGCGAGACTGAGTTACGAATGCGAGTCAGTAAATGTTGTTTGTACACGTCAAGTTTGCGTGAAACAGTGCAAGAGTGTGTGTGTGTGCCGAGTGAGACTCTGAAACTGAGAATTTGCTGAGAGTTTGTTGACGTGCTTAGTTTACGGCTGTGCCAGTTCAGTGTTGCACCTCAGTGCACGTTCACTACGATCACAGTATGAACTAGGGTTTCTCTGGATACGGGTCCGGCATTGCGCACTGAATTAGTATTTGAACACGGCAACGCGAGCCGGGCAGACACACATCAGTGCCGCCGAGTGCGAGACCCGCGGCAGTGCCAAGACAAGAGCCGACTATAAGTAGTTGAATTACACTCCACAGCAATCTCCAGCCCTTCCGTCCCTAAACTACAAAAGGGATGCGGACTAAATGGACACTTAAATCATGTGTTAGAAGGGCAGACCAGTCTCAGTGACCATCTAATAACAAGCCGCCTGCGCGCAGTTCGGACAATTCACAACCGCACTGAGTAGATGAGAAGGCGACTCAGTCAAAAACTGATTTGAAATTGCGTTTACTTATGTTACGGAAAGCCACGCATGTATGGGCGTGCGAGACGAAAACAGTGGTAAAATCAATTTCAGATCCGTCATCAGTGTTTATAAAATGACTACCACCCATATGGCTTGTAGGCGGCTCGACCTTGCCGCAACTGACACACACACACACACACACACACACACACACACACACAAGGAGGCACTTGTGCTTACTAGTAGCAAACGACATGACCTACGTGGATGTATTCAATAACCCTGCTGTTGTTGTGACTGTAGGTCAAAACTTAATAATTATATAACGGATGCGGAACTATCTGCGGGCCGCGTCTGATACTGAACCAAGAATGACGGTCAACTGGCCCATAAATCATCTCGCCCAATCAAGGTATGAGTCAACTCGATAGTCATCTCGCTCAAAGAAGCCGTCAACTCGCCCAACTCTTAGAGAACACTTGAGAATCTATATCTTTTGTTTCTGCGAGGGCATATGAGAATCCGCTATGCCTCTCAGTTGCCCTATGATAATGTATGCTTCTTGTTTCTCAGTGCAGGGACGCACGAGACTCTGCGTCGTATGTCTTCTGACATGAGCCCGAATCTATAACTGAAATCTTAACTCATTCGAGACGTGCCGCTTCCGGATACGCGGCATAAGGCGCGTATCCGTAGGCGGCACGTCTCAAATGAGTTAAGCTTGCTCTTACATGAGAATATGTCCTCAATGTTGTTCTTGTTTTTGCAGGGACAGATGATAAACAGGCGGTATGCCTCTTCAAAGCAACACATGAGAATCTACGTCTTATTTCTGCAAATCGGGCACATCCAAGTCAATATCTCTTGCTCTTACAGGGACATATAAACATCTATGCCTCTTGTATCTGCAGGGAATCACATGAGAGTCTATGTGGTTTATATCTGCAGGAACACATGAGCATATATATGCCTATAGTTTATTCAGGGACACATGATCATCTATGTTTCTTGTTTCTGCAGGGACACATGACCATCTGTCTCTTGTTTCTGCAGGGACATATGAGCATTTATGTCTTGTTTCTGCAGGGGCACATGAGCGTCTATGCCTCTTGTTTCTGCATTGATACATGAGCATCTATGCCTCTTGTTTCTGCAGGGTTACATACGAATCTATGCCTTGTTGCAGGGACACATGAGCATCTATGCCTCTTGTTCCTGCATTGATACATGAGCATCTATGCCCCTTGTTTCTGCAGGGTTACATAAGAATCTATGCCTTGTTGCAGGGACACATGAGCATCTATGCCTCTTGTTTCTGCAGGGACACATGAGCATCTATGCCTCCTTTCTGCAGGGACTCATGAGCATCTATGTCTTATTTCTGCAGGGACACATGAGAATGTCTTGTTTATGCAGGGACACATGAGCATCTATGCCTCTTGTTTCTCCAGGGACACATGAGCATCTACGCCTCTTGTTTCTGTAGGGACACATGAGCATCTATGCCTCTTGTTTCTGTAGCGACACATGATCATCTATGTGTCTTGTTTCTGCAGGTTACATGAGCATATGTGTCTTGTTTCTGCCTAATGATAGGCAAAGAAATTTTCTGCATTATAATCTAACACTGATTGATAGAATTGATTATTTTGACCCACAGTTTAATTTTTACTGTGTGTAGTCGATTTCAAGCCTGAAATTCACGCCATCTTCGTGGGGTATATTTTTTTTTTAACCTAAATTACAGCTTTGACAAGTCTAGTCCTACTGAAATGCACACCATATTTACTGCAATACTTGAGAGTTGCACTTGAATTTTTCTTAGACAAATGATTATGTTCGACGGTTTCTTTGAAGTAACCGTTTTAGTCGACAACAAGAACGACAACTCTTTGCCAGTTAGCAGACGAATTTTTCAGAATGCCAACCGGTTCGGTTTTGACTGCCCTAAACTATGAAAAAATAATGTTTTTTGTGTTGTATGATTTTTTGGTCGTCGTAACGTACTTGTGAATACAATAAACGATACGAACACCCATTATTATTATTATTATTATTATTATTATTATTATTATTATTATTATTATTATTATTATTATTATTATTATTATTATTATTATTACATGTATTAGTATGACAACAAAGTAGTGAGGCAAACAATTACCATTGCCATTAATGAGGGAAAATTACCATCGCTGGCCAGTTCACTCGTGGTGAGGGAACCTAAGGAGCCAAGATTCTACGTCCTCCCTACAATCCACAAACCAGACACACTGGGTCGTCCCATTGTTTCGGCTTGCTCTTGTCCCACAGCGCTTATATCCCAGTTCATTGACTCCATCCTCCAGCCCTTGTCCCGTGCTCACGGCTTCCCACATGTGTAAAAGATACAAACCATGCCCTTCACCTCTTGGATCGATTCACCTTCCCTGACGCAGCAACACACAAGATTTTGTTCACTATGGACATAGAGGCCCTTTACACCAACATCCCCAATGAAGACGGCCTACTAGCATTGAAACATTTCATCTGCAAACATCATCTGAAGATCGACACCACAACTGACCACCGGCCTCCGCTTAGCCGAGCTGGTGCTGTCCATGAACTCCTTTCAATTGATGGGTCAGCACTACAAACAGAAGAAAGGAGTCGCCATGGGAACCGAAATGCTGCCCTCCTATGCCTGTCTGTGTGTGGGCTACGTGGAGGAAAAGATCCTCACTCAATATACAGGACCACTACCAGACCTCTTCAAGGGCTACATCTACGACTGCATGGGCGTCAACTCAAGACCGGAAGCATGGCTGAAGCACTACAGTTCATCAACTCCATCTCATTATTTCATCCATCTCTCCGATTCACGCATGAGATTTCCGAGGAGTTTGTACCCTTCCTCGACATCCAAAGCCGACTCTGACAAACTCCATACTACCGTCCACTACTGACAAGCCCACCGACGCCCACACTTCCGCAGTGCCTGCAGTTCAGTTTCAGTCGTCAAGCCATCCTGATGCCACCAAAAACGGCACTGGTCCCATTCTCCCAATTTCTGCGACTCCGTATATGCCAGCAGCGACGGCGACTTCATCACTGACACAGACCCAAAACATGGCCACTTTCTTCTCACACCAGGGATTTCCGCAAGACATAGTCGTCAATACCGCTCGTTCTAAAGCTGAGGCTACAAGCAGAAGTGAGAGAAAACTCACAGTGCTGCAGAGGACCGGCCGGTCCTGTGCATCACGTATCACACCAGGGATTCCCGCAAGACATAGTCGTCAACACCGCTCGTTCTAAAGCTGAGGCTACAAGCAGAAGTGAGAGAAAACTCACAGTGCTGCAGAGGCGGACCGGCCGGTCCTGTGCATCACGTATCATCCTCGCAACATCCCCATCAAAAACATTGTCCTCAGAAACTTTCACATCATTCAGAATGACACCGTCAGTATTGAAAGACATATTTCCTGAGCCTCCGTTGCTAGCTTACAAACGCGACACAAACCTACGCGACCATCTTGTTCAGAGTTCACTTCGCGCATCTAACACCTTACCACCTGGCACACACCCCTGTCAGCAACCACACTGCAAAGCCATAGGGGCCTGTCGATAGTGCTTTGACTAATGCAAATCCGCTGCGCCACCGCGTGCGCGCCACCGCCTACTAAGCTCAAGACAGAATACAAAGAAGGAAACGAAAGACACAGCAGTTTTCAACCCTCAAAGCAACCATCCGCCTAAAACCTCAAACTGAACAATTTCGGTAGATATTTTGACACAAATCTATACCAACGGCTTGTCTCCGATCAAAACTGATAGTTTAGTATCAAGACTTTTTGCAGAGTGAAGCATCATTCATAGCAGACGTCGAGTTGTAGTGTTTTAGATGTGGCCAGAACATGATACGACTCATGCTCATTTTTCATTGGCTTATGTAAATTAGCATATCCAATGAGATTAAAACAAGAGTGCGTCTTACTGTCGACATGAACTTGTGACCTGCACGCAGCAGTTGCTTTAGGTACGTATTTTCCCCAGCCCATAAAGGTCTACTGTAATGGAGTCTGGCGTAAACACTGCTCAGTTGTCAATATCTTTTCGAGTAATTTGCTTCGACTTTTGAGTAAACAGACGGCAGAAAAAAATGGATGCACTGCAGTGCATACTGAGAGACCTCTTTCACGGCGTTCTACTAAAGGGTTTAACGTTCAACTTTAGATGTTGAGAAAGAGGTTCAGGATACTTCCGGCCACAGCTAGAATTTCGCGGGTGTGCTTTGTTTCTTCCCTTGTATTCTGACGAGCTATGTACGCTGTGGCCGCGCGCACGCGGTGGCGCAGCGGATTTGCATTACTCATCACGTCCATATGTGCAAAGCATGTCCGTACATCAACACATCCCCCCGCGTCATCACCGGACCCCTGTAATCTTTCACTGTCCACCGATCATCCACATGTCAGTCATCAGATATCGTCTATGCCGGTCATCTCATGTTTTCACTGCCCAAAGATTCTGTTTGTGGGGGAGACGTACCGACACACCCCGAACGCTGCGAGGAGCATGTTCACGGATCAGCCTCGCCCAACCAGGTTGGACGTCATTTCAACTTGACGAACCTCCTCATATAATAGCCTCACACATTTCAGCATACGCATCCTGGTAAACTACATCCAACTTCATCCGCCGCAAAATGACATAATCATTTTTCGCGGACAGGCTTGGCACTTACCAGCCGAGCGGCTTGAACATTCACCCCTAGGGATGTATGCTCCGGCTGATGGGTGGTTGGTGCCAGACTTGACCTCACTGCTGATACTTGATGCTACCGTTGTTACTTGATGAGGCCACCGTTGCACTGATGTGTGTGTGTGTGTGTGTGTGTGTGTGTGTGTGTGTGTGTGTGTGTGATGGTGTGTGTGTGTGTGTGTGTGTGTGTGTGTGTGTGTGTGTGTGTGTGTGTGTGTGTGTGTGTGTGTGTGTGTGTATGCATGTACGTGAGCGGCAGCAGGCACGAGTAAATGCGAATGTATGCAGTGACGTGAATGTTTGTAGACGTAAGTTTTGAGCTACGTGTTTTGTGCGTGTGTATTTGCGTTATTTATTTTTTTTTTCATTTTTTTTTAAACCTCATTCTGAATTTTGTCTATACAGGATGACGTCTTTTCTTTCTGTCGTGTGTTCTTTTCTGTTCTACGTTGTTTCCATATCACCCAGAGGAAGGATCTTTGGCGGATCCGAAAGTGTTCCATGTATTTAATTTAAAAGGGTTTCCAACCTCTATTTTCTGTTTTCCTTTCACATGTATTATTATTATTATTTTATTTTTGAAGTTTTACTCTTTTTGTCAGTTTCTTACTATAGATAAAAGACAATCACATTGAACAACAAATAGTTTCGGTTGCTTTTAATTTTATTTAGACAAACACTTCAGGATGCTGTCAGCCAGACAGCCCGAATTCAGCAGAGGAAACGAGGAAGATCAACCAACCCCTCCCCCATCAATCAACAAACTTTTCTTACAGCTGAATATATGACACAACGACGGCAAACAACACCAGATATTCAACTCAGACTTTATTTAATGAGACTTGCTACTCTGAAGGTTTGCCTGTCAATCCATTACTTTCTATGACACAGACGCGTATCCATCCGTCAAATGAGAAAATATAGACTTGACGAAAGACATGAATGTACTGACCAAGAAATGAGTGCTACCGTCCCAGACCACTTATCCTTTCCAGTCCACTCTTCCCTATCTTCTCAGCCGACCAGCATCTTAGTCAAACAACGACTGCATCTTTTTCTTCTTTTGCAGTCATAGCAGATTTATGTCTGTACGACTGAAGCTAGCATCCATAAGGTTTAAAGGTGTGCCCTTCAGTGAACACTGAACTGAAACGATGGATGCGAAATGTTTGCCCTTTCTTGCTTTTGCTGATGTAAGCAAACCCCAGAAAATGGTTACGCGGTTGAAAAAATGACCTACACCAAATCCAGAATGTTTACCCCCCCCCCCCACCAGCCCACTCGTAACGAATAGCATCTCTCTGAAGCACGTAAGCCCCTGTCTCCACCCCCGCCCCCTCCCTTACCAGTATTTTAGAAAAGCTATTTTTTGTTTAAATGTGTATTTGTTTAATCTATTTTCTAATCCCCTGTGAATATGACTCTGCGAGAGGTCACTGAATTTGGTATGTGTAGAAAGGTCTTAGCATACCATTATATCTTTGGCCCAAGTTTGAAAAGTGTGGATTGAATAGTCTCCGAAAAAAATGACAACGTTGACGACGGACGAACACTGGCCCATTACATAGATTCACGTTCCGCACGTGAACCTAACACTTAAAAGTATCAACTCCGGTTTTTGCTTATGACCATTTCTCAGACTTCAGTAAAGGCCACCAAATACTAAAACTTGACGAAAATCGGTAGAGTGGTTCCAGAGATATCGCACAGACAAAAACTAAGCACTGAAAACAAATATGGCTGCAGGGCCGGCCTTTACACTCGGTATGTCAGATAATTTTCCTTTGCGCATTTTTCTTCGGGGTACCTTTACTTTAACAACAATTTAAATCATATGAGCCGTCCTTTTTGTGGTATTACCTATAGTGTATCAACCCTTTATATCTCTACTGTCACCCTTGACCTTAGCTTTGGTACAAGACACATCTAAAAAAAAAAAAAAAAACACACACAAGACACCCAGCTACAGTGACAGATAGGATGACTCCAGTAGACCCCCTTTCAGGAACAGGGGAGGGGGAAGAAGAGGTATCTTAAACAAGAAACACGAGGCAGATAACCACATTGCTTGTTTCCATAGCCAACAGACGTCCAGCAGCTGGTAAATTAGAAAAATGATGGAAATGCATTCCGAATTCCATGCATGAGATGTAGCTCTATAATGCAAGATATTGTCATATCGTTGTGTTCATATCTGAAATGTGCTTGAATTAATGTGAAATTATCATACAAAAGGGGATTTGTCATGTTTTTGTGTACATTGATTCACATGCCTACGATGAAAATTACCTAATATATAACGTTTGTAATGAAAGGTGTATAAGCCATGTAAAACCCTCATTATAACATATAATCCAAATCACATTTTTGGTCATTTTAGGCGTGTTGTAATTGCAAACGTATCAATGTGTGGGGCTAGAAAAAAAAAAAAAAAACAAGGACAATCTACATGTTGTTTTGATCCGTGGCAGTAAAAACCACAGAATTCTACCTTCACGATATTTTACAGGTGTCTAAACGTAGCACTTTCTTAAAAGTGCAAAAACAGGTCATTTTAGGTCATATTCAAATGCACATATCTCTGAAGCCAATCAACATAAAGTTCTGATGTTTGGCATGTGCACTTCTTTGAACGTGTACTTCCGAGTGGTGCATTATTTGGTGGCAGTTTCTAAAAGAAAAACAAAAAAATGAGTGGACCTACCTATATGAAGCGAAAGTGAAACTCTTATCACGTAAAATATAAAATTACGTAAAAACTAAAACTTACGTCATGACGAATGACGTTTGACAAACCAATGACGCATATTATGTCCTGAGCCTATTATAGAACTCACTGACGCATTGACAGATCTGCGAGACTTTTTCAATAGGAGATATTTGAACATCAGAATTAGGTCAAAGACAAACTGAGGCACAGGCCCTTGACAGCGAGGACAGCTCTCATATAAAAGGGACTTTGTGGGTTATGGTTCATCCCATTTTGTTTATTATGTCATAGGCACTACTGTTGGCATCTACATTTGACTAAACTGTTAAACACTTTCAATCATATCACATCTCTCGCCACACCTTGCATATCATGCATGCATATCTCAGCATGTAAGCCAGATGGGGTTCAGGTTCGGCGCAGGGCTCTAGTGTGGGAGAATGAAGCAAGAGGCTGAGGCAGTCCAATTTACACGACGACTTTTATTTGTACCCTGCTAGACATACTAGTGCCAAAAATGAAAAAAAAAAAAAAAACACCGTCCGCCAACGCGGCCCATTTCCAAAATTGTTGATCAGTCAGAGAAACATTCGCTCACGCCGGTTCACTTCGAAGGATGAACTGTGTTGGCTGTCCGATTCCACGCCGGTTCACTTCAAAGGATGAACTGTGTTGACTGTCCGTTTCCACTCACTATTTCACCCCGAATGAGTCTCACACCGCCGTTGAAAATACCACTGACCAGAGCTGAATTGCGTGTTGCCCCCCCAGCAAGATAGCCGTTTTTCTTCCCTGGCGCAATCTCTAAAAAAATAATTGTGTCTTAAATTTACGTCACCTTGCATTTGCGTCATACTCCTAAGTCTATTCTACTGTGGGTGAATAATTAGGACGAACTCCCATATACTGTACTCTATATGAGGAAGAAAACAAAACTGAATTAGAAAAGAGCAAATAACCTAATAACATCAACATAAATTTCACTTCAACTATCAAAAATACGCAGCCTATGCCGTATTTTCCTAGTAAAACTTTAGGCACATACCTGCAACACACTGACGGTCTGACAGACGCAAATGCAAATTAACGCAGCCTATGCCGTACTTTCCTAGTAAAACTTTAGGCACATACCTGCACCTTTACATTCTCCCCGCCAACAAAAAATGGCGTCCCGACATTTACATTAGAACGACAATCTATAAACAATAAATAAATAAATAAAATGAACAAAACTAAATCTTTCAAACTAAAAACTATATTACATATACAAATGGTTAACCAAATTCTTCACAGCTGTCAAAATTCTCTATTTGCAAAGTTCATGAACTTCTAATTGAAATTCTAAGTAATAGTGCACTGTTCTGAAAGATCCAGAAACAGTCATCTTCCACTTGCATCGTCATTTTGGTCATCCTGTAGGAACGACTTGAGAAACGAGACAGTGGCTCTGACTCGTGATACCACTCTTTGGCTATTCACCTGGTAGTCGGACATCCAAGGTGGACGTCTGCGGGATCGGTCCGATCTCCTCAGCGCACACGAATCCTCAGAATCGTCGACTACACTGTCAGGCTGATCACCACTTTGCACATGCTATTTTTAAAGGATACGGACTTCCAGCTCTCGCTGATTTCGTCCAGGGGGGGGGGGGGGGGGGGGGGGTGGGCCGGGGGTTGAGGGGGGGGGGGGGGGAGTTATGTTCTGACTGGTTGTCGCTGATGTCCACGCATCGCTTTTGATTTACCTCTCGTCATGTCTGTAGTTTGGTTAGATGTATCGGATTAGTGGGTGCTTATTAAGCAGGTGTATTGTGTATTTGGTGGTGGTGGACCATGTTTTAGGGTCGGGGTTTAGGAGGCCTTCTACGGTGAGAGGTGCGTTGAGTTTATCTGCTACTAGGGTTCTGGTTTGGGCTATGCTCGGGCAGTCTAGCAGTATGTGTTCCGTCGTGAGTAGGTGGCCGCATGTGCACATTATTGGGTTGGGGTGGACTAGGTATCTCTCGCCCCCTAATCGGATCCTTGTTAGTCGTGACTGGTCTCTCCTCTTACCTATTAGGAGGGTGGGTGTATTGTTCAGTACCCTCGTGAGATTTTTGCGTCTTCCTTTTTTGTTCTGGTGGAATTCTTTTTCCCATAGTTTTTGGAAGGCGGGCCGGAGAGCATTTGACCGTTCATTTGCTGAAAGTGGTAGGTTGAAGAAGGTCGATTCTTGGTCGAGGCCTTTCTTCGCTACCCTGTCTGCTCGTTCGTTGCCTGGGATTCCCACATGGGAGGGGACCCACATAAATTTGACTGTTTGGCCGCGTTCTGAGAGTTCGGCTGCTCTTAGTCTGACCAGGTATGTTAGATCTTCTCTGAACGAGTCTAGGTTCTGAATCGCTTGTATTGCCGATAAGGAGTCCGTCACAATGAGTAAGTGTTTAGCTTCCTGAAGGTCGGCTCTTATTACTTTGATGGCTCCCAGGATGGCCGTGAGTTCTGCTGTGAAAACTGATGTGTGGTCCGGTAATTTTATAGCCCGATCCGATTTGTTGGGGACGTGGATACCTAGTCCGGTTGCGTGGCTGGTTGGGTCATGGGACCCGTCTGTGTAGATGATTGTGTAGTTTTTGTATGTAGTAGTTCTTTTAATATCGAACTCCGTCTTCATTTTGGGCCCGTCTGTTGCTTTCTGATATTTTGTGAGGTCCAGGTCTACCTCTATTTGTGGGAGTTTCCATGGAGGCGTTGTTATTTGTGGATTTGGCGTTCTATTTGGTAATTTGAGGTTTATCACGTCTTCTAACTTTTGGACTTCGGTTTTTATTTGTGGTGTTTGGGTGGGTTGATTTATGGGCTTGTGGTTGGAGGTGAGCGTGAGCTTGGCCGGGTGGTCTTCCGGCATGCATATCGTTTTGTAGTAATGGTTAGCTGTCCTTTCCTTTATTATTAGTGTTATGGGCTTTTGACCACATTCTGCCAGCACAAGCAGGTTGGGGGTGTGTCTGGGGACCCCCATGACCACCTTCAGGGCGTCTGCTTGTACTGACATCAGTTTTTTGGTTTGGGTTTTGTTTTGCACATCAGACCTGACCACATTATATACACTTTGCTCTGCTTTTACGGACACATCACTGGATGCTACAGCATCCTGTATATCACATGTTCCAACCACAGCACTGGTCGATGTGTCTACCCAATCCTGTTCGGACGTAGGTACCTGGTCAGGCACCTGCTGGACAGTTGGTGTAGGCTGCTGGGTCACCACGCCAGGTTGCTGTGATGTGATCACCACACTAGGAGGTTGTGACATGGGTGACACTTTGGTCTCTGCTGCAGGTGGAGGGGACTGTCCGTCCTCAGGGTCACTGCTGGCGATGGGAAGGAGAAGGTTACGATGGAGGGTTCTGGTGCGACCCTTCCCAGTCTCAGGTGCCAGTGCATACACAGGCACCTTCGGTGATGGCTGAGAGACGACGAGGTACACCTCCTCAGACCATCGGTCGTCAAGCTTGCCCTGGGGAGTCACGTTGCGGACTAACACACGATCTCCAGTCCGCACCGCGTATCTCCTGGCACGCCGATCGTACTGCAACTGTTGCGCCTTTTGAGCTGCTGCTGCATGGCGTCTCACTGTCTCAAAGGCTGCCTGAAGACGCTCACTCAGAGATCGGCCGTACTCTGAGTAGGATTTATGGTCGGTCGCATTGTGTGGCTGCGTCCCGAACTGTAGGTCCACCGGCAGGCGAGGATGGCGGCCAAACATGAGGAAGTAAGGCGAGTATCCCGTGGTGTCGTGCTTGGTGCAGTTGTAGGCGTGGGCAAGACCTGCAACATGGGCTTTCCAGTTGGCCTTTTGCACAGGCTCTAGAGTCCCAAGCATGCTGAGCAAGGTACGATTAAAACGTTCACAGCCACCATTACCCATAGGGTGATACGGGGTGGTTCTAGACTTGCTCACACCAGTGATCTCACACAGTTCTTTGATGATGCTACTTTCAAAGTTTCTACCCTGGTCACTATGCAGGCGGGCTGGAAAACCATACTGCAGGAAAAAGTGTTCATACAGGGCTTTAGCAGTAGTCTTTGCTGTCTGATTGGGGGTAGGAATGGCTTTGGCAAACTTGGTGAAATGATCAGTTATGACCAAAATGTTCTCAATGCCTCCTTTGGATGGTTCAAGTGATAAATAGTCTGTACATACCAGTTCGAGAGGTTCTGTGGTGGAGATAGGCACAAGCTCAGCTTTGGCTGGGAGAGTCTTTCTGCGTATACACCTGCCACACGCCTGGATGTACTGCTGGAGACTGTTCGTCATACCCGGCCAGTAGAATCTGTCTCTCAGGAGCTCCACAGCACGGTCGAAGCCTAAATGCCCGACCTGATTGTGCACACCGTGCATCGCCTCTGGCAGCACGAGTTGTTGGACCTCATCACCATTTACATGACGTCGACTCGGAACCATACAGCAGGGTGGTAAGAACGACAGCTCTGTAGACGCTGATCTTGGTGCCTTTTTTTCAGCTGTTGATTGTGCCACACCCGCTTGAATAGTCGCCCGAAAGCACTGTTCGCTTTTGCCAGCCTGTTGTCCAGCTCCTTGTCCAGCTTGGCGTCTGACGTGATGATGCAGCCAAGGAAGGTAAATTGGTATACAGACTTCAGTTCGGACTCGCCGATGGTGATGTGTGGAGGGCAATGTTCTTCCTTGGGTGCCGGCTGATGAAGGACCTCTGTCTTTTTCAGACTGACTTCAAGTCCAAAGAGCGGGGCAGCATCTGCGAAGCAGGACGTGATGCGCTGCAAGGCTCTCTCTCTGTGTGCAACGAGGGCAGCATCATCAGCAAAGAGCAGCTCACGACTCAGTCGGTCAAGGGTTTTGGTGTGGGCCTGCAGTCGTCTGAGGTTGAACAGACTGCCATCGAGACGATACCTGATGTACACTGCGTCGTCATCGTCGAGGTCCACCGGGGCCTGCTTCAACATCATGCTAAAGAAGATGGTAAAGAGAGTCGGTGCCAGCACGCAGCCCTGCTTCACGCCGTTGAGAATGGGGAATGGTTCTGAGAGGTCACTGTTGAGTCTGACCTGGCCTTGCTGGTCCTCGTGGAGCTGGACGATCATGCTGAGGAACTTTGGGGGGCAGCCAAGTCGCTCCAGGATCTGCCACGTGCCTTGCCTGCTCACAGTGTCAAACGCTTTTGTTAGGTCGACAAACGTTACGCACAGCCCTTTGTTCTGCCCGCGGACTTCTCCTGAAGCTGTCTCAGCACAAAGACCATGTCGGTGGTACTCCTGTTGGCTCTGAGGCCACACTGGCCCTCTGGGAGGTGGTCTTCAGCGATGGCAGGTACCAGCCGATTCAGGAGCAGCCTTGCGAGAATTTTCCCGGCAATGGACAGCAGGGTAATTCCACGATAATTAGAGCATGCAGACTTCTCTCCTTTGTTCTTGCACAGGGTGATGATGACTGCATCACGGAGATTCTTTGGTAGTGTTCCTTTCTCCCAGTAGCAGAGAAAGAGGTCGTGGAGCTTGTTGCGCAGTGCTAGGCCTCCATGTTTCCAGATCTCTGGCGGGATTCCGTCAATGCCTGCTGCTTTGCCACTCTTGAGCTGGTGGATGGCCTTGATGGTCTCTTCAGTGGTGGGCGGTTCGTCCAATTCAACCTTTACTGGGAGGCGTGGAATTTGGAAAATGACTGCTTCTTGAACAGTGCGCTCAGCGCTGAAGAGGTCCTGAAAGTTTCCCGACCAGCGGTTCAAGATGGACGTACTATCTGTGAGGAGTGCCTGTCCATCAGCGCTTCGCAGGGGACTTTGAACCAGGTGCCTGGGGCCATACACTGCTTTTAGTGCTTCGTAGAAGCCCCTGTAGTCACCGTTGTCACCGCAAAGCTGGGTCCTCTGTGCGAGTCTGGACCACCACTCGTTCTGGAGCTCTCTAAGCTTGCGCTGGAGACTGCTGCAGATGAGGCGGAAGGCAGACTTCTTCACAGGGCAGGAAGGCTGGGCTAGGTGGGCCTGGTGGGCTCTCTTTCTTTTTGCAAGAAGTTCCTGGATCTCTACGTCGTTTTCGTCAAACCAGTCTTTGTTCCTCTTTCTAGCAAAGCCCAAGACTTCCGCAGAGGATTTTGTAATAGCAGCTTTCAGTTGTTCCAAGAGTGTTTCAGGGGAGGAGTCTGCTGGATCAGCTGTGTCTTTGAGCATGCGCTGCAAATCTGTCTGAAAGGCAGCTTTCACATCGTCACGCTGAAGGCTGGCAACATCAAGCTTTTTCTTGGAGGGGCCCCTTTTCTTGGGTTTCAGCTTGAGGCGGAATCTGAGTTTGCAGCGGACAAGGCGGTGGTCAGTGTGACATTCTGCGCTGGGCATCACTGGTGAGGAGGACATCACTGCGGTCCCTCTGACGCACTAGGACATAGTCGATAAGGTGCCAGTGCTTGGAGCGAGGATGCATCCAGGTGGTCTTTCGACTGTCCTTTTGCTGGAAAGTAGTGTTGGTGATGACAAGTTGCTGCTCTGCACAGAACTCCAACAGTAGGCGGCCATTGTCATTGCAGTTCCCAACGCCATGCTTGCCGAGGACTCCTTTCCAGGCTTCAGAGTCCTGGCCCACTCTGGCGTTGAAGTCGCCAAGGATGATGACTTTGTCGTCTGGAAGGGTGCTCTGTAGGAGGCTGCGCAGGTCAGTGTAGAACTTGTATTTTTCTGCAGGCTCTGTCAGGAGGGTTGTGGAGTACACACTGAGAAGGGTGACGTGTTGCTGGTGTCTCAGTGGGAGGCGCATGGACATGATGCGGTCGGAGTGACCCGTTGGTAGGTTTTCCAGCTTAGTCGCAATGGAGGTCTTGACCATGAAGCCCACGCCTGAGAGCCGTCTTTCTGATGCAGGCCTGCCTGACCAGTAGAGGGTGTAGCCAGCGCCAAGTTCTTGGAGGCTGCCTTCGTCCGGGAGGCGTACTTCGCTGAGCGCGGCGATGTCGATGTTAATGGGAGTGGGTCCGTTGTTTTTTCTTGTTTTCTGACCGCAGGAGAAGATGCCCGTTGACCGCGGATAGCCAACTGGGGTTGCGAGGGGACGAACTTTGGTTAGGCCCCCTTTTCTAGGCCCCTTTCCGTGTGGATCAAGCTGTGCGTCCCTAGAGAAGGCTGCTTGGTCGTTCAGGGTGTGCCGAGTGATGTTGTCATCCCCAGGTCAACATCAGGCGACCAATATCCTGAACCGTCTGCATGCAGGTTTGAGACTGCGGCTTCCAGTGACATCTTTCACCTGCCGTTTCGCCCCTCGCCCATCGCTACAGGACTTGGAACGGTCGGTGTAATGGTCCGTGGACGTTTCCTAAAGCCTGCGCGCTGGAGCTTTTGGGTGGAGTGCAGTGTGCACAGTACTGGCTCCACCATTTAAACCCTTGGTTCGTCTGCCATGCCTCGCGCTGGGACCATATGGCGTTGAGGCGCGTCCTCTGGGTGGTGGATAGGGGGTCCCTCGCGAGAGGGGTGCACCGAATGAAATAAGGTGCCGTGAACCAACATGGTCTAAGGGACGTTGACCCCGACAGAAAACCCTTGGTCCTCCTAGTAAGGGGGTTGGGCGTGGGGGCAGCTTCCCCACCCTGCAAAAAAGGAAATAGCTACAAAAACGCCGACGAAAAGACAGACAGTAATTCCTTTCCTGGAGGAGGAAGGTTCTTCTACCAGAAGATTTATGACGTCCTGTGGTGAAAGCCGGAAGTCTTCGGAAGCCACAGGACCGAGCCGCCTCTCTCTATCCAGGGACACAACCATGGGCACATGGAATGTCAAGACCATGTACCAGAGCGGCAAGGCCGCCCAGATAGCAGCGGAAATGCAAAAGTACAACCTTTCCCTGCTAGGTATCAGTGAAGCCAGATGGACGCAGTCTGGCCAGAAAAGGCTGTTAAGTGGGGAGATGATTCTGTATTCAGGTCATGAAGAGGAGAATGCCCCCCCCCCCCCCCCATACAGAAGGAGTAGCATTCATGCTGTCACCAGTGGCACAGAGAGCGCTGATGGGCTGGGAACCTCTTGGGCCAAGAATTATCACCGCAGCCTTCAGAACTAGGAGAAAGATCAAGTTGAACGTCATCCAGTGTTATGCGCCCACCAATGACAGTGACGAGGAAGAGAAACAAGAGTTCTACGACCGACTCCAGAGTGCTGTGGACAAATGTGCAGAGCGAGACATCACCATCGTCATGGGCGATTTTAATGCCAAAATAGGGGAGGACAACACCGGATACGAAGAGGTGATGGGGAGACAGGGACTAGGGCAGATGAGTGAGAACGGGGAGAGGTTTGTAGACTTTTGTGCTCTAAACAGACATGTCATTGGAGGCAGCATCTTCCCACACAGAAGAATACACAAAGCATCTTGGGTCTCACCTGACCATACTACAGAGAACCAAATAGACCATATCTGCATTAGCAAGAAATTTAGAAGATCCCTTCAAGATGTTCGAGTGAGGAGGGGAGCAGATGTCGCCTCAGACCACCATCTGCTTACCTTGAAAATAAAGTTCAATTTAAAGAAAAGCCGCACAGAGACAACAAGAAGACAGCGCTATAATGTAGGCCTCCTGAGAGAGACTGGTGTGAGAGAAGAGTTCAAACTGGTGCTGTCCAACCGGTTTCAAGCGCTACAGGAGCTAGTAAATGAAGAGGAGGCGGTCACCACAGAGCAGCAGTGGAAGGTAGTTAGAGAGGCGCTGAACTCAACCTGCAAAGACACTGTAGGGTTCAGGAAACACCATCACAAGGACTGGCTGTCGGCACAGACCTTGAAGAAGATAGAAGTGAGGAAGCAGAAGAAAGCAGTTGTCAACATCAGTCGCACGAGAGCAGCCAAAGCAAGGGCACAGGAGGAATACTCAGAAGCCAACCGCGAGGGGAAGAGGAGTATCAGGGCAGACAAGAGGGCCTACACAGACAGCCTGGCAGCAGAGGCAGAAAAAGCAGCAGGCAGCGGCAACATGAAACAGCTCTACGACATTACCAGAAGATTGTCGGGCAAGTATGGCCATACAGAAAGACCAGTAAAAGATAAAGAAGGCAAGCCTATTGCAGACAGAGCAGACCAACTCGACAGATGGGCCGAGTATTTTGAAGAGTTACTGAATAGACCCAGCCCAACCAACCCCCCAGACATCCAGCCAGCAGAGACCGACCTACCCATCAGCTGTGACAGACCCAGCCGGGAAGAGATCAGAAGAGCAATGGCATTTTTGAAGAACGGCAAAGCAGCAGGACCAGATGGCATCCCAGGGGAGTCTCTGAAAGCAGACCTAGAGACAACAGTAGAAATGCTGTACCCACTGTTTGGAAAGATCTGGGAAGAGGAGGTGATGCCGGCTGACTGGAAGGAGGGGTACCTAATCAAGCTTCCCAAGAAGGGCTACCTCAGCAAGTGTTCCAACTACAGAGGAATCACCTTGCTGTCAGTACCAGGAAAGGTCTTCAACAGGATCATCCTGGAGAGAATGAAGAGCTCCGTTGATCCCCAGCTGAGAGACCAGCAAGCAGGATTCAGGAAAAACCGATCATGTACAGACCAGATCGCCACTCTCCGCATCATCGTGGAACAGTCTCTGGAGTGGAGCTCCCCGCTATACGTCAACTTTGTGGATTACGAGAAAGCATTTGACAGCGTGGACCGAGAGACTCTGTGGAAACTCCTACGACACTACGGTGTACCCACAAAGCTCGTCCGCCTGATCAAGAGCAGCTACGATGGCATGACATGTCGCGTGATCCACGAAGGGCAATTCACCAGGGAGCTCCAGGTCAGAACTGGTGTCAGGCAGGGGTGTTTGCTGTCTCCGTTCCTCTTCCTACTGGCTATAGACTGGGTCATGAAGAGGACCACAGAGCACAGACGAAGTGGAATACAGTGGACACTGTGGACACAGCTTGACGACCTCGATTTTGCAGATGACTTGGCTTTACTGTCCCACACTCATCAACAAATGCAGGACAAGACCACGAGGCTTGCTGACATCTCGTCCCAAGTGGGCATCACCATCCACAAACAGAAAACAAAGACAATGAGGCTGAACGCAACCAGAGAAGAACCAGTCTTGCTTGCTGGCACTCCGTTGGAGGAGGTGGAGTCCTTCACCTATCTCGGGAGCATCATAGACAAAAAAGGCGGCACTGATGCAGATGTCAGAGCACGAATCGGTAAAGCCAGAGCAGCCTTTCTCCAGTTGAAAAAAGTGTGGAGTTCCAGAGAGCTGTCACAACACACCAAAGTCCGGATTTTCAACTCCAACGTAAAAGCAGTTCTCCTATATGGAGCAGAGACTTGGAGGTTGACAAAAACCGCAGTCAACAGAGTACAGATCTTCATAAACAGTTGCCTTAGAAACTCACAAACCAGATAGGTGAGGCTAGCGCTGGCAGAATTGTATAACAAACCAAGGGGAATTACTCAGCGCTGGACAGAACAGTTAGATCCCCTGCCCCCGCCTATCAGGCACCCATTCGCCAGCCCACAGAGAAATACGCAGGTATAGAACAAGACGATCATCTACATCCCTAAAAAGGATGCATCAGGTCTCTTATATAACCCATGTCTTTCTCCGGAACTTAGGAAGTAGGCAGGAGAAACATACATACACAAACACGAAGGCGCATTACTATATGTGGTCGGGTAAATACCCTGAATTCCCACAGTAGATGTACAGAACATTACACAACAATGTAACGATACAAATTTGCCTCGAGTTATACTGAGATACTCACAAACCAGATAGGTGAGGCTAGCGCTGGCAGAATTGTATAACAAACCAAGGGGAATTACTCAGCGCTGGACAGAACAGTTAGATCCCCTGCCCCCGCCTATCAGGCACCCATTCGCCAGCCCACAGAGAAATACGCAGGTATAGAACAAGACGATCATCTACATCCCTAAAAAGGATGCATCAGGTCTCTTATATAACCCATGGTTTGTTATACAATTCTGCCAGCGCTAGCCTCACCTATCTGGTTTGTGAGTATCTCAGTATAACTCGAGGCAAATTTGTATCGTTACATTGTTGTGTAATGTTCTGTGCATCTACTGTGGGAATTCAGGGTATTTACCCGACCACATATAGTAATGCACCTTCGTGTTTGTGTATGTATGTTTCTCCTGCCTACTTCCTAAGTTCCGGAGAAAGACATGGGTTATATAAGAGACCTGATGCATCCTTTTTAGGGATGTAGATGATCGTCTTGTTTTATACCTGCGTATTTCTCTGTGGGCTGGCGAATGGGTGCCTGATAGGCGGGGGCAGGGGATCTAACTGTTCTGTCCAGCGCTGAGTAATTGGGCCCCTTGGTTTGTTATACAATTCTGCCAGCGCTAGCCTCACCTATCTGGTTTGTGAGTATCTCAGTATAACTCGAGGCAAATTTGTATCGTTACATTGTTGTGTAATGTTCTGTGCATCTACTGTGGGAATTCAGGGTATTTACCCGACCACATATAGTAATGCACCTTCGTGTTTGTGTATGTATGTTTCTCCTGCCTACTTCCTAAGTTCCGGAGAAAGACATGGGTTATATAAGAGACCTGATGCATCCTTTTTAGGGATGTAGATGATCGTCTTGTTCTATACCTGCGTATTTCTCTGTGGGCTGGCGAATGGGTGCCTGATAGGCGGGGGCAGGGGATCTAACTGTTCTGTCCAGCGCTGAGTAATTCCCCTTGGTTTGTTATATAGTTGCCTTAGAAGAATTTTGAAAATCCACTGGCCAGAGAAGATCAGCAACGTCAGACTCTGGGAGAGAACAGAGCAGATAACAGCAGAGAATGAAATTGGGCAAAGAAGATGGGGATGGATTGGTCACAGTCTGAGAAAGCCAGCTTCCAGTATCACTAGGCAGGCATTGTCATGGAACCCCCAGGGAAAGAGGAAAAGAGGCAGGCCGAGAAACACCTGGCGGCGAGACCTCCAAGCAGACATCAAGAGACTGGGAACCACCTGGAGTAAAATCGAAGGAGAAGCACAGGACAGGAGTCGCTGGAGGTCTCTCGTCGACGGCCTATACCCGGGTAGGGGTGACAGGCGTAAGTAAGTAAGTAAGTAAAGTCGTCTGCCATGGCCTTTCAAGCATGGACGGTGGCATCGAGGTCCTCGGGTCGTAGGTTTTATATCAGACTGTCCTTGTCCTAGTCTCTGCCTCAGAAACCTTCCCCGGAGACACGCGGGCTTTGATGTCAGGGTTTTCCGCCCTTAGCCTTTCCGCAGCCAAGCGGCCAGGCCTGCAAGGCAGCAGGACAATGATTTATTTTCGAGGTTCTCTCCTCTAGATCCGCCGTGTTTAGCCTGGGGGCTAATGCTGCCGAGTTTTTGGAGTCACCTCGGAGAGGATGTGGCCAGGGACCACGCACGGGCGGTCTTGGGATAGAGGGATGCTATGCTAGTCCGGAGGGATTACACACGAGGGTGCCTCACAAAGGCCAAGAGGTCCTAGCCTAGGGGGATCCCGGGGGAGGCGCTGTAAGAGTTCCCCACTACCCGCACCACCAACGCAACTCGTCCACTGGGGCTCCTACCTTTTGAGTCAGGCAGAGACCCGTTGACCCCGCATACATAATACACGTATTTCAACCTAAACCTAACCCTCACCGCTTATTATACCAACGTCTCAATACATTATTACACGTTATTACATAAACTGCATAATTAAAAAGTGTCATGGTGCTAGAAATTCAAACCAAAACCTCCGTGCTGGGCTCGAATCCACACACAAAACACAGAAAAGGAGACCTTATGCTGTCAGCATCCGCTTTGGATACAGTAGCCGCCCTTGGCGTGGAGGGGGGGGGGTGAATAGGTCGCCGCCGTAATCAAATCAAACAGTGGGGGGAGGGGGGGGGGTCCAAACATGTCAAAAAAGGGACTTTTAAAATAGCATTTTAACAAATTTAGGGTCGGGGGGCCATTGACCCCACTGCCCCCCCCCCCTAGATCCGGGCCTGATAAACCTGATTCCTTACCAACCCCACACCCAAGCACAGCTGAAATAAGCGTGCCCATCAAATCACCATGGCAACGGCAACTCAACATAGGTCCACAACTGTCCACTGGATAAGCACATGAATCAAAGCACCAAACATGTCTCCTCTTATCTAACCAGAAATTTCCAGCAAATTCCAACATTCAGCCCTATTACAAATTTTCGAACAAAGCAAAAAGTTATTTTAAAAAAATCGCCTACCTTATTTAAATATATATAACGTGATCTCGAGTGTTACGCAAAAAGGTCACAGGTCAAAAGCTTTATGTAAACAGAGGGTGTTTACAAGATTAGTGCAAGCATCCTCCACCCACACGTAGCCGGCTCCGCGATCGGGTGCTCATCGATCTTCGACAACTTACATTAATTAAAGGTTGACCAACTCACTGGTTAGAGTCGGCCATACCGCCAGCAAGTTGCAGTGCCACCAAAACAAAAACAAAAACAAACAAACAAACAAACACTTGACTTTATTCTATCGTACCTGTTCGTTGGCACCCTTGCCTCGTTTCTGCAGGGTTGCATGAGCACCTATGTCTCTTGCTTGTGCAGGGGCACATGAGCATCTGTGTTTCTGCAGGGGCACATGATCATGTATGCCTTGCTGCAGGGACGCATCTATGCCCCTTGTTTCTGTATGTATACATGAGCATCTATGTCTTGCTGCAGGGACGCATGAACATTTCTGCCTCGTTTCTGCAGGGATACATGAGCGTCTATGCCTCTTGTTTCTGCAGGGATACATGAGCATCTATGCCTTGAAGCAGGGACACATGAGCATCTATGCCTTGTTTCTGCAGGGTTACATGAGCACCTATGCCTCTTGTTTGTGCAGGGGCACATGAGCATCTGTGTTTCTGCAAGGGCACATGAGCATGCATGCCTTGCTGCAGGGACACATGAGCACCTATGACTCTTGTTTGTGTAGGGCACATGAGCATCTATCCCTCGTTTCTGCAGGGACACATGAGCATCTACGCCTCTTGTTTGTGCAGGGGCACATGAGCATCTGTGTTTCTGCAAGGGCACATGAGCATGTATGCCTTGCTGCAGGGACACATGAGCACCTATGCCTCTGGTTTGTGTAGGGCACTCGAGCATCTATACCTCTTGTTTCTAAAGGGGCACATGAGCATCTATGTCTTGTTTCAGCAAGGGCACATGATCATGTATGACTTGCCTCTTATTTCTGCAGGACACATGAGCATCTATGCCTCTTGTTTCTGCAGGGACACATGAGCATCTATGCCTTGCTGCAGGGATACATGAGCGTCTATGCCTCCTATTTTCTGCATGGACACGTTAGCATTCATGTCTTATTTGTGCAGGGGCACATGAGAATATATATTTGGCACATGAGCATCTATCCCTCGTTTCTTCATGGACAGACAAACAGTTAGATCCCCTGCCCCCGCCTATCAGACACCCAATCGCCAGCCCACAGAGAAATACGTAGGTATAGAACAAGACGATCATCTACATCCTCAAAAAGGATGCATCAGGTCTCCTTTATAACCCATGTCTTTCTCCGGAACTTAGGAAGTAGGCAGGAGAAACGTACATACACAAACAATATAAAGTTTCCGTTCAGTTCAGTTCAGTTCAGGGTTACATGAGCATCTATGCCTCTTGTTTCTTTTCTGAACATGACAATCAATGTTCTTGCTTTTGCACGGACACAGGAAAGTCTTTGGTGATACAACTCGTATCTTGGGGGCGAGATGGCACTTGGCCGAGCTGGCGTGTGGGCTAGTTGACCTCAACCCTCATGCAACCGCAAGGCCGCCCACGCTTTTTACCCCAGTCACAAGTGTACGAAGAGAGAGGATACGTATTCGTGCGAATGAGGCGCACTAACCAGGAAGGACAAAATGGCGCTTAGTGTTTTTAGTCGAATCTTTGTGCCACCTTCTAAACTTCTAGTCGTGGACAAACGAACGATCGAGAAGTCATGGAAAATGATGGACAAAGTGGTGAAAATGTGCCAGCACCCCAGGATGAACCTGCGGAACAGCCCGCCGTTTATTCTGGATATTTTGCCGGACAGCTACCAGCACTTGCGGATGATCTGTTCCAAGTACGACGACAAACTACACGTTCTCAACGACTGTGAATACTTCAAGATTTTCCTGGAGAATCTGATGAACAAATGCAAAAATATCATCAAGCTGTTCCGCGATGGCAAGGACAAAATGTTTGACGAAAACTCGCACTATCGGCGCAACCTAACCAAGTTGTCGCTCGTGTTCTCGCACATGTTGGCTGAGCTGAAAGCGATCTATCCCAACGGCATTTACAGCGGCGATTCCTTCAGGATCACCAAAGGCGATGCTTCGGAATGGTGGAAGCGATCTTTTGGCGACAAGTGAGTAATCAGTTTGGGATTGGTCCCGCTGGATGCCGGAGGGACAATTTGGTGAGGCCAGGGGAATGGGAGGGGCAGAGGGGAGGGGCCGGACTCACGCTCAGAAGGAAACCTGGCCAGTGTTTGTCAAACATGCATTTGAGCCGCCAGCAAAAGTCATTTTTTCTTGTCATGCCATGCTATTTTACAATGTTGTCAACAGTCAAAGGTGGCCATTTTTCCATAGGACTATGGAGAAATCGCCACCTTTGAGTTTGACAGTAATATCATTGTCAACATGTGAGAGTTAACTAGCACAGTCCCTTTGCGTGACATAAAGTTCAGTCGAGTGAAAACTCGTCTTTGTACCTTGATCATCCAGCATGTCAACCTGAAAATCGGGATGGTTGCCTTCCTGACACGCTATCAACTCAGATTACCAACCCCAGCCATTCCACTTTATTGCATGGTGATAGACTAGAGGAAGGAGGCTAGGCCATTGTTGGATGGTGTTTGATGGTCAGCCTCAGTATATTGCTGTGCCCAGGAGCTTCAAAGTCAGGCTTCATTATTCGCAATCATGTTAACCCTTTTCATCCTGATACACTATTGCTTGAAATAAATTTGACTGATAGTTCAGGGGTAGTGCCAGCATAGCTTGCTGCCTGAGGCACCAGGCTATTTTGGCACTACCCTTGAACTATGGTTGATCTGACATGTAATATGTAATGTAGCCTTCATAGGACAATAAGCAAATAAAAAAAAAAAATCAGTCTCAGGATGTAATGGATTACTGGATTTGTGAAGAGTAAACACAAGGTAAGCAAAAGGTCCTCAGACTGATATCATTCTTATAATGCCCATGCATGGGTGGAGGACCTTTTGCTCACTGGGCATCCTCTTGGAAGCCAGAGAGATGCACATAATATTTTCTTGTACCGGACTATAGTGAGAGTGTAAAAGTGAGGTTGACCTGTACATTGTACAGTTGTAATAGTGGTGCACTAAACCGAGTAAACATAATACTTAACCCTTTAACCATTATCAATCGGAATACACCAGTGTGTGAAATAAGTTTTGACTAAAATAGTTCAAGAATAGTGCCAGAACAGCTTGGTGCCTCTAGGCGCCAAGCTATTCTGGCACCTTGAACTAAAGCCATTGGTCTATATCATTATCTGTAAGTACTATAATTTAGCTGGCATATATATGGCAGTGTACAAATTTAAAGCTTTTAGCCTCAGTATGATGTGGGTTAACTGTCGCAGCGGTTTTTGTCATGATAATTCCTGCAGGAGTCGTCACAACAAAAACCGCTACTGACAGCCAAAGCTACTGAAGGCCCACTGCGCGGGACCATTTGAAGGTGAATCTTTTCCTACAGATGGCTTCCAGCACCACATGCGTTATTTGCCATCCATCATTTTGCTATCCGTCATTTAGACACCGTAGAATCCACTCTGCATGTCGTCTTGATGTCAAGTACCACCCGTTGTGCATTCATGATTTTTATACGGTGATCACAGATCAGTCAGTATGATGTCTGATTAGCTCAATTTTCCAATTTAAATGAATTAGTTTGTTACAAATGTGCAAAGAAGTGTCCAAAGTGCTGTAGAAGTGCATTAATCTTTTTCTCCTGATACACCCATTGCTTGAAATAAATTTGACTGATAGTTCAAGGGTGGTGCCAAAATAGCTTGGTGCCTCATGCTGTCACCACCCTTGAAATAAAACGTTTGATCTGTTTCCTAATCTGTAATGTAGCCTTCGTAGGACAATTTAAGCAAATTTTACAATATCAGCCTCAGAATGTAATGGGTTAAGTATGTCGACAGAGCATAACATTTGCGCAGTGGGTGTTTTTTTAGGTGTACTTTTGTTAACGTTTTGACTGTCACTTAGTGTCAGTAACAGTTTATGCCGCCGTGATACCTGCCGAAATCATTATGACAAAAACCATTGACAGTGAAATGATTTGTTGAAACTGGGTGTATCTGTATGGTCTCCATTATGCTATCAATTAAATTTAGGGCAGTTTGTTTGGTACATGAGCATGGGCCTCATTTCCTAACAATAGCATACTGCCCCATGCCATTTGCGGAGTACTGTTTGTATAGACCCATTCAGGGAGTACACCACAAGTACACTTCTGTTGAAATGAGGTGTTTGGCAGTAGCATCGCTTTTGAATAGAACTTGTGACAGTTGTGTACCTCTCGAATGGGGAGTCCCTCTGCAAAGGGTACGTGATGGGATCAGAGGGTTTCCAAGAGTGGCTATAGTGCACGTGGATCAGAGGGGTCAGCACATGGTTTGACAAACCCCACCAAAAGTAGGCAGAAAGTATGTTGATGAGCAAAAGAAATGCAACTTTTTGGGAGTCATCAGAAACACTTCTGAAGTGTTTCCGATGATTCCAAAAATGTTGTATTTCTTTTGCTTAATGTTAGTATATATCATAATATGATATGTCAAAATTGCATGTTTTGACAAAGATGCAGTATTGCATAATTATTTGTTGGGCTTAAGCGCTTTTCATTCCATTGTGTCAAAGGACACACAGTCTTTGACCTACGTCTGGCTTACAGAAATGTCTATTGTCATTGTGGTTTCCCATTAGCCAGCCTTTAAAACTAACTGAAACAAAGTGAAAGTGAATTAAATTCTGTTTTCCTCCTTGTCACTGTCTTCTCTCTCTCTGTGTGTATCTGTCTCCACGACGAAGAATCTGTCAAAATTGAGAAAAGAAGTGGACAAAAAAATAAAACAAAAATAACAACTACTTTATCACTGCTGTCAAAAATGACTTAACTCTTTGCCAGCTAAGTAACTTTTTTTTGCAATGTACTCTGCCACTATGTAATTGTGCTAAGTAAGAGTTCATTTCTGGATCCAGTGTGCATGCCAAATAATGGTTGGTAAAAGATGCAGTCAGGGCCCAAAATGCCAAGCACATGCACTGCAAGCAAACCTTCATTGCTGACACTACAGTGCTTTGTGGGAAATAATCTTGCGGCAGCTGAAGCGGCTGTCTGTAGGCAAAGAGTTAATTTGTTTGTGGTTTAAACTGCAGCACTGCAACGTATTCAGCAATTAAAATTAAATCAGTTTGTTCGTAGTATGGTAGCTCAGATCAGTTTGTGAGAAAAGCTTCTAATTCAAGATTAGAAATAGAAGCAGAACAATGCCGGGTACACTACAACATAGGTGCTTCTGTGCTGGTTATGTGCCAGAATTCCAGTTTTTGAGAATTACCTGCCATAAGAAATTACATGTTCTGGAGGCCAGGAGACTTTGGACCTCTGGACCTTTCAGGTTTTTGAAAATTCAACAGAAGCATCCATGCTACAATGCTTTTTCAGAAGTGGTGAATTACACTAACACATTTTCAGATTAAATTGGGCCATCAGCACAGGGCAGTGTTCACAATATACAATAGAACCTGTTTTCATCCTGATACACCCATGGCTTGAAATCAGTTTGAATGAAAGTTCAAGGGTGGTGCCAGAATAGCTTGGTGCCTGAGGCGCCAAGCTGTTCTGGCATCTCCCTTAAATTAAAATGGTTGATCTGTCTCCTAATCTGTAATGTTACCTTCATAGGATGATAAGCAAATTTACAAAAAGACAGGTGATCTGTCGTAAGGGTGGCCACTCAGAACAGGTTGTGCTGTAGCATGATAGCATTTCGAAACAATGACCACTGTGCAGTAATGCATGTTCAGACCTACTTGTCAGTTAAGTGTACACACTGCTACAGTGTACCACTTGAGGAAGTTGGATTGAGCACATTTGCCATCAGTTTCGTTTTTGGCTGCAGCGTACTGAGACGATAATTTTATTTGTTATCTGTTGCAGTATTCTAGATTTGAGTTTGAGACACAGGACTGAAATGGCACAAAATTTGTTGTCACTCATTCTGAGAATAAAAATTGTTTAACCCATATCATTCGGAATACACCCGTGTCTGAAATAAGTTTGACTAAAATAGTTCAAGGGTAGTGCCAGAATAGCTTGGCGCCTCTAGGCGCCAAGCTATTCTGGCACCACCCTTGAACTAAAGCCATTGATCTATATCCTACCTTAAGAGATCCGTAACTACTATAATGTAGCGTGTATAAATGTGAAGCTTTTAGCCTCAGTATGATAATGGGTTAATTAAGCCCGTCACTGAAACGGGAAACACTGCACTGCACATCAACAAGAGGCATAGATCCTCATGAGCCCCCGCAATCACGGTGGCTCAAGAGGCACTATGCCTCTTGCTAGTCACCTCCTTCTGCAGAGACTGATGGCAGGGACGGATGGCGAGAGTCAACACGCGCACGCCTTTTCTCTCTCTCTCTCTACCCCCCCCCCCCCCCCCCCTAAAGCTTTTAGATTTTTTGGGGCCCCTGGAAGCAAGGACTAGCGTGGGGGAGGCCTTTAGTATGAGGTTGAAGGTCCCAAACAAAAAGTTGGAACCGCCCTCACCCCCAGCCCCATCTCCTCGAGGTAACTGATCCACCCCCTGGATGGCCAGGTTATCCACCAGTGATGGCGTCAGTAATTCAGGCCATTAGCAGTGAAGGGGGCAGGCCCTGGTAATTTCGACCAGGAAAAGTTTCCATCTTCAGGATGTGTGCTTGTGATTCTAAAACAACTTGTACATGTTCACATTGCGTTGCCGTGCATGCTTACTAAAGAGAACCCTTGCTTATTAGGTCATTATGTTTTTGAACTGTGATTGTTGGAGAATTCTGTTTGACAAACTATTAGAAATGACCTCGCTTGCTTATGTTTAGTAAAAAAGCTTAACTGTCAAAATGTACCCCCCCAAAAAAAAAAAAAAAAAAAAAAAAAAAAAAAAAAAAAGAAGAAGGTACCCCCAGAAACACCATATTAAAGTAAGTTATTAGTCTTTATCTGAATTATGCGGTAAAAATTGCTAGTTTAGAGAATACAAAAGCTGCGTAGGGATTCAACCATGGCTTTGTGCATTTTTGTGTGTGTGTGCATGTGTGTGTGACTTCGTTTGTGTCAATGCTTGTGTGACTGTGTCAGTGTGGGTCTGCACATGCATTTGTCACGCACTGTGAGTGTTTTATCTGCATTAAACATTTTCAGTATAAAAATGCTTCTTTTCCTCTTATTTAAACCCTTTTTATTCTGATACACTTTAGCTTGAAATATATTTGACTGATAGTTCAAGGGTGATGCCAAGAATGGCTTGGCACCTCAGGTTAGCTGTTTTGGAACTAAAATGGTTGATTTATCTCCTAATCAGTAGTGCAACCTGCATAGTACAATAAGCATAATCAGCCTCAGGATGCAATGGGTTAATTGAGTGCACTTTTCTCATCCCATTTAATTAAGCGCGCAGAGCGCCCCTTATTTTCAATTTTTCACGCATTAATTATGCAACCCCACCCCTCACTTGACCCCCACCCCTGACAGTGTGTCACACACTGGTTTAACTTTGTCAGTATGGCAGCGGGTTTTCCTCTGCAGCCCATCCTATGTTATAATGATCTGCACACTTCACGCTCACTAACCACTGATGGTGAAAATCGCCGGAGGAAATGAGATTAACTCTCGGATCCACCAGGAAACGGGAATGAGTGCTGGGCTGTGATTTTTTTACACCTTACGGCCCACGGCCGTAAGGCCTAAAATCACAGATCCGCACACAGAAATCGAGACTAGCACACACATACTTCCTGATGATGTGAGATGAAATGCAGTACACGGTGTACTCAGGAGGACCGGGTCCTGTCCTTGGTTGACCTTTCATTGTCCTGCTGGCCCTTTAACCCTTTTTATCCAGGTACACTGCTGCTTGTAATTAATTTGTGATAGTTCAAGGGTGGTGCCAGAATAGCTTGATGCCTCAGGTGCCAAGCTATTCTGGCACCACCCTTGAACTAAAATGATTGATCTATCTCCTAATCTGTAATGTAGCACTTTATAGAACAATAAGCAAATTTGAAACAATCTCAGGATGTACCATGTTAAAAAAATTGTATTTTAATATTATTATCATTATTTCTTTCTATAGGAAAATTTAATACCAGGATAGTCATTTGACTGAAAGTGTCATTGCCCACAAGCAGACTCAGCGACTGTTAGTCATAATTTGATTGATTGATTGATGCTGGTCACTTTGTCCAATTGACTTTGTTTAAAAAATTCAGCGTAAATCCATAGATTGAGTGATTAATTAATAGATTCATTCGTTCATTGCTTGATTGATTGATATAATTGATTCATTGACTTAGGTGAAAACAGCATTTTTATCGTTTAATTGATTGATTTTCATTGATTCATTGACTTACTTTAAAAGACAGTCAGCTTGTAAATGAAAAGAAAAGGGGAGACTGCCAATGCTAATAATTAAGGAAGATAACAAAGTAAAGTAGGTAAAAGCACTGTCAGGGGAGAGAATTCTGTATTATCGACAATGATCATTGATCGAATTTGGTCAAAGCACAAAAAAAAAAAAAAAAAAGGATAGGAAAGAAGAGTGCGCTAATCAAGTTACGGGAAACAATGAATATAGTCCATAAGCTAGCCAGGTCTAGCCACCGTGTCTCCTAACTGCATCACAGCATTATAAAATCAGGTTGGAAGTAACTGTGGTACTCTATCCTAACCAATAAAACCTAAAAAAAAAGACCTATCATTATGTTACAAAATTTCTGAGGGCATCAGAAACAACAATTTGGCAATTTTAAATGGGAAAAAGCTATCATTCACCACGAATGTACCGTAAAGGATGCCGACTTTCCTAATTTTCTTGCACTTTATGCTCACATTATTGAAACTTAATAGGTAAAGAGAGGTCAAAATGAAATGGAATAACTTTAGTAATTTTTTTAAAATTAATTTTGTGTATTATTACAACTTGGGGGTAGGGATACAAAATCAACCACTGTGGCACTCACAGTGATCACAGCATCACCTAGTCAAGTTTATAATAATTATGACATCCTGTTTTAATGATGTAAGCCTGAAAATGGACTGTCAGTGCTATAGAAAATATCTGAAGGCATCTGACACATTATTTTTGTCTTTTTTATTTTGCGATTTCGTGGAAATGACCGTTTACAGGGTGCACAAATACCTTCACTGTGATCCAGAGATTCAATGTTTTTCATTCTGTTTTTTGCAGAGGATGCAAGTGTGCCTTAACATAATATTGCCTGATTTTGGCTTCTGGATTGAATTCTGATTTATTTAGAGGAAAATGTTTCTCAACCTCATTTTAGCCTCCGCAAAGAGTGTGAATGGGGGTACCCTTGCGCCATCGGCTATATCTCTGGTGTGTTCCTAAGGATTTTTGGAGAACATGGCTTAAACATCTCAGGACATACTAAGGTACACTTTGAAACCCATCTTATTGAGTAATTGGGGGTGGGGGTGGGGGGGTGTGTGTGTGCACAGTAGACGCTGGCTAGCTTATGGACTAATATGGTAGCCACCCCCCCCTCCCCCCCCCCCCCGAAGAGGGGCATATAACATATTCATTGACAGTGCTTTTACCTACTTCACTTTGCAGTCAGTCACTGAATATCTTTTGCCCAAAGTCGTTTCAAATGAGGCGCCAAGCTAATTTAGCACCACCCTTGAATTATCATGGCCGATCCATCTCCTGCAGCTGGTGAATATAGTCTTTAGGTGACACCTCCAAAATTTGAGAAATGTGATCATTTCTTCTGCGTTGAAAATTACAGGCATTTTAATTGTGGCACAAGCCTGATATGATGTGCCATTTAGGATACATGTGCTGCTTTTTTTTGACTGCACTGAATTTTAGATCCCCACCCACCCCCTACCCACCCCCCTCTCGGCTTTCTGTTCCGGCTTTCATTTTTTTGTCATTAAATTTTTTCCTTTTTTTTTCAAGGTCCTTTTCAATCTGCAATTGGCATAGATTCTCATGAGCACCTGCAGGATACAGGGGCTGAATGAGAATTTGTTCCTCTTGCTGACACCTGCACCATTTAGATCTGCTCTGACCATCTACATCCCCATATCAGGGGAAGGGGGCTGGGGTAGGTTGTGTGGGTTAAAGTCTGCAACAACAACTGTTAACCCATTCAGCCCTGACGCACTACAGCAGGAGATGGGTTGACCATGATAATTCAAGGGTAGTGCCAGATTAGCTTGGCACCTGTCGGCCTTTCCCTTGAATTATCATGGTCGATCCATCCCCTGCAACTGGTGCATAGTCGTTTAGATGAAGCCTCCAAAATTTGGTAAATACGGCCGTGGGGCTGAAAGAGTTGGTATCAAAACACATCTGAAATCAAAGGCCTCGCTCAGGAAGAGGTTATGATGAGGGCTGCCCCCACCCTCTCCATTCATGGGAGATAACAGCCTCTAAGCACTGGCTGCAGTTATCTCCTCATCTAAGTGGGGCAGGCCTGTGGCGGAAACGGCACATTAGCCACAGAGAGAGGGTACAGTGGCTTCCACTTACAGGGAATACTGCTGTTCATGAAAATTATGTATTTGTGACCCTTTGGCTTTGTTAACCCTTTGTCGGTAGCACCTTTGTCATGATGATTCCCACAGGAATCATGACAAAAACCGCTGCAGACAGCCTTTTAGCCCTGGGACCCTGGAGCAGGAGATGGATTGATCATGACAATTCAGGGGTAGTGCCAGATGAGCGTGGTGCCTGAAGGCACCAAGCTCATCTGGCACTACCCTTGAATTATCATGATCAATCCATCTACAAGTGGTACATTAACATAGTCATTAGGCAACACCTCCAAAATTTGAGAAATGCGACCTTGGGGCTAAAAGGGTTAAGCCCTTTTTGTGGCGATGATTCCTTGGGGCATCATCAGGATCAAGAGCGCTACCGACAGACATTACTAACATTATTCTGATTTAGGTCATCTCCACCTATGTCTGAGGAGCTGGGCGGCTCAGGCGGTAGAGCGTTCCACTCGCATCCGGCAAGGTTGCCTTTTCGAAACCAGAATTTGTTCAGACCCTTTTTCAGGACCCCACCTTGGAGACACCCTCTTAGTCATGGAAAAGGGACATTAGGGTGATTTTAACCCTTTGCGAGTTGGTAGCAGTTTTGTCACGGTAATTCCTGCAGGAATCATCACACCAACAAACCGCTACTGACACACAAAGGGTTAACATCTTTCCGAACATGTCTGAAAGGCGCCTCAGTGGATCAGCCATGACAGTTCAAAGGTGACGAGTACACAATCTTTATTATAGACACCTCTTTAACCCATAAACCCTGACGTGCTACGACAGGATGTGGATCGACCATGATAGTTCAAAGGTGATGTCAAAATAGCTTGGCGCCTGTAGGCGCCAAGCTATTCCGACATTACCCTTGAACTTTCACTATCGATCCGTCTCCAGAACTGTGATATAGACCTCACATGATATTTTAAAAAAAAGATAATTTCATCCTCTGGCTGTAATGGGGTAAAGTTGTACAGTTATTTTTATTACTAATAATCTCTGTAGTTGAGCCATCCCTTCACAACAGGTGAATATCCTGTGTTTGTCTTGTACTACGTTTGTCTTCAGAGTGAATGGGTGCTTTTCATGTGAGCCTGGGTGTTGGGTTGGGTTCGGTTCAGTTCACAGCGCTTTGAGCCGATTTACAAAATTGGGTAAAGCGCCTACACAGTAACCGGTATTATTATTATTATTATTATTATTATTATTATTACAGGTCAGCCTCGGTATTGCAATATTATTTATCACAGTCTCTGGTTTGTACGTGATACCCAGTGAGCAAAAGGTCCTCGGGCTGGTCAGCCGTGCAATAACGCAATCGCGAATAACATGGTCTGCCCTTATGGTAGTATACCAGTTGAGCCAGCGTGAGTGAGTTACTGTGTGTTGCAGTCTTGCACCTTCCAGTTTTCCAAGACGTGGCAACATATATTTGGAACATTAAAGTTGATTGATTGACACCACCTTTGATTGATTGATTGACTGATCGATTAATCGACCAGCTTGTCTAGCTGTCAAGGAGATACAGAATTTATTTTTTGTAACATTTCAAATTTGTCTGACCAGTAAACTTTTTCTCTTCAGAAATATTTTGAAACAAATAGGTCAGAGTGAGTGCATAGTTCATTCTTTTTCTGACCTTTGTGCTCCTGCTGCATTCACTCACAACTGTGAAAAAGATTATTCACACATGATTTCAGATTTTGCATCGTCTGATCTTACTCACTGTGCATGAAATTGTAACTCCACTTCAGAAATTCAGTGTAATTTGCAACTCACAGATTTAGCACAGGCAGCTGGAGACGAATTTCTTTATGTTCATAGCTTATGTGAAAAATTGAAGCAGTTGACAAATCGCCCTCACGTGCCTGCGGTTTAAATTACGCCAGTAATATGCATCCGGCAAAATGTGACCTTTTCACTGGCCTTTTAGAAAAGTCACATCCGCAGTGGCTTCAGAGAAATTGTCACACACTTCCCATGACGGTTGGGCGACGGCGCTTTGTCCTGTCTGAGTGCGTGGAGATGATAATGTTATCATACAGCTGTGCCATGTGCAAGGGACAAAGAATCGCATCAGCCCCTGCAGCTGCAGGGGCTGATGCGAATCTTTGTCTCTTGCTGATCAGGATGAACTCGACTTGTGTCTCCAATCGAGGATGTATTTTTAATTCATATTACAAGTTAAGACTTATGTTGTGTCCTTTTGCAGCTGCACCTGACAGATGTCATTAGTACATGTGACTGCGAGTGTGAGGTGCTGGCAACTGAATTGGGTGTCATGTCATTCTGCATGAGAAATGATATCACATTAACCCTTTTAGCCCCAAGGTTCCATTTCTCAAATTTTAAGAGGTGTTGCCTAATGACTATGTACCAGCTGAATGAGATGGATTGACCATGATAATTCAAGGGTAGTGCCTTCAGGTGCCAAGCTAATCTGGCACTACCCTTGAATTATCATGGTCAATCAATCTCCCACTGTAACTTGTAAGGGCTCAGGGCTGAATGGATTAATAATATAAAGTCTACTTCGCTCTTAAGAAGTTTATAAGATCGGATACACTTCTCAGAGGTTCTGAACTTACTCTTTCTATGTAAATTACTTTGTTTACTTTGGATATGACAAGAAGAAAAATTGTTCCCCTGGCGATTTGTTTGACAGTCTATTCTGCTTATAGCAAGGTCAGATATAACAAAAGTTGTATATTATATATACCATGAGTTTACTGTGAGTGCGATAAATGTGTGTTTCATGTGAGTGTGCGTGATGGGTTTTGTCATGGCACTTTGACTTTTGAGCCGATTCATTAAAATCTTTTTGTTAAGCACCTGTTATAGCATAGAAGTGGAGTGTTTGTATACTATCATTTCTCGACAGACCGAGCAACTCCCATTCTCAAACTGTTTGACTATGAGTATGAATCAAACAGTTTGAGAATGGGAGACGCTAGGTCTGTCTAGAAGTGATAGTATACGAACACTACACTTCTATGTCTTGTAGAACCTTTCACAACATGAATCCAGTCGCCAAAAATTTTAAAAAAAATGTGGACGATAGTTTAGCTTTAGCCTGTTCGTCGTCTGTACCGCATTCCACTGATTCTGTTGAGTTTCGCTGCTTTGTAGAGAAAACAGTTAAACTTTGGGTATCTACAGTAGTGACAATAAATCGTAAAGGTTTGTCTGTTTCACTTTCAGATGTGTTTAGTGCTTTTATGAGGAGTGCGATGTCATTGATTCTAGTTTGCACTCTCAAGCTTGCCAAACGCCGAGATGTGCATTATGCGATTCTCGTCCATAAAAGCACTGCACGGTTAGACTAAAACATTAAGGGTGTGGGCAGGAGTTTCCTATGTAAAAGTGGTCTTGAAAGGTTTTATATAATGTTAGTTAAACTATTTGAGTGATGACTTGAGGGAAGGGAGGGGACTGGCTAGATTGTATTATTCCTATAGATCTGTCAGGTCAGGTTACCAGACCTTAGTCCCCGATCACTCTTAGTGCCAGAGGGACATTAAAATGAAGAAGATGATACCAGACCTGCTTTTTGCCCCTGCTAACCTGTCAGTCATGAAGGGTTATCAGGAGGAAAACAGCTCAAGGCGCACGCACGCATCATGCATGCGCGCCTGTCTGTGATTTTGGACCCTGCAGCCTGTATTTGCAGGTCTAAAGTCAAAGTCACAGGCAAGCACATGATGTAATACTGGTACACATGCATGTGCATGGTGACACAAGTACGCTCGAGTTTCTGTTCACTTTTTGTACTAATGAATTTCCTTATAATGTAATGCACGGATTTGCCTCTTCTCATACTGTGGGCGTGATTGCGATACAGTACAACCGGCTTTGCAAGAAAAAGTATTGGTAGGGGCTCTCTCAGGAGAAGTCTTGAATGCAGAAAGTGTCACCTGTCATTAAAGACCATTATTTAGGTGCGTACAGCCACCTAAGTGATGGTCTTTAATCCCTTTAGTCCCGGATCCCTACAACAGGAGATGGATTGACCATGATAATTCAAAGGTAGTGTCAGATTAGCTTGGCACCTGAAGGTGCCAAGCTTATCTGGCACTACCCATGAATTATCATGGTCAATCCATCTCCTGCAACTGGTACATAGGCAATAACTCCAAAATTTGAGAAATGTGACCTTGGGGCTAAATAGGGTTAATGACAGGTGATCTTGTGTAAGGGTGCTCGCTCAGGACAGGTTCTGCAGTAGTAATACCACTACATGTTTACTGCTACTACCAGGACACAAGTAGTGTATACCCTTCCTTCTGTTCTTGTTTTGCATCGGGGAAAGTTCCTTATCTCATTCTACCCCAACACCGAATGTTGCCGTTGTCCTCTGAAAACTGTGAAAACTGCGCGGCAGTGCAGGACACAGATCGACCATGATAGTTCAAGGGTGATGCCAGAATAGCTTGGCGCCCATAGGCGCCAAGCTATTCTGGCATCACCCTTGAAATGTCATGGTCGATCCTTATCTTGCTGCGGTGTGTCTGGGGTAGAATGAGTTAAGTAATACGCAGAATTGATTGTCACAGTTGACCGACACGTAATAATTATGGGCGTGATTACATTTATGATAATACTAATCACGTTCATGAATATTAATATAGTCTGTAAGTGTAATGTAATTTTGTAATAAACCCATGTTCTTCTGTTCTGACAGTCCCCTATTCTGACAGTCCCTTGTGTGTGCTAGAAAAGAACCCAACCGAGAAAGAAACATGCTTAGGAAAGACAGTTACAACACAATTATTTAGTATTTCAGGTTTTTACTTGTCATGGGTTTTGATAGTTTTTTGTTGTTGCCGCTTTTCAAAATAGGCAAAGAAATAAGTAGACAATTTGGTCACTATTTATTTTGTCAGTGAAGAAGCAAGGTTGTAACTGTCTTAAATTCTAAGTGTTTCTTTTCTGCATTTTACATGCTTGGCAATCACCTTATTGATCTTGATTTCATATTTCCACTGTGTGATTCCGGACCTTATACTTAAGCATGTAAATATTCTGCAATGCTGCAGTGAAATCCCCCCCACCCCCCTTCCCCCCATGCTGTAATTGTCTTTTCTAAGCGTCTTTCTTTCTTTGTGGGGATTTTCTTTGCATTTTACAATCTTGGCAATCCCTTGTTTGATCTGGATGTTTTACTCTACAATGGTCATGAATTAAGTCGTCCTATGTCATGCGGACAGAGCGGCCGGCCAACATTTTCAATGGCTGGAATTGTAGACTGAATAATAGCAGTTCACCCAATGATGCACTACAGCAGGAGATGAATGACCATAATAATTGAAGGGCGGTGCCAGATTGGCTTATCCGTCACTACCCTTGAATTATCATGGTCAATTCACCTCCTGCAACTGGTACATAGATAGTGGTTAGGTGACACCTCCACAATTTAGGAAATGCGGTCTTAGGGTTAAATGGCTTAAGTGTATTACTGTGTGTGGGGTGGGGCAGGGGTGGGGGGGGGGGGGGGTTCGGGTAAAGTGTTACCTCATTACATGAGGATTAAATCAATATTTGTAGATACATGTCATTTACACATCTGGAGACGGATCAACCTTAATAGTTCTAGGGTGGTGTCACAATAGCTTGGCGCCTGATGGTGCCAAGCTATTCTAACACCACCCTTGAACTAGCATTGTCTGACACCACCCTTGAACTATCGTGGTCTGTCCACATCCTGTTGAAGTATGTCAGTTTATGTTACTCATAGTCATAAGTTGAATTATCCCATATCATTCGGAATACACCAGTGTGTGAAATAAGTTTGACTAAAATAGTTCAAGGGTAGTGCCAGAATAGCTTGGCACCTCTAGGCGCAAAGCTATTCTGGTACCACCCTTGAACTAAGGCCATTGGTCTACATTCTTATCTGTAAGTACTATAATATATATGGCAGCGTACAAATTTAAAGCTTTTAGCCTCAGTATGATATGGGTTATATGTGTTTGCAGGATCATAGTGCCGTGGAAGGAGTTTCGCATGACCCTGCACGAGACGCACCCGATTGGCTCGCCCTTGGAGGCCATGGCCCTGAAATCAACCATCGACCTCACCTGCAATGACTACATCTCAGTCTTTGAGTTTGATGTTTTCTGCAGGTAAGTCCGAGGTTGCACCGACTGGTGCCGGTCAGCTTTGGCGTTTGGCGATACCGCGTTATTCCTGTTCGCGTTCATTGGGCCGGTGTCATCCTTAACCCTTATCATTCGGAATACACCAGTGTGTGAAATAAGTTTGACTAAAATAGTTCAAGGGTAGTGCAGACCTGTGCACTCTTACGATTTTGGCGTAATTTTTACGCCAAAATTTTATTTTACGCCAAATACGCCTTTGAGCAAAATTTTACGCCTACCAAAAATTCAGACTTTCTAAAATTAATTACAGCACTTCTACTAGTGTACTTTCACTTTTGCTGATCTTGTTTTGAGGCGTGTCATTGTGAGTACTCTCCCCTTGCGTGAATCTCGGTGGCTTGGATTTAGTTAAGGAGATTTTACTCCATGTTGGTGCAATTTTACCGAGCTGAAGAAAATGTTTAAACGAAAGTGTACTGATGACCAAGAGCAGAGGCCTAGCTCCAAAAAAGTGAATAAACATGTGCAGCAAGTTTTCTTGTCCAAGTACAAGAAGTTTGATGGAATTACAGAAAGTGCTTTGGGATCGTCGTATGCGAGGTGTGTTTATTGTTCATCAGATTTTTATATGGCACATTCAGGAAAGTTTGATGTTTCTAAACACTGCGCCACCAAGTCACACAAGGCAAATGTCGAAGGTCAGAAAGGTGCAGCAAAAAGTGAAAAAGTTGACAAGTTTTTTAAGCCAGTGAACAGACTAGAATCTTCTGAACAGCAAGTAATTAGAGCCGAAACAATAATGACAGAACTTATTGTGAAAACAAACTTACCGTTGACTACTGCGGACTTAATTTCTAAAGCTGTGAAAAGTACATTCTCTGATAGCCAAATTGCAAAAGATTACCACTGTGGACGACATAAGACAACAGCTCTTGTGAAACAAATGGCATCAGACAGTTTACTTCTTTTTCTTTTGAAAGGTGACTATGATATTCTGACACAGTGACAGTCTAATAGTTGTTTCATTTAGTTTTATTATGAAGTGAAGGGGTGTTAGACGAACTATGCCAACAGCATGGTATTTGATAATGAATATAAACCCACCTTGTTTATAAAAAAACAAAAAAACATGTCTTTACCTTTAGTATACTCTTGGATCTCTGAGTTTGAAGCTTTTATATGAGATTGTCTCATGTCAATGTGTTTAAAGAGCAAAGGGTGAATACAAATTTAAGGAAATGGACTATACAAATAACCCAACTGAACTAGCAGACTCCTTTTTTAGGACTCGGTGATAGAGAATAGCTGAACCAGTGAGTAACAGACTGAATAAAGCAGCTGAACTGAGTGAATAAGACACAACTGAACAAGAATAACTTGTGAATTGGCTTCAGACACTGAATGAGACTATCTGAATTGGTGGATAATCTACAGGCAAGGAATGGTACTGGCAGATTTCTAAGAAACAGTGAAGTGCTGTGTGATATGTTGTGAAGTGATCCACTTGATTTTGGTATGTATAATTGACATCGTGCTTTGAGTGCCTTTGAATAATATTTGAGTGTAAAGTTAAAAAGGTGTGAGAAAACATTTATGTTGATGAATTACTCCAAAGTTTTGTAAATTACACTTTTTGGCCTGGGAAATACACCAAGTCATTTTTCGGGGTGCACAGGTCTGGTAGTGCCAGAATAACAAGCTATTCTGGCATCAACCTCGAACTAAAGCCATTGGTCTATATCCGTATCTGTAAGTACTATAATGTAGCTTGCATATGGCAGTGTACAAATTTGAAGATTTTAGCCTCGGTATGATATGGGTTAAGTCAGAACGCGTTATTCCTGTTCGTGTTCATGTAGTGCCGAACTTTTGAATCATGTATGCGGGGAAAAACGTGCAGTTGGCAAAAGACCCATTGTCAGTCTTAACTGGCCCATGCACTGGCCACATCTAAGGCTGATATCGGCCCGCAGACCATTTTCTCAGTGGGTATCCAGTAGGGAGCCAGCAACCTGTCCACATTATACTATACAGTAGGACCTGTTGTGGGGAACCTTTTTGCAAGAAAAGTGTTCTTAACAAAACAGATGCTCTCTCAGGAGAAGTCTTGAACAGCAGACAGTGTCACCTGTCATTAAAGACCATCATTTAGCTGGTGACAGCCACCTGAATGATGGCCTTTAACCCATATCATACAGAGGCTTAAAGCTTTAAATCTGTACACTGCCATATGCACGCTACATTATAGAACTCACAGAGAAGGATACAGACCAATGGCTTTATTTCAAGGGTGGTGCCAGAATAGCTTGGCGCCTAGAGGCGCCAAGCTATTCAGGCACTACCCTTGAACTATTTAAGTCAAACTTATTTTACACACTGGTGTATTCTGAATGCTATGGGTTAATGACAGGGGGTCGCTCAAGAGACGTCCGCAGCCATCTACATGGTGGTCTTTAATGACAGGCGATCTCAAATGAGGGTTGTCGCACAAAAGAGGTTCTGATGTATCCTTTTTTTTGTGACTGGCACAAAAGAGGTTCTGATGTATCCTTTTTTTTTTGTGACTGGAGCACCGAATGCTGAGGAGTACCAGTGTTACAGAATGATGCAATTAGGTCAGTGTGTAGAGCATGCCTGTCAGAATAGTGACGATTTGTTGCTTTGTTTGCGGTTTTGAGTTTATATGGAAATGGGGGTTTTGGTGTGAGAGAGAAGTACCATTTGGGCTCAGAGGGAGGGGTGAAGGGGTTTAAGAAATGTCAACATTGGGTCAAAGCTGTACCCATCCGGCCTCGGGTCTGTGACAGTCCCCTGACAGTTCGGCTTGGACTTGTATGTTTCTCTCGACCTTTATATTGGCCTTCTTGCGTTTGCAGCTGCTGGTACCTCAAGACAGCACTGCTGGCTTCGTGCACAGTAGCGCTAATTTGAAATGAGCTGTGAATTAGTGGAGCTGTTCACTTTGACTCTCTGGTAGTCTTGAACTGCTTCTGCTTTTGTTTCTGCCCATGGTGGAGGGAGCATCCCCAGTAGCAAAAAGTTTACCAACTCCAGTCTATACATTAGAATTTTGACAGCTACCACCGTTAAATACCGTCTACTACCCTAACTGATCGTTGTGAAGTTCACTCAGTTCTGGGATTGGAAAATTTGAACACTGAAGTAGGGGGGATTGGGGGGGGGGGGGGGGGGGGGGGGGGCGGCGGATTGTGTGAAGAGATTGTAAAGAAACTGTCTATTCAAATTCTTCTACAGTCTATACTAGAAAAGAGTGGAGAGGGGAGGGGAGGGGGGGGGGGGGTTCTTTGTTAGAAAATTATCAAGTTTAGTTCTGTTTAGTCTACATTAGACCAGGACTCCACAAAGCTCAAGGCTTTAGACTGCTTAACCCTTTTGACCCCATGGCCATATTTCCAAACTTTTGGAGGCATTGTCTAACGACTATGTACCAGTGGTAGGAGATGGATTGATCATGATAATTCAAGGGTAGTGCCAGATGAGCTTGACACCTAAAGGCGCCAAGCTCATCTGGCACCACCCTTGAATTATCATGATCAATCCATCACCTGCTACAGGGTCCCAGGGCTAAATGGGTTAACCTATTGACTGCCACAGGACGTAGGTGCCAAGCTCATCTGGCACTACCCTTGAATTATACAGTGCTGAGCGTTTCAGGATAGCACAGTGCCTCCCAATCTTATAGATAGGGAGGCATTGTGCTATCCTGAAACGTTCAGCCCTGTATGTGATATGGCAGAGTTTCATCACGATGTTTCCCTAGGAAATACTATAGGAAACAGCCCCAGATTTTAACCTCGCATTGAGAAAAGCAGAATTTTTGCTTCTCTTTGCCCATTAGCTTTGCTTTTTGAGGTCAGCTGACAAAACTGAACACATGTTTGAAAAGGTGGCGTCCATTGTGAGTCTTTGGCGTAGTCTTTAGTCAGTTTTCAACAGGGTGACAGCAGGCAGCTGTCTGTAACTTGCAGGTAGGTGAATATTTGATGTCTGCTGAAGTGTTTTGGTGAGTCTCTTTGCATGTTGTCTTGGGTCTCGGCTTGGCAATGTGTTGTGTATGCACTGCTGGTCTACCATTTTCAAGAAAAATCATTTATTTACAAGTGCACACACATACACAACAACAAAAATTACTACTGCAGCAAAACTTTATTATCACATGAAAGTCCAGCAGGTCAGCTTTCATAATGTCAAACTTCAAACAGATATTACAAGAAATGAGTGAGTTATGCAGATTTTAGTGATAACAGTGTTAACAGTTTATGTCTGGCAGTCTAGGGGTCAAGACCCCCCAAAAAAACCTTTTTGGCTCACGTGCAAAGCAAAAGTGAGTATGTTTTGGGCTAGTGGTCATTCGTCCGCCGTTGGTGGTAAACTTTAACTTTGGCATTTCCTCGGAGACTATTCCTCAAACTTGGCCCAAGGATACTTTGTGGTAAGACCTTTCTAAACATACCAATTTGAGTGACCTCTCACAAAGGTCAAGGTCACAGGATCAGGAAATAGGTCAAAAATAGCAATATTTTGACATAATTTATTTTTTCTCAAATACTATTCACAACTTCAAACCCAAACTTGGTACAAAGATACCTGATGGTAAGACCTTTCTGTACGAACTAATCTGGTTGATCCCTCGGAAAAGTCAAAGGTCACGAGCTCAGGAAATAGGTGAAAAATAGCCATATTTTGACGAAAGACGTTTTTTCTCAAATACTATTCACAACTTTAAACCCAAAACTTGCTACAGAGATACCTGGCAGGAAGACCTTTCTATGCACACTAATTTGGTTGATCCCTCGGAAAGGTCGAGGGTCATGAGAGCTCAGGAAATAGGTGAAAAATAGCCATATTTTGACAAAAGATGTTTTTTTCTCAAATAATATTCACAACTTAAAACCCAAATTTGGTACACATATACCTGATGGTAAGACCTATCAAAGCATACTTATTTGGATGACCCCTTGGAAAGGTCAAGGGTCACAAGAGGCTGGCAAATATGTGTAAAATGCTGATTTTTGATAAAATTGTAATGATTCCAAAATGTTTGCAAATTTTTCAACCAAATTTAGTACAAAGATAGCTGATGATAAGACCTTCATGCATTACTAATTTAGTCGACTCAGCACAAAGGCCAAGGGTGACGTGTGAAAAATGCTTACATTTTCAGAAAACCTGGATTTTGCTGCTGCAAAAGCCAGCCCTTGTCACAAAGGTCACACATAAATCGGTCATACTCATACACATGAGCTATAATGGCTTTGCCATTCTTGTTAAATGTTTATTTCATATATTTTTTTTTGTCGTGTATAGTCTTGTTTTAGCCGATTATATCTGAGGCTGATTTTGGGTTTTTTGTGTGCTTATTTTAGTTATTGTCCTATGAAGGCTGCATTGCAGATTAGGAGATAGATCAGCCATTTTAGTTCAAGGCGGGTGCCAGAATTGCTTGGCGCCTCAGGCCCCAAGCTGTTCTGGCACCACTCTTGAACTATCATAGTCCAAATAATTTCCAGCAGTAGCGTATCAGGCGGATACTTGCTAGAGTCAAAGCAAATATTCTTTGAGAGATGTTGATCTGATGCTGCTGGAGACTCACAAACATAGCCATTGTGTTTTTGTTTGAGTGATTTAGGGCAGCCTAAATATGTGTCTCTATCTGATAGCCTAATCGTACTTACTTACTAGTAGTAACAGCCACAACCCCCAATGGCTGACTTCCTTCGGGGAGCACAGATGTAAGACGACACGACTAATCTGGCAGCGCAAGAGGCGTAGATCCTCTCGGCAGGGGCTCACGAGGATCTATGCCTCTTTCTGGTGGCGTGGGACTTCGTTGGCAGTGTGACGTTGTTATGGTCTATACTTCCTTGATCGTGATGTACCAAGTTCACATGGACATTGGACCGCTCGTTTTTATTAGAGATTTGACGTAGTGAAGAGGCTGTTGTGTGTGTTAGTCATCAGCCCTTGTGCTGATCATATCTAGGACAACATGCTAGGGATCTACCATCTACCCCTTAGGTCATGGTCGAGACATAGCTAAAAAAAGCAGTTAGAAAAGCCTGTATGCAGGACTGTCAGACAGTGGTCGCCTCAGATATCTTATCAGGCCTGGGTCGAGGCGGGTGGGGGGGGGGGGGGGGAGAGGACTGTCAAAATGTGGTCTCCTTAGACAGGTGGCCATCTCACACAGGGTCATCTGAGAAAGAGAAGACAATGGGACCCACATTGGGTGGTCTGCTAAGACAGGTGGCCCTTGGCAGATTTTATTGTAATACTAATACTACTAATAACGTTGTTATGTGGAAGTCGTTGTTAGTATGAGGCAATCACACCGCATGCACGTAGGGTTCATGTAAAGAAACTTCAATCAGCTGCAACTGGTCACACATGGCACGAGGTTGTGGACCACACTGGAGTAGCAGTTCCAACAATATTTTATTGCAGCGATGCAATCTCGGCGCAATGCATCCACAAATGCACCCACTCACTGATACGCTGTCTCCTCTACAATGCATCAACACTTTTGACACACTGCGTCTCTCACACAATGTACACACCTATTTCCTAATATCATCTTTTATACTATTACAGTGAATATCGGATCTTTCCTATGATCAACACACACATGCTCTCAAAAGAATAACACAACCACAAACATAAGAAGCGTTCACGTGTAATCAGCCAAATAGTGTAGATTGTCTTTGTGTCATTTCTCTCCTGCCCCCAGTGGGTTCATGATTGACCCATTTAGCCCTGATAAACTACACCATGAGATGGATTGATCATGATATGATGATGGGTAGTGCCAGATTAGCTTTGCTGCTGACGGCGCCAAGCTAATCTGGCATCATCCTTTTGTCCGTACCAAGTCTTTTGGCCAGCGGTCATTTTCATATCTTGGGCCGCTGTACTGGAACGAACTCCCCTCCCATTAAATCTGCTCTAAAAACACACCTTTTTCAACTCCATTACCCCACTAATTAATCATTGACTGCTGAGGATTCTGTTGTAGTTTTGCTGTGGTGCCAGGAATGTGTGTGTGTTTGTGTGTATGTGCGTGTAATACTGTGTACAGTTTTTTGTAATTGTATTTTGGGAATTTGTAAGGCACCTAGGGCTCTACCTGAGGTTAGGCGCCATATAAATCATCATTATTATTATTATGAATTATCATGGTCAATCCATCTGGCACCAAGCTAATCTGGCACCATCTTTGAATTATCATGGTCAGTCCATCTGGCACTAGCCTTAAATTATGCTTGAACCACTCCCTGCAACTGATGCACAGTTGTTAGGCAACAGCTCCATAGTTTGGGAAATGGGGCGGTGGGGTTAAATGTATTAACCCTTTTAGCCCCTAGGTCCCATTCCTCAAATTTTGGAGGTGTTGCCTTAACGACTATGTACCAGTTGTAAGAGATCATGATAATTCAAGGGTAGTGCCAGATGAGCTTGGCGCCTTCAGGCGCCAAGCTCATCTGGCACTACCCTTGAATTATCATGATCAATCCATCTCCTGCTGCAGGGACCCAGGGCTAACAGGGTTAAAATAAACTTGTAAACTGACCTCTGTGCAATAAAATTACTTAAAGTACCATTACGCATAAATCCGAAGACACGTTTTTTTGCACCATTTGTGTTTGTTATGTCTTGTCGACGCACCTAATGCACTTCAGCAGCAGTTTGGGCAGGCAGCAACAGCACATGCGTAATCACACTTATTTAGTCTGTGCAGCCGTTAGCGTTTCAAACTATCTTTAGCTGTTTCTCGAACTGATAGCTCACTGTATTTATAGAAAGGAGTGGAGTCATTGTCAGGTTACTTGTAAAGTTGATACTAACACGATGTGCTCCTGTGTCCAAATGAACCATAACTAGACCTGTGTGTAGCGTTTACTAACCGTCTGTTACAGTAGTGTATCTTTGAACAATTACGGCGGTAGTGGGCCTTCAAAAGAGCATTGTGTTCTATCATACAACACCTAGCGTGTAACCCGTTGGCCGTTATCGCAACGTTTGTCATGATGATTTCTGCAGAATTTATTGTGGCAAAAGTTGCTACCGACAGATAGAGGGTTAACACCTTTGTGCTTGCAGGCACTGGTACTGTCAACGGTAGTGGTGTCTTCATTCACAAGGGTTAACTCTCTTGCTGCAGAGAGTTTGAACGTGTCGCGAAAAAGTCTAAACTGTTTGTGTACAGAGATAGCAAATGGAAGCTTGGAGAAATTAAATAAACTGGTGTTTTGTCAATGTTATTAACCCACATACCATACTGAGGCTAAAAGCTTCAAATTTATACACTGCCATACCCAAGCTACATTACAGTACTTATGGATAAGGATACAGACCAATGGGTTTAGTTCAAGGGCGGTGCCAGAATAGCTTGGTGCCTAGAGGAGATAGGTGAGGCTGGTGCTGGTTGATATGTACACATCCCATGGGGACTTTCTCAGCGCTGGCTGAACGTTCAGTTGGATCCCTTACCCTTCTCGGCCCGCGGAGTGATGCATGGTTGTGGGGCGGGGCGATCGTGTGCATTCCCTTGGGGATGTATGTGGTTGTCTTGTTGCGTGCCTATGTGTTTTTCTGTGGGCTGGTTGGTGCCTGTTGGGTGGGGCTGGTGGCTCTGGCTGGTTGTCTTCCCCCCCCCCCCACCCCTTTTTCTTCTCTTTTTCCTTCTCTCTCTCTCTCTCTCTCTCTTTCTTTCTCTTCCTCCCCCCCCCCCCCCCCACCCCCTTTAACACTTCTCTCTCTCCCTTTTCTCTCTTTACACTTTTTCCCTTACCCCTTTTTTTTTTTTTTTGGGAGTTACCCTTGAAGACGGTTTCACAACTACCTACTCTCCACTTATACCAATATTCTCTTACTGAATTTGATTATTTGCTTTGTTTCAATGATATTATTTGTTGTGTACCATGCTAAATGATGGGTTTTTTTCCCCGGGGTCCTCCCGTTTTTCCCTGAGGTAGTCCTCAACTTGAAGGTGATATAAAGTTTGCCTTCGGGTTGGTGTTTAGCAGGCTTTGTGTATTAGACACTCAGCCTACTTCATGCCCAAGGGTACTCCCCGTTCGTTCTCTCTCTCTTCTTCTCTCTCGCTGTCTCTCCCTCTAGTCTCTCTCTGTGTCTCTCTCTCTCTGTCTCTCTGTCTCTCTCTCTCTGGCCTCACACACACGCATTTACTTTTGCTCGCTCCTGCGCGCGCTTACACACACGCTTACGCGCTTACTCTTGTCTCTCGTGTTCAGTTTCTCTCTGAGTCTCTCTCATGATTTTTTCGTTGACATCATTTTTACTTTTTCCGCACTTTTGTTCTTCCTTTTCTTTTATTTTACATCACCTCCTTCAGTTGCCACATTCCTTCTGCGAATGAAGATAAGTGGTGGCTATCTCTGTTTGTTTGTCTATTTTGACAAAGGGTATTTACCCGAAATATTAATAAATTGTGTTGTACCTGTCTTTTCTAAGCGTGTTGCTTTCTCTGTTGGGTACTTCTTTGCATTTTACACGATTGGCAGTCACCTTTTTGGTCTGGATTGATTTTTTGGGATATTCGTAGGCATTCATGCTTATGTAAATGTAGCTTATGAAAGGTAATTACACTACAGACCAGCCTAAGTATTGGGGTATGCTCTTCAGTTGACCGCTGTGTCACGCGCTCTGGCTCCCACAGGTGAGCAGGTCTTCAGGCCGACGTCAGCCTTAGCTGGCCAGCGCTTGGCTGTGCGCGGGCCAGCTAAGGCTGACGCTGGCCTGAGGACCTTTTGTTTTCCAAGTGGTTATTCCTCACAAGTGTATGTAATTTCAGCGCTACAAATTGTGTGATTGCTAATAACAGGGTCTGGATTTATGGTTCTGGGGTACTATGATGTGCTGTGGCTGACCTGCAGTGCATTGCAGTGAAGCTGTAGTTGCCAGTATTTAGTCATTTGGAGTGTGTGTGTGTGTGTGTGTGTGTGTGTGTGTGTAGGGGGGGGGGGGAGAAGGAGGAGATTGAATCATGGATTTATTGATGGGTTGATTGAGTGATCTTTCAGATTTTCCCAATAATTGATTTTATTGATGTCAGATTGATTGATGTTCCAGATTATTCCAATCATTGATGGATTGAGTGATGTTTCATATTGAATCATTAATTTATTGATGGCTTGATTGAATGATGTTTCAGATTATTCCAATCATTGATTTATTGATGGATTGATTGATGTTTCAGATTATTCATCATTGATTTGGTGATGGATTGATTGAATGATGTTTTAGAATATTCCAATTATTGATTTATTGATAAATGGGTAATGTTACAGATTATTCCAGTCATTGATGTAATGATTGTTTTAGATTATTCCAACCGTGGAACAACTTGCTGCGAAACTGGAATGTGCTGGCAGTCACACACCCGGGCTATGCAGCCTTCCTCACTTATGATGAGGTAAAAGAACGCCTCAAAAAATACATCAACAAACCCGGCAGGTCAGTGGTGCATTGTTGTGTGGTGATATAATATCAACAGTTATTTTTTCTTTTTCTGTTGTTGCTGCTGCATTGTTTTAGATTACTGTTCTCTTTGGTGTTGCTTTATTTTTGGCCAGAATAAGTCTTTGTATCAGCCTACAAACCCTTCCTCCCCCTCCCCACCCCCCTCCCCCAAACCAAAAATTGCAGATAAAGGGGCACAAGTATATCAGTAGTGGAGTAACAGCTAGGTTGTTTTCTGTCGTCTTTCTTTTTTTTTTTTTTTTTTTTTTTTTGTCTGTTTACTCTGAAATTCTGCAAAAGTGGTATTTTTTATTCATATAAAGTTTGATAAAAATTTAAAAAACCCAAAAAAACAACAATTTTATTGTTCCATGATGACAGAACAGTTATGTTGAGGAGAATGGGTGGTTTCCACACACTGTTGTATTGGACCCCATTGTACATTCTTTCTTTAGCATGGCCTTCATATAGTTGTTAACCAATAAAGCCTGGACAGGATGTGGCTTGAGCATGATAGTTCAAGGGTGGTGTTGGAATAGCTTGGCGCCTGTAGGTGCCAAGCTATTCTGACGCCACCCTTGGACTATAATGATCCATCTGTTTCCAGAACTGTGACATGGACCTCAAAGGATATCTAAATTTTTTTGATAATTTTTGGAATGAGTACAAGAGTGCTTGTAAAAAAAAAGAAAAGAAGATCATCCGATGAAACAGTCAATCATTTTTACCAACAGCTACGTGTTTCGTCTGAGCTGCACACGACTGGGACAGTGGGCCATCGGATATGTGACAGGGGATGGTCAGATATTGCAAACGATTCCGCAGAACAAGTCTCTCTGTCAGGCCCTGCTGGACGGTCAGCGGGAGGGATTGTGAGTAGAACATTTTGAAAAATGATGTGCTGGTCTGTGATGTGGGACCTTACTACTTCAGCTGTAAGATCCAGAATCACAAACCAGAACACATTTTATGTTTATCATTAGTCAAGGACCAAACACTTATCTGATGCAGAACTATTGTCATTACTATTTGTATTATTATCATCATTATACTTATTACATAGATCCCATTGTTGGTGAGGTTTCCTTTTGATCTTTGCGCGTCTTTTCTGCATGTTAATCACCTGAGTGCAAATACAACGTCAAAAGTTCTTTATCGTGTTTCTGTGACTGTGCCCTATGTGCCAGATTTGCCATATGGTCCACAGAACCATACTGTCAGACAGGGCCACGTTGCACATAAATTCTGAAACAGCAAGCAGCGAATGCGATGAAGAATTGTCGACATCAGGGTGGAACTCAATAAAGAATTGTTGACAGCACAGCTGTGGAACTTGGTTTTAGGAGGCGCTTCGGCAAGACATGAAATTGGGATCATACGACAGTGGGGTAAAGACGTTAACCCATTTAGTCCCAATGCCCTATGGCATTAGAAGGATTGACCGTGATAATTCAAGGGTAGTGCCAGATTAGTTTGGTGCCTTTAGGCGCCAAGCTAATTTGGCACTACCCTTGAATTATGGTCAGTCCATCTCCTGCAACAGGTACATAGTCTGGGTAACATCTCCAAAATGTGGGCAATGTGGCCATGGGGTTAAATGGGTTAAACAATGTATGGTGTGGATTTATGAGCCTAGACTTGCTTTTGACACACAGTGCCGGCTTGTCAGGAGACCTTCAGAGCTAGGACTTGTGTGTCAGAAGCAAGTCTGTGGCTCGTAAACCACCACCACTCACAGTCCAACATAATATATACATCACATGTTATGCCTAGTATGTTATGGTGTGCTGTTGTTTTGCAGCTTCCTGTACCCTGACGGTCGCAACGTTAACCCAGACCTGAGTTTCCTGGTGCAAGATTCGGAGGAGGACCACATCCGCGTGACTCAGGAGCAGTATGAGCTGTACTGTGAGATGGGCTCCACGTTCCAGCTGTGTAAAATATGCGCCGAGAACGACAAGGACATCCGACTGGAGCCCTGCGGTCATTTGCTGTGTACGCCTTGTCTCACGCAGTGGCAGGTACGATTCTCATTTTTTTGTTTCGAAATATTCTTTTCTGTAATGTCACTGTGATTATCACATAACAACAAAAAATTGTTGTACGCTTTGTCTGTCATTGTTTTTATTTGAGCGTGCGTGCGTGCGCGTGTGTGAAATATTGTTCTCTAGGTCAGTGTGATTGTCATTTTATTTTATCATCTTGATTACTTTACTGATATACATTTTGGTGCCTGTTCAGTCGTTCCTGATGCAAACTTTGTCTTAACTCATTGGATACATGCCACGTCCTGATATGTGGCAAAAGCTGCGTATCTGGAAGCAGCCCATCTCCAATGAGTTTATCAAGGTGCTTGTTTTGAGTTTAAATAGTTAACTGATATTGTAGCTTTGCTGTTCAGCACTAAGACTTTCACCCCTAATTCAGACACCATAGCAGGAGACTGTTTGACTCCTAAACTCCTGGAACTAAATGACTTCCATTCTATAGAACTGAATGGAATCATTTAGTTCTGGGAGTTTAAGAGTGAAAGGGAGTGCCATTTTAGCATGGTGCCATGTATTGCCTTTTAAAAGTGTTGCATTTTTGTGCTTGCAGGATTCCGAGGGCCAGGGCTGTCCGTTTTGTCGCTGTGAGATCAAAGGCACAGAGCAGGTGGTGGTCGATCCCTTTGACGAGCGGCCGCAGCCGAAATCAGAAAGCAGGCCCCTTCACAGTTCTCATGTCGACAACGAGGACGATGAGCCGGTGAGGGATTAGTTAACCCCGGACGTGCCGAGCGCTGCAATTTGAGAACAGATTTTAAAGTCCTAACCCGTTCAGAGCCGAGAAAATCTGAACACCACCCAACTGCAAGAGGTATAGATCCTCATGAGCCCCTGCAGTTGCGGGGGCTCATGAGGATCTATTTCTCTGGCTGACACCACTTAAAATCCACGTTCGTGGGACAGCTAGGTTTTTTTTTTTTTTACTTGAAGTAAAGAATACCGCAGAAGTTGAGTAGCACCTTCTGCATCAGCGGGTGCTGATTGTGTAGAATAGAAGTCATTCAGTTTTGGGAGTTGAAGGGTTACATTATTGCATGTTTTTACTGTTTTACTACACTGTTTGCTCTGACAATGCTACACTGGCCGGCAGTTAACCCATATACTGAGGCTAAAAGCTTCAAATTTGTACACTGCCATATGCAAGTTACATTATTGTACTTACAAATAAGGATATAGAGTGGTGCCAGAATAGCTTTGCGCCTATTATGGCACTACCCTTGAACTATTTTAGTCAAACTTATTTCACACACTGGTGTATTCTGAATGATAAGGGTTAAACAAAACTGAAAACAATTCAGTTTGAGGTCTGTGGGGTGGTGGGACTAGGTCTGTTTTGATTCTTTTTTGTCAGTGCTCCGTTTGGGTACACTTGAGAAAGTACAGGCACCACCCAGCCTGCAAGCCCATGAGTAATGAGGTGGGGCTGATGCGGGCTCTGAGTGGTTTGCCTGTGGCTGTCTGAGGCCCGCATTGGCCCCACCTCGGTACTCGTGGGCTTGCAGGCTGGGCAGTAGTTGAAAATAGCGCTGTGCTTGCTCTAGTCTACCGATGGATCATACTTGTACATGGTAAATAAAACCTACACGTGAGGTAGGTTAGTTAGTTATTTGGGTTTAGTGCCGAGCAGGCGACTAAGGCCATCTCACGGCGGTACACGTGAGGTGGCAGACAATGAGATTTAGTGTAAGCTGTTTTCACGGTGGTTGTAGTCCCGTGCGGAGGAACTAGCTGTGTTGATTTTCTCGGCCCGAGATTGGCTTTGCACTTCGTGTGTACGTGTAATTATTGTCACTCTTGCAAAATCTTCATTGCTGGAAAAACGCGAACACTATACTTCACCAAGCTTTCCGTTAACGGAAAATTTGCCGTGCTTGACGGACAGATTTTGGCCGGGACGAAAAAAATGAAAGGCCTTCTGTCACCGGGACGGACGAATTGTGCGAAAAAAGATCACCCTTATGTGTTTCAAGTATGCTACGGACTGTAGAGTGTGTGGGACAGATTTTTTTGTCATGCAGTCTGTCCAGATGACAGACAGTTTCTAAGCCTAGCAGAATGCCTGTTTCACTCTCGCTACGCTTAGCCTGTTCTTTGCCAGGAAAAACGCGAACACCGCCCAACTGCAAGAGGCAAAGAACATCATGAGCCCCCGAAGATGTGGGGGCTCATGATGTTCTTTGCCTATTGCTGGCCCTAATTACAACACAATAATATAGTATCAGTATCTGTGTTCCTTGGATTGATGGGACTATTCCGTGTTGACCATTTTTCTGTCGGTAGAGCTCTTTGTATCAGTTGATGATTCCTGCAGGAATCGTCGCAGTGCAGGAATTATCACAGCAAAAGCAACTACCGACAGCTGAAAGGACACATCGGCCCTGTTTCTGAAGAGCTCACTTCACGTTCACTGGCAGTGAAGAGTTTAATCGTTCATGCTTGTATGTTTGCTGACCTGTGAAGTTGGACCTTACGACCAGGCACTTTAAGATCCAGAATCACAGACCGCCTAAGTCCATAGACCAGGCTGTAGTAGTTTTTTTTCTCTGCCGTTCTGGTAAGGAGGCGTGCGCGACGACACTTCACGCACTGGCTGTCAACAAGCGAATGAGGGACCGGGGATCACCGTTTGATTCTCCGGCCATGCACCGACGCGATGTGCCTCCCCCTGTGCCCCCCAGGACCATCTCCCCCGCCCCCTCGCCCAGCACGTCACCCAAACCACCCAGGTAAGTCACTTAAAATTGTGTGTTTAATATTTATTTATTTGTCTGTTCATTCATTTGTTTGTTTGGTTGTGTATTGATGAGCGAAAGAAATGCGACATTTTTGGAATCATCGGAAACGCTTCAGTGTTCCCTTGAATCCAAAATTGTTGCTTTTATTCTTTATTTTTTTTTATTTTGTTGATTTTGAATATGTTTATGTTTGTTTATGTATTTATGTATTTATTCTTTTTTTCTCCTTATGTACCCCCCTCCCCAGCACTACACCAAAATCGCCCATGTAAGTAACTGTTTTTGTATATGTTTACATATTGATTCTTTAACTCTTTGCCTGCGAAAGAACTTTTCTGCATTATGTAATCTGTCAAGAAGCAAGAAGTAATCTTGTGTTCAAACTCATTCAGCCCAGACACACCACAGCAAGACATAGGTCGAACATGATAGTTCAAGGGTGGTGCCAGAATAGCTTGGCGCCCATAGGCACCAAGCTATTCTGGCACCACCCTTGAACTATCATGTTCGATCTGTCTCTAGAACTGTAATACAGTCCTTCAGAGGGCAATTTAAAATTTAGGGATTGCAGTCCTCAGGTACAATTTTTAAGAGTTTATTTCTTGATCCGGTGGGCATGTCAAGTAACGATTTACGACACATTCAGCGCTAAAAATAGCTAAGCACATGCACAGCAAGGTTACCTTGGCTGGAGGGATCTCGCTACCAAGAGCATTCAAGGGGAAGTGACCACAAGGCAGCTGAAGTCGATATCCATAGGCAAAGAGTTAGAGTAATTAAGGGGAGACACGGTACCGCAAAAACGTCAATTTTGGTGTCCGAAGTGTTTTTGGGTTGACTGGATTTTTGGGTTGTTTGAACCCCCTAGAACCCGGCCACAACCATAAAATATCACAAAATACCTTTTATTTACTGTAAAAAAATAAATAAAGTGAAGCACCTGCTCAATGTTTCATGCATTTGCGACGTCTTTTGCTCGAAAACATCCAATGTTTGGACCCTGACAACACCGCTTTGCGAGCGACGAATGCCGCCATGTTTGGGTCCATTCGAACCGGTTCCGTCTCTACTTTCCCATTCACCAACCAGCTAAAGGTTACAAAGGCTCTATAAATAGCTATTGGCGCAAAACTGACGTCACGAACGACCGGAGATTTCCTGATACGAACGTTATGCTAATGAGATAATACTATTTTCGGAAACCAACCAATGAGCAGAGCGCGCCGAGTGTTCTGGATGACTTCGGGTTTTTCCGACCAGGCTCCGAATGGCTTCGGGTCTTTCCGACCGTCCCACAATGCACCATTACGCATGGCGTACAACTCGATCAAAATACGAGAATCGATTCAGAGCACGCATTTTCAACGTGTGCATATATCCAAGACTGAGAAACCTTTTGCTTTTCATTTTCTCATGAGAAATATGTTTCTATATGTGGCTATTCAATTTTTTTGTTGTTTTTTTGTTTTGTTTTTTTATCCCATAGGTGTTTGTTATGGCACAGTACTCCGTTTTGCTTGTCCAATCTTTGGGGACCGTTTTCTCAAAATGTGATTTTTCGACCAAATAAAAGGTTGTATCTTTTGAATGGCTTGACCGATCCATTTCATATTTGGATATGATATTTGTAACATGTGTTGCAATATTTCTGTGCATGGAATATGAGTTTAGTGTATTAGTTTGTGTTTGGTGACCATGTGAATTGCTGTTTTCGGTCTCTTGATGACTGCAATTTATAATGATTATTTCTAGTGCTCATTATAAAATTACTGATGTACTGAATGCAATTTCCATGCACAGGTCTATTTAGCACATAAATAGATTTAAAAAACAAAAAGAAGTGAGAGAATATAAGCATTAGTTCAGACACAAGAACATTTTGAAATTAGCTAATTTTGCAAGGTTTTTCCCATTTTTTGATGCATTAAAGTCACAAAAATATTTTTTTGGACATTTTTCAAAGTCTATATATAATCCAGCAGTTATTTTACATCATAAAATGACAACAAACAACCAACAGTTTCTGAAACAAAAAAAATCATTATTTGACTACCATGTCTCCCCTTAATCCATATAAACCCGCAGCCGCATTTCGGAGGTGTCATCCAATGACAGTGCACCATGTGCTGCAGACGGAGTGACCATGATAATTCAAGGGTAGTGCCAGATTAGCTTGGCGCCTGCAAGTGCCAAGCTAATCTGGCACTGCCCTTGAATTATCATGGTCAGTATGTCTCCTGCTGTAGGGTGTTGGGCCTGAATGGGTTAATTATTTGTTCATATGTGTTTTATCATAAATATACGCTAGGACTAGGAGAGCAATGACAGGTCTCAGGGGATGTGTTGTTTGTTGGGTTATTATTATATTATCATTTTAAAGGTGGCAACTACTTTGTTATTATTTATTTTATTTTGTTCTGATGTTTTAAGTTTAATTTAGTTTTAATTTTATTTTATAGGTGGCATAATTGTGCATTATTATTATTATTATTATTATTATCAATTTAATTTCATATTTTTAAATTTTTTTATTTCAGTTTATTTTAGATTTTATTATTCTCATTATTATTTTATTTTGCAGGCGGCAGCTACCACCAACTCCCACACAGAACGACAAGCTTTCAGCCCCCAACTCGGTCATCCACAGCTCGGACAAAGACAGTCAGGGTAACTGCTTTTACCGCCCACGTTTTGTTAACCCCTTTGATCAGACTGCAAGAGACATAGATCCTCACGAGCCCCTGCAGTTGCGGGGGCTCATGAGGATCTATGTCTCTTGCTGAAACCAGTTCGTGTTCCGTGGATGGTTGTGTTGTTTTTTTAGGTCGTTGAATGAACAAAGATTTCAGAAAGAAACTTTGTAGCTGTTGGCCGTGAAGGGGTTTCCACTTTTCCAGGCGTTAGCCAACGACTGGGCACCACCTGCTGAAGACGGATTGACCATGATGATTCAAGGGTAGTGCCAGATTAGCTTGGCGCCTGCAGGCGCCAAGCTAATCTGGTACTACCTTTGAATTATCATGGTAGAGTATGTCTCCCGCTGTAGGGTCAATTAGGTGTTTACATTTGTTTGATCATAGATACGCGCTAGTACTAGGAGAGCAACGACAGGTCTCAGGGGATGTGCATTTGTTGTAAGGTAAGTCGCAGTGATCAGGATACACTGCTTCACATGACAGCATCGCTTTAACCCCAGTTGACAGTTGACTGTAGGGTATGGGCGCAGCGATGGCAGCGCCAAGCTGTGCATGCTGCCATCCAGGATTCAAATACGGCATACGGTGGAGCCTGCTTTGAGAAACCATCTTTCCGCAAGAAGACAGGTGCTGTCTCAGGACAAGTCTTGAAGGGCAAACACTGACACCTGTCCTTAACCTTTTGCCTGCTATGCAGCTTTTCTGTACTATGCACTCTGCCACTAAGTCATTGAGTGCATTTCTTGGTCCGGTGTGCATGTCGACATTCATAGACAAAGAGCTGCAGACCATCATTCAGGTCACTACAGCCGCCTGAATGGTGGTCCTTAATGACAGGCGGTCTCTAATATGGGTGGTCACTCAAAACAGGTTCTGCTGTTGGTTATGGAATAAGTAGGCGATGCAGGGACGCAATGGCAGCTGTGAAAAATGATATTGACCGTGTTATTTGGTAACCTGTTGAACCCCAAGGCCGCATTTCTCAAATTTTGGAGGCGTCACCTTTACTTTTATGTACCAGTTGAAATAGATGAATCAACCATGATAAATCAAGGATAGTGCCAAATTAGCTTGGCACCTGACGGCACCAAGCTAATTTGGCACTACCCTTGAATTATCATGGTTGATCTATCTCCTGCTGTCAGGGTTAAATGGGTTGCCTGTCAGTGGTTTCTATGGCGATTGTGACCAAAAACGCTGCCGACAACTGGTTAATATCTTTACCGCTGTAAAATAATTACTCATTGATTCAGTATTGACCCACTTAGCTCCGACGCCCTACAGCAGGACATGCCTCAACCCTGGTAAATCAATGGTAGTACCAGATTAGCTTGGCATCTGATAGCCCCGAGCTAAACTGGCACTGCCCTTAAATTGTCATGGCCAGGCCTTGTCCTGCAGCTGGTACATGGTCATTAGGTGATGCCTCAAAAATGTAGGAAATTTGGCCATGGGGTTAATGGGTTGACCGCCATTTGCATGGAAACACCAGTAACGTTTACATTACCTGTACCAGTGGCTGCATGCACAAGGGGGTGCATATCTTTACTGTGGCCATTTATTGAATCGACGTTGAAATCTTTTCCGCAGCAAAATAAGGATTTGTTGATGCGTTCATTCAGTGTTATGTCTTCTATCAACAGGTATTAGTTATGCAGAGCTGTGTTACGATGTGCCCGCTCAGAAGTCATCCCATACAGAAGACACGCACCACGATTCACACTACGACCGACCCCCACCCAGCCCCCACCCTCGCGATTTCCCAACCAGCACTAACTCCAGCATGGAAGGAGGTTGGTCTGAATTTTAACTCTGTGTTCTCCCTCTACTTTACATATCTGGCTGTTTTGGCACAGATCAAAATGAAACATGGAAGAAAAATAGTATTCACTTCTGCTACAGTTTAAGCTAATCTGCCTAGAGATGCAGTCATCTTTGCCTTGGTATGAAGCTGTTAAACTAATACAAATATACTGGGATTTGTAAAGTTGTATATATTTGGATGTGTTGTGATGTGATGTCAGCTTGCAGTGCAGTTAGTTAGCAGGTGACTAAGGCCACCTCACGGCAGTCTTACAATGCAGGTATTAAAACCTTTTCAGTGACGTTAACCCATTTAACCCAAGGGTTGCATTCCTCAAATTTTGGACATGTCACCTATCTACTATTGCCAGTATCAGGAGATGGATTGACCATGATAATTCAAGGGTAGTGCCCGATTAGCTTGGCGCCATCAGGCGCCAAGCTAATCTGGCGCTACCCTTGAATTGGGGCTAAATGGGTTAACAAACTTGAGATACGCTGCGTCCGAATATGACCTCATGACTCATGGCCACAGCGATGTACTAAGGCTGACCAGTGTTTGCAACAACCCCCCCCCCTCCCCCCGCCCCACTCCCCCCCCCCCCTCACCCCCACCTCCCCCCCCCAAAAAAAAAAAAAATGCATGTAGCTGTCAAACAGCCCATTCAGGGCCAGTGCACATTTTCCAAGACAGTGCGCACATTATTTTGCCTTGCATTGAAAGGTTAAACTGTTTCACATCCTGGCTGCTTCTGCTGTAATCAGCTTTGCCAAATATCCTCTCTCGCGCTTTCTCCTCAGCCAAGTAGACGTTCAGAAATCAAAAGCCGGTGCAAAACTGCACGTTGTGACGAAAAGGCCGATTAACTCATTTGGCTGTCACAAACGCATTTCCCACATCTTTGAGGTGTCGCCTGACAACTGTGTAGCAGTTGCGTCAGATAGATCGACCATGGTATTTAAAGGGCAGTGCCAGACTAGCCAAGCAAGTCTAGCACTGCCCTTGAGTTATCATGGTCATTCCATCTGCCTGCTGTAGTGCGTTGGCGCTAAATGGGTTAAAAGCCTGGACAACTGTGGGATATTGCCGGGCAGTTTGCCACCAGCTTCTCATTCACAGAGCTCCTCTCTTGATTTCATGCTGCTGGTTTTCCGTACGCACTAGGTTGTTTGTGCTTTAACCCATACTCTCTTTTTGTGCCTTCTCTTTTTTTCCCCCGTAGTTCTTGTGTTTTTGGTAGATCCGTTTCGAACTGTGTGTTGGTCTGTGATTTTGGACCTTAACTCCAAGGGGTGCTTGGTCCGAAATAACAGACCAACACATAAACATCGAGAAATGAACTGCATTTGTTCAATGAATGTGAGCTTTTAGCAGAACCAGAAGATGCAGAAAACTAACATGAGCAACACATGCATTTTTGGCTCACGTATGATAGCAAAAGTAGGTCTATGTAATGGGCCATCCGATGTCTGTCCGTCATTTGTCCTCCATGGTCTGTTGTCCATGGTAAACTGTAATGTTGGCATTTTCGCGGAGACTATTTTAACCTCAGATTTCGAACTCGGCCGAATGGTACTTTGTGGCAAAACCTTTCCGATCACACCAATTTCAGTACACGGGGTCCAGAAAAGGGTAAAAAAATAAATAGCCATATTTTGACACTAATTGTTTTTCCTCAAATGCTATTTTTATCTTCAAACCCAAACTGGTACAGATATACCTAATGGTAAGACCTTTCTATACATACTAATTTGGATTGCCCCTCGGAAAGTTCAAGGGTCACAAGAGGTCGGCAAATATGAAAAATGCCTTTAAAAAATAAATTGTTTTAAAAATAGAATTCAATGTAGTTGTATTATAGGTTTTGTCAACTTTTCAGTCAGATTTGGCACACAGGTAGCTGATGATAATATGATAATAACTTTGTATGCATACTACTTTAGTGGTCCCCTCACAAAGGTCAAGGGTCGGGGGGGTTGGGGGGCATGGCAGAAATAGGTCCAAAATAGCAATATTTTGACAAAAGCTATTTTTCTCTCAAACTTTCAACTTAAAAGCCAAACATAGTATAGAAATACCAGATGGTAAGGTCTTCTATGCATGCTAATTTGGATGACCACACAGCTAGGTGAAGGGTCCTAGGAGATTGGCAGGTGTTTGAAAAATGTCCGTTTTTTGGCTAACGTGCGAAGCAAAAGTGAGTATGTTCTGGGCCAGTGGTCGTGCGGCGTCCGTCCGGCAGCGTCCGTGGTAAACTTTAATGTTGGCATTTTCTCGGAGACTATTCAAGTCAGTCTTCAAACTTGGCCTAAGGATACTTTGTGGCAAGACCTTACCAAACATACCAATTTGAATGACCTCTCACAAAGGTCAAGGTCACAGGTGATGAGGAAATGGGCCAAACATAGCTATATTTTGACATAATTAATTTTTTTCTCAAATACTATTCACAACTTCAAACCCAAACTTGGTACAAAAATACCTGATGGTAAGACCTTTCTATGCATACTAATTTGGTTGATCCCTCGGAAAGGTCAAGGGTCACAAGAGCTCAGGAAATAGTTCCAAAATAGCCATATTTTGACGAAAGATGTTTTTTTTCCCTCTCAAATACTACTCACAACTTCAAACCGAAACTTGCTACAGAGATACCTGATGGGAAGACCTTTCTGTGCATACTAATTTGGTTGATCCCTCTGAAAGGTCAAAGGTCACAATAACTCAGGAAATAGGTAAAAAATAGCCATATTTGGACAAAAGATGTTTGTTCTCAAATACTATTCACAACTTCAAACCCAATTTTGGTACAGAATTTGAATGACCCCTCGGAAAAGTCAAGGGTCACAAGAGGCCAGCAAATGTGTGTAAAATGCACATTTTTGATAAAATTGTAGGTATTATCAACATTTTTGCAAATTTTTCAATCAAATTTGGCTCAAAGTTAGCTGATGAGAAGACCTTCCTATGCATACTAATTTAGTCGACTCATCGCAAAGGTCAAGTGTCACGGGGGTTTGACAGATGTGTAAAAACTGATTACATTTTAAGAAAACATGGATTTTGTTGGTGCAGATGCCATCCCTTTAATAACTGTTGCATGTTAGATTAGTCCTACACGTGAGCCATACATTTTTAGAAAACATGGATTTTGCTGGTGCAAAAACCAGCCCTTTACTTATTGTCACAAAGGTCACACATATGTAAATAGGTCAGACACATGAGCCATAATGGCTTTGCCTTTCTTGTTTTTAATTGGATTGTAGTTTTTATCAAAGTTTTTGCAGACTTTTCAATCAAATTTAGCATATGATAACACCTTTCTATGCGTACTACTTTAGTCAACCTCTAAGAAAGATCAAGTCTCGGAGGGTTGACAACTTTGAGAAAACTCTTTGCTGGTGCAACAGCGAACCCATTGCTAATGTTTAGACACTTTAACACTTGTTCATTTCAGTGACCTGCTGGGAGGGTCAAAGTCACAAAGGTCACGCTTATTACTTGGATTGGTCACACACCTGAGCCATAAGGGTTTTGCCTTTCTTGTTAGTTCTCAGTTCCGGGTTTTTGCAAAATGTGATAAATAATGTGCTGTTTTGCTATTTTGGACTGTACTGTTCAGAGCAACGTACATGCTTACAGCTCAGGCATGGAATCCACATTTCCCTGCATATTTTTTATTAACTCATTCGTGACATGCCCCCTACGGATGCATGGCGAACCGCTAGAAAAGGTTTTGACTATGATAGTTCAAGGGTGGTGCCAGAATAGCTTGGCGCCTGAGGGCGCCAAGCTATTCTGGCACCACCCTTGAACTAAAATGGTTGATCTGTCTCCAGATCCATAATGTAGCCTTCACAGGACAGTAAGCACATTTCTAAAGAAACCAGCCTCGGGATGTAACGGGTTACAGCGATTTTGTAAGAAGTTGCTTGGTACATGTAATGCTTCATTTTAACTTTGCCTTGTTGCAACATTTCTGTGAAACATTTGACATTTTGAAGGATAGGTTTTTTATTTTATTAAAAAACACCCTGGAATTGTTGAATTTTCATTCCTAAACATAGTGAAGATATTAGATGTTAATCATTATATGATATAATCAATGTATCAGTACTATCATCAAGAATGTGGCATGTGCATACTCGCCGAGTTCAGAACTAAATTTCCTACAGTGGCATATGCAGCTATCAATTTTATCTCACCTTTTGTCAAACATTTGTGCGCTGATCTGTGATTTTGGACCTTACAGCTGGAAGCCATATGATGCAGAATCACAGACCAGCACACAGATGTTGCCTCCCTTTTGCGTTGCTCATCTCTCTTCATTGTTTATGATTACCACCTCATTCGTGCTTGACAGGACAGTACACGTAGATTTTGCTTTGACATTTTTTATTTTGACTTCTGTTTTCATGTTTTTTTTCACTCTGTGCAGTGTTTCTCACTGAGTTGCATTTCTAAAGGTGAAACTGCTCTTGATTTTGCACTGACTACACGCTGGTGCATGATTTCGCTAGTGTAAGGGAGAGAACTGCACCCATGTCTTCTTTATCTTGTTCTTTTAGTACATGTTCAGAGTCAGGAGGTGGTAAAAAAAAAAAACACCAACCTCCTGCTCATCACCCTAAACGGTGGATTAAAATCCTGGACAAACATCTGATATGCACTTTTGTTTGGGGTTTTACTCCTCTGGTTGTGTTGAAACATTTGCACTTTTGGCGTTCTTTTGACGTCTGAATGTCAATTAGATTTATGATCTCTGATCTCCAGTTTGGGGATGACACATTTCTCTTCCGTACTACGGCGTTACTTACTGGAGAACACATAAAGCCACAAGACAATACCACATGATAGTTCAAGGGTAGTGTCGGAATAGCTTGGCGCCAACGGGTGCCAAGCTAACCTGACACCACCCTTGAACTATCATGGTTGATCTGTCCCCCAGAACTGTATCTCTTCAAGATTTGATAATGTTATCCTCTGGGCTTATTTGGTTAAAGAAAGGTTGCGACCCGATTGGTCTTAGAAGGAGTTTTAAATTTTGTACCTCTCCATGTGTAATGTGACGATTTGGGAAACGCTGCTTTAACTTACTCATGAGTGAAAGTTGGCAGACGTAAGTTTATTGGGTACAGAAGCTGTATTTTTACAAACTCACCCGTTCTAGAGCAGAAGTAGGAGTTGCATGCCTGCTCTGCAGGAGGAACCCCCTAAAATCCTTCTTCTTGTTGAGAAAAAAAAGTGAGAAGAAATTTGGCCTGCCTTTATTGCAGTGCACTGTATCGTCACTGGACCTACCGAGCCTAAATTATCTTTTAAAAAATTATATTTTTAGCAGCATGTTTGAATTTTTGACCAATTTTACCAGTGGAAGAAAGTTGGGATTACAATCCCCCCCCCCTCCCCCCCTCCCCGATTAGCAGCCTGAGTGCCTGGCATTTTATCACAGTATTACTTACCATGTTGGCACAAGTGGTGATCAGTCCCATGCCACATTTCCCTAGTCACATTGGTTACAGTCTGCTGACCCAGTGAGCAAACGGCCCTTGACGTGATGTCGGCTGCAGGGGGCTCAAGGGTGGTGCCAGAATAGCTTGGCGCTTACAGGCGCTTACAGGCGCCAAGCTATTCTGGCACTACCCTTGAACTATGCCCACGCACATTCGTGTGCGGCCCCACTGCGGCCAACACCACCTTGAGGACCAGTAGCTTGCTGGCCTGGCTCCTATCCCCTCGCCCACTGCTCACCCAGCACCCTACCAACGATTGGGTGTCCACGGGACCCCGCGTGCCTGGCTGTATACTCACAGATGCCAACTTTCACTTGTGCTTGTTCCTAATGCTTTGTGTGGCTTGCTGGGCTTGTTAACCTCCCTGTGTACTCATACGCACCCGCCTGTGTCTCTTCCGTCTCCAGGAACTATTTTTTCCCTCACAGGCAATGCGCGGCCGCAACTACATCGAATTCCCAGCGACTACGCCAGCCCGCCCCCACCCAGGGTGAAACATCCTTCGTCTGGTGGCCTTCCCCCAACGTGAGTGTAGCTAGTAGCATGTCATGGTGACCCTTAGGGCCTTTGGTGAGACACATAGATTCTCAGGAACCCTGCCCCCCCCCCCCCCCCCCCCAAACTCCCCTTTGCCTGTTTATTTATTTACTTTTATTAAAAATTTTAATTTATATATTTATATGTTTAGTAGTAGTAGTAGTGATATTTTTTAATGTTATTGTCTCGGAAGAGGGGGTGGGGGGGGGGGGGGGGGGGGTAGGAAGAAAAGAAGAAGAGGAGTGGGAATTTGATCTGCCTTCCCCAGGGCCTAGGGAAAGTGTCACCACAGAGCAATTTCACCCAACCCAACCAACTTCTTTTTATTTTTTATTTTTATTAAATTGTAGATTAATTAGAGCTCACATTGATTGTATTGAAGTGAATGGAATTTCAGCTATCAAGTCAAGTTTTAATTTGTGTCTGTTACTTGTATGCTTGCATTGCCAGTTTTCAATCAACGTATTCATCATGTACTCTGCTTCCATAACTTCCCTGGTCTAACCTTTTCACTCCCAGAGCCATGCAGACTTTAGAATCACCTGCTAAGCAGTGCTGACATGCTGCAGGAGATGGATCGGCCGTAGTTCCTGGGTAATGTTTGGCTGGCTTGGTGCCAGTCAAGCACTCCTGGGGGAGCTAGCATTACGATCTGTCATCCTACAGTTGGTTCTGGGACTGAAAGAGCTATTGCTTATAATACGGCTACTGTATTTAGAATTTGTGTGTAAAGGTTAACTTAGTAGAATCACAGAACAAGAGTTGAGCTTTGAAGGTGTGGAGATGATCTGTTTAGCAGTCTTGAGTCTGTTTGGCAGTCACGATTTTTAGTCACAATGATTACTGCAGGAATCATCATGACAAAAACAATGACTGACAGCCCAGGGGTCAATTGGGTGTTTGTGTATTATTTCTTTGCACATCAGAAGTGGTTTTAGTCGCGGTGATTTCTGTAGGAATCATCTTGACTAAAACTGCTACTGACACGCAAAGGTTATTAGCCTGTGTGGTTTTGCACCATACAGCTTACATTATGACTAACGATGTGACCATGTTGCAGCGATCCTCGCTGTTTTTATTGTAGGGTAAAGCTGAAAATAGCATACAAGTGAATGTGTGTGTGTAAAAATAATACATGAGAGCTTTCTGGCAGTACAGTATTGAATTTAGCTGACTGTTTTGTTGTTGACTGAAGTTTTAATTTTGGATTCACAGAGTGTGTGCTCATCTATGATTTTGGACCCTAAAGCTCCAGGCTGTAAATCCAAAATCACAGACCACCACCCAGAGCGGATTCCCCTGTTGGCATATAGCCACAGTGGCTGCATGCCTTGTGCATTCAGCCACTCTGGCTTTATCAGGCATGGGACTTTTCCTACTTTGGCGGAAATCCTACTTTTCCCCCTTCATTTTGGTCATTTTTGAGATCAGTGCAAATTCGTTGAGAAAATGTTTTGAGTTATGTTGCATGTTAAACATGTATCGCTATTCTGCCGTATTCGCATATTGCCCTTTGCTGAAATGACCATGTCACCGGTAGTGGCACAAGCTACCGTTTTCGTTTGGCGCAGCGCACAATCGTACAGTGTGGCACGGTGAGTGTTCGAGTATGAGTCGCAACTCACTACCCCCCCTCCCCCGCTTATCGATTATTTTGGACCTTGGAAGGAATGTCTAGTATAGTATGTCCGTCACACGCCTTCTTTCTCAAAGCACCCCACCCCCCCCCCCCCCCCCCCGCTTACCGTCTTCTTACAATTTGATCTCAACCCGGTCTCATGTCTGCTTTATCAGTGATGACATCAACTTAATTTCCATTTCACAGAGTGTGTGCCTTTTCTGTGATTTTGGAACTTACGGCCCCAGACTATAATTAGACCAAAATCACAGACCAGCACAATAATTGCCATCTTCCCAAGCCCCCCCCCCCAAAAAAAAAAAAACCCAAACAAACAAACAACCAACAACAACAACAAAACAACTCCCCTTACTTCCCCTGTGCATGCAGCGACAGTGGCTACATTCTCAATGGGGTTTCAGCACATTGTTAAAAGCATGCACAAGCGTGCGTGAGTTGTAAGTGCGCACTTAGAGTTACAATTATTATAAGATAAGCACATTATAAATACAGTAATTATTATTTTATTATTATTACATTTTTGGGGACATCGACTCATGATCATTTCCTCTCTCCTCTCTCGCAGGCCGACCTCGGAGGAAGTAGCGTCCATACCCCCTCCCCCTCGGCGAGAGCTGCATGAAAACCAAGACATCAACAAGGAGAATGCCAGGGACAGTGGGGCACCCAGTGAGGACATGATCAGCGGTCTTGTCCGGCAAGGCTACACCCGCGAGAGAGTCATCGATGCCCTCCGCGTCTCGCGCAATAATCTGAAAATGGCTGAGGACATTCTACGGACGTTCGTGAAGCAGAACCAGTGATGGGGGTGGATGAAATTTTGTCAATTTTCATTTCTTAACAAGAGGAGCGCAACGTTTTGAATCGATCAGAAGTGGTTGTCGTCCGGGAAGCATGAGTTATATTCCCAAATGGTCCAGCAGTTTGCCGCTCATACTGTGCCTGAGTTACACCCTCTTGCAAATTTCTCTCTTGGGTCCTGCGCAGAGACAAATGTCTCGCAAATTAATTCACATAGGTGCTGTCAAATTTGCGCCCCACAGAAAAAGAGAAAGAAAAAGCCGGGGTGGTCAAGCAGTAGTGCCCAGTGTGTTTTATTTGGACTGGAAAAAGACTTGCAAAGGTCTGCCTTTTAAAGGCAAACACATTAACCCACAAAGCTCTGACACGATACGACAGGATGTTAATCGACCATGATAGTTGATGGGTGGTGTCAGAATAGCTTGGCACCTAGGGGCGCCACGCTATTCTGACACCACCCGTCAACTATTATGGTCGATCAGTCTCCAGAACTGTGACATAGACCTCAGAGGACATCGATAATTTTGCCCTCAGGCCTTAATGAATTAAGCCCAACATATTCATGTTGGACTGCTGTAGAACGTGTTCTGAGCTACCACATTTTCGAGGTCCCCTGCCATCAAAGACCATCTTGTAGATGGCTGTAGCCAGGTAAATGATGGTCATTAACTCACACTCCCAGAACTAATTGACTTCAATTCTACCGAATGGAAGTCATTTAGTTCTGGGAGTTTAAGAGTTAATGACAGGTGATGCGTTTTCCTTTTCAAGAGCTCTCTCTCTCTCTCCACCTGTCTTTTACCACTACTTTTTCTTGCAGACAAGGAGGTCGCTCCAAACAGAATCTGCTGTAACGTGTTTGCGTTTTCAGGGCAGTGCTCACATTCAATACCCTTGCCTCTGGTAATGATGCGAGGAAAAGGTCACGGGGGATGTCTGATCATCTTTTGCCTTGTGCACTTTGCACTGGCTGAAAAAAAAATAAATAAAAGGGGTGATTGCAGAGCTTTTAGTAAAACTTTTAGTCCAGGATAAGAGGTAGTAAGAAAAAAAGCACTAGGAAGGGAGAGAAATGAGCATGTGCTCAGTTCTCTCCCTTCCTAGTCTCCCCCCCCCCCCCCCCCCCCCCCCCCCCCCCCCCCTTCCCCACCCCCCCCCCCCTTTTACCTCTCACATACTGTACCCTGGACAGGCAGTGTGACGCACGCAGACTTGCCCACAGTCGTACGCACAGACTCGCACAACAGACGCATACACCGCCACTGACTCAGACGGGCGCATTCATGCGGTAAAACTCAACACACGGGCTCCCTTTCTAAAGTAACTTTTATACACTATTAAACAATAAAAGTAGAATGCTGACAAAACTATCAAACTATATACATCACTCCTTCCCCACTATCACGTCTTAATATCACATACACACACACACAATATCCTTGCCAGGCTAGGTATCGGTTCTCAGAGTCTCCAACCTGTTTGATGTTATTGCCTGGTTACGTTGGTCCTTCTCACGTCTAGGCGTGCAAGTCCGTTGTATGCTCTTTCCTGTCGTCCTGTGTCTTTAACACGGACGTCCTTGTACTTGCACCGTAGCGCAGTTCTCGCTGTGATCGGGGTATTTTGGTCCCGATCAGACTCACTCTGAGTGAAGAGCTGGAGGGATGACCTCACGTTAGGTCCCACCTGTGACTGACGTCTCGGCGTCCGTCGTTCCACTCTTTACAAGCACTCTAAACACAACAACAAGGATCCAAAACGTAACGCTTGCTAAACACACAACATATTGGATGACATGAGATACATCACGTAACCTGGCTGATACAAATAACTCACGTTCATTCACACTCGCGTGCTTCATAACCCGACTACTTCCATAACACCCACATATCTCTGTCACTATCTTGAAACAGACTATAGCCTAACACTCTTGCTATCCACTACTCTATACACTGGAAAAGACTATGCTTAACCATCCACGTACTACCTTCATAGCGACTTAAGCATACACACCTTACATTCCTTTCCATCTCGGTAAATAACTGTATACAAAAACACCGGCTAACTCGCTGAATTCCAACGTAACTGAACCAACCCAATCAACAACGCTATACAACCAAATTACTTTTACCAACGCATACTATCTTCAACTAAGCATCAATAATACATATCAAAAACATACCTGAATTCTAGGCTTCAGAGTCTTGGAATACGGGCTAGGTATCTCAAACACATCTGATCCCTCTGACAAGAAAGCCCGTATTAACGTATTTCTGCTCTGACAGACTAAACTTTTGCCTAGAACTCCCTATAACAGAACTCACTAAAACTCCCGTGCTAACCATGTCTTAAAGATTTCACGTGGATCTCGGCCTCAGGGACCATCGGCACAAAACAAACCGTTAACAGAAACCGTACCGTATTTAACCTAATGTGAGCACTATGCACGAGCATAGAGCTTCATCACAGGTCCTATGTCCGTATCCACAACAAAAATTACTCTGCTCCTAAAAATATTTTTGTCCTCCAGGAAATGTCACGGACAAACAAAAGCTTATGCTCTTGTCACTAACTGTGCAGAATTTTGTGTACCCCTTGTACACAAGAGAAAATTGTTACTATTCAGCGAAGCATCATAGATGGCACGCAAGAGATGTGGCATCTCAAAAATTGCTGATTTTACTGCAGAAGGACTTGCCATGTCCGTCACGATTGACATCAATTCTGTAAGCATTGGAGTGGAAGGCGCTGCTTACCTGACTGTAATTCTATGAATGCGTTCAGTGTGCATCTTGTTGTTTGCGAATGTATTTTGTTGGTTCACTAGCTTTATTCACATGCACCTGTACTGGAAATGGCAAGCCAGTCAGATTGTGATGAACATTTTTGTGGTCTTCACGACACCTACACAAACCAGACTTTCAGCAATGAAAAAGTCTACATCATGCACAGATGTTGCCCTCACACTCACGCTGGGTAGATTTCAGCGCACACATTCTTGCACAGAAGTAGCACAAAATCCCCCGAAAAATTAACATTCTTTGAAAGGACAAGCAATAAGGTAATGACAGCATTGCTTCCAAAAGCTAACCCATATCATACTGATGCTGAAAGCTTCAAATTTGTACACTGACAGATGCAAGCTACATTATAGTACTTGCAGATAAGGATATAGACCAGTGGCTTTAGTTCAAGGGTGGTGCCAGAATAGCTTGGCGCCTAGAGGCGCCAAGCTATTCTGGTACTACTCTTGAATTATTTTAGTCAAACTTATTTCACACACTGGCGTATTCTGAATGATATGGGTTATGTAACGCATAGTTCTTTTTTGTTTGTCAACTTTGAAAACTGATTAAACATGCACAGAACAGTTTTTTTTATAATCTGTCCTCTAAAACCTTTGGCTGTCGGTAGCGATTTTTGTCATCATGATTCTTGCAGGAATCATCAAGACAAAAGGGTTAAAAGCATGTTTCTTTCATTCTTGGTGATTTCTTTGCCTTTGCCATGCTCGGCAGTCATATTTTTCTGTCAGGATTTTGCACACATTCGCAGAAATCACGGCCAGGTGAGCACCACCTCAACTGAGATTGACAACCAAATATTGGTTATCTTTCAAGGCTTCATTCCTGTCTCCTCTGCTTTTCACAGTCATTCATGGGTTCTTGTGTGTGGACTTTAAGCGTGGGTGTCCATAGGCTCGAGACCGCAAGGTTCACAATCACAGACCGGAACGCAACAGTGGCTATGGAATTTTTACCCTCGCGAACGCTGGGAGAAAATCTTTTTGCAAGAGAGCTCAGGTTCTGAGATTAAACGAAAACTTGATTTTTTTAACAGTGTTTGTTACTCGTTTGCCTTGCCAGTGAAGTAGGTGCTGGTCTGTGATTTTGGACCTGACGGCCGATGGCCGTCAGGTTCAAAATCGCAGACCAGCACACACATGAAATCACATGCACATGCACTCACTGTTGGACCTTGGATTTGTCAGCTGTGTGTCATTGCTGCGCAGGAATTTTCTACTAGCAACATCAACATGTGTCTGCAAACTGCACTGCTGTGTGCAAATCTCTCATGTCTTTGGGTGAGCATGTGTTCGTGAATGTGAGCAAACTGGATACCTTGGTCATTGTTTGACTGAGCTTTGGCAGTTTGTGTTATCGTGAGTTGTGTTCTGATATGCGGATATGACTGGCAGATAGGCGTTATTCTTAAGCCGGAATCAGGTCAAAGACAGTAGCTAGAGTCCCTTTATAGTAAGAGAAATTTAGATTGCGCCCACCTCCCCATCCCACCTTTTAAAAATTATTTTTATTTTACTTAATTTGTAAAAATTTGGGTTGTCCTCCCCAGGAAAACATTACGGTGCAGCACCGTGCACACTACCCTGTTGTTTAAAAAAAAAAAAAAATTTAAATTTATTTTTATATTTTAACATATTTGCAGGACTAAAAGGTATGTTTTGCTGGATTGCCCCAAAACCTGTGGCATTAGTAGTTGTACTATGAACACCAAACAAGTTCCACAAACTGGGGTTGTCGATGAGGCAACTCTTTTCGAGCAAGAGATGTAAATTCTAATGATTCCCTGCAGCAATATCCCAATGTGCAAAAGGCCATCAGGCCGACGTCAACTGCCATTGGCCTGTGTATGGGCCAATGTCGGCCTGATGGCCTTTTGCGCATTGGAATGGGCTCATAATAAATGTCTCTTGCAGACAGAGCAGGCATGTTTAAAGTCCATGCAGTGTTTGACCTACTTCGGTTTTAAGGAAAACCTCTATTACTGCATTTTTTCGTCATTAACCAGTCACCTAATTCGTGTAGACAAAACGACAACAACAATGAAACTGGGCAAAGTTTGTGAACTTTGTGGCTGAAGGTCCAACATGCTGCCGAAAGACACCTTTGTTTCAATGTTTGGAACTCTGCTGATTTTTCTTGCACCCTTGCCTGACAAAGCACATCCAAGGAGGTAGTCACCGTCTCTCTCTTTGCACGTCGCTCAGAATTTGAACGTTTGTGTGTGTGTTTGTTTTGTCAGTGGTTGTGTACCATTGCTTTCGAAATTATGAATGATCCCGATATGTAGTGTTCATAGGACTTACTCCTAAATCAGAGTCGGGTAAAAGATAGAAGGTAGGCACCCTTTATAGCAAGGAAGTCTCTAGGTTGCGCCCCTTTATAGTGAGGACTAAATTGACCCTTGTGCGGGACTGTTGAGCTAGAGGCAAATTCTTTGGAGCCTTTGCGGCTGCAAGGACTCGTGAAAATGTTATAGGGCGGGTTGGTTGAATCCGTGGAGTGTTGGAAGAAGCAAATTTTTTGGAGCCTCTGCGGCTGCAAGGACTCATGAGAATGTTACAGGCCGGATTTGGTTGAATCCGTGGAGCGTTGGAAGCCCGTGCAATGTTTGACCTACTTCTGATTTCAGGCTAGTGTCAGTTGTTTAGTTCTAGACCTGGGACCAGCTAAATGAGCGAGCCTAGTCCTGCACACTGCCACTAAGCAAGGGGCTCCGCTATAGCGGAACCCCTTGCTTAGCGGCTGGCGCAGGACTAGGCTTGTGCAGCTGAACCCTGGGGCCGCATGCACAGCGATGTAGTCCATAAGCTTCGAAAGTAAACGCCTACTTTGAGAGTCGGGTCACAAGTTTAGCGGCAGGCTGCTTGCTATGCACAGAGTGAAATTGGCTCTGTAGTAGTGACTTGTGAAGTAGAGGGCCAAGGACGTTTGATTTGGGGTCAAACCTACTTTTGCGCATGCGTGCGGTTACATTCCTAACTGCCAGATAACCGCTGCAGCAGGGAAAGAACAGGATCAAGATGCCACAGGCTAGGCCGGCTGTGGTCCACCTGATTTACTTCCTCGCTGACCCCTGAAGTAAGCAGTCCCTCCGCCCCATGCATTAGAAAATGAAGCGTTTACTTTCAAAGGAGCTCATAACTTTGAAAGGAAGGCCTTACTACACCTCTGTGCATACGGCACCTGGAGTGTGTTAATGGTGCTGCTTTATGCTAACAAAAGATATAAGTTCTCTTGAACCCTTGCGCAGTTGCTGGGGCTCAAGTGGATCTATGCCTCTGGTTGACGCTACTTTGTGTCCACAATCCCTGGGCTGACGAGGTTCTTTGCTGTTTGACCCATTTAACCCCTTGTTATTCGGAATACACCAGTGTGTGAAATAAGTTTGACTAAAATAGTTCAAGGGTAGTGCCAGAATAGCTTGGCGCCTCTAGGCGCCAAGCTATTCTGGCACCACCCGTGAACTAAAGCCATTGGTCTGTATCCTTATCTGTAAGTACTGTAATGTAGCTTGCATATGGCAGTGTACAAATGTGAAGCTTTTAGCCTCAGCATGATATGGGTTAACCTCACAGCCAAAATTTCCATATTTTGGAGGGGTCGTGTACCGACTATGGGCCATAATGATTCAAGGATAGCGCCAGATCTGGCTCTGTCCTAGAATAATTGAGGTCCATCCTTTTGCTGTAGTGCAGCAGGGGGTGGGGTTGGGGGGGTGGGGGTGGGGGGGTAAATGGATTAATTAACTCTTTGGCTGTTGGTGGTGCCTTTTGGGCATGATGATTTCTGCAGGAATCATCGCGACAAAAACCACTACCGACGGCCCAAAGGGTTAGACAAAGATTTCAGAAAGACAATTTGCGACCATGGGCTGGACACTGGATAAGGTCGTTGATGTGTAATGCCTACAGCAGAGATTAAAATGTACGCTGCCTTGAGCTACATAACTGTGTGTTTGCGGGGGCTGGTCTGTGATATTGGGCCTTACAGCCCAAGGCCGGGATGTCCAAAATCACAGACCGGCCCAGATACCGTGAAGAGTCCGTCGACATAAATTCTGGATATTTTTGTCTGGTTGTTTGTTCGCACACGTTGTACATAGCAAGATAATCTTGGAGACCACTCTGTCCTGCGGATTTGAAGATTTCTATTTTGCTACTCTGTGTCTGCTCTGCAATTGGTGTGAAAAGATACAGTTTAAGTGAGAAAGAAATGACGACTTTGATTTCGGACATTGCTGTTGTGTGTGCTTGTGGCCGTTGGGTGTTGTTGGTACCGCTTACAGTTGAGATTGTTAAATAGTGTAGACTGTGTGTGCAGGTTTAGACAGAAATGTAAATAAGTGTGTATCTCAATCCATTTAACCCTGTGGCCACATTTCATCACTTGTGAAGGTCTCGCCAAACGACTACCATTTGCAGGAGATGGATCAACGATGATAATTCAAGGGTAGTGCCAGATTAGCTTGGCGCCGACAGGCGTCAAGCTAATCTGGCACTACCCTTGAATTATCATGGTCGGCCCATCTCCTGCTGTAGTGTCAGGGCTGAATGGATTAATTTCTTGCCCTGGGAACGCAAATTCAGCACAGCGTGGGGACTTAAGTTTGTAGTGTAACACTATAGAGTCAGCTAGCTGAAAAGCAATTTAACCTTTTGGCTGTTGGTAGCATTTATTTTCGTGATCATGACAAAAATTGTTACTAACAGCCAAAGGGTTAAAAGAAATCAGAAAGATTAGGCTACAACAGAGTGGTGAATTTTTTTTTTGTGACGTCACTAAATTTCTCAACCAAATTCTTAACTAAATTTCTTTTGGTGTTAAGAAGTGAATGTCGCAACAAATGCATTGTCAATACTCAGTCATGACGCAACCACTGTTCTGATTTTAAAACTTCTTGCTGCTAGCTGAATCAGTTTTGTTGGACTATAAAGTAAAGTCCCCATCTTGTTCTGACTTTGTGTTCCCTTGAAAGTTCACTGCAAAATCGGAGATGAGAGAGAGAAAGAGAGAGAGAGTGAAAATTAGAAATTGGTTTCATAATAATCAAACAAATCTTTATAAAATATGGACTTTTATTTTCTTTTTTTGGGAGGCGGGTGGGGAGACCTGTTGCCACAGATGTATGTTTTTTATCATCAAATCACTACACAGGCATGGAAGGAACTACGAGCTCCTGTTGCCCTGTGTTTTATGTTCCTTCGTGTCCAAAACTTCAATTTGTTATTAATTTCACTGCCTTCAATATTCTGCTGATTTTGTTTGTGTTCTTTGTGTGTGTGCCAGTCTGTGATATTGAATCTTACAGCTCTACGCTGGCACTACACTGTAAGGTCCAAAATCACAGACCAAGACATCTCAATATTTGTTTTCATGTTGCTCATGAAATCATAATAACTTAATTTACATTTGTATTTCTTATGACGGATTTTTTTTTTCAAAATCTGTAAAGACATTAGAACAACTATCGCTGGTCTAACGTTGATGGACCATTAACTCTTTCACAGCACAGCAAGACATGGATCTAGCATGATAGTTCTAGGGTTGTGCCAGAATAGCTTGGTGCCCAATAGGCGCCAAGCTATTCTGGCACCACCCTTGAACTATCATGCATGATCTGTCTTAAGAATTGTAATGCAGTCCTTCAGAGGGCAACTTCAAAATGTGAGGATTTCTGTCCTGGGGCAAAATGTGTTAAGACTGTCATTACAAGGCAAACGCCAACATGTCCTCTTTTGAGTAAAGCGAGATTTTCGTTGCATAACAATGAAAGTCTCGCTTTTCCCAAAATAGACACTCTGTAATGGAAAATACCGTAGATGTCATTAAAAAGGTACCCAAAGCCAACACAACACGGGGACATTTTTCGTAATCTAACACATCGGAATCAGCTTGCACGTATAGAATTTTATATCTGTGTAGCTCGGCCACAGTGGTGTATTGAAAAAGCATTGGTGGTTCCACTTTTGTAATATGCTGTTGTGCCTGAACTACAACACTGATTTAACACTTTAGCTCCCAGAACGAAATGACCTGTAAATGTTCATTTTGTTCAGGGAGTTTAAGAGTTAACCCATTCAGCCCTGACGCACTACAGCAGGAGATGGGTCGACCTTGATAATTCAAGGGCAGTGCCAGATTAGCTTGGCGCCTGTCGGCGCCAAGCTAATCTGGCACTTCCCTTGAATTATCATGGTCGATTCATCTCCTGCAAGTGGTGCATAGTCATTAGACCTCCAAAGTTTGGGAAATACGGCTGTCAGGCTGAATGAGTTAAACAGGTCTATGTGATAGCAGATTCTGTTGTGTCAAACTATTGTCATGTCTCCTGCATCAATGTCTTTTTGCCAGAGATGTCATTCGACTATAGTGTTGTAATCAACTTGATTTCTGTTACATATGTATGTAAAGCCGAGTTAGGTTAAATTATCTATTATGTTTGCTTTAAGTGTGTACACTAACTAACTAACATGATCTTACAACAAGCTGTTTGTAATTTGTGTTCAGTTTTGCAGTCTGTGTAAGTGATGTATGAGTGATTTTTTTTTCTTTTTATCTTTTGTTCCTGTGATATCACAAATGTAATTTGTTGCTTTTATTGAGTCTTGTACAGGTTTAATTCATTTTTGTTTAAACATGAGCGAACATAGCTTGTGGCTTTTCGGTTTCACTTTGTGTTGTTGGATGTCATTCATCACCACACTCCCCACCCCAAGCTGACTGTCGTAATGTATTTCACTATTTGTGGTACGTGAGTCGTTGTCTAAAGCGTGCGCATGCGTGCGCGAGTTGTGAGTGCACGCTTAGAGTTATAATTATTATAAGATAAGCGCATTATAAATACCGTAATTATTATTATTACAGTATGATTTAATTGATTGTTTACTTTTCAATGATGATCTTAAAAAAAAAAAAATTGATTCTTCTCTTTCCACATGGCGTTTTTCATGTCGTAAAACGTGTTTGTAGCCACATGATCTCTGCAGTCACTCTTTTGCTTGTGTGTTCTCATGCTTCACTGCTCAATCTTGACATGCTTCACTGGTTTTACAGCTTTTTGCTCCGTGGTTGGTCAGTCTCTTTGTCAGTTGATTGTGTCTGTGGTTTTAGCCCCTTGACTACTGCTGACGATACTGTGCGAAGGAAAAGAATGTAGTTGCGTTCTTCAGCTGTTCCACGTAACTACGTCTTTTCGCAGGAAAAGACGTAGTTACGCGGAACAGCTGAAGAACGCAACTATATTCCTTTCCTCCGTACAGTATCATTGGCAGTAGTCGAGGGGTTAAAACATGGTGCTTCAAAGCACAGTCTGCATCCGTGGGCAACCATGGGGATTAGACACAACAGCGGGACAGTACACATTTTAAGAGAAATTACTCAGAGCTGGAGTTAGATCCCCTGCTCCCTCCTATCCCAAGGGATGTATATAATCGTCTTGTTCTTTACCTGTGTATTTTTCTGTGGGCTGGCGATTGGGTGCCTGATAGGAGGGGGCAGGGGATCTAACTGTGTGTATGTCCAGTGCTGAGTAATTCCCCTTGGTATGTGTACTGTTCTACCAGCGCTAGCCTCGTCCATCTGCGGGAGATGTGTGGGACACGACAGTAGAAGAGTTGCCAATACCCATGAGCTGTTATGGTCGATCCATCACCTGCAGCAGGTACACAGTCCAAAAGCACTCTGGTTGTCTCTCTCCATTCGCTACTGCTGATCAGCAGTAGTAAAATGAGGAGGCCAACCAGTGTGGAGCAAACACTGGGAGTCATGTGAATGAGTGCTTGTTGTAAATTTTGTGTGTTGTGTTTTGAAAGATTTTTAGCAGCTGCGTTGTTTCAACCACTACCAACCACCCTTTGTTGAAATTGTTTTGTTTTTTGTGTAGTTGATTGTTGTACAGTGTGCAGTCATTTGAATATGGAAGGGGGGTGGGTGTATGTGTGTGTGTGTGTGTGTTGTAGTGTATGCTTGTACTGTGTTTGTGTTTGCACTTGTGTGTCATATGTGCAAGCACAATCATTTGCACGTTTGTGTGTAAGTGTACTTGTTCGCTTGTGTTTGTGTGTGTTTTATGGTTTGTGTTCGCTTGTTCATAAGAGATTGGTTCTAAACTTAATGTGTTCTCTCAAGTGAGACTACAAAGCTTCAGTTTCACTGTTGTAACTCGTTCAAAGTGTCACACATCAACAACCGTGGAAGTGCTGTACAGCTTGGCCGCTGGCAAAACACTATGCGACACTTTGACAGCTGTCGATGTGGGTTGCCTTGTATGAGTAGATGGGTGATGTCATGTAATGAGTTAAAAAGTTTCTGTATTTCTGCCAGTACATGACAAAACCAGTCCATTTCTGAGAAAGCGAGGTTTTCATTGTGCATGAATAATGGACAAATTGGCTTTCGTCATGAAACGGCAGATCTGCTGTGTGTGTGTTTAAAATTATCCCCCTTTAAATGTGTGCTGGTATGAGATTTTGACATGGCCCAAGCCGTAAAGCTCAGAATCCCAGACCTGTGCAGCAAGCTGTCCTCTGACAGTGTCGCATTGGTGTAATGTTGGTTTGCTGTACATTTTTATTTCCACGTGGATGAGTGTTTTTGGTATTGTTATGCACACTTTCAATACATTTGTACGTGTGATTCGTGTGCTGTTCTGAGAGTTTGGACCTAACGGATGTAGGTTTTTATTACCAAAATCGCAGACCAGACAGAATAGACAGCTAGTCCACTTTTGTGGAAAGCATAGTTTCATTAGAAAACCTTGCTTTTCCCAAAAAATGGTCTGGTCTATTTTTGTGAAAAGCAAGATTTTCACTGTAATCCAATGAAACCCATGCTTTTCACAAGTGGACTTCTTGTCTTTTGATTTCACATGGCACATTGACCATATACTTCAGTTTAGCGTTTGGAGGAATACTGTTGTAATTTATGAAATAAGGGAAATAACAATTGAGCCCTCTTTGCTCACCAACATATATTGTGCTTTGTTGTAAAAATGAGAACACTGATGTACAGGAGAGATGTATACTTGTGTACACTGATGAGTACCGCTGACTGTGTGCATTGTACCGTGTAATGTTTGTTTGTGTCTGTGTATTGTATTACATACGTGTAAGTTCATGCTCACAAGGTCAAGTTCGCTGTGTTTCAGAGCAAATGTACTCGGAGCGATTTAACTTTTATTGACTATGTACTGTACTCCAGTGTATCCGGTTTGAAAAAGGGCCATTATTCCTTTGCCGAAACAAACAGAGGAATGATGGCTCTTCTTAACTCATTCAAGACATGCCACCTTCGGATATGCGGCTCATGCCACGTATCCGGAGGCAGCATGTCTTGAATGAGTGAAGTAGGATGGAATTAGCCTAGAGACTTTAAAGATAGAATAGAAAAGCCCTCCTCCCCCCCCCCCCCATCCCCTCCCCGCCCCCCCCCCCCCCACTCCCCCCAAAAAACAAACAAAACAAACAAAAACAACAAACCCCCCCAAAAACCAAAACAACAACAAAAACAGGCTTAGAAAGAACAAGCACAAGACAGTGTGTTGTACATGTCCTTTCGTAGCGTGTTAATTTCTTTCTTGCCATTGTCTTTGCCTTTTACGTGATTGGCATTCGTCTATTCGGTCTGGATTTCCAGATGAACGCCACGTCATGTTTCACCCCCTTTCCTCCACAAGCTGATAAATAGCTGATCACACTGTGATGACTTCTCAAACGTCTTCCTCTGAGTTTCCCTCGGTCATGCTGCGCGGCCTCAAAGTCATCAAACTACTGTTTTTTTCCCTGTTTTTTTTTTTTTTTTTTTTTTTAAATTTCAGTTGCTTTATGGTGTGGCGTGCACTTTGCCACCTAGCACGTCAGTTTCACTGTAGTGCATTTACCTTAACCCATTTAGTCCCAAGTCCCTACAGCAGGAGATGGATTGATCCTTATGATTCAAGGGTAGTGCCAGATTAGCTTGGCGTCTTAAGGTGCCAAGCTAATCTGGCACTACCCTTGAATTATCAGGATCAATTCATCTCCTGCAACTGGTACATAGTCATTAGGCAACACCTCCAAAGTTTGAGAAATGAGACCTTGGGGCTAAAAGGGTTAACCTATTTAACCCCACGGACGCAATTTTAGAGGTGCCACGAAACGAATGTATACCAGCTCCATGCAATAGATCGACCATGATAATTCAAGGATTGTGACAGATTAGCTTGGCTCGTGCTAGCGTCGAGCTAATCTGGCACACCTCTAGATTTGTCATGGTCAATCAATCAGTTGCTCATGTGCGTTGGGGCCAAATGGGTTAAAGATGGAAATTAATGAACAACATTGACGTGTATTTATTTACATGTTGGAAGTGAACTTGTGTTCACTGTAGTGTATGTATTCACATCCTGACTGTGGTGCATTTGCCCGGCTGCTGTACACCTGCGATAGTGCATTTCCCTGGCTGCATAGTATACATCCACTGTAGTGCTTTGCCTGTGTGTGCATTTGCTCTGAAATGCAGCAAGACCTGTGTGACATCAGTCCAATATTTTGAAAACACCTTTGCATGAACGACCTAACAATGAATAAAACTTTATTTATCACTTTTCGTGTTGATCTTGTGACAGTGTGTGTGTGTGTGTGTGTGTGTGTGTGTACAAGCTGAAAATGGCAATGAAGCAGTAGCGCATTGTGCAGTGAACTTCAAATATAACAGGGACCCGAATAATGAAGTCGGTAAATCTGAAGAGATCCATGCTTGATATGAGTGTACTCAAACCAAGGGGAATTACAGCGCTGGACAGACAAACAGTTAGATCCCCTGCCCCCGCCTGATAGGCGGGGGCAGGGGATCTAACTGTTTGTCTGTCCAGCGCTGTAATTCCCCTTGGTTTGAGTACAATTCTTCCAGCGCTAGCCTCACCTATTCTGGTTTGTGAGTATTGATATGAGTGGAATAATGCACACAGTTGAAAGAACTGCGTCACTTTGTTAATTTTGAGATGTAAACTTTTGAAATCAGGAAATTTGTAAAATCCCTGAAACTTTAATAAATAAATTAATAAAATTACTGTTTTTGACTGTGGGTTTTCATGAAATCCCAGAAAATCCTAGGAAATTCCTGCAATTCCTTGTTTGAAGGGCTAGGCGGATTTTCATGAGTGACTTTATTAACTCATTCAGCCCAACGGCCGTATTACCCAGATTTTGGAGGCGTCATCTAATAACGGTCATCTAATGACTGCACCAGTTGCAGGAGATGGATCGACCATGATAATTCAAGGGCAGTGCCAGATTAGCTTTGCGCCTGTCAGCGCCGAGCTAATCTGGCAGTACCCTTGAATTATCATGGTCGACCCATCTCCTTCGAGTCTGTAGTGCGTCAGGACTGAATGGGTTAACATTTTTCATGGTGGAATGGGATAGCTGTGTTTGAGACGCACATTATAAAACTCCTTCAATGCTGATAACAGACGTAAAGTTCCTCTCACTTTACAAGGAGTGAAGAATGAAAGACGGTCGTTCTCTATTCACTCCCTTGTGCTGCGTGGTTATTTTCCGGCCTCACCACTTTGAAATACCTTAACCCTTTGGCTGTCTATAGCGGTTTGTGTCGCGATGATTCATGCAGGAATCATCGCGACACAAACCGCTACCGACAGCCAAAAGGTTAAAGGTACCCATAAGCACGAACTCGATCCGAATCCGATGCGGGTCCGAAACAGAGAAAAATCGTGCTAGTCCTTTTCATGTTTGTGTGTTTCCATATGTCCAATGTGATACACGAATTCGCATCGGGCTTCGAACTAAAATGACGCAATTTTTGAAGGCAAATTGCATTGGTGATCAGCATCGGGTTAGGATCGTATTCCCAATCGGATTCGTGCTTATCGAATCGTAGCTTTAAGCCTTTAAAGCACTTTGACCCCCCCCCCCCCTTTTTTTTTTTTTTGTTGAAAGTTTTTTTTGTTTGGGGGGAGTGGTTTGTGGTAATGGGGGACTTGGTCCGCCCCACATCATTATTAATGGTTATTTATTTATAAATAGGAACTACACTTTAACGCCATCCAAAACACTCCGAGGCCAACAGATCCCCCCCCCCCACCCCCACCCCCCCCCCCCCCCCCGAAGCAAGTCTCGTGCAAGACATGGCTTCTCACGAGCATCTGCTGTCGCATGGACTCTGAAAGTGTGCCTGAGTGTTGCTGATATGAATCGGTTAGGCCTATTTATGATCTAGTGTCGATTTGGCTGTGTCGACAAATAGGTGTCGATAAGTGAGTGGCGATGGGGCGAGAAGTGCATGTCGATACATGCTCACTCTGGCCCTAAATCATTATACACTGCGCGCCAGTAAAAGCAAGACAATGATACAACGCACAGTATTTGATTATAGATGACAATGTTTAGACTTCATATTAAAGTGTTTTAACGCATTCAGCCCCCATACACCACACCACACCAGCCAAAGGCGCCAAGCTATTCTGGCACCTCCCTTGAACTACTATCATGCTCGATCTGTCTCTAGAATTGTAATACAGTTTTTTCGAAGGCAACTTATAATTTGGGGATTTCGGTCCTGGGGTATAGAATGTGTTAAACCTTTTAAAAATTCTCCGCTTTATAGCCCTGCAAACCGCGTTATATTCCTTTGTTAACTCATTCTGCCCGCGACACACCACAGCAAGATATGGTTCGAGTACCACGATAGTTCAAGGGGGGTGGCAGAATAGCTTGGCGCATATAGGCGCCAAGCTATTCTGCCACCACCCTTGAACTATCGTGGTCGATCTGTCTCCTGAATTGTCATGCAGTCCTCAGAGGATAACTCCAAAATGTGGGTATTTCGTACCTCGGGCACAATGAGTTGTCTTGGCGGAGATACGGACGCATAGACCAGGAATACTTCCAAACCTACATGATTGCAAAGTCGGAAGTTTGACTTATGACAATGGGTTGTAGCCCATACTAGGGGCGGATCAGTTATCTCAAGTGGTGGTGGTGGTGGTGGGGGGGGGGGGCGAGGGGGAAGAGGCGTCGTAACTTAGACTCTCATCACTCGCCAAAATATTAAACAGGGGGTGGGGGTGTCCAAACACAAAGCCCCTTTGAAAGGGACTTTGTTATAGCATTTTAAAGATTTATTTATTTATTTATTTCTATCTATTTTTTTACATTTCATTATTTATTTATTTATTTATTTTTGGTGGTGGTGGTGGTGGTGGGGGGGGGGGGGGGGGTGAGGGGTCCGGAACCCTTGTAACCATCCCCCCTCCCCAGATCCGCCCCTGTATACCGTTTCTTTCAGAATTTTCAAACTCTTTTTACACTGTCAGAAACATCTATCTATCTATCTATCTATCTATCTATCTATCTATCTATCTATCTATCTATCTATCTATCTATCTATCTATCTATCTATCTATCTATCTATCTATCTATCTATCTATCTATCTATCTATCTATCTATCTATCTATCTATCTATCTGTCTGTCTGTCTGTCTGTCTCAGTGTCTGTCTGTCTGTCTCAGTGTCTGTCTGTCTGTCTGTCTATCTATCTATCTATCCCTTAATCTTGCCGACCGTAGAGGCACCACTGATGACTTGGCAACCAGCTCCCTCCATTCCACTCTGTTCTCAACCATTCTTAGTGTGTCGCTCAGCTTCAGTCCTGTCCACATATTGTCCTCCCATCCTTTTTTTGGTCTTTCTCTCCTTCGCCCTCCTTGCACAGTGCCTTTTATTATTATTATTATTACATGGTATTTATATGGCGCATTTCTCATATTTATAATGTAACTCAATGCGCAGAATGTAGCCGCGAACTGAACCCAACAAGCACGCTCACGTGAATCACACGCATTCACTCACACACTGTACGTAAACACAGAACATTCACGTGGTGCTAAGGGCCAGCTCAAGCGAGCTACTGACGGTATTTAGAATCGTTTTGTATTTGAAATTTTATTAAGTTGGCTGAAACTATACCAAAGTGAAGGGGGAGGAAGAGCCGGAGTACCCGGAGAAAGAACCCCCGACGGTCCGCCCGAATTAACGGTGACACTTACTAGAGGAGAAAAATCCGACGCCGGAACCCGGAATCGAAGCTCGCACCTTTAGCATTGGTGGCAGGCGCCTTAACCACTGCGCCACGGACCGCCCCGCAGGATTGTCTTGGCAAGCCCTGCCGATCGCGTGACATGCCCATACCACTTAAGTTTGCGTTTTTTCCACGATGGCTAATAGGTCTTCATAGGGATCGATGGCTTGCCTGATTCTGCTTCCCACTTCCTCGTTCGTGACTGATGTGATTTCTGTACGAAATGCCAAGCAGCCTTCGAAAACATCTCATTTCAGTGGCTTGTATCCTCCTTTCGAGGTCTGCTGTGAGGATCCATGACTCACAGGCATATAAGAACACTTAGGTGACTAAGGAGCGCATCAGTCTGATAGTCTTGGAGCAGAGTGTGATGTTTCTGTCCTTCCATATGGTCTTCAGTCTTGTCAGCGCCGTTGTTGTCTGCGCGATCCTGGGCATTATTTCTGGTTTTGATCCCTCAACTGTCACGTTGCGTTGCGTTCTTTTCAAGGGACAGGGACCTCCAGCTCTCGCTGATTTCGTGCGGGTGGGGTGGGGGGGGGGAGGCAGGGGGGGGGGGGGGGCTGTCTGTCACTCCGTCGCGCAGCGGCTGGTGGTGTTGCCGGGGCCGGGCGGGTGGTGGTGGAGGAGGCGGGTGTTGTGGCCGGTTAACCGTTGCTGCGGTGCCAAGCTGGGGGAGTTGAAATGCCAGCCACTCTAGCATCTCTTGTAGAAGTGGTGGGGGTGGGGGTGGCCGGTAGAACCGTGGCTGGCTGTAGTAGGGTCTGGGGAGGTTGGGTGGCGGTGGTGGTGGCCAGTGGATTCTGGGCCGAGGAGTCGGGCGCTGGGCTGGGTGGGGTGGGTGACGTAGACGAAGGTGGGGTGGCGGTGTGGCGAGTAGTGCCGGGCGTTGCTGGGTCCTAAAGCGTTTGGGTGCCGCGTGGCGGCGTTGGCTGGTTTGTTGGCTGGCGGTGGGGGATCAGGGCTGGGACGTTGCGGTGTTGGCGTCTTGGGTTTGTGTTGGTTGGGTGGCGCACCCCGTATCCCTTGTTGTGGTAGCGGGGGTGCCTGTTCCTTGGGTCTTTGTGGCTGGGGAGGCTAGGCTCCCGGTTGACTTGGTCATTGGTGGTGGGTCGGATTGGGTTTCCCCTTCATTAGTCATGGGGGCTCCTTGGCATCCCATGCTGGTGGTTTTAGGCAGCTGGAAATCCTTTAGGGCTCCTGTTTGGAAAAGCCACCGGGTGGTGACTGGTGCCCTTTGATGGTTGTCACCCTGGATTGAGCGGATGGCTGGTGCTGCGGTTGTTAGCAGTCGAACGAGGCGGTCGAGATTCATGGCGCCTAGACGTACTTTTCTCTCCCTTTTGGACCACTCCCTCTCCCTTGTGGACCACTCCTTCTCCTGTGTCAGGTGTTCTGGGATGTGGATCTCCCTTTTGGACCACTCCCTCTCCTGTGTCAGGTGTTCTGGGATGTGGATCTCCCTTTTGGACCACTCCCTCTCCTGTGTCAGGTGTTCTGGGATGTGGATCTCCCTTTTGGACCACTCCCTCTCCTGTGTCAGGTGTTCTGGGATGTGGATCTTCCTTTTGGACCACTCCCTCTCCTGTGTCAGGTGTTCTGGGATGTGAATCTCCCTTTTGGACCACTCCCTCTCCTGTGTCAGGTGTTCTGGGATGTGGATCTCCCTTTTGGACCCCTCCCTCTCCTGTGTCAGGTGTTCTGGGATGTGGATCTCCCTTTTGGACCACTCCCTCTCCTGTGTCAGGTGTTCTGGGATGTGGATCTCCCTTTTGGACCCCTCCCTCTCCTTTGTCAGGTGTTCCGGGATGTGGATCTCCCTTTTGGACCACTCCCTCTCCTGTGTCAGGTGTTCTGGGATGTGGATCTCCGGGGAGGGTGGTAAGAAGTCCGTTTCGGAGCCTGATTCCGACGGGGGCTCGGTTTCCGTCTCTGATGTGTGGTAGGTTTCAGCGTAGCTCTCTGGGTGGGTCTCGTAGTGGACCGATAGTTCCTGGGATAGTTCCATCTGTCACAATGGCTCCTAAATATTTGAATTTCTTAACTGTTTCCAGTTTTTGGCCTCCAACTATGATTTCAGCGCCAATGCCACTGGCGTTATTGGTCATCAGTTTGGTCTTCTCTGCGCTGATTTCCATCCCAAACGCAATGGCTGTACCGTCCAGATTTGCCACCAGCTGAGCTAGCTCCTCCTCTGTTCCTGCAAGGCCATCAATGTCGTCCGCGAAGCGCAAGTTCTTGATTGTTCTTCCTCCAATACTGGCAGTTCCTTCATGATCTGGGTCCCTTGTAGCTCGGTGGTTGTACAAATCTGAGCAGTACAGATCATGAAACATCAGTTATTTGACACTGTTCACCGAAACATTCATTGAGTTTCCATGGAGGACGGTACTTGTATGGTCAGTAAAAACAAAAAAGTGCAAAAATCAGTTTCCTTTGCTGCAAATTGGATCCTGTTGGCTGCAAACAGAAATATTTTTTTTGGGTTTGGACCGACATTTGATGGTTTTATTGATAATTACACACACCTACCCACAAACCTGGAATTCGCGATGAAAGAGCTAACTCCGTTTCCGTGTTTGCTGCTAAATGCAAGCCCAATAATGACTCAGAGAATGACGCAGGCTGTTTCCTCTTATGCTTTGGTATAAAAAACTTGCACTTCAAGGCTGCAGTTACTGGTATGAGACGCCAAATACACAATTACCAATAATCATTCGGAATACACCAGTGTGTGAAATAAGTTCGACTAAAATAGTTCAAGGGTAGTGCTAGAATAGCTTGGCGCCTCTAGGCGCCAAGCTATTCTGGCACCACCCTTGAACTAAAGCCATTGGTCTATATCTTATCTGTAACTGAGTACTATAATGTAGCTTGCATATGGCAGTGTACAAATTTGAAGATTTTAGCCTCAGTATGATATGGGTTAAAAAAAAAAGCCACCTGCGCTTGCCGTTGCCTTCCAAACAGGCTTGAGCAGGGTTGCAGATGACTGCCTAAATGACTCAAGGATATGTTCTCTTCACAATACAGTCATGGCACATGGTTATTTTGACTTATTGTTCAATCTGGAAGTGTACCTTTGGTCAGATATGTCAACACGGCACTAGATTAATTGTGCAAATTTGTGTTTTTTTCCGGCGTGCGTCATAAGCAGTAGCTGGCTATTCTGTTAACCTATTCAGCCCTGACGCACTACAGCAGGAGATGGGTCGACCATGATAATTCAAGGGTAGTGCAAGATTAGCCAAGGTAATCTGGCACTGCCCTTGAATTATCATGGTCGATCCATCTCCTGCAACTGGTGCATAGTCATTAGATGACGCCTCCAAAATTCGGGCTGAATGAGTTAAGACATATCAGTACACAACCATCTCACAACACCATCGTCATCTTCTTCCATCAGCATCATCGCCAATTATATCAAGGCTGTCCGAATAGCCAAAACAAATGAAACACAGCAGTAGCTGTAGGCCCACACAAGTGATGAGAATGTAAATGTGAACTCTAAACGAAAAAGATACAAAATAATAATCAATACACACCGATAAGGCAAAACCAGCACACTGATGAGGTTTTAGTCAATGACTAGACCTGAATTACCACGTCACTACCTTTCTTTATTACTCCGCAGCTAAGGAAATTGGAAATGTGTGGTTTTGTGCTTGTGCACATGGCCGTCTTTGGTTACATTCCTGCTGTTTTGGTGGAAGTGACTGATGTCAGGATAGTGCCAACTGTGTGATATTTTCAAGATTTGCCTGACACATGTGAAAAGGAATGGTTCAGTAATGGATATCAGGTACCAAATGTTCAAAAAGTGGACTCCCAATTAAAAGTGGAAAACAGATCAAAATGACCACTTCAGATTTGCAAAGGACGAAGATTGAAGTTTATTTTGTGCGAACAAAATTAAGAGAATGTCTGATAAATATCGAGACAAATCTTTTGCACCTCTGCTGTGCTGTGCTCAATCCACTTTTCAACGTACTGACGCGCACGAGAGATTTCTTTGCAGACTTGTGCATATGGCGCCCCATGCCAGTAACAGTGGCATTAAAGTGCATATCTCCGATGCCAAAAGCATAGGATAAAACAGGTGGTTACGTCATGTTTCAAAAGACAATCAGCAGGAAGGGTCATCAGTGGGTTTTCACTTAGCAGCAAACACAGAAACAACTTGAGTTAACCCGTTATCGTGAATTTCCCAATTTGGGGGTTGGTGTGTTTCATTGCCAATAAAACCATCAAATTTTGTCCGAAAACCCAAAATTCCTTTTGCAGTTTACAGGCAACAGGATCCCTTTTGCAGTGAAAGGAACTGATCTTTGCAATTTCCGTGTTATCGTGAGACCCTTGCTAAAGCCCCTCTTGTAACATGTTTATTTTTTTTTGGTTTGTAGGTGTCTTCTGTCGGCCATGCGGGTGCCATCTTTAACTCATTTGAGACGAGCCGCCTCCGGATACGCGGCATAAGCCGCGTATCCGGAGGCGGCACGTCTCGAATGAGTTAATGGAAACTCAATGAATTTTACAGTGAATATTGCCGAATAACTGATGTTTCTGACAGCGTAATAAGAGTTTGGAAATTCCGAATGAAACGCGCATGGGCTAAAACAGGATGATATAAGCTAAAATTCGGACCTTGTAGTTTTGGACCTGAGGGGTTGGGGATGGGGATGGGGGGTGGTGGTGGGGGGGGGGGGGAGGGGGTGGCGGGGTGGGTGGGTGGGGGGGGGGGGCTATTCGTGTTTTATGCGTCGTAGCTCCAAGAGCTAACAACAGAAAATAAAGCGGGTTGCTGATTTGGTAAAGAGAGTTAAAAATAAAGGTTTAAAACTGTTAATATGAAGTTTGTAGTATCATCCATAATTTAAAACAAACACACACACACACACACACACACACACACACACACACACACACACACACACACACACACACACACACACACACACACACACACACACACACAAACCTCACCCCCCAAAAAAAGAGCGTTGAATCTTTGTCTTATTTCTCTGTTGTAGCGTAGTGTATATGCTTTATCTGTGCTACATACCGAGCTGAACCCGGCCAGGCACAGACTTTCATTAGCTACAGGAGCTCATGAGAGTCTATGACTCAGAGGTCAAAGTTAATGCAGGCTTGGTCGCCGCGACCTACAATATTCTTTGGACGTCATTATCGTCTTTTAACGTTCCAAAACACGACATTTCCCTTGCCGGGATTCGCCGCCTGCAATGACATGAAACTCAAAATAACCTAACTATAAATATTATCACTAAGCCTTGCTTTCGATTTGTGATTCACAAATCGAAATCGAGGCTTGTCAGGCTTTATTAATATTACAAAGAATAGCGAATGGTGGTATGAACCATCAACACGGCGAATGCTGGTATGTCCATCCACACGGCGAATGGTCAGTGGTAAAGAACCATTCACACGGCGAATGGAGGTAAGAACCACACGGCGTATGGTGGTAAAGAACCATCAACACGGCGAATGCTGGTATGTCCATCCACACAGCGAATGGTGGTAAAGAACCCTCCACACGGCGAATGGTGGTAAAGAGCCATCAACACATCAACGATTTCCTAATGTATTATTACATATGGCAATAAAGTTCTATCAAATCAAAATCAACACGGCGAGTGGTGGTAAAGAACTATCAACACAACGAAAGGCCGGAGTTTCAAACTACTAACGAAGAACCTGTCAGGCGTGTTTAGACTACCCCCCCCCCCCCCTTTTTATTGGTGGGAGGGGGGGGGGGATAGGGGGGGGGGGGGGGGGGGAAGCCAAGTGGTCTCATATTTCAGATGCTGTCTCAATAAACATCTTGAGTGCAAAAAGTGTCAGCTGTCATTGCTACAGCTACCTAAATGTTGGTCTTTAATGCCAGGTAATCTCTTATAAGGTTGGCATCTCAAAACGGGTTCTGTTGTATCAGTAAAAAGGCGGAGGGCCAGAATGGCAAGCTTACAGACCACTCTAAAGTTGACTGGCAAACCAAGGTAATTCCGTGGAAGCAAACTGGAGTAACGTGTTCCTTCTTCGAGTTTGCCGTCGGCACACCGGTGCATGACAAGTTGGCGTCTGGACAGCTCTTTCACTTGGGTCATCTCAAGTGCATTACATTTCAGGAGACAGATCGACCAATGATAGTTCCACGGTGGCGGCAGAATAGCTTGGCGCCTATAGGCGCCAAGCTATTCTGCCACCACCGTTGAGCGATCATGGTCGAACCGTATCTTGCTGTGGTGTGTCGCGGGCAGAAAGAGTTAATATGAGAACGTGAGAGAGATAACGATAACAACACTTTATTCTCAAGGATAAATGATGTAGGCACATAGTGAATCTTTCAAACACGTTCTTACTACAATTACCATACGAAGTAATACGTGAAGAGAGAAATGAAATGAAACTTTATTTTTCAAAGATAAATGATTAGGTACCTTCAATGACCTTTTTTCAATCATGTCCTTGCTAAGCTATAGCACGCACGTAAACACACATACACATAAATATATATATATATATATATATATATATATATATATATATATATATATATATATATATATATATATATATATATATATATATATATATATATATATATATATATATATATATATATATATAGTATACATAATAGTGAAAAGTACAGGCAACAATAATTCAATTTCCAATAATCAATGCTCATATTACAACACACACACACACACACACACACACACACACACACACACACACACACACACACACACACTTACACACACACACACACACACACGCACGCACGCACACACTGATATATACCAGTCCGCACACACACACACACACACACACACACACACACACACACACACACACACACACACACTGACACTAAGCAAAACATCGAACAGTAAACATTAAAAAGTTATGATCTATGTTATGCTGCACTTACAAATATGCTAGAATATAATTATTAGAAGACATAAAGAAGGCATGTCTTCTTTTCCGCTGAGTTTTCAAAACAAAAGAAATGACAAAGAACACCTCCGAACGTCTAAAGTATTATGATACATGAATATGAATAAGAAATGTTTCTGCAGTCACTGACGGTATGTGAAAGAAAAATATGAACAATATGTTTTCATATGTTCTTAATAAATTTATGCAGTTGGTTCTTGAAAGTTCGTAAAGAAGGTGCGTGCTGCTTTAATGCTTGCAGGAACTGTGTTCCATAATTTTGCACCGGAGTAGGGGAGGGACGTCTTGTAAATATCTATGCGGGGCCTTGGGAGAGAGAGGAACTATGGGCGGAAATGGACAATTTATATCTATCCCCAATTTCCAGGATTTTTCGACCGCTTACTCCCATGCCCTAACGCCGCCCGTTTTTTTCTAGAAATGTTCGTATTAAAACAGCGCCCCGACAATCTTGCCTAACTGAACACGCCACTGCCGACACGCGCGCAAACCTCTTACCGTGCCACAGGAACACTAATTATGAAAAAACACCAGCATTAACACAATGACTGAGCTAGTTAACCCTCTTAATTATAACTTTTGACCCCTTATTATCTATGTTCCCACACAGAGTAAATACCGTCGAAATTTACCCTCTAAATCATCGTTTGAACAGTCACCATTTTATGTACCTCTCAGCAGAGTAGGTACCAACAGGGGTTAATTAGATTGCGTGTATCAACATACTGTATAAAACTTAACCTGATACAAACACGCACACACTGCCCGCCACCTTAATGTATACCCGTCGCATGTGTTTACGCAACAGCCAGTGGCAACCGTGCCAAGCCTTTTGTGACAGTCTACCGTTCAATACTCTATTATTAGCAGCTGGGTAAGCCCTGACTAGACGTCACGTCCAAACTGGTTTATTTTTAACCTGACATAACACCCCCCTCCCCCCCCCCCCACCACCCCCCTCCCCCCCCCCCCACCCCCCTCCCCCCCCCCCCCCTCCCCCCCCCCTCCCCCCCCTCCCCCCCCCCCACCACCACCACCACCACCACCACTACCACCCCCCTCCCCCCACCACCACCCCCCCCCCCACCCCCCCCCCCCCCACCACCCCCCACCCCCCTACATTTAGGTTACTGTGTCAAAACGAGAATGTAGTTCAAATTTTGGTCACTGGGTCAAAACAAGAAAGTAGTTCAAATTTTGGTCACTGGGTCAAAACAAGAAAGTAGTTCAAATTTTGGTCACTGGGCCAAAACTAGAAATCTGTATCACTAGGTCATTTCAGAAAATGTATGTCATATCAAATAAGGAGGCCACACTCTGCTTTGAACTACAGCAAGTTTTCTCAAAATAATTTTTCAACTGCAATGAAAAAACACCCCCCCTGAAATAGGCATGTCCCGTCAGGCTATTCAATTGGACGGGTCCATAAAAAAAGGGGTGATTTAAAAATACCTCATGTAAGTCTACACAGGCATGTATAGGTAAGTGTCAAGACAAGGCCTTTTATTAATAAGATCGAACCGGTTTTTCTAGCTGTATCTGACGCGACTGTTTGCTAATTTTATTGATCAGTCTGTGCGGAAACGTTCTCAGAAGAAAACACAGCTCTTTATCGGTGCGTACACACAATATGACGCAAAGTTCTGGAACAAACGTTTTTAAGCAAGCTGGAATTCTTAGCAAACGACTAAACATTTGTAGACAGAATAGGAGGTGTTTACAACCGTGAACGGAAACTTCTGAAGGGCTAGCTCGGCAGTGTTGCGTCGTTAGTCATTTTCAACTGCATAGTACCTGAGACAAGACAAGCCTTAAAGTCTGCCGAGTCACTCAATGTTAGCGCAGTCCTAATGTGATTTGTTTACACTACCATTGAGCTATCCTGAACCAGTGGCCAACTACACGATATTACGGGTGGCTTTGCTGTGTGTCGCGCCGCGGTGAAGCATACTGATCTCGCTTTGTGTATGAGCTGTGTTCAATCAACAGTGTTGGACGGCGCGGTGTTAACAGAATGTTGATCGGCTTTTCAATCGTAGTCATTTCTATCGGCCCATACCGTGGACAACTAATAAATTCAAGACAAAACACAGAGTTAAATGTCTCTGTTTACAAGGGTCTTAGCAGGCTGTGTAATCTCATGTGATCGTTGTATCCAGCGTATACAATGACGTAGCGTCTTAGAAACGAAAACGAAACTAAGTGCGGCGCAGTGGCTAATCGAGTGTACAGTATACAGCCGTTGCGTGTAGCGTGACATACAACCATGGCTGAAGTGCATGTGTCTGTGGAACGTCTGTCTGTCTGCCTTTGTTTGCCTGTCTTTGTCAGTGTGTGTCTGTATGACTGTGCCGTGCGTATGTGCGTGCATGCCTTTCCGTGTGCGTGCATTGTGTTTGTTTGTCTGTGCGTGATTATGCGTGTGCGTGATTATGCGTGTGCGTGTGTATGCGTGCATGCGTCTATATGTATGCGTGTGTGCGTGCGTGCGTGCGTGAGTGCATGTGTGTATTATATTAATTGGAATGCGTCTACCGGTAATGTGTATGTGTGCCGTGTGTGTGTGAGTATGGGTTATACACCCACAACTGGGACTTCCAGTAAAGCGGGGACATGGGTTATACACGAACAATTGGGGACTTTCAGTAAACTGGGGACGTCCCCGGTTTGTATGGTTACAACCCATAGTGTGTGTATTTTGTTTTTGTGCGTGCGTGTGTGCGTGCATGTGTGTGTGTGTGTGTGAGTGCATGTGTGTGTGTGTGAGTGCATGTGTGTGTGTTTGCGTGCGTGCATGTGTTTATATGTGTATGTACGTCTGTGTGAGTGCATGTTTTTGTGTATGTAGGCTGTGTATGTGTGTGTGAGTGAATGTTTTTGCGTATGTATGTGTTTGTCTGTGTTTGTTTGCCTGTGTTTGTTTGCCTATACGTGTGCATATTAATTAGTTATTAGAGATAGAAAAAAATACATTCCAATACCATTTATACCATTATTTTTTTAGTCAATGTCCACATATTCATATATACACACACACACACACACAAACAAACAAACAAAAAAAAAAACCCATTGCTATATGCACTTGATAACAAATTATTTAAGTTACCTACAGATACTTGATAACAAATTTCCAAAGTCACTTATAACTGACAAATAACTTTACAGGTAACCTTTTAAGAACCTATAATTAGTTATTAAGTGACTTAGTCAAGAACTTATAAGAACTTAAACATAACAAATTGTAAGTTCTTGACTCAAGTCACAACTTAAGTCACAACTTACTCGGACAGATTTGTCAAGATACAAGGACAATGAAAAAACTTTTTTTTAGTAATAGTCAGGTGGTGGTGGTGGTGGTGCTGATGGGGTTAAATAGTTAGGTGGCATGTCATTTTTCTGTGAAGTGTATGTCATTAATAAACGATTACCAAATCTGATTTTTATTTGTTTAAAAGATTGTGTAGTTTTTCTGTGGTTTCCTGAACACCGATCTGTTTTCCCATCTCTAAAAAACTGGCCTTAAGTTCTTCAACATTTACGGGAGATTGACTACGCATCTTATTCTGTATTTCAGATTTTTGTTTCTTGTAATTATTTAAATCATCCTGAACTCTCATAAATTCCTCGTCATCAATAAAATTATCATTCAATGCCTTACTGATAATAAGTTTCATACTGCTCAGCTTTGCACCAGCAAGCGTACTCAATGCTTCATGTTTCTGTAATTTTGTGTGAAACCTCTTGTTCAAGGCCTCCAAACCAAAACAAGCCAGGCATGTAGCAACGCTAACAGCCTCAACTGCTATTCCAGCCAAACTCCCAATTCCTGTGGCGAACAGAACAATACCCCCTACAGAACAAGAAGCTGAAACTGCGCCAATAGCCATAGAAGTGTTTTGAACAGAATTAAATACTGACTTATACCTCCTTTTGCACCGTGAATATTTCGCTTCTTCTCCTTCCAAATATTTCAAAGCTTCTGTAATATTATTTAATCTGAATGCATCTGCCTGTAATGTTTTATCTGAAGCAATTGGCATATGTGGATCAGGCGCAAGTGTTGTTTTAGTCATCACATTTGTTTCAGTCGGCTCAAGCGTCGGTAGTTGCGGATAGAAGTTTACCATTTTTTTTTATTCACAAATATTTTTTTAATCAGCAATTACATTTTGCAACTCTTCAAAAGTATACAATTTGCTGGCATAATAAAATGCAACAAGATCAATGTGTTCAAGGTTTATGTAAGTTAGACGAACAAAAGTTGTTTTGTCAACCACCACCTTGACAGCTGGAACACTGCTCGAAACATTAATAACATCATTATTTTTTGTAATGGCAATAAAGACCTTTGATGATTCTGTTACTGTTTCGTCCCATGTAAGTTTAATTCCCTGTGCAATTTGAGCCTCTTTAGCAGTAGTTACAGATTTCATGATAATTTCAAATACTATTGTCGCTTCTCTAGCCATGACTAAGCTTGCTGGCATAAACACAACAGAAGTATCTGATCTACCCTTTCTAGTTGTAAGAAGATATCTCCGTCTCTCATAATTTTCAACTTTCAGTTTTTCTCTGCTATTGTTGTCTGGGGCAAAGCTTGGAACAAGGCTTACAATAAGCGGCCCCGAGTTAACAACCTTCCTAAACACTAAGGCGCCTTCATCATCAGTGTATACATAAGGACTAATAAATTCCAACTTTATGTCCCAGTCAATTGTGGGTGGTGGAACAGGTACAGGTGAAACCACCCACTTATTTCCCACATGTATTAAGTTGTAAGGCGCATTATTTACAGGTGGAGTAGGTACAGTAACATCACGCAGCTGACCAAGTTTAGGAATCTGTTTTTCACCGTCTTTCATGTCAACAATTACTTTCCTCTTGTACATGCCATTTGAATCAAGTTCAAAACCATATATTTCTCCAACATCCCCTTCCTTCTCAAAATCCTGTACGTCTGCCAAATCTTTCAATTCTGTTACTGGACATGCAACTGGTATGATTCTCGACTTTGGACCACCACTCATTTTTTATAAACAAAAATAAAATTATTTAATTTCCAACACAACACTAAAATCATGCATAAGAACTGGTTTGTCATCCTGATTAGTTACAGATAAACTCAGTGACTCAAAGAAACTAGAACCTAATTTCTTAAACTGCAAATTAGGAAATCTAACAACTACACTTTCACAATACGGAGCAGTTCCAGTAGGTAAGCATCTCAACAAAGTTGAAGGCTTTTCATTGTGAACATTCTCAGATGTGTTTAGTTCTTTCAAATAAACATTTAGCACTGTGTGTACTGACAAATTGACAGGACGTTTTCCAGTTATTTTAAGTTTTTTTGTCTTCATTGTTATAATACCAAACATAGCTTCATCTAAATCATCTGATCTATACCAATCTTCGTCAATATAAAATCCAAGTAAATATGCAAATCTATCTGAGATCCTTAACCAATTTTGTGTCGGAAATTCTAATGTAACAAGTAGGTTGGCTGGATTTAAAGTTGCTTTAATTTTAAAATTACTTTGAAACCATTCAGCTATAGTACAAAAGTCATAATACCCGGGTGGTAAAGCTTCAGTCTTACCATCTAAATTTACTTTATTATATATATCATCCTCTACATTAAACCATTTTACTGTGTAGAACAATTCATGGATAGCTGCAGCCTTGCTACCATCCCGATTATCAATCCCATTAGTTAACCACACTGGTTTGCTTGTGTCAAGATTTGTTAAGGTAATAAACATTTTTATTATCTCATATAAAAAAGGATGGAATTTAAATCACCAACCATCACCACTACAAACGCATTTCAATTCAATGTGAATGCCAAATATAATGTTGCACCTACTTATGAACAGAAAATAATTCAATTAAATCAACTTGATATTGCTGTATCAGAACAAGATCTATTCCAAGTCAAAGTACCAAATCCGTTTGACCATTACATAAACCCTCCAATAACAGATGACTCTACTGCAAGAAAGTGGTCTTCAAGTCCACTACAGATGTTTCAAAACCAACTCAACTTTGCAATACTATGCTCAACTACAGGCTGTGGTGTTTCATTCACAGATCATTTGAATCACTCAAACAAACTGATTAGATCTGTCTACCGTTTCCATGTTTATTACCAGCTTAGACGTATACTGTCAGAACTTCATACACCACTACCCACTGAATCCAGTTTCAACAGGTTTAACAACCCCATGGATATGAAAGCATTTGAACGCATCTGTAATGAGTTTAACATAAGCCCCAGGTATGACTTTACACAAAAACTTGATGATCACAATGGCATGGGCACATTGTATTATGCTATGAGTCACAGACAATACCCTCAAGATTACTACCCTGGTTACACTTCATTCTCATAAAAATCACAAGTCTGGATAGGATCAATAGAGCAGAAGCAGACTAATGCCTGGACCACATTTATTTTAGACAAATCTGACGGGTTTACTCAAGCAGGAGTCGAGCGCGTAAATGAGTCTATCAGAACATATGTCTGGTGTATACTAGGAGCACAATCATTATCAAAATCAAACATTTTGAATGGAAGTGGTAAATTTGAAGCACAAAAACAGTTTCTTGCAAATCTTGAAGATTCAATTAATTCAACAGTAGATCTCCCATCAAGCATACAACGTTACCAAGACGTACTCAGATATGCCAGATCGAAAGTTGACTTTGTAGTTGGCACTGGGTTATACATGTTACCATCTGACCTTCAACTCCAAATGGGAACAATCACAAATTATAATAATGAAATCATTGTTGCAGGTGTTGGTCAAAAACTCGGTCTTAATCAATCTGTAAACTTAGGAGCAACAACCACGCATGTTCAGACGTTAAAATCATTACAGACGGTAACACCCCCGAGCCCGGCCCCAACACCGGCACCCATACAACCAGTACAGTCAGCCCCGGATCCATCACCAACCCTTGACACACATGAGTCAGAGAGAACTGCATTGGTAATAGGCCTAACAGGATTAGGGGTTTTACTTCTTTATCTGTTTCATTAAATAACCCACCATCAACCCTCCTACTGTAACCAAAAAGACCCACACATGTTCTGCCATAAACCCTACTGCCTTTGCTGCTGTAGTAATCAACCAACTGACAACAGTGCCAATTATGCCAGGCAAAGCATCCACTGCTTTCACAGCCAATTTCTTAAGCAAGTCTGATATGTGAGACAGTTGTTTCTTTACCCACGACTGTAAGTCTTTTGGATCTGTTGGAGTCGGGGGGCCCGGGGTTGGTGGTGCCGGTGCCGGGGGTGCTCCACCACCACTGCCGGAGACAGCCAACACAACAGTGCTGATAATAAACCCAAGAGCAGTAATTAAACTAGCAATTGTAATACCCTGTTCTCTGAAAAGTGTTTTTAGTCTCTCAGCCAGAGTAGTGTCTTCGTGAAGTATTTTCTGAATAGTTTCTCTAATTCTGTTAACTTGGGTTTTCAGTTTTCCTCTTGCAATACTAATTGTTTCTAACCGTCCTGATCTTTCTATCTGCAAATCATTTAATCTGTGTTGTATTCTTTCTTTCATTTCTGTGTCAAGATTTCCATTGTCTGCAGTAGCCAGTTTCTCTTTTTCACGTTCTATGTGTTTATCAAGCTCTCCCAGTTTGGCAACATTATTTACCATCTCACCTCTTATTGTCTGCAGTGATTTATCCAACCCTATAATCTCCCGCATTGACAAAGGTGGATCATCTATTGTTTTCAAAGCGTCATTTATTTGTCCTTCAGTAAATGAAGTTTCTTGTATCACTGTGTTTGCTATTTCTGGTAGGCTTGTTACTGGTGCCATTTCAATTTGTTGCCCTGTTGGCAACTTTGTTTGCGTGTCATGAAGAACACTAACCAGTCTTGGCGTGACAGGAGACCCTCCAATTCCAAGATACCTTGCCAACCCAGAGTTACCACCGACTTCACCTTTAATTGTACTTAAAGCTCTAAACTTAGAAGGATTATTTTTATGTGTTAGATATATTTTCCCTCTGTCTGTATTTACAAATAAGTGCCCTTTATCATATTCAAATTGGTTAGGATCTATTACATCTGGGCGTGCTCCAACACTGTCATAAAATGAGTTTACTTTGTCTTTTAACAGTTCATGATACAAAGGAGAAGTAGTTACCATTCCAGTCATATCTGTGATACTGGTATCTGAGACATTTATGTCATCCATTTCAAAATCTTCATGATTAAATCCTCCCGCTGCCATTGTTTTATTAATTTATTATTTTTTATTGTGCATAATAAAAATGACACAGTCTTACGGATCAAAGTTAGACCCATACAGAAAACTACGTGAGCCTCTGGGTGTTAAGGGCATAAGACAATCAATCGTCATCACGAACAATCCAAGTACCATAGACCAGAACCAAACACTTACAGTCAAGTTTCCAAACCTAGGCCCCAGTGACGTTATTGTTCCTGGCACTGCACGCCTTGCATTTAATATTGAACTATCATCAGACGCAGATGTGAACAGAACACTAGTTGACAATCTTGGCAGAGCAATTGTTAGAACTATTAAAGTAAAACTTGAAGGACAAGAAGTGTTTAGTCTTGACGACTCCGATGTATTCTACTGTTACAAAGACCTTTGGCTAACAAGAGAAGAACGAGAGGATCGTATTTACCAAGGTATACAGTCTGATAATATTGGTAAACTTCGAATCAATGCTGGAGATAAATCAACGTCAGCAGCCAATGATGTTATTATAGCAGAAACATATGGAACCAGATTTTACATTCCACTTGAGTTTGAAATCCTAACAGCACATTTGCCTTATTATCAAGGGGCACTGAATGACCGTCTGAGCTTTGAACTAACCTTCAATGACTACTCCAAAGTTATAAAATCATCTGCCACAGATGCAACATATAAGATCTCTAACATTTCCTTGGAATATGAAATTGTTACACATACTGATCTAGCCAGACTCATTCAAAATCAGTATCAGTCAAGACTTCCAATTTATTATGACCGTGTGATTAGACATAGTTTAATACCCAAAGACAAGAGTGACCCAATGTGGAACATAAACTTGAACACGCCTGCCAGGTCACTGAAAGGTATTCTTATGTTGTTTGTTGAACCAGTGAGTCCATACAAAAGAGATTCAGAAAAATTCTACAATCCTAAGATTACACATTTGTCCTGCACAATCGAAGGCCGCCCTAATCAAGTGTATGCATCTGGAATGTTACCATACCAGCACTATGACGAAACCACAAAGTATTTTGCAGGAGGAAGGATTAGAGATAAACCTGCAAACATTGCGTGCAAAGATCTACATCTGTATGACGTTAGGATCGGACAATACCTTACAAACAAGTATGCACTGTGGCTAGATCTTCGTAGTACAGATGACGACTACCTTCATGGGTCAGGACGAACTGTCGAGAACGGTAGTGATGGAATAACAATTCAGATACAAAAGAAGGTTGAAACTGCTGCAGCCATAAACATATATTTGTATCTGATATATGATGCACAACTCAATATTGCAGAAAGTAGACTGAGTGGACACATATATTAAAATTATATTGTGTATTAAAATGAACCTGAGCTTAATGACCCTTGACCCACACTGTGGCTTATTTGTTGGTGCCACAGGGTGTGGGAAAACTGAATTTGTACTTAACCTCTTACAAACAAGATACATACACCACTTTGAAAACATTGTAATATTTTGTCCTACAATCAAACACAACAAAGCTTATCACAACCGTTTATTCATTTGGACTGACAACAACATATACTTAGTCGACCCTGAGAAAAAACTGAATGACTACCTACAATATTTTTACAAGCAATTTGAAGGACAGCCAACATTGTTTATTGTTGATGACTGCTCAGCAGAGAAAGACATTGTCAAGAAGAGAAACACTCTAGCAGAACTTGCCTTCAGTGGCAGACATGCAAATGTTAGTGTATGGATTCTCACTCAGAAATATAATGCTGTACTGAAAGATTTTCGTGAACAGTTAAAGTTTATCTGTTTGTTTTACTGCAAGGATCGTGACAGCTTTGAAGACTGTCTCAGAGAAAATGATGTCATCCCAAATAAGCATGAACGAGATGATGTAAAAAATAAACTGAAATCAACTAAGCATCTAAAGCTCATTTTAAAGACAGATCAGCCCACAGGGTATGGGTTAGTAAATTGATGTAAATTAATTTATACATTTGATTGTCCAATAAAAATGACAGACGGACAAATCATACAAGTGCTTGATCTTACACACCTTTTCAAAGATGTTATGCACTTTACTGACTTAATATCACCCAAACAGACTTACATAAGCCTTTCAGCACCATCAGAAATATATGCTACATATAGTGTGACTTTGGATTATGTCGATGAGCATCCAAATGTGGAGTGCATGACAGTTGATTTAAAGACACCTACTTTTAAAGTTGATGATACCAACTATGGTTGGTTAGGGGAAGTTTGTTATAGCATATTTAAACAACTGCGCAAACTAAATGTTTATATTGACAGTGTTACAGTTAATAAAGTGGTATTACACAAGGTGAGCCAGCAGAGTTAACATTAATATTTTTTATTTTATTATTTTGTCGGACAAATAAAAATGACGGACAATTCACAAAGCCCTGGCCCATCAAACCCTGGCTCATCAAGCTTAAGAAACATGTTTCACACAACAGACTTACCTATAACCAATACTAACAATGTCTATGAATCAATAGAAAACTCTTTTTCTGTAATACAAGATAATCTTCTTACAGGCAGTGTAAAGATTCAGATTGTTGCAAAAATAGAATTTACTAGAGTAGACGGTGAAGTGATTGTATCGTACATATCAACAAGACAACACACAGTTAACACAAGAAGAGAATTAGAAAACGTGTTTAGAGACAGACTATTACCAGACTTTCTACAGGCAATTGACAGTGCAAAAATGAAAGGATCTGGTTGGCACGAAGGACATGTACATGAACTGCAACTAAAGCAGTCTAGGTATCATCCTATACTAGGTAAAGCATGGATACCACTGCCAACAGAGGTTGCAAACAAAAAGGCTGTTGTTAATATACAGAACAATGACAACTATTGTTTCATGTGGTGTGTGCTTGCTAAACTACACTTTGTAAAGTCAAAACCTGAACGTGTATCTAACTACACCAAATTTGTAAATGAACTCGATTTTAGTGGCATTGAGTTTCCCGTTAAAATAGAGGACATAGACTTGTTTGAAAAACTAAATCCTGGTATATCTGTAAATGTGTATGTGTGGGATAATGAGTCTGTTGATAAGTTACAGCCAATTAGAGTGTCCCCAATTGCCCCAACCTATGGGCAGTCAGAAGATAGACATGTTGATATGTTATTAATAAGCTCTGGTGATAACTTTCACTACACAATTATCAGAAATATGTCACGTCTAATTCATGGACATACAACAAAACACAATGGTAAACAAGAAGTTTGTAAAAGATGTTTACAAAGATTCTCCTCTATTTCAGTAGCGCACAAACACATTTTACACTGCAGATCAGCTGATGACATACAAACTGTACTTAAGTATCCAGATCCTGGCAGCAAGGTTTATTTTAAGAACTATGGGAATCAGCAAAAGTTGCCGTTTGTAGTGTATGCAGATTTTGAATCATTGGTTGTACCATATGAGGGTCCTGTTCCAGAGTCATTACCAAAGACTATAAAGTTGAGTGACCAAGTGGTGTGTTCTTTCGGATACATTCTTGTTAGGTCAGACGGTTTGCATTCAGAGCCTGTTATCTACAGAGGTGAAAATGCAGCATGTTTGTTTTTAACAGAAATGAGACAACTGTACAGTCAGGTAGTACAATATCTCACAACATGTCAGATGCCTTTGGTGATGACAGAAGAAGACAAACTGAAATTTGATACAGCTGAGACGTGTTGGATTTGTGAACAGCCTTTAGGATGTGATAAAGTTCGTGACCATGATCACATAACTGGGCGTTACAGAGGTGCTGCACATAACAATTGTAACTTGTTATTAAAAATAGATCCTAAGACATATAAGTTACCAATCTTTTTTCACAATCTCAAAGGATATGATTCACACATTATCATGCAGGCTGTAGATGAGTCGTACAAAAACATAAGTTGTATTGCCCAGACAACTGAGAAATACTTAACTTTTAGGTTAGATAAATTAGCATTTTATGACTCTATGCAACATTTGTCTTTAGGTCTTGCTAGTCTGGCAGAAGGACTGACTGAGTATCCAATAACGAGTAAATATTTTGAACCAGACTTGATTAAGAAAGGTGTGTATCCGTATGAGTACATCAGTGAGTGGGTTGTGTTTGAGGAAACAAGACTGCCACCAAAAGAGAAATTTTATTCTACACTAACTGGAAAAGGCATTTCTGACTCTGAATATCAACACGCACTTGATGCATGGGGGAAGTTAGGATGTCAGACAATTGGTGACTATCACGACCAGTACTTGAAAGCAGACGTTTGCTTGCTAGCAGACGTATTTGAAAGTTACCGTGAAAAGGGTTTGTTACACTACAAGCTCGACCCTGCTTGTTACATAACTAGTCCTGGCATGACATGGGATGCATTTTTGAAATCCAGTAAAATATCTATAGACCTGTTGTCTGATCGTACGATGGGTGAAATGGTAGAACGCGGATTGAGAGGAGGCATTAGTATTGCAGCAAATAACTACGCCAGAGCCAACAATAAATATCTGGACGGTTATGGTGACCTTGGCCGGGGGTTTGACCCCTCAAGCCTGGGGTCAAGGTCATTCATTATGTACTTGGATGCTAATAACCTTTACGGGTTCGCGATGTGTGAGTTATTGCCCTTGAAAAACTTTTGTCTGCATGATTTGTCGCAGTATGATGTAACAGAGTCAGGGTTAACTAACAATATTATGAATCTTGACCGAAACGATGCGAAGGGTTGGATCTTTGAAGTAGACCTGGAGTACCCGCACCATCTACATGATTATCATAATGATTATCCATTAGCTGTTGAGAAAATGAGTATGACAGGGAAAAAAGAAGACACTAAGCTTGTGCCAAATCTAAATGACAAATTCAATTACGTTTGTCACTACCGCTTGCTGCAGTTTTACATCAGACATGGGTTAGTACTAAAGAAAGTTCACAGAGGAATTCAATTTGATCAGAGTGCTTTCATGAAAGATTACATAATGAAGAACACAACCCTTCGTGCCAGAGACGGCAACACTGCATTTGACAAAGACTTCTTTAAGCTTATGAACAATGCCTGTTTTGGCAAGACAATGGAAAATCCTCATCACAGAAAAGATGTGAGACTAGTCACAACTGAATTGGGTGCAATTAAACTTACAGGTAAGCCACAGTACACAGGGTACAAAGAATTTCATTCATCATTGTATGCTGTGTCACTCAAAAAAAAGATTGTTAAACTGGACAAGCCAGTATTCATTGGTATGGCAATTCTGGAGTTGTCAAAACTGGTGATGCTTGAATTTTATTATGATTACTTCAAACCGAAGTATCCTGACTGCCGTCTGTTATACACTGACACTGACTCTATGATCATTGATGTGTGTACTGAAGACTTTTATGAAGACATGAAAACAGAGTTACACATGTATGACACGTCTGATTATCCTAAAGATCATCCACTGTTTAGCACACAAAACAAAAAAGTGCCTGGGAAGTTTAAGGATGAACTAAATGGTGTGCCAATAGTTGAGTATGTTGGACTGAGATCAAAAATGTATTCTATACTGCACCAGAAAGGTAGTCAGTCAAAAGCCAAAGGTATCAAGAAAACAGCAATAAAAAATAAAGACATACGTCATGAACATTACAAAGAAGTGTTAGATGGTGCATTGATGCCTGATTATCCAAACAAGTCACTGAGATCAAACAAACATAATCTTGAAATGATCCAAACACATAAGAAGTCACTTGCAGTTGGAGACACGAAACGAGTGTTTCACACTAAAGAAAAAGCTTATGCACCTGGACATTACAGGCTCAAGTTATCTGAAGATATTTGTGATGAACTGGTTGATGAATTAATTGACGACTTAGTTACTGAAATGAGTAACGGTGTCTGGGGGAATAATCTGTAATTCTTCTCTGACAAATGCCCTCTGGGGTGCAGGGTCGTACAGGTAATATATTGTTGCGTCTGGACCGGGAATTATTTTTTTTATATTGTGTACAGACGTTGACCAGATGGGGTCTGTTGCCCTGCGTCTGTCGTCGTTCTCAGCCTCCCCTGGCTGATATAAATATCTCACTTGTTTAGTAAATAAACTTGTGTCTGGTGCCGGGGTTGGTCCTGTTTTTGGCTCTGTAATTGTTTTCAATTTAATAGCATCAGCAGGTTTTGGGTGTCCTTCATTGTTCATTGCTTTTATCACATGTGGTAATCTCTTTACCCATTCAGTGTTACGGGTGTCATGCATGAGTTCCTTAGAATACTGGTAACTGAAAAGTCTTTCTGATAACTGTTTGTTAAAGTTCTCTACAATTGCCTGTGATCTGTGCACGCCTGGAATACCACGTCTGACCAGTACGCCATGCTTAGCAAATAACTGATTAACTGCGCCCTTAAATTCAGATCCATCATCAACCTGCACTAGTCTGGGGTATCTTAAAGGGCCTCTTTTATAGATACTAGATAAAGCAGTCGCAACAGTGTTAGCAGTTTTGTCAGATATGGGTTCAGCCTCTTTGTACCTTGAAGCAATGTCTACAACAGTCAGTGCATACTTGTATCGTTTCTTTCTTATTGTATCGTGTGGAAGAAACAGGAGGTCCATTTGGTGCGTGTCATTTGGTGATGTGTTTTCAAAATGGGGTCTTGTTATTTTTCTTGGAGCAGGGAGATATATCTGCCAAATTGCCTGTCTCTGTAACCATTGCTTGACCTGATTGAGTGATATATCTTCGCCCACAGCGGCATGTAATTTCTGAATAGCTGTTTGCCCTTTCCAATAGCCTGATGGAGAGTAATATATTTTCGATAGTTTATTTTCGGCTGCCATTTTTTCTAGCAATGAAAACTCCTGTAAAATAAACAAATGTCATTCCCACTAGAACAAAGATTATCTCTCCGTTTCTTTGTTCTGTACTCGGTTTGTAATAGTCACTTAGTTTCGGTTTTGGGATAGACATGTCTTCACCCGTGACAAGAAAATATTCCCTGATTGCTTCATCTGTATCTGTAATTCGGGCGGACCGTCGGGGGTTCTTTCTCCGGGTACTCCGGCTCTTCCTCCCCCTCCACTTTGGTATCAGTTTCAGCCAACTTAATAAAATTTCAAATACAAAACGATTTCCAAATACCGTCAGTAGCTCGCTTGAGCTTGCCCTTAGCACCACGTGAATGTTCTGTGTTTACGTACAGTGTGTGAGTGAATGCGTGTGATTCACGTGAGCGTGCTTGTTGGGTTCAGTTCGCGGCTACATTCTGCGCATTGAGTTATATTATAAATATGAGAAATGCGCCATATAAATGCTATGCATTATTTGAAAATGTATGTTGTGCGTGGCCTTCAAGCCTCAATCTTTCATTGATGAAATCAAGTTTCTCAATTCTTTGTTTTTCATACGCCTGTTCTGCCTGTGCTAATTTCTCAGACGCTTCATTGTGACGTTTCATTTCTTCTGCAGATTCCTCTCTACCCATTTTAGAAAAGAGATAATTAGAGCCACTGAATGCGAGGGCGTTAACAACTGCCCCACCAATCATAATAGCTATCGTCGCCATATTATTTTTATTTACATAGAAACATTTTCGGGAATAATTCCCTGCTTGACAAAAAAATCTTTTGTCGCAATCGACGCTGTAACAACTACAATTAGCTTAGCGCTGTCTTCGAAATCGAGTCTACTGAGGTCTGCTGATTTCATTTTGAGTAGACTTTTTCCCAGCATAGAATAAGCTACTGCTAATCCGCTGATTACGGCAGAGTGATAGACAAGGTTCATTAAATTCTTTGAGTCGTTCATTTTCTAAGACAAGAAAAATTAAAATAATATTTTTATTTACTGCATATAAAATGGGTCAACGGCTTTGGATGTTACTGGTAATGTGGCGACTTCTGGTTTTGTTTTTGGAGTGTCTGATTTTTTGGTCACTGTACGAGTCTGTGGTTTGTATTTTTTGTATAATTGATAACCTACGTAACCAAATCCGACAACAAATCCGGCAATTATATATTTTGTTGATTGAGGTTCGGGGTCAGGGTTAGACTTAGTTGTTTGTCTCTCACTTTGATGAGGGAGTGACGGCCCTGACGGTATTGACACAGGTCCTGACGGTGATAACGGTCCTGACACCTGATCAGTTACATGAGTCTTTTCTGTTTGTGCCTTAAGCTGTAATTTTTTTTGCCTATTATATTCGGCTAATCTTTTTCCAGCCTCAACCCTGCCTGGACTTTTAGTTTTCGTCACAGTTTGAACCTGTGTCAAAACTGGACTGGGGTTCGGTTGTGGAGTCGTCTGGGTTTCGTCCATTTTCTTCTGCAGTAAAATTTATTTTTGAGAAATCAATATGGCTCCCAGTAACTAGTAATGTTACGACAGGTGCAAGGTAATTTCCAAACTTGTAAAACATGACACATGCTAATTTGCCAATTGAACTTGAAACAATAGGATTGCTTTCAAGATCGTGTGATAGGCTGTCACTATCCACAGGTAGAAAGTGACTCACTGCTTTTGTGTATAGGCATACAAGAGATCGACTCAAATCACGAGTCATTAGTGAAGCAATGTGGTTTTCATATTTTGAATGAAGCTTGATTAGTTCATCAGAGGTAAGAGATTCAATATCCTCTGTCATGTATTGTTTACCGAGATAAGTCTTTGACTTGCCTGACACAACTACAGAAAGAAGGCGCTGTTTTTTCGAGTCTAAGTCTTTGTTTTCTACAGCATTAATATCGTTTAGAAGAAGTAATTCGTCTTGATTCATTTTATAATAAAAAATATTAATTTTAATGACATTGAATTTGGAAACCTTTATTTTACTGAAAAAAATAAGGAGAAACATAGAAAACCGGGCGGCGTCAAGGCATGGGAGTAAGCGGTCGAAAAATCCTGGAAATTGGGGATAGATATAAATTGTCCATTTCCGCCCATAGTTCCTCTCTCTCCTTGGTACTACCAGAATGTTCCCTGATGTTCGACTAGATCTGTGGGCAAGTGCGAACAAACTATAGAGATAGGCTGGTGACTCTGAGAGGGTGATTTTGCGCATGAGTACCAACTTATTATAAATGAATTGCTTGTCAAGTGGCAGGATATCCAGCAGGTTGAACTAGAGAAAGAGAGAGAGAGAGAGAGAGAGAGAGAGAGAGAGAGAGAGAGAGAGAGAGAGAGAGAGAGAGAGAGAGAGAGAGAGAGAGAGAGAGAGAATGAATGAATGAATGAATGAATGAATGAATGAATGAATGAATGATACTTTATTTCTCAAGGATGGAAACAATAGGCGCACATGCCTCTTTTCGTGTTTGTCCTTGCTAAACTACAACATTAAAAAATCAACAACATTAAAACAAACAAGTAGCAGTCTAGTTTCGCTAATCAAATTTCGGGATTGATAAGGTCGAACGCTTTCTTCAGGTCTAGACCAGACATTTTGTTCTGTTGATGTTGAGCAGCCAAGTGTTAATCATAAGAACCAAGGCAGTGTGACACGAATGTTTAGGGCGAAAACCAGACTATTCAGGAGATACTTTTCTTCCAGCAATTCGAGATAATGTTTGTGTAGATGCTTCTCAATAGACTTCGACAGAATAGAAAATATGGATATGGGCAGAAATTATTTGGATCAGATGTGTCTTTTGTTTTGGGAATACATACCACTTTAGATTTTTTGAAAGCCGCCGGAAAAATAATATTTTGAATACATAGGTTGTAAATATAGGCTAAGCTTTCCACAATGTATGGAAGATAAAGTTCGAGGGTAAAACCATTGATACCATCGACTTTTTTGTTCTTGAGACTGGAGATAAATCTGCCCAGTTCATGTACAGCGATGAAGGGGACATTAAAAGCATCGCCCGCGGACACTTTGCTTACAAAAGTCAGTAAGCTAGAACTGCGATGCGACATGTTCTACCTGATCCAAGCCTTCAGCATGTAGTAAAGATTTCGGGACTAAAATGAAGTGCTCGTTAATTGCATCGGCTGTAAGGTTGGCAGTCGTATTTGCAGAATGATTTCTACTATTGTTGGTTAGTAAGTTTAAAATTGTCCATATTGAAGACGGATTCCCGCCACGTATGGTTTTCTTTACCAGTGCTTTTTGTGCCTCCCGGGTAAGGGATCTGACTCTGTTAGTAACCTTTTGAACTCAATAAAATCTTTGTCCCGCTTGGCTTGGTTTCTGGCTTCCATGGTTTGTTTAATCTCCTCCGTAATCCAGGTGTGGGGCTCACGGCACCTGACTCGTTTCCTTTTTAAGGGGACATACTTATTTAGCACTCCGAGGAACAGCTCAAGCCACAATGAGAGCGCTACATCAGGGTCATTGTGATTGTAAACTTCATGGAACGGCAATAAACTGAGGTCATAAAGGAAACTATCTCTATCTAGTTTTCTAAAACATCTGTAAGTAATGTATATGTTGGGTTTGGCTCTGTTTAGGAACATAACATGACCATTTACAGGTGATGGGAACTGAAGTGGTCACTGACAGCTAGTGAAGGGACGTCAGTTTCAGTGATAGCGTGAGGGTTGTTAGTATAGATGTGGTCTATCAAAGTAGACAAAGAGCGTGTTACTCTGGTGGCAGTGATAATCATCTGTTTTAGTCCAAAAAGCATTTGTTGTACATTGCCACATCGAATGGGGTTTTGAGATGTCAATGTTAAAATCGCCGAGGAAGAGTATATCCCTGCCTGTGTCATTCGATCACTTTATCCATCACCTGTACAAAGTCGTCATACCACTCCGCAATGGATGCTGGATTCCTATACACAAAGGCAACTAGCAGTGGCGAAATGTTAGGAAGCTTGACTTCCAACCACACGCATTCCACCTCCCTGGTCTCAAGATCAAGACGTCTGCGTACCCGGCTGTGCTGAACAGTGCTGTGCACGTCAAAGACAATACATTATAAGACAAATCACTCGCCCCGAGAGTGCGATGACGTGCTTTGAGAGTTTTCTCCCTTGTAATCGTGTTGAATCATGGCTGACCGAACGAGGCAAGGGCTGACTTTTGCAGCGCAATTTCTTGTTCGAACTGGCGCCCGCTACAAGCCAAGTTTCACCGGCATGTCAGTTTTCCTTTTTCCCAATGAAGAAACAAGGTAAGCTGATTACTCTGTGGTCTTATTTTTGCATAAATGCACAAATTTACGACCGTATGATAATTTCATGGCGCAAAGGATGTCTATCTCGAAAATTTTCGATTCTGAATTAGAGTTGCCAGGGCGATACTCAGGCATAGGTCCCTCGTGTGATATGTATCTTTGGGCTTAAATCTGGGAGAGTGGAAAACTGATCCAACTGCAAACAGACCCTAGCCGGCTCTCCACGCCGTGAATTCCGAGAAATGTCAGTGGAAAAGTGATCTAACGACCAATTAGACCCAGAGTAATTATACGTTTCTAGTAATTTTGTTTTCAAATGTAGAAGAGGGCAATATGTACATAGACCAGTTTTCCTGCCCCATTGTATCCACTGTATGGTGGACTAATTCAAGTTAGATCTAGTCATTTGTGCCATACGTGCTTAACTTGGGCGAGAAAAAGTATTCTTTAGGCTACAGGGACCTTTCCCTTTCGTTCAAGGCAATACGACTGATAGGGAGAATCCTGTGTAAGTTTCACGTTCTTAATCGAGTTGTTTTAAGACCGATGTTCCGATCAAAAAGAGGAAAGTACTGGTGAGAAATTAAGCAAAGAAACCTTGAGTTGTAAGGTCGTTGATAAAATTCAATCGTTGCAAAGTTACTTCGCTTTCATTGTCTATCAAGACTTAAAATACAAAAGTATAAGAGGTCATGCAGAACTCTGTCCACTGTACTGTTCTCACGAACTACGCCTACAGACTACAGTATTTAGCTGGTGATGTTTTAGTACTTGTATTTCAGTCTTTGTTATTCTCCCAACAGATGTCCGGGTGCAGAATTCGCGCAGAGAAGATCTGTTGGGACTTTTACCTGCTGAGCTGCGTTCACGTTCCTGCAGGCTGTGCAGTGCCCATTTTGAAAACAGCCAGTTCACGTGCGCCGACTGTGTTTTCGGTGCCCAACCCACCCCCACAACTAACAACAGAGACGAGGGATACTGCTACATATTCAGAAGCGCCGCCTCACAAGCAGGCACACGTCACTGCCACCAGGTATTTTCAATGAATAAATATAATTTGATTTATAATTTGTAAGATGAAATTGTTAATTTATAAAAAAATTATCAAACAATGACAGCACAAAAGATTAGTTGTGTGAGTTGTTTTCACAACTGGGGTCGTAAAATCTATTGACTATTAAAATCAGACAAGCAGATTTTAAATTTGGATGAATTTTCGATGGCCTTTTTGTGTGTGTTCGCGCCTGCATGTGTGTGTGAAAATACATTTTTTTTGTCAGTCATATGAAATGTGAATTAATTTTTTGATCTGAGTAAATATGCTGTGGATTATCATGATATCATTAATGATTTAATGCATGGTTGCTTGTGTGTATGCAGATGAGTCCAGTGGAGAAACTGGTGTGGGGGGAACTGCAGCAACAGGTGGTCAGGACAGCGATTCACCAAGAAAGCAGGCTTTGAAGAAAAGTCTCAAAACTGTGCTCAACAGATTGTACTGCCTTAAAAAAAAAATGTAATTACGACAGAAAGACGGCAAACAAGGAAAGAAAAGACATTAACACTCAAAGAGAAGAAGGATGCAGCAGCGAAGAGCCGCTTGGCTTATTTTTTGCCTGATTCGTTGTTAAGTTTATTTCAGCACAGTTCAGTGCGTGAAATACACAAAAAGAAACAAGGCCGGAGATGGACGGAGACAGAAAAAAACAACAGCTTTATCTTTGTTTCATGCAAGCCCCAAGGCATATCGTATGCTTGCAAAATTCTTTGTCCTCCTGTCAGTTTCAACCTTACGGAAAACTATGCGAAAGGTTTCAGTCTGTCCCGGCTTTAGTGCCAAAATTCTGAAAGCACTTCAGATTAAAGTGTCTGTACTGCCGCCAAAGTCAGAGCTGTGTGCAATAGTACTAGACGAAATGACAATAAAAGAACAAGTCACCTACAACAAAAAACGTGATCAAATAGAAGGGGCAGAGAATTTTGGGGAGGACGAGAGGACAAAGCTTGTGGCAAACCATGCGACTGCCTTTGTTGTAAGGGGTTTAGTTTCCCACTGGAAGCAGCCGACGGTCTGGTGGGGGAGGAGGGAGTTGTTGGAGAACATAATTCTGATCGGTGATGACATGTTTATCTGTTTACCTGGTAATGACTTTTAGATCTAAAGGCGGTGGGCATGCGACTGATGGTATTGTCTGTTGTACGTCTTATGATAATTCAGCCTAATGCGTATATTCATGTTGACATGCTATTTTGTGTATGATGAATAATTTTGTCATACATTTACATGTGTTGGGTGGATGGATGAATTGAGAGGTAATCAGTGATAATTTCTTATTAATCTCTTTGTGCATACAGCGCCAGGTACTGTTTACAGTTTCTAACGGGTGTATGCATAAGGTGGTTAGCGTGGCCTGTGTATAATCACTATTTGGTTGCACAAACTACAAAGCAGAAACCGAAGCACTTATGCAGGCCGCCTCCATGGTTCAGAATTCTACAGACCCATGCTATCAAGTTGTCTTCTTCTCCGATGCCCTTTCAGTCCTTCAGGCCCTTGAGAACGACAAACTCCCCCAGCTGACCAGAGCTTTGCAGAAGGTCAGACAAACCAGAAGAGTTGTTCTCCAGTGGATACCAGCCCACTGTGGGGTACCAGGAAATGAAAGGGCAGACGAGCTGGCGAAAGAAGGAGCCACAAAAGATCAACAAGAAAACAGCGTCAGCTATAGTGAGCAAAAGACAATCATCAAGGCATTGATGAGGCCGAGGTCAAACAGAGACGACTACCACACAATGACCAGAGAGCAGCAAGTCGTCCTGATCAGACTGCGTACCGGCCACAACAGACTGAACGCTCACATGAACAGAAAGCTCAAGCTGGCGCCATCACCAACCTGCGCCTGTGGTCAGGAAGACCAAACAGCGGAACATATTCTCCAGAGATGCCCCCTACTGGACGATGAAAGAAAAGAAGTGTGGCCGTCGCCAACTCCACTGCAGACCAAACTCTACGGCAGTCGAGAAGACCTGGAGAAAACGACGTCATTCATCGCCGGTGCTGGACTGACCGTATAGCCCACTGCGAACGAAAAGAAGAAGAAGAAGAAGAAGAAGACTATTTGGTTTTCTTGATAATACCTGCTGCAAGTTCAACTTGTATTAATAAACTGATCTTCCTGTGTGATTGTTCAAAACAACTGATGTTTGCTGTAAATTATTTCTTATTTAGTCCTGTGTTGGTGGTTTGTTTGTATGTGTGTTTGTTTGTGTGCATGTGTGTTTGTTTGCGTGCACGTGTGTGTGTGTGTGTGTGTGTGTGTGTGTGTGTGTGTGTGTGTGTTTGTGTGTGTGTGCGTGTATGTATGTACTAGACATCAACTCACACTACGGCAAAAATGAAATGCCTGATTTATTTATTTTTCTATTACACTTTCCGTGCTAATTACCACTTTTCCGAAAAATCTTTCGATTAGGAATAGAAAAAAAAAAATCTTAGAAGCAGAGCTCATGTGATTTTAAAACAGTTTTCCGCAATGCACACACAAAAAGCACCTGTTACCCTTCAAAAAGCCTCGCGTCAGAGCTCGAGCCCATTACCAGATAGTGATAGACGTATGGCCACAGTACGATTACACCATAGGACGCAACTGCTACACTGACCTCGCTTTTTTCAGTAAGCCTTATGAAGGAGTGATCTGTCTTATAATGTATTGTCTTTGTGCATATAAACAGCTAGCCCAGTATGTCCAGGAGAAGTTGCAACACGTAGAATAAGCGAAAAATTCAGAGTACTGACACATGCGTCGGCGATTCGAGAGTCCAGACGAGATTCAGTGAGACCAAAGAGATGGAAATGTGACGGCTGGTTCAGAAACAGGGAAACATCATGTACTTTCGGATATAAATGATACACATTTAAATATCCGGCTTAAAGTCTTTGAGTGGCTGAGTCAGTGGATGCACTCGCCATATTGTTCGTTGTTTATAGACACTAGTGTACTGTTACGATTGTGGTTGTGTTATCCTGTGAGAGCGTACATGTGTTATTCGTAGGTAACGATATGTTGTTTATTTGAGCTATCACGGTTATGATTTCGTGCCTTTTTAGTAAGTTTTTCTTTTGTTCGTGAGTAGAGCCGATTTCGTTTTGTTGTGTTTAGTCCGGTGCGTTGTAGAAGGGTCGCACTGTCTAGTGGCCTCGTAAGTGTCACGTTGGTTAGTTGACATCGCAACATTTTCGCTACTTTTTGTTTTCCTGTGCGCGTGTATCGAGCAGCCTTTATTTCGTTTGGTGAATGTTCTCGTACCTTTTTGAGCTATCATAGATAGGGATACCATACTTTTATGTGTCTTTATTATACGCTAGAATTTAGAGCTGAAGTGAGCAGCCGTGTTTTTGTAGCCTGATATATTGTTTCTGGAAAGTTTATGTTAATGAGCTTCGGCTGCGTGTTTCGTTCTGGTTGTTTGAGTTCATGATTTCCGTAGAAGATTCTAGATTTTGATAGTGTATATAAGGAGGGCGCTGGGAAAGCCCGTGAGTACATTGTCTTGCTTTGTCAGTTGTAGAGATACGCAGTTTATTGCGAGAGACGCTGTGTATGAGAAACTTTGAGTCGTAGTGTGGACATAGCAAAAGAGACTTTGTATTCAGTAGTTTGTGCATTTGAAAGAGCATTACTGTGAGGATATCGCATCGCTGAATTAAATATTGTTGGAACTGTTACTCCAGTTTTGTCTACATCCTTAAGCCACGGTTGACGGATTGCAGCTGAATGAGGTCTATTTAAAAGAACTCTACGTGCGTGTGTGTCTGGTGTACTTCGACTACAACTCCACCACGTAACATGTACACACGACGACAAAAGACCATTTTTTTCCAGTCAATAGTCAATAGTTATCCTTTCTCTCACAAGTCTGTACGACTGATCGACGTACACGGCAGAAGAATTGTTTTTTTTTTTTTAGATAACCAAGAGTTAACGAAAATTTTCACTATACAGTCACACTCCGGCCTCTAATGAGTACGTTATAACGGTCGCTATTCAGTTCACACATTAATAAAAACCAAACTTTACTAGTTTCACTTTCCAAAGTGCAGATTCACCGTCAGGCACAGTGGATATACCAATGAAACAAATCCGTGGGTCCCTTTTCACGCAGCTTCTCGAAATAGCCGCTTAATGTCACACTTTGTCTAGAAAAACAAAAATTCTGGCTCAACCAGAAAGCTGTTCATTTGGAAATACACAGTCATATCAAAGACGACGTCTGCGTCAGAAGCAAAATGAGATCAACGTAGCCAAAATGATGCGCGGCACAGTAATGTCAATCCAGATGTCTGTCTATTGCAACACAATCAGCACCGATCAACTAAGTATGGCAGTAGAATCCAAATAGATAACAAAAAACAAGCCTCACACTTTGTGTCATGTTAACTAGTTCACATTTCACTATCAATGCATGTTTATGACAAGATTGTGAAGAAGAGAAGAAAAAACAAATCGTGAGCCAGTCTACACCAACAAGACAGGGTACAGTTAAACCTAAGCCCTAAAACAAACACTCTGTACCCATGACCGTGGCATAATCCGATCACACGATGACCTGGGGCCGCAAGCCGCCTGTGTAGTACGGGAGCGGCCACTGGGGATAAGATACTGGGTACGGCGAAAAAGCCGGGCAGGTAACGGTGGCACATGTAATAATAATAATAATACCGTTATTATATAGGCGCTTTTTCTCAATTTTGGGGAAATCGACTCAAAGCGCCGCGCCTGAAACCCAACTCACACACTCACGAAACAGACACGGATTTACGCCATTTAAGACAAACACAGTACAAGACAAACGAAGGGCCAGTCAGCTACTGAAGTTACAGAGATTTTTGATCGCTTGTATTTTGAAATTTGTAAAGTGGCCTGAGACCGGTACCAAAGTGTAGTCCGTGTTTGGTGACCTGCGGCCAGAAACCGGCAGAAAGGCGTACGTAGTTGCCGGGAAAACACGAAGCAAAGAGAGAGAGAGAGAGAGAGAGAGAGAGAGAGAGAGAGAGAGAGAGAGAGAGAGAGAGAGAGAGAGAGAGAGAGAGAGAGAGAGAGAGTCGCAACCTGAAGGATGTTACAACCCACGCCGAACAGGCTGTGAAACGCTGGATATGTTGACTTCCCTGAAATGTAAAATTCAGATCCAACGCCGTATCTCACCAGCCATCTGTGACTCATCGCGTGTATGATGGTCCGTGAGTTTGAACCTTATGACACCACTGAGCCGGCACCAGCCGTATGGTCCAAAGTCACGGACCAGTACACAGTTGTGAGTGACAACTCATTGCACAAATACCATGCGCGCCGCTCACTCATCTACATCTTCAAACCCGACAAAATTAATATCTTGTCGACAATCTTCCTCCAAAAATGCAGATCACCATACGTACTGAATATTTGTCAGCAGCACTGATATCGCCCTGTAGTCGTGGCAGCAACACAAAGCGCAGACCTCTAGCTTATTTCCCCTTTATTTAAGGACACGTAAAAGCTTGCGAGCCTACTGTCTTCATCCCTAGAAAATAAAGTTTCAATTCAATTCAATTCCCCCACCCGGGTCTGGTCTGGGGGACTTGGGTGGGGCTCACTGCCTTTTCGTTGCCAGGGTCACCCTGGTCAGCCTCACGGGATGAGTTTTTCTTTTTTTTCTGGGGCACGTTTCTGTCTACCCTTGGTCCATTCACTTTTAATTTCCCTTTTTAACACCTTCACTACCGAGAAAAATTGAACACAATCCAACTACAAGAGACATAGATTCTCATGAGCCCCTGCAGTAATAATAATAATAATAATAATAATAATAATAATAATAATAATACCGTTATTATATAACCGCAGTCCCGGGGGCTCATGAGGATCCATGCCTCTTGCTGAAACCAATTTGTATCCATGTTTTATGGGGGGGGGGGGGGGGGGGGGCGGTTTAGCTTTTGGTCGTTGAATGAACCAAGATTTCAGAAACGAAAATGTACGTACAGTGTATGTACAGTGGCAGGGAAGGGGTTTAGTTTTTTTTGCTACTGTCTGCGCTGCCTGTAGTCCCCACCTCTTCCTCACTCACCCCTTCCTCTGACAATGTGTACAGACGGCAACGTCATGAAAGATCTTATGCTACTTTATAAGTATTATGTGAATATTATTTTTACGTCAGTCATGTCTAATCCAGGTGTGATCCAGGTCAGAAGATATCTTCTGGAGGAAAAAAATTATTCCCTGATCTTTCTTTAGCTTACTTTAAAAAATCACCCGAAATTAACGGAGGAATAAAAGCAAATACGTTATTTGCACGTAGCACTGAATGGTTTGCTACATGGACTCTTTTAGGTCTTCGGGAATCAAAATAACCATTGTACCCCAAAGACCTTCAATGTACAATGGTTATTTTTACCTCCCTTATGCCTTCGGGGTACAATGGTTAATTTGACCTTCCGAGGGCCTGCAAGGGTTCGTCTCTTTACACTTTTTGTCATTGGCCTGGCTCAACTTTTCTTCCCTGGTCGCCCGTTTTCAAGGCAACGGAGTCTTCTTGTCACATGTTACCAACGTAACATGTGATGTGTAGACTCACTTAATACATGTTATGATGATAACGTTACTTGCTGAGCACAGCGTTATCTCCCAAATACGTCTTTTCTCAGTACAAACATACCCTACATTCAAACCTTAAAACAAAAAGATACCAATAAATAAACAATTTAGTGGGTTACGAAACAAACAGAACTATATGATGATGATAGAACTTTATTGCCATATGTAATAATACATTAGGAAATCGTTGTGGTGCTGCGCAACATAAAAAGAAGAACATTAAACACATCAAAATATAATTAAGCTACTCACGTGTATGTAGGTGTTCTGTGATACCGTTGATACCGGTTCTATACAAAATATAACTGAATAATTGGATAAGTTAGATAACATCAACGGCAGGAAAATTCAATTGTTTCTTCGCCGTTTCGATTAGTCAGTACTGAAGACACATTTCAGCACCAGCTATGTTTATTATGCCTTGTCGACACACCTAATGAACTTTATCAACAGTCTGGACACGCAGGAAAAGCACACGCGTAATCGCACTTATTTATTCTGCACTGCTGTTAGCGTGTCAGTCTATTTTTTTCAGCTGTTTCTCGCACTGATAGCGTTGCCGTATTTCTAGAAGGGAAGTGGAGTTATTGTCAGGTTACTTGATATAAAGACGACGTGTGCTGAACTGGATCGTCTTGTGTCTAAATGAATCATAACTAGACCTTTATGTAGCGTTTCGTAACCATCTGTTACAGAAGTGTATCTTTAAACAGTAACGGCGGCTGTGGGCCTTTAAGCCCACTTCTGTGAAAAGCGAGATTTTTACAATACAATGAAAGTCTCGCTTTTCAGTCACACACGGATATCGACTTACTGTCTCTTGCCTTCCTAGGACAGCAGCCACGCCCTTTTCCTCTTATTGGACGTCACTGATGACGTACAATGACAAGGACTCCAGATCAGCACAATGCCTTGCTCCTTAGGAACACACCAGAGATATAGCCGATTGCTCAAGGTTATCCCCATTCACCCTCTTCGCAGATGCAAAAAATGAGGTTGAGAAACATTTTCTTCTAAATAAATCATAATTAATTCCAAAAGCCCAAATCAGGCAATATTATGTTAAGGCACACTTCTGCATACTCTGCAAAAAACAGAATGAAAAAAATATTGAATCTCTGGTTCACAGTGAAGGTATTTGTGCACCCAGTAACCGGCCATTTCTGCAAAATTGCAACTTACTTACTTACGCCTGTCACCCATCCCAGGGTATAGGCCGTCGACGAGAGACCTCCAGTGACTCCTGTCCTATGCTTCTCCTTCAGTTTACTCCAGGTGGTTCCCAGTCTCTTGATGTCTGCTTGGAGGTCTCGTCGCCAGGTGTTTCTCGTCTGTCTCTTTTCCTCTTTCCCTGGGGGTTCCATGACAATGCCTGCCTAGTGATACTGGAAACTGGCTTTTTCTCAGACTGTGACCAATCCATCTCCATCTTCTTCGTCCAATTTTATTCTCTGCTGTTATCTGCTCTGTTCTCTCCCAGAGTCTGACGTTGCTGAACTTCTCTGGCCAGTGAATTTTTAAGATTCTTCTAAAGCAACTGTTTATAAGGATTTGCACTCTGTTGACTGTGGTTTTTGTCAACCTCCAAGTCTCTGCTCCATATAGGAGAACTGCTTTTACGTTTGAGTTGAAAATCCGGACTTTGGTGTGTTGTGACAGCTCTCTGGAACTCCACACTTTTTTCAACTGGAGCCAAATTGCAAGAAAGGACAAAAATAATGGGTCAGATGCCTGCAGACATTTTCCATAGCACTGGCAGTCCATTTTCAGGCTCACATAATTACAACAGGATGTCACAATATTACTATAAACTTGACTAGGTGATGCTGTAGTTACTGTGAGTGCCACAGTGGTTGATTTTGTATCCCTACCACCAAGTTGTAAAAATACACAAAATTAATTAGAAAAAATTACTTAAGTTATTGCATTTCATTCTGACCTCGATGCCCTCAGAAATTGTGTATACAACTGATAGGTCCTTTTAAGGTTTGAATGGTTAGGATAGAGCACCACAGTTACTCCCAACCTGATTTTATGATGCTATGAAGCATTTAGGGGCCACAGTGGCTGAATCAGCTGCCCTACCCCCATTTTACCAGTAAGCAAAGGAACGCAAAATGATCATAACAATTGTTTACGTCATACTCCTCTGTTCAAATATTTTTGTTGCCAGTTTTCTTAACAAAGTATAAACATTTGTGCTCATTTCAATAATTTCAATGTGACCCATCAATTTAATTGTAACTATTTTTAACTGGCTTGTCTTTTAGCTTGTCATGGGCAGTGGGCAGATGTTAACATCTGCACAGGACATAGCATGGAGAGGGATGGGCTCCGCCAGGTTCTTTTGCCCAAGACACACCACATGAAATGACAACCTTACCTCAATCCATACCGGATCGGTCGTCGCCCGGAACAAGGACCACGCCTTCTGTATTGCACCAAGGCAGATGTGTTAAGTGTGTTACTGGTGCACCACCGTCGAGGTCCTTGAACAGGCTGAAACTGTGAGCATCGAGGCTTTGCTGCTGCGGACACAGCTCCGCTGGGCGGGGCATGTCTCCAGGATGGAGAATCATCGCCTACCAAAGATCACCCTTTTCGGCGAGCTTGCTACTGGACACCGTGACAGAGGGGCACCAAAGAAGAGATACAAAGACTGTCTCAAGAAGTCACTTAGTGCCTGCCAAATCGACCACCACCAGTGGTCTTCGCTTGCTGTGGACCGTGACACCTGGCGCTCCACCATTTACAAGGCAGCTGTCTCCTTTGAGGACTCTCGCAGAGCTAGCCTTACGGACAAGCGGCTCAGGAGAAAAAACAGAGATGCCGCAACTCAGAACCCTGGCCATACCTCCCCTTGCAGCCACTGCGGTCGAACCTGCCTGTCCCGGATTGGCCTCCGCAGCCACGAACAAGCCTGCAGACGTCGTGGGCAACTCCTATAAAAATCTTCGTTCGCGAAGTCAAGCCAAGAGGTGCACCACCAAAGCTCAGTGCCAGAAACAACATTAGCATTGGCATCTGGAACGTCAGAACTTTAAGAACGCCTGGAAAGGTAAAGGAACTGACACACGAAATGAACAGATACCACTGGACCATCCTAGGACTGTGCGAAGTACGATGGAAGAACCTTGGGGAAACATCAATCCAGCAAAACCACAAACTGTATTACAGTGGCAGAGAAGACAAACACGAACAGGTTGTCGGATTTCTCGTCACAAAGACATCGTGAACACTGTCATGAGTTGTCGGCCAGTCTCCAGTAGGCTTAGCACCATACGCTTGAGGGCAACCCCATTCAATATCACCATTGTACAAGTTTACGCCCTCAAAACAGACAATGGCGATGAGGAAATAGAAGACTTCTATGACCAACTGCAAGAAGTCCTGGACCAGACCCCCAAGAAAGACATTCTTGTGGTGCAGGGAGACTGGAATGACAAAATAGGAGAGGATGCTGCTACGAACTGGAAAGGCACATGCGGACGTTACTGCAATGCAGAGACCAACGACAGAGGGTTAAGGCTTCTGGAATGTGCCAGCTCAAATGACCTAAAGCTGTTGAACACGTTCGGCCCACACAAAGCATCCAAAAGGTGGACATGGCACAGCCCGAACGGAGAGCACCAAAACCAAATTGACTACATCGTGGTGAAGAGACACTTCGAAACCAGTCTTCTTCTTCTTGTCGTTCGCAGTGTCAGTCCAGCACCGGCGATGAATGACGTCGTTTTCTCCAGGTCTTCTCGACTGCCGTAGAGTTTGGTCTGCAGTGGAGTTGGCGACGGCCACACTTCTTTTCTTTCATCGTCCAGTAGGGGACATCTCTGGAGAATGTGTTCTGCTGTTTGGTCTTCCTGACCACAGGCGCAGGTTGGTGATGGCACCAGCTTGAGCTTTCTGTTCATGTGAGCGTTCAGTCTGTTGTGGCCGGTACGCAGTCTGATCAGGACGACTTGCTGCTCTCTGGTCATTGTGTGGTAGTCGTCTCTGTTTGACCTCGGCCTCATCAATGCCTTGATGATTGTCTTTTGCTCACTATAGCTAACGCTGTTTTCTTGTTGATCTTTTGTGGCTCCTTCTTTCGCCAGCTCGTCTGCCCTTTCATTTCCTGGTACCCCACAGTGGGCTGGTATCCACTGGAGAACAACTCTTCTGGTTTGTCTGACCTTCTGCAAAGCTCTGGTCAGCTGGGGGAGTTTGTCGTTCTCAAGGGCCTGAAGGACTGAAAGGGCATCGGAGAAGAAGACAACTTGGTAGCATGGGTCTGTGGAATTCTGAACCATGGAGGCGGCCTGCATAAGTGCTTCAGTTTCTGCTTTGTAGTTTGTGCAATGTTTGCCGGTGGCTACACTGGATGTGGCTGTATGTCCTCCTGGGAACTGGATCAGGATGCCAGCACCTCCATTGGAAACGGCATTTGTTGCTGATACATCAGTGTAGATGTGGATCCATGCCTCCTTTGGGTACTGTTCGTCGATCAGGGCTAGGGTGAGTGCCCGTCGAACGGTGTCATCCTGACTGTCTCCTGAGGCAGCATGTGGGACACTGGTGCAGATCTGGATGTCTGGTTTGTCCACTGCCCAAGGGTTTTCCTCTCCTTCTGTGATCAGAGGTAGAGTGCTCTGTGGAAGGACTTCCCTGTACTGTCGAGAAAGTCGCATGCTCTCATTGACAAAGCTGCTTCTTTTGAGCCGGTTCTTGGTGAGGTTGCTCAGTCTGTGCTTCATGGGGTGGTCAGGCAAGCACCTGAGCTTCTCCGCCTGTACCATGATTTTGGCTTCTCTCCTCTGGCTGAGAGGTTGGATTGTGGTCAGCTTTTCCATTTCCTTGATTGGTGTGGATTTCAATCACCACTTCGAAACCAGTGTGAACACTGCCAAGACAAGAAGTTTTCCAGGAGCAGACATTGGAACCGACCATGACTTAGTGATGATGACCTTCCGACTCCGCCTAAAGAAAGTCAACAAGCAGGGTCCTACCAGAATCAAGTTCGACCTCGAGAAGCAAAAAGACCCAGAGGTAGCGGAAGCCTTCCAGGCAAAGATAGGAGGGAAATTCGCGCCACTGTTACTTCTAGGTGCAAAAGACACGGATGTGGCCACACTGATCGACACATTTAACACTGCTGTAACCCAAACAGCGAGTGAGATCCTTGACAAACACCGACAAGCAAAGAAACATTAAGTTACAGCTGGTATCTTTGTTCTATGTGACAAGCGTCGAGAATTAAAGAAAAACATATCAGAAGTAGAAGGAGCTAAACAATACAGGGAAATTAAACAGGAGATCAAGAAAAGCGTGAAAAAGGCAAAGAATAAGTAGATTGAAGATCAGTGTAAACAGGTAGAAGAAAATCTGAACAAAAATAATAGCAAAAAAGCATACCAGCTGGTGAAAGACCTGACCAGTGTAAAACAAGGACGCTCCTCGATCATTCAAGATAGTGAAGGGAACTGTCTTACGGAAGACCAAGACGTACTGAAGAGATGGACAGAGTACTGCTCAGATTTGTACAACCACCGAGCTACAGGGGACCCAGGCATACTTGTCAACCCACCAGTGACCAACAATGGCAACTATCCCATCCTCCGAGAAGAAGTAGAGGCTGCAGTGAAGTCGCTGAAAAAAGGTGAAGGCAGCAGTAGGAGACAACATCCCTGCAGAGCTAGTCCAAGAAGACATGATAACCGCCGTAATAACAATATGCAATAAGATCTGGCAGTCAGGGGATTGGCCCACACCATGGACCTAATCATTTATAATAACTCTCCCCCCAAAAAGGCAACTTACATTAACGCCATAATTATCGCACGATCAGTCTTATATGCCACCCAAGCAAAGTCATGTTAAAGATCCTACTGAACAAGCTGAAGCCACAGGCAGAGGAAATCAAAGCTGAGGAACAGGCAGGCTTCAGACCAGGGCGCAGCACAACTGAGCAGATCTTTAACTTGAGAGTTCTATGTGAGAGGTACCTCCAGCACCAGCAAGATCTCTATCATGTCTTTGTGGATTTTAAGAAAGCGTTTGATAGGGTGTGGCATGCAGCCCTTTGGTCCACCATAAAGCTATACAACATTATAGCAAACCTTTACAAAAAGGCCACTAGCGCAGTCTGCTTCAAGGGCAAAATAGGAAACTGGTTTAGGACTACAGTCGGAGTCAGACAATGCTGCTTGCTCTCACCTACTCTTTTCAACATCTTCCTGGAAAGAATCATGACAGACGCTCTGAAAGATCATGAAGGAACTGTCAGTATTGGAGGCAAAACAATCACGAACTTGGGATTTGCGGACGACATTGATGGCCTTGCAGGAGCAGAAAAGGAACTAGCTCAGCTGGTGGAAAAGCTGGATAGTACAACCATTGCGTTTGGGATGGAAATCAGTTCAGAGAAGACCAAACTGATGACCAATAACAAAAGTGGCATTGGCACTGACGTCATGATTGGAGGCCACAAACTGGAAACAGTTATTAAATTCAAATACTTAGGAGCCATTGTGATAGATGAGGGATCAAAACCAGAAATACTGTCCGGGTTTGCGCAGACAACAACAGCACTGACAAGATTGAAGACCATATGGAAGGACAGAAACATCACACTTTGCTCCAAGATCAGACTGATGCGTTCCTTAGTCATCTCAGTGTTCTTATATGCTTGTGAGTCATGGACCCTCACAGCAGACCTTGAAAAGAGGATACCAGCCACTGAAATGAGATGTTTTTGAAGGCTGCGTGGTTTTTCATACAGAGTTCACATCATGAATGAGGAAGTGGGAAGCATAATCAGGCAAGCCATCGGGCCCTATCAAGACCCATTATCCATTGTGAAAAAAACGCAAACTGAAGTGATATGGGCATGTCACGCGTTCAGCAGGGCTTGCCAAAACAATCCTGCAAGGCACAGCGCAAGGAGGACGAAGGAGAGGAAGACAGAGGAAATGATGGGAGGACAATATCTCAGAGTGGACAGGACTGAAGCTGGGCGATACGCTGAGAATGGCAGAGAACAGAGAGGAATGGAGGTAGCTGGTTGCCAAGTCAGCAGTGGTACCCCAACGCTCGGCAAGACTATGGGATATAGATAGATAGATAGATAGATAGATAGATAGATAGATAGATAGATAGTCCTTTAGGTGATATTTTACCTAGCGTAAGGCGGGTCTAGTAAGGTCTCCCCTTTTCTTTTCATTTATTCTCGTCTAGAAAGGTGATGAATATGCGTAATAAAGTCTCATGGTTCCTAATAGCTAAATCACTGTTATCAAAATACTTCGTTTTTACATGTCCACCACGAGATCACCACTTCCACCCCCATCGTTTGCCTTCTTCTTCTGCAACGTTCAATTCCTTGATGGCCGTCTTTAAATCTTATATTGTTCTGGCTTCCAATAAGTGAGCTGTCAAGAGCTCGTCCGTAGTTTTCAGAGTTTGGTGTACAGGGGCGTGTCTTCTGGTCAAAACTGCCAGCGGACCACTTCTCTGTATGGACAGGTCTGGAGAACGTGCTAAGGAGACTGATTTTCAACGCCACATTCGCATAGGGCTGTTTCCGCAAGACCCAGTCTCACGAGCTGAGTCCAGAGTGATCAGTGCGTAGATGGAAGATGGTGGCCCTGCTCTCCCTGTTCAGCTTGTTGATGTCGTCTGCCCACGGGCTGCAGCCGCCATTCTGCTGGTGCCAATCACTTTGTTGCTGTAGTGTTTTGGTTTCTTTACATGAGATTGTGATCTTGAGGTAGTCTGGCGCCTGTTTTGGCCAGGCTGTCAGCCTCCCCATTCCCAGCTACTCCAGAATGCACTGGAATCCACTGCAGCACTATTTTGTGGACAGGGCATCCAGTCTATCTTGAAGCTTCCTGGTGAGGAGATCAGTGGATATAGCTACTGCCTTACCCTAGCTAGTGCTCTGCTGCTGTGTTGAGCACCTGCAGATCTGTACAATAGTTGGAGCTGCTGCCGTCAGCTGGTAAAGAGAGGGAAGTAGTAGTGCCGTCTGCACAACAGATGCACACGCCACTTCCTTCGTCCCCGCACGGCGTCTTGTGCGGACCCAACTGTGTAGATGTGAGCACAGCTGCTGTGAGGGTAGCGCATAATCTCCAGGGAGATGGCTTTGTGAAGTGCCGCGAACTTTGGCAAAGAGTCCTGGAACATCGTTTATGTTGTTTAGAAGGCTCTTTCGAGATGTCCAGGTATCTGAAGGGAGCTGACACATCTTTGGACTTGGTTCCACGACGTCACTTTTAGCCCTTTGTAGGACCTTCAATTGGCGATTCGGACTTGGGCTTTTCTGACGGTTCTTGGTCTGCTCCAGTGCTGTCGGTGTTTAATAAGTCTCTTCATCCTGTGTGCTGTTCTGCGTTCCAGCGGCTTCAATGTCCTCCATTTCCTAAATTGGGGTGCTCCAGATGGCTCTAAGAGAATCTCACTGCATCATGAGAATGACCCATACTCTGCATCTTGTCAAGCCTGGCCTTTGTGATTTTGCAGGCAGTGTTGCATGTTGTCGATGTATCTTGGTACCGCACTACTGGTCTGACCGAGCTGGTGTTTGCTTGCGCCAGGATGCTGTGATTTGCGCCAATGTGGTCCCCACCAGTTTCTTCATAAGAGACGTTTTTCTCGCAGCTCTATCTTCCATGGCTTCGATGTGAGGCCTCCAGGTGTATCCAGTAATTTATTTGTTGCCAGTAAAGTTGGCCTGTCTGTCTTTAGTATTGGAAGGTCTCCAGTTTCAAGGTGACCTCTTCTATCGGATTGAAAGAGATGGTCTAGCTCAGTTTGAGTGGCCATCTTTCAGTCCAGCTGCTGACTATTGGCAGCATCCTGGATTCTGCAGGATGCTATTTCGTTATGTTCTGCTGCACTCCACACTGCAAAGTCATCCGCATTGAGGATGTTCGAGACGAACCTTGGTACTGTTGTACTGATGTCATTAATGTAGACACAACATCTCCCTGAGGTACACCTTCCCCGAGTTTGACAAGACTGCTGAATGTGCAGACGGTAGAAGCTTTAGCGCGGCACCTGTTTACAGACGTTTCCCCCTTTTTATGCCTTAACTAAAAAGAATTACAATTAAATCGATGGGTCACATTGAAATTAATGAAATTATCACAAATTTGTATCCTCAATATGCATACTTTTTCAGAAAACTGGCAACAAAAATATTTAAACAGAGGAGTATGACGTAAGAAATTTTAATGATCATTTTGCGTTCCTTTGCGTACTGGTAAAATGGGGGTTGGGCAGCAGATTCAGACACTGTGACCCCTAAATAAATCACAGCATCATAAAATCAGGTTGGGAGTAACTGTGGTACTCTATCGTAACCATTAAAACTTAAAAAAAAAACTATCAGTTGTATATACAATTTCGAAGTGCATCGGAAACAACGTATGTTTCCCAATTCGGCAATTTTAAATGGGAAAAAGCTATCATGCACCACAAACGTATCGTAAAGGATGCCGACTTTCCTCAATTTCTTGCACTTTATGCTCACATTATTGAAATTTAGTAGGTAAAGAGAGGTCAAAATGAAATGGAACAACTTTAGTATTTTTTTTCTAATTAATTTTGTTTATTTTTACAACTTGGGGTTAGGGATACAAAATCAACCACTGTGGCACGCACGGTGATCCCAACATCACCTAGTCAAGAATATAATAATTGTGACAACCTGTTTTAATGATGTAAGCCTGAAAATGTGCTGCCAGTGCAAATACCTTCACTGTGAGCCAGATTGAATATTATTTTCATTCTTTTTTTTTTTTTTTTTCGGAGGACGCAGAAGGTGTGCTTTAACACAATATTGCCTGATTTGGGCTTCTGGAATGCATTCTGATTTATTTAGAAAAAAAATGTTTTTTAACCTCATTCTAGCATCCGCGAAGAGTAAGAATGGGGGTACCCTTGCGCCATCGGTTATTTCTCTGGCGTGTTCCTAAGGATTTTAGGGGAACATAACTTAAACATCTCAAGACATACTAAGGTACACTTTGAAGCCCATCTTATTGAATATTGGGGGTGGGGAAGGGTGGGGGGGTGTTTGGGGGGAGGTGGGGTTGGAGGGGGGGGGGGTGCACGGTAGGCCGGGCTAGCTTTTGGACTAATTATCGGCCGGGTTCTGCCTTGCGACGTAGGCTCATAAATATACATATTAATTCAAAACCAGGTTGATGCAGACGACAAATCCGCGACTCAGGTACAAAAACAATACGCCCTCCAAACGATGAATGTCGACATTTGGCATTGTACTTACACCATAAAGCTCTAAGATATTACACAAAGGACCCATACACATACTGTCAACAGTATTTGTTGCAGACAGTTTTCTGACTGTGTTGAGATGCTTGATCCTGGAGAATATAACTTTAAAGTTTACCACGGACAACGGACGGACGACCACTGGCCCAGAATATAGACTCACTTTGCTTCGCACTTGAGCCCCAAAAATCGTAAAACCCGTAGCTCAGTCGCACTGCAGGTGCACTGTACAAATGCGTGTGATGTCCACTGAACGGTGACGTTAGTTATCTTCAACAAATTCTGACGTAAAACAAGGAAGAATACGTCATTCTTTGCAATATACACAAATACAAAATGGAGTGATCTCACCACGGGTCTATTTGTGCGCTTCATGCTGCAGGTGACATTTAACTTCGATGTACTTACTTTTGTCGATAATTTCTATATAAGTGCATTCCTAAAGATGTAGTAAACACAGGTAAATTTGTAACAGCGACACGATCTGCGTTGGTTCTGTCACAGTTGAAACTATTTCATTGTCGGCCATTACCAAGAAACTTTACTTCAATTCCCACAAAATTCCGGGACTTCGCTCTTTCTGTTACATTGAGCAAAAACGCAAAAATAAACAAGCCGTTGTGTTACTGTCTGCAGACTGTCAAATCTTAATCATTGTGCAGTTTTATGCAACATTCACCCTGAAATGTTCGTGACGATCGCGAGGAAACAACACCACATAATCTGCACTCTGCTGACAGCATTTTCCTTACTTGTGTCAGGTAAGAATCATCGAAACACTGTTCTAAATTATTGCATTTCCTTCTGAGGGGCACAAGAGAGACAGTCTGCCCGCATTAGACAGTGGGTGTGTGTGTGTGTGTGTGTGTGTGTGTGTGTGTGTATGTGTGTGCGTGCGTGCGTGTGTGCGTGTGTGTGTGCGTGTGTGTGCGTGTGTGTGTTTGTGTGTGTGTGTGTGTGTGTGTGTGTGTGTATGTGTGTGTGTGTGTGGGCGCGAAAAGAATTTATTTTTCAATAAATTAGACAGTGTAGACGCTAGTGCAATGAAACTTTCGCCTTTCTAAAACAAGATGAGACCCCAGCCCAAAAGTTGTTCCTATTTTCAAGCTCATCCTTCTGATCCATCTCCTTCTACCCTTACTGACCCTCTGTTACACACACACACACACACACACACACACACACACACACACACACACACACACACACACACACACACACACACACACACACACACACACAGAGAAATAAAGACAGACACACGGCAGTCCAGAGTTGCCACACTCCTTCTGCGATAAGATAAATAGCGACTGATCACTACTTGTTTGTTTGTCTATTTTGAAAAATACCCGAAATATTAATAAATTGTGTTGTTACTGTCTTTTATAAGCGTGTTTCTTTGTTAGTTGGGTTCTTCTCGGACACATGGCAATTCCCGCCATTCTTAAGCTCTGTGGTCTGGCTTAGCGATAGCTATTCTGAAGAAGAATGATAGCACGAGCAGCGAAATGACGTCACTTCAAGCTTCACGTCATGCCTTCATTAGCCCCATAGTGACGATTCGATGTTATACATCACTCATCTCAGTACTAACATGTTATGTATTTCAAACCCAAATTTGGTACATATATACCTGATGGAAAGGCCTTTCTATGCATTATAATTTGGATGACCTCTCGGTAAGGGCAAGGGCCACAAGAGGTCCAGAAATAGCTGAAAAGAACAGCCATTTTTACACCAGAAAATATTTTCTCACAAATACTATTTTCAACTTCAAACCCAAACTTGGTACTGAGATATCTGATGGTAAAACTTTTCTGTGCATACTAATTTGCAGTCTGCAGTACAAGTCCCCATTCCTCAGGAAATTCCTCCATGCATGTTTAACGAGACTCGATCTGACACCCAAAAGTAGAAAGGAATTCCCCCTGCAGCCAATGGCAAGCGTAAAAACGGCTCACGTGACTCATTTCCGCCGAAAAAAAAAGCCAAAATTTAAACCTCAGAATACGATTTTTGTTGGTTTTGCTGAAATGGCTTTCTCGGCCAGACGTACACGATGTTGGGGTGGGGCGGGGGAGGGGGGTTGGGGGTTGGGGGTTGGGGGTGGGGGTGGGGAGGGTCGCGTATATCATTTTGTTAATTGAAACCTGCTATTTTTAGGCATATCTTCAGTTTTTGCCTAACACTGCTGGTAACGGTTAATTTTTACCTGCAACATAGGTGTACTTTAAGAACAAAAATTACACACAAAATGAATATGAATTATTAATTGCATTTCAATCCGTAATCCATCAGTTCATGATGAATCGAATGCAACCCGTTAATTTGACAACAGTCTCTCCGTTCCTTTGTTTTATGTAGTTATTCAAATTGAATGTTGACAACGTCAGTGAAGGCGGTCACATTATCGCCACGTTTATTCTCATCCAAATGCGAGAAATTGTTCCAGGCTACATACATGTGCAGACTGGCTTTCTGTGCGTCCAGTTCATTCATTGTAAACTTCTGAGAGTCCGTTTTTAACCAGCACAGGCTTCCTGAAGCATGTGCCCCTATAGTAGTAAACAGCATCAAGCTTGAAGTCATATTCGTACGCAGATAGAAAGCAGACAAAAAGTAAAAACAACAATAACGGATTTTTTTTCTCCTTTTTTTATGAAGATGAAATGGCTTTTTATTTTGAATTTAAAAATTGGGTTTAAAAGTAAACGAAAACTCGATACGGGCACTTTTAAGCGTTCATGCAGAGAAAATTGCTGCAGATTTTATTTTGTCCGCTTCACGCAGAGCTATCAATGCGCGTGGCGCGATTCATTCGACCGGCCTGCTTGAAGCTTAATTGATCAGAATTTGAATCAAATTTTACAAGGTAAAGATCTTCACATCATCTTGGTATGTTGCAGTGAACGGTTGTTTAAATAAAATATGCGCAGCAGATCGTTACATCGGCTGCTGGGTGAGTTTTGATTTCAATCGGATGATCGTTAGGACGTCAGAGGACATGACTAAACCGGTTTTACATTTTTTTCAAGTCCCGGTTCTGTCGTGTTTTTTTTTTCAAATCGTGGCTAAATATGGCAATTAAATAGAATGCAGAATTGCACTATCTTTCAAGAAATGAAAATTTATAATAATTTATAACGAATTTGTAAAATACGTTTCCGGAGACGTGGTATGAAAGTCGCCAGTGGACAGAATTGCTGCTTGTGTGTTTTGGCTGCGGCTGTACATGGGTGTATCAAGGAGCTACCATTGATGCATGAAACCACTGTTTCACTGTAACCAAAACTAGTGCGTTTGTGTAAACACTCCCCCCCCCCCACACACACACACCTCCCCTTTGTCTTCTTTATATGTGTTGAATTATGATTCTGATATACACTCCATTATGTCTTTGTTTAGTTGTGAAGCTGAGAAACTTTTTGATTCTTACTCTTCGTGAAAAATTGTGGTATATATACAAAAACAGATGGGGACATTAGTGTTTCAGTGATTTGTGAATATCGCAGGTACCAAAGTATAGATCTATAATTTGACGCAGTTCAGGTGGAATCGGAATCTGGTCTCTATGTATGCTGGCTGCCTCCAAAAACAAGAAATGAGAATCATTCATGCATGATGGTTTGTGTCAACAATACAGGCAGTTGCAGCCTTACATCTGTATACTGTATTGTAAACTAATACTTTGTTTAATTTTTCTTTGCTGGGGGGGGGGGGGGGGAGAGTGGGGGGGGGGGGTGGGGGGTCAGGAGGAGGCACATGCCTTGTCTATGACAGAAACCGTTTCTTTGTATTTAGGTTTAGTTTATGCCAGAAACTTTTTCTTTATATTAGGATGCATACTAACTGTCTCCGGAAACACAAATTGCTGATGCGAGCTGGTTGGTCAGTCCAGGCTGCTACTCATTAACTACAGGACTGCTTTACTGGTACATCAGGAAACTTCTCCATCACTTTGCCACATCTCTATGCTGAATTGTCCGCCTTAAACAGACCTGTGTGCCTGCGACTGCGAGGGTGCCAACGAACAGGCATGGTAAAAAAAAAAACCCATCTATTTGTAAATTGTTTTTTTTTTTTTGTGGGTCTGCAACTTGCTGTATGAGTGACTCTAACCATTGAGACAGTCAACCTTACAGAGATAGAAATTGGAGAATCCTCGGACAGCTTTCCATTTGTCTTAAGTTGATTCCTAATTAATTGTCAATTTGACCATCGTCCTCCCTCACCCTTTAAGAAATCCCTGCCTGTACAGTGCATTTAGTACATTCTCAAATCGTTGATCGACCCAAGCAGTAAACATAACACACAGATCACCAGTCACACAACACGAGGGCGGAATATCCGCCTTTCTAATAATAGGGTCTTTTTTTGTAAAATAGGTGTAAAAAAATTTAACTGAAATGTTTTTTTTTGATCAGCTGTCAAGTCACCAGTTTTACAACACGAGGGACAAAAATGTATTTTATTTTTCTGATAATGGGTCGTTTATGTAAAACATGCTAGAGTGATTCAACATTTCCCATACCCCTGAAGGACAGGTCTGTACGATTTTTATAGTGAGCGAGCGACAGCCAAACAATGAGACTCATTATCGTAACCTGGAGTTCCCTGCCTCCGCATCGTCACGTCGACAAGGCCATAAATACAGTCAATTGATGATAAATTACATTAAGTTACCGACAACTTGAAAAGTTCAAAGTCACCTTGTAAGTGACTTAAAATAAGTACTTACAAATGACTTAACATAAGTACTTACAAGTTCTTTGTCTTAAGTCATCTTTCTCTCTGACCGTTGAGGTGAGTGGTCGATCTTTAACGGAGCTCCTCTGTGCAGCCAACCGTGACATATAGCAGTGGAGTACTGTGTTTCTTCTTGGATATACCATCGTGTACGTGGACGTGTCTTGATCCTCGTGTATTGGTGTGTTGGTTAACTATCTTAACATTTATAATGATCTTGCTCGGATCTGCTGGTGATTTGTGTTGTGTTTGTGAATTGTGAAGTGGACACTTTACTACCTTGCTGACTCTTCCAACGCAAACTTTCTCGATGGGTGACGCAGTGGCAGGATGTACCATCTACTGTGACTTTGCCTGCACTTATCTGTGTGTGTTGGTTACTTTACACGGACCCCGAAAGAGCATTTTAATGATGCACTAATACTTTTCCAGGTATGTTTGCGAGACTTTATATATATCACAATTTTCGTATGATTTATAATTTCAACTGAACTCAACTATATATTAGGTACCAGCACTTTTCAAGTCATGAAGCAGTGTTTCTGTGTTGACTGAGTAGCTGGCGCCAGCCAGTCTGCACACCTGGCACCTGTGACTTAATTCCCCTCGCTCTCATCTTCCCCCCCCCCCGCCCTCTTTTTGGGTGGGCCGAGAGATCATCCTCTCCTTACGCCTGAGTGCCGCCCCGCTGGCCACTAGGCCTAATCCTCTTTGCTTTAGCACCCGCGCACTGTGACCGAGGATGGCTTGTCCACTTCTTGGCTCGCCTTGGCGCCCCTGGGGCTAGTCGGCAGGTGTCAGCAAACATCTTGGCATCTCCCTGTTTGACGAGCTTAGTGATGACATCACCCCTCCACCCCTCCCCTGAATGTCCCGCCCACGATGTCCAACCCCCGCATCACACGCGCCGCCGCCAAGACCAATTCTACACTTCAAAAGATAAAAGCAACTGAGGACCCGATACAAAAGAACTTTGAGACAGACTGTGCCCGTGTCGTCTTGTGGAGATTAGCCCTGCATGAAAGGTACGTCAAAAACCCTCTTCCCCCTGGCTACAGAGCCGAATGGATCGACCAGGACAGTAACAAAAAAGAAGTAGACCCCCCCCCCCTCCTTCCCCCGTACCATGTAGAGACACAGTACACTAGTACGAGTCTATAGAAGTTCAGGCAAGCAACTCGCCGTTGCCATCACTGTTTTCTATACCACCTGTCTTATCAGGGCCCAGGGAGATCGCTGCCATGACTGGACAGACAACGAATTTGAACCGCTTAAGGAATGTGTTGAAAAGATGTCTTCCCAGCAATCTTCATCCCTACCACTCCCTGTCGGTCAGCTGGCGCTGCCACTCCCTCCCCCGGCACAGCTGACGAGTCTCTTCAGGACACTAATCCCTCAACTCCACTCAACAGTGATGTAACCAGCGCCACACCACCCTTGGACGTGACCACATCCCTAGCCAGCTGACCGGCTGACCCCGCCCAGCATGACCCGGCCGTCACGCTCAGCTGCTCAGAGGTTGGTGGAGCCACCGCTGCTAACAGTGACAACTCTACTGGGCAAGATCAGGCCACGCCCACCTGTCACTCTCCATCCTTCCGACCTGACCACCACTCTCCCACCAGCTGTCTCTCGACCCAATCAGACGACGAGAAAATCTTCGCAAGTGACCCGTCTGCCTTCCCACCGATTGCCGTTACCTCGCTACCTCTCCAACAACACCTCCCCCTCGCCCAGGTAGCTTGCCTGCTCTCCTGTGTCAGTTTCAGCTGAAAGTGGAGGCTTCGGTGGCTAACATCAAAGAACTCCAGTCGGAACTCTCTTCTGTGAAGACCGAACTGGCAAGTGTCAAGGCGCACTGTGTCACTTTGCAACAACAACAAAGCGCTCTTGAAGCCCAAGTGCAAGACAACGAGGTTAAGAGGAAACATGGACTTTCTGTTGTGGAAAAAGACCTGACCAAGGTTGAACAGTCAACGTGCGCTCATTTACAGAAACTTACAGTGGAGCAGGAAGCCATCACCAAACAGGTTTCAAAACTTGCTGCTGCCAGAGACACACAGAGCGCCGTGATCGTTACCCTGAAAAAACCAAGTAGGAGCACTTGGTCAGGCAACACTTCCCAAGAAACAGTGAAACCAGCCCTAGCCTCCACGTCGCCCCTCCCCCCTCCACCCCGTCCCCCGCCACCAATCACTCAGTGAACACCCCAGACCCTGATTCTCGCCAGTCTGCACACTCAACATCATGATAATTATGTGCCTCGTCACTCATCGTTCAGCATCGAAACCCACAACCGCTTCCCTCCCCTTGACACACAGATACGTGACAGCAGGGCCGCGCGTGACCCTGACCTTAAATCTGACGGCTCTACTCCCGGTTCGTCCAACGCCGTGGACACCAACACCGCCAAGCTGCTGACACCTTATGAAAAGCTGTGCCAAGCAAAGGTGAACCCGCAGTCGCACGCTCTACTCCTCGGCGACTCAGTCATCAGGTTTATCGATGACCGGAAAATGTCAATTTCGGATTTTACAGTTCATAACATGGCGGTGTCAGGTCTGTCTGTCAGCAACCTCATCAAGTGGCTTAACACCCGCCAGCCTGTCCGACATGTAAACCACGTCATCTTTCATGTCGGAATCAACAGCTGCCGCAGCTTGAATGTTCCGGTCGCATGCAACACGTGACTGCAGCTCATCGATCTGCTGGCCACTAAGTTCCCGCAGGCCACTCTACAGGCATCATGCTGCCCTTTGGTCAACGCCACCCCCTGTTTGCAGCCGCCGCTAAATCCAATAACAACCTCCACGCGGCCTGCAGGAAGGCTGACATCGGCATCGTGGACCACACCGCCGCCTATCTGACCAAGAACCGCGCCCCCCGCCAGGCCCTCTACCGGGACGGTGACAGAATGCACCCCAGCGCTGAGGCCACCAAACGTCTGGCCCTCAATGTATGCTACGGTGAATACCGGCCCTACGTAGCTTCACGAGATCATGCCAAATTAAACTCTGTGCCCGGTTACCAGGCTCGCAAACCCCATGGCTCTGACATGACTGGAGGGCGCCCGGCCCGCCTGGCATGTCAGGGCCACGGGGTGCGACCGGCTCAGGTTAACAACTCAGAGTTGACTCGGCCCCGTCAGCCAGTGCCGCCGAAACTCGGCCAGCAGCCTGTCGACTCTTCGTCCCCGAATCCACGAGGCCAGGCGGAACAGCAGTCACCGATGTTCCAGACAACTGACTTTCCGCCTCTTGTGACTTCATCTGCCGGAACGGCCCAGACCTCAGCAGCTAATGCCTGGGGCCCTGCTGCTATTCGTGACAACCAGATTCCCATTGACTTAGTGATGCAAATTGCGCAACTTCTTTTCACTGCTAGACAGTGTACACCGCGTGCATACAAATAGTTAATTCTCATTATATGAAAGAAGATTGATGTCTAATAGGCGCCACATTCCAACCCGTTGCCTGGATGGTTCTTGCTGGTGTGCGTATTTGATTGTTTTCCACAACCTTCTTTGGCACTGACCGGGGAGGGTTGTTGGAGACGCTCGGGTTGCGCCGGTACGGGCTGTCCTGGCTCCGGGTCGGACTGTTGTCCCTGTCATATATCAACCCGAGTGAGATTATTCATACATGACTGATGTCATCCAAATGGTCAAATTGATGATTATCAATTGATTAGTACTACATAACTCTATTGCTGTCGTAACTGTGAAACGTGTGTAGTTTTGATTGCGACGTAGAACCTCTATCAAGTCGGCATTTCCTTCAAAATTGACGCTATACTCAAAGTGGTTTTTAAACTCAATCTGTACCTGAGAAATCGGTGACTTACTGCACGATATAGATTCATGTTCGTTTTTCTGACATAGCAAACGTGTCTAATGTGTGACGTCACGACGGAGTTTCAACTACGTTTAGTTCGTATTTGTTGTGTGATAGACCGTAACGGATCAGTGACACCCAGTGCGTGCGCCTCTTTGTGCGACGATTATTCGCGTTACAATAGCACACCATAATCCTGTTACTAAGAGGTTCAGGATTTGCATTGACCCCTGATGACTGATCAGTGTGTGATGACTGGCTTAGTGGTCAGTGTCGATAGACACACCCGCGTGCAATTCTCATCGGAATGCGCATATATGATAATTGCAGCGCTCTTTGACTTTACAAACTGTGTTAGCTTGTGTATTGAACAGGAGTCGCTATTAAAGTGATTCTTATCACTGACTGCATCGGTAGCAAATAGAATAAGATTACTCTGGTACGCTTTATCGCGTTTTGTTTTTATATGCAAACCAAGGGGAATCACAGCGCTGGACAGACAACAGTTAGATCCCCTGCCCCCGCCTATCAGGCACCCAATCGCCAGCCCACAGAGAAATACGCAGGTATAGAATAAGACGATCATTTCCATCCTCAAAACGAATGGATCAGGTCTCTTATATAACCCATGTCTTTCTCCGGAACTTAGGAAGTGGGCGAAGCACTTATGCAGGCCGCCTCCATGGTTCAGAATTCTACAGACCCATGCTATCAAGTTGTCTTCTTCTCCGATGCCCTTTCAGTCCTTCAGGCCCTCGAGAAAGACAAACTCCCCCAGCTGACCAGAGCTTTGCAGAAGGTCAGACAACCCAGAAGAGTTGTTCTCCAGTGGATACCAGCCCACTGTGGGGTACCAGGAAATGAAAGGGCAGACGAGCTGGCGAAAGAAGGAGCCACAAAAGATCAACAAGAAAACAGCGTTAGCTATAGTGAGCAAAAGACAATCATCAAGGCATTGATGAGGCCGAGGTCAAACAGAGACGACTACCACACATGACCAGAGAGCAGCAAGTCGTCCTAATCAGACTGCGTACCGGCCACAACAGACTGAACACTCACATGAACAGAAAGCTCAAGCTGGCGCCATCACCAACCTGCGCCTGTGGTCAGGAAGACCAAACAGCGGAACATATTCTCCAGAGATGCCCCCTACTGGACGATGAAAGAAAAGAAGTGTGGCCGTCGCCAACTCCACTGCAGACCAAACTCTACGGCAGTCGAGAAGACCTGGAGAAAACGACGTCATTCATCGCCGTTGCTGGACTGACCGTATAGGTTGGTTGGTTAGTTCGGGTTTAACGTCCACAGCACCGAGGTGATCACGGACGGCCCTGACGGGCGGGTTATGGGGGACAGGGAAATCTATTGCCTATGGAGTACAACCTGAACACTGATCAACTCAGGCGCACTCCAACTGTGCCACTTTGATTTACCAGGACCTTTCGGCAACGGACATGCTATTGAACAAATCCGTTTTTTCCCCCTGGATTGTGAGTCCAGCTACCGGGGCCGGGACGGGATTCGAACCCACGACCCGGCGATTCCCTTCGCTCTCCTGCTCCGACGTTTAACCGCCTGAGCTATTTCGGACTCATCTGACCGTATAGCCCACTGCGAACGAAAAGAAGAAAGAAGAAGAAGAAGGAAGTGGGCAGGAGAATACATACACAAACATGAAGGTGCGCTACTATATGTGGTCGGGTAAATACCCTGATTTCCGACAGTAGATGCACAGAACATTACACAACAATGTAACGATACAAATTTGCCTCGAGTTACAGATACTCACAAACCAGATAGGTGAGGCTAGCGCTGGCAGAATTGTATGCAAACCAAGGGCAATCACAGCGCTGGACAGACAACAGTTAGATCCCCTGCCCCCGCCTATCAGGCACCCAATCGCCAGCCCACAGAGAAATACGCAGGTATAGAATAAGACGATCATTTCCATCCTCAAAACGAATGGATCAGGTCTCTTATATAACCCATGTCTTTCTCCGGAACTTAGAATTTGTATCGTTACATTGTTGTGTAATGTTCTGTGCATCTACTGTGGGAAATCAGGGTATTTACCCGACCACATATAGTAGCGCACCTTCATGTTTGTGTATGTATGTTTCTCCTGCCCACTTCCTAAGTTCCGGAGAAAGACATGGGTTATATAAGAGACCTGATCCATTCGTTTGAGGATGAAAATGATCGTCTTATTCTATACCTGCGTATTTCTCTGTGGGCTGGCGATTGGGTGCCTGATAGGCATGGGCAGGGGATCTAACTGTTGTCTGTCCAGCGCTGTGATTCCCCTTGGTTTGCATACAATTCTGCCAGCGCTAGCCTCACCTGTCTGGTTTGTGAGTTTTGTTTTTAGCAACGGTACGTTGCATACGTAGAGACCTATATATCTGCAGATTTTTTGCATTTACATCTATGATCCGCTTGCTTTTTCTTCCTTTTCTTATCATTCGTGCATGTATCAGTGCTCTGTTTTGACCACTGATCTACATGCCACATAGTGACACTTTCTTATTGTTGCCTTAAACTGTCATTTAGTTTGTTAGTATATTTGAAACTAGTATTTGGTTGCGAAGTTACATGCCATGTCTACTAGTACTGAGTACTAGTGTCAGCGATCATTAACTTAGAATAGGCCACCTCAATGTATATCACCTTTGCAATAAAGTATCAGACGTTGCAGTACTACTCAACCAACCCACCCCATATCATATATTTGGCTTTACAGAAAGTAGGTTCACAGAGAATATAAGTAACCAAGCTATCAACATAAAAAAATTTCTCCATTCATAGGCAAGATGATTCAGCGCCTGGTCATACTGGCATTTGCGATTATGTTCACAATACTATTGCTAACGACGTAACACGACGATGTGACCTGGAATCCACCCATGTGGAAAGCCTGTGGCTTGAAATAAAAGTAACCGACAAGTCAACCCCGACCTTCGTATGTTTTATTTACAGAAACCCCACAGTTACAGTATCATGGCAAGATGATTTTGTTGTAATGGTTGACAAAGTACAAAACTCCAAGGGTGATATACATATACTCCGTGATTTAATGTTGATCTATTGAAACCTGGCAACACGTCATGGAGATCCATGATAACGTTTTTAGGCCTTACGCAAGTAGTTCAATCACCCACCAGGGTCACTGCTACTTCATCCACATTAATTGACCATGTTTATACAACCAACGACAGTGCCCTTAGCAATGTCTATGTACCCAGCATCTCTGTCAGGGATCATTTTCCTATTTGCTTTTCATTATCTGCGAAGTTGCCAAAGAAACCTCATAAGGAGCATATAACCATCCTCTACAGATCATTCCAAATATTTAACCAAGATGACTTTTTGCATGACCTTTCCCAAACACCATTTTCCGATGTGTACAACTATAACGATCCCAATTTAGCGCTGTCCCACTGGTATAAATTGTTTTTCGGTGTTCCTGACAGACATGCCCAGAGGCGCACTAAGTTGTTAAACACCCCACTGTACCTGAATGGCTGACGGATGAGATTAAAACTGCGATGGAACTAAGAGATCTACTGAAACAACAAAAGGAATCTGACGAGTACAAAAAACAGCGAAACATAGTTAAATCATTAGTACGTAAAGCACAGAGGCAGTATGCTGAAAACATTATTGCGGGCGGGAAAGACATACGCAGCGTGTGGCAGGTGATTAACACATTTACTAAAGGACAATCTAGCAAATCAACGAGTGTGCCCCACACCTTACAGTCAATGTATTCAATGAACACTTTCTTAACATTGCTAAAACCCTGTCACAGACGAACACCAGTGAGCCAGGTGAATACGTATGTTCAAAACAATTGAAACAGCTCAGTCAGATAAACGCGGGCAATACTTTCTCAGTTCCCCCAATGACCGTCCTTGATGTAGGAAAATCTATAACCAACACGAAAAATAAAGCATCTTGTGGTGTTGACGGTATTAGTAGTAAAATCCTGAAAATTGCGCTCCTTTATATTGTTGAATCGTTAACCTTCATATATAACCTTTCGATTCAAAAGAGCATGTTTCTTGATGAATTTAAAATAGCAAAAGTTATTTATCTTCCAAAAAGCAAAGATCTGAGCGACCCACATGAGCACAGACCTATTTCAATCTTATCAGCAGTGTCCAAACCACTTGAAAAGCATATATATAGTCATTTACTTCAATTCCTGGAGGAAAACCGCCTTATTAGTACAGCACAATCAACTTTTCAGCCTAAACATTCGTGTCAGACAGCCTTAACTCTCATAACTCACAAATGGCTTACTGCCATAAATGAGTCCAAACTTTCAGGTGTAGTATTTCTAGATCTTAAAAAAGCCTTCGATCTCAATAACCACTCAATCTTACTAAAGAAGTTACCTTTATATCACATTGATTCAAATGCAGTCGCTCTTCTCTCATCCTATCTCTTAGACAGAACGCAGAAAGTGTTCTTAAATGGTAAATACTCAGCGGAAGGACTGGTGACCCATGGTGTTCCTCAGGGATCCACCCTAGGACCTTTATTAATCAACATCTTTATAAATGACCTTCCACTGGCAATATCACACCCCGACACAAACTGTGAACAATTTGCTGATGATACATCATTACATGTATCTGATAAAAATGTTTCAACCGTGAGCGCTGTCCTCCAACATAGTTTAGATGAAGTGTCAACTTGGTGTGAAAAAAAATCATATGATTATTAGTATTCATAAAACGAAAAGTACGTTGGTGACGACACGCCAAAAACATCAACGTAGTTTGCAACCCCTTGAGCTGTCCCTTCACTCTCAGCCCATAGAGCAAGTGTCAAAACATCGTTTGTTAGAAGTGACCGTCGACGAACAGCTCAGCTAGGAGCCTTATATAGAAACTGCCTGTAAAACTATTTCGAAGAATCTCTTTCTATTATCCAAATTAAGTCGTATAGTTGACACTGATGCTCAAAAAGTATTCTTTAACACACATTAAGACACATTGTAATTATGCTTTCAATATCTGGTACGGCTGTGGAGATATTCATTTGAAAAAAAATAATTCCCTTTACCGGCGAGATATCAAGCTTATTCTTCCTGGTTCTTCCTCTACTGATGAAAGACTGAAGGCCCTTAATATCTTACCACTTAGTAAACAATTGGAACTTAATAGATGCTTACTTGTGCAAAAAATTCTAAACGATGCCTCCCCTCCCTATCTCCGTGAGCTGTTTTCTGACACAAATAGAGAGAACACGAGGAACAGTTTACTCCATCTCCCCAAACCAAGAATCGACATCTTCAAATCTAGCATATCATTTTCCGGTGCTAAGTCATGGAATAACTTGCCCTCTCATTTAAAGTCTATTTCAAAGTTATCTATTTTCAGAGCTCACGTCTATAAATATCTGCTGTCGATGTGATTGTTCTATCTTTCTGCTTAGTATGTTGCTCCAGCACAGCGTACATGTACCTCACAGGAATTCCCCTACTATACATGACGTGTCCGTTCTTGACTAGTAGTATTTAAAAAATCTTTAACCGACCCTTTCCCCCCCTTTTTTTTTATGTACATTTAGTTGTTTAGTATGTTGTTTTTTAATTAATAGTACTTTGTAGTAGTTTTGCATGATTTATGCACATTAAGTTAGTTATTGATGTCTTGTTATAGTGATTTTTTTATATAATATATTATAGTGAAAAAGGACAGTTTGGAAGAAAGGTATTTCATTGCCTAAAACTTTATCCTAATAAACGTTTCATCATCATCATCAAATTACTTGGTCAGATTTATTAAGTTACATAGACAAAAAATACCTTTTTTTCTCAATAATAGTCTGGAGGTGGAAATCAGATGCCTGTATTGGTACAAAGTCAGTCAAGCGTTAACAGGATGCTATTCAGACAGGCATGATCTATTTCAATTTTAATAGCCGGGAACCGGATTCGAGCGTGTTTACAAAGTCAGGTGAGGCAAGCTTTGGTATATTCACGACAGGTTACACCTTTCAAGTCCAGGGTGCTAAGACAGCAAATTCAGGGGCGGATCCAGGGGTGTCTTGACAGGGAGGGGGGGAGGAGGTCCGACAGCCCTCCCTTTCCCCCCATCCCCCCTCCCCCGTTTTCCAAACTGTGTCATACAAAAGAAATCCAGACCAAAACAGTGACTATCAGGTGAGCATAAATTCATAATAAAGAAAGAAACGCGATTAAATAGAACAATTACAATCAAGTTGTGTTGAAATTATTTTTTTTTGTGCTTTTCTTTTTGGGATTTTCTTTAAAATTGTACTATAGTGTTGTAACCGTTCGCTCTATGCTTGTTTCTTCTCCCCCCCCCCCCCCCACTCTTTTTTTTTTTGTTTTGTTGGGGTTTTGGGGTTTTCTGAGACATATTTAGAGTTTGCAGAGGTTACGATTTTTATTTGTTAAAACGTTTCTTCTTTCATCTCGGGACACAGCACCGCTTTTGGTACTTTTTAAAAAGTTTAAAAAGAAGGGCTGATCATATCTACATGCGCTTGACCTCCTCCCCACCTCCCCCGACCTCCCTAATAAAACAAGATTAACCTGGCACTTCTGATTCTTATATGATGTTAATTTTCTTATTGAAAAGAATGTTATACCTGGAGTTTCTGCAGGAGCAATCACCTTGTGTTTGACAACAACACTACACTACCAAATACTCCTCCGTTTGAGGAACAACACAATCATTTGTGAAAATTGTGATACTGCTCTATACACCCACAAACCTCCTCCATATGAGGAACACACGATCAGATCACAGAAATAGTCATGATCACTCATGATGTATACCTCTTATACTTGCTGACGATTACTTAAGGGTTATTTCAAGGCGGACCGTCGGGGGTTCTTTCTCCGGGTACTCCGGTTCTTCCACCCCCCACACTTTGGTACCGGTCTCAGGCCACTTTACAAATTTCAAATACAAGCGATCAAAAAATCTCTGTAACTTCAGTAGCTGACTGGCCCTTCGTTTGTCTTGTACTGTGTTTGTCTTAAATGGCGTAAATCCGTGTCTGTTTCGTGAGTGTGTGTGTTGGGTTTCAGGCGCGGCGCTTTGAGACGATTTCCCCAAAATTGAGAAAAAGCGCCTATATAATAACGGTATTATTATTATTATTATTATTATTATTATGATCAAAATCAAGACATTTCACACATCCCCTCAGGTGACACGCAGCACTGACCACATTGCTACTCTGATGGGCACTTGTGCATGTCCACGGAAGACAATGCTATGTGTTACGTGGTGGAGTCGTAGTCGTAGTATGATAAACACACCAGGCGCACGCACGTAAGGTTCTTTTAAATAAACTCATTCAGCTGCAACCCGTCACACGTGGCTTAAGGATGTAGGCTACACTGGAGTAACAGTTCCAACAATATTTTAATTCAGCGATGCGATCTCCACACAATGCATTCCCAAATGCACCAACACTGATACAATGTCTCCTCTGAAAATGTCAACACTGACGACACAAAGTTTCTCATACAACGTACACTACCGTTACGCTGCGTCTTTCACAATGTACACCCTATACGGGCCACGTACCTACGATAAACTGTGTGTCCCTACAACTGACAATGCATGACAATGTACACACGTGCTTCCTAGCACCAACTTTTATAGTAAAACGACTTTCCAGAAAAATCTAATGAATTTACACAACGCACCCAATCAGAACGGAACACGTAACTGAAACTCATAAATATTAATAAAAAAGGAACTTTCTAGAATAACTACAATAGTCTACAACAATTTGACTGCTCATTTCAGCCCCAAATCCTAGTGTGCAATGAAGTCACACAAAAGTATGGTACACGGTTCACGACCTTTCATAACACGCAAAGAACGGCTGCTAAATTCACGCACACAAGAAAACTATGACTAAAAATAGAGCAGCTCTACTACCGCTATCCTCCGTGCGACGTTGCTAGAAGCTTCCGGACTAAACTTAGCGTATCATAACAAAAACCAATCCCGCTATCTGCGCGAACAATAGAGAATCTCACTGAAAAGGTACGTGATACGTAACCATGATAGCTGAAATAAATATCGGATCGTTTCCTACGATTAACACATGCATGCTCTCACAGAACAACACAACCACAATCGTAACATTACCCCCCCCCCCCCCTTTTAGAATGAAATTTCACACAAATTTCCTTTCAAATCTAAAAAATATACGGTTTTGGCTGTATTAACCTACACAAAACCACAAATAATAAGAATTTCACATCAAAATAAAATCAAATCAACTACTTTAAAATAATCGTTTCACAGTTCCTTTAAACTGTCCTGAGCGAAGACATGTCTCTTTAAACTGTCATGAATACCGAAATGTTTCTTTAAACTGTTATGGGCACAGAAATGTTCATTTAAACTGCTCTGCTCAGGTAATCCGCTCCAAAGTTCAGCGAACCCTTGATTAAACTAAAATCAATGTCAAAGTTTGTTTCAGGAACATCACCAAATCATGGGGCACAGTTTACAGTTCACACAGTTCAAGGGTTACTGGTCGTGGGTCGAATACCTGTCGGCTTATAGAATGTAAGATAGTCCATACATACCAAATTGGATCTCTCTGGTTTTTTCACGATGACCACTGGCGATCTGGAATCTCTGACGACTCTCACGTCCGGCGTCTCCCCAACATTCTCCCTCAGTCCCTCTCTCGTGTTGCGAAGCAGACGACATGACTCGTCGCGAACCGGCTCGTTGGATGTCAGATTGACCTCGTGCTGGACGGTGCCTGTTATCCCAGGGTCAGGTGTAAACCGATGCTTGAACTCTCGAGTCAGGATGTGCAGTTCTTCTCGTTGAGTCTGGGTCAGATTCTGACCGAACTGAATGTCTTCTACATCCTCCTTGTGGCGGAGTTCATTAAGGTCAAACAGGTTCTCGTCGTCTAGTCTTTCGTCATCAGCAAGACGCACCGATGCAGCCAGTTGTGTTTTGTCTTGACGACCTCTCTCAATATACTTCTTCAGCAAATTAGCATGGTAAGTCTTCACCTTGTTGTTGACCTTGACTCTGTAGTCGTTGATGCCAACCACTGTGTCGACAACGTAGGGTCCCTTCCCGTGCATCAGGAGTTTGTTGTTGTCGGTAGGAAGAAGAACCAACACCTGGTCACCTGGCTGTAATCGTCGAAGTTTCGCCTTACGATCACAGTAATGCTTCCCCTTGTTTTGCGCCTTCCCTAGTTCTTCTCGAGCCATCCTGAGGGTATCTTCCAGCTTTTCTCTCAGGTCGAAGACGTACTGGTAGCTGATCGTCACCTCAGGCGCGTCGATATCCTTGGTCCACAGCTCCTTCAGGATGTGCATGAGCCCCCTTACAGTCCTACCGTACAGTAATTCAAAAGGGGAAAACCCTGTCCAATACTAAGGAACTTCACGGTATGCGAAGAGCAAAGCATTGATATATCTATGCCACAACCTTGGCTGTTCAGCACACATTTTCTTCAGCACAGCCTTCGATGTTCCATTAAACATTTCAACCAGCCCATTACACATGGGATGATAAGGGGTGGTAGTAAGGTGTCGGATGCTCAATAGCCGGTTGACTTCCTCCATGCAGTCGGAGACGAACTGAGTTCCTAGGTCACTCAGGATCTCTTCAGGAATCCCCAAACGGCTGAACATGTCGACGAGCGCCTCTGCCACTGTTGGAGGGTCGATCTTCTTCAATGGTATGGCATCAGGATAACGTGTAGCGTAGTCCTGTAGCGATGACCATCTTCACTTGGAGGGGATATTGGCCCCACCAGGTCCACAGCTACCCGCTTGAAAGGCATATCGATCAGTGGCATTTTCTCTAGAGGAACCTTGGGTACCTTTCCCTTGGAGATTGTCTTCTGGCATATGTCGCATGACCTGCAGAATCGGGTGATGTCGCCTCCCATATTAGGCCAGTATAAGACGGCTCGGATCCTATCGAGGGTCTTGTTGATTCCCAAGTGTCCTCCCAATATGGAATCATGGGCCAATTTCATCACCTGTATCCTCAAAGGTTCAGGAACTACTACTTGACATACAGGTTTATCTCCATTACTGTTGAATATCCGGTACAGGATATTTTCCTGGTCTCGAAGGTTATCTCTTTTCCCTTTCGCGTTACGGGCTCGGTCTGACCTCGGAACTTGTCAAGCGTGGGGTCGGCTTTCTGTAGCTCCACCAGCCTTTCACTATTCACCACTGCTGCTTCCGTGTTGTCCGCCACTTTTAGAGGGATGGTCTGGTGACTCTTCTTTGCTTGACGTCTTGTGGTAACAGCATATGTTTCAGGTCTCCACTCTGGATCTGGATCGTCTCCGTTTCTGGCACCATCAATGTTTCCGATGATAAGATTGTAGAATGGGGTCTTTACGCATAGCACCTTCACCTCTCCTCTCAGGTACGGGGTGTCGACTTTGCTAGAAGCTTCCGGACTAAACATATCATAACAAAACCAATTCCGCTATCTGCGCGAACAATAGAGAATCTCACTGAAAAGGTACATGATACGTAACCATGATAGCTCAAATAAATATCGGATCGTTTCCTACGATTAACACATGCATGCTCTCACAGAACAACACAACCACAATCGTAACACTATGCAATCTGTGCTGAGAGTGTTGTGTGACAGGATTAGAGGATTAGCAATTACCTGTAACACCCGGGCCAGTCGGCTGCTCACCCCAGGGGAGACACTCACAGCGCAGTTGATTTCTCGTTTTCTGATCACAGTTGGCGTGTCCACAGTCGTAGACTTAAACCTAGATGACTGCCACGCATGAGGATGCAATACCATTCGTATCGCACAGAAAGAGGTAATGCTTTTCCTGAGCCTCTGTGACTGAAGGGTCAAGAGATATAAATACTGAGCGGATTGAAGCATCATTAACACAATGACTGAGTTAACCCCCTTGATTATATCTTTTTTGGCCCTCCATATCTATGTCTCCCGCACAGAGTAAATACCATTGGAAGTTACCCCTAAATCATCATTATTTAAACAGCCACATTTTTATGAAAATCAAAAATAATACTTAAGGGGTTAACTCAGTCATTGTGTTAATAATACTTCAATCCGCTCAGTATTTATATCTCTCTTAATTAGCTCATATATCTACTGTCGCAATGTTACTATGTACGTAAACACAGCCCGTCGCCAGCTGACTCTAGGTACGACGCGTCAGAATAAAATATGCACAACAGTTACAAAATATGATCACGTCGCAATGTTTTGACAACGTTGCTCAAAACCTTTTCAAATCCTTTAGCTGCTAGATCGATGTACCACACCTGAGTCGATATTCACACAATTTATTTTTGACCTTAAGAAAATGCACATCGAAAAAATCATGACCCCCCACAAATGTAAATTGGTTTTAAGATTGAATGGGAATAAAACCCCCATTAGCTACCGCACACAGAGAGAGAGAAAGACCCGCTTTGACAACACAGACATAAACTCCACTCATGTGAAACTTACACGTTTTAAATCAGCTTCTTTTCAAGCCAGCTCACCTGTTTACCTTTGTGGTGTCTAATGTCGCCACGCGCCGACACAGTAGGGCGTCGCTATTCAACTTAGTAAGGGAACACTCTATGAATAAACCGGCTCTACAGCTTTGAAAAGGCTATTTGCTGAGAGGTGACAAGAAGAGTTTCGAAATTGACTTCATATTTACTCAATGGCTGGTTCCCGAAAAATCAGACGGTGGTTATACTGTGCACTATAAACAGTTTGATAAGAAACTAACAAGTAATATTTAACACACACACACACAGACGCACAGACAAAACACACACACAAACAAACAAACAAACAAACAAACAAACAAACAAACAAACAAACACACAATCAAACAGACGTACACACACACAAACAAACATATGCACACACACACACACACAAACACACAAACACACACACACACACACACACACACACACACACACACGCACTTACAGACACTCATGTCAGTACAATTTTATCGTAAGCATGAGCTGCCAGGTGGTGTCACGGTTGATCGCCTTTTGTGTTGCCTCACGCCGCGGCCGCATTCCATTCCTTTTCAATTCAGACACGAGCCGCATTTTGAAAAGACTCTCACCCATCTTTATGGCCTTTATAGCTATACCCTTTCAAATCGCTAAGTTGTGTCAAAGATCAACAAGGGGAACGTTATTATTTGAAAGGAGGGGGATCATTTACAAAACGGTTCTACATGTGAGGGCTTAATGTACTCATGTCTAGTTTACTGACAAAGAAACATATGTGTTTATAAATTATTTTTTTTTAAAATGCATTATAAAATGAACACAGATGAAATATTATTATTAAATGATATTGACGCTGTAGAAAACATAGACTTAGATTCAAAAAGGGAAAGACTTTTATCTGTAGTGGTTTCTGGTCATTCGAAATCTTATCTTGGGAAGCTTTATTCAACTGAAGATATACTATCCCTCACGACTGCTGATTTATTTAAACTTCATTTTAAATATGAACAACACATGGCTTCACTAATGACCCGTGATTTGAGCAAATCAATTGTCTGCTTATATTCAAAAGCTGTGAGTTACGCTCTCCCTGTAGACATTGAAAATCTCACAAATGACCTCGAGAGTAACCCCATTGTAACGAGTGCAATTGGTAAATTAGCTTGCCTTTTATTCTACAGATTTGGTAATTTGCTGGCTCCTCTGGTAACATTAATTGTAACTAGCAGCCATGTAGATTTTACGAAATTAAATTTTTTTGTTGATAAAAATGGACGACCAACAGACGACCCCCCAAACGACCCCACAGATGAACCCTGTTTCGGACCCTGTCCAGACTCCGATTCACGCAGTGACAAAAATTAAAAATGAAGGGAGGGTTCAGTCAGGTAAACGTTTAGCTGAATGGAACAAGCAGAAAAAGTTACAGCTACAGGCGCTAACAGAAAAGGCTCATGTAAGTGACCCGCCGTCAACACCGCCGGTAGGACCGGTAGGACCGGTAGGACCATCAGGACTGGCACCCCTGTCACACCCACATCAAAGTGAAAGACCTTCAACCCAGTCTAATTCTGAAACAGCAAGATATGCAGTTGCCGCATTTGTTGTCGGATCTGGTTTTGTAGCTTACCAATTATACAAAAAATACAAGCCACACACTCGTACAGTGACCAAAAAATTAAACACTCCATCATCAAAAACAGAAGTCGCCACATTACCAACAATACCCAAAGTTGTCGACCCATTTATCATGCAGTAATAAATTTATTATTTTAATTTTTTCTTGCCTAAGAAATGAATGACTCAAAGAATTTAATGAATCTTGTGTATCACTCTGCAGTAATCAGTGCATTAGCAGTAGCGTTTTCTATGCTGGGAAAAAATCTACTCAAAATGAAATCACCAGACCTCAGTAGACTCGATTTCGAAGACAGCGCTAAGCTAATTGTAGTTGTAACAGCATCAATCGCCACGAAAGACCTTCTTGTTAAACAGGGAATTATTCCCGAAAATGTTTCTATGTAAATAAAAATAATATGGCGACAATAGCTATTATGGTGGGAGGAGCGATGGTCAACGCCCTCGCGTTTAGCGGCTCTAATTATCTCTTTTCTAAAATGGGTAGAGAACAATCTGCAGAAGAAATAAAGCGTCATAATGAAGCGTCAGAAAAATTAGCGCAGGCAGAACAGGATTACGAAAAGAATAGAATTGAGAAACTTGATTTCATCAATGAAAAACTCAGGCTAGAAGGTCACGCACAACATACGTTTTCAAATACAGACGACGCAATCCGTGAGTATTTTTTAGTCACGGGTGAAGACATGTCTATACCGAAACCAAAACTAAGTGACTACTATCAACCAAGCCCAGAACAAAGAAACGGGGAGATAATCTTTGTTCTAGTGGGAATGATATTTGTTTATTTTACTGGAGTTTTCATTGCTAGAAAAAATGGCAGCCGAAAATAAACTATCGAAAATATATTACTCACCATCAGGGTATTATAAAGGAGCAACCGCTATTCAGAAATTACATGCCGCTGTGGGCGGAGATATAACACTCAATCAAGTCAAGCAATGGTTACAGAGACAGGCAATTTGGCAAATTTATTTACCTGCTCCAAGAAAGATATCTAGACCCCATTTTGAGAACACAACACCTAATGACACGCACCAAATGGACCTCCTGTTCCTACCACATGACACAATAAAAAAGAAACGATACAAGTACGCATTAACTGTCGTAGACATAGCTTCAAGGTACAAAGACGCTGAACCCATATCTGACAAAACAGCCAGTACAGTTGCTACAGCATTATCAAAAATATATAGTCGAGGCCCCTTAAGATACCCCAGGCTTGTACAAGTTGATGACGGATCAGAATTCAAAGGTGCAGTTAATCAGTTATTTGCTAAGCATGGCGTACTGGTCAGACGAGGAATTCCAGGTGTACACAGATCACAGGCAATTGTAGAGAACTTTAACAAACAGTTATCAGAAAGACTTTTCAGTTACCAGTATTCTAAGGAACTCATGCATGACACCCGTAACACGGAGTGGGTACAAAGGTTACCACATGTGATAAAAGCAATGAACAATGAAGGACACCCAAAACCTGCTGATGCTATTAAATTGAAAACAATTACAGAGCCAAAAACAGCCCCAACCCCAGCACCCGACACAAGTTTATTTACTAAACAGGTAAGATATTTATATCAACCAGGTGAAGCTGAAAATGACATAAAGCGCAGGACGACAGACCCCATATGGTCAACATCCGTTCATAATATAAAAAAAATAATTCCCGGCGCAGACGCATCAATATATTATCTGTATGACCCTGCACCCCAGAGGGCATTTGTCAGAGAAGAATTACAGATTATTCCCTCAGACACCGTTACTCATTTCAGTAACTAAGTCATCAATTAATTCATCAACCAGTTCATCAGCTATTTCTTCAGATAACTTGAGCCTGTAATGACCTGGTGCATAAGCTTTTTCCTTAGTGTGAAACACTCGTTTTGTGTCTCCAACTGCAAGTGATTTCTTATGTGTTTGAATTATTTCAAGATTATGTTTGTTTGATCTCAGTGACTTGTTTGGATAATCAGGCATTAATGCACCATCTAACACTTGCTTGTAATGTTCATGACGTATGTCTTTATTTTTTATTGCTGTTTTCTTGATTCCTTTGGCTTTTGACTGACTACCCTTTTGGTGCAGTATAGAATACATTTTTGATCTCAGTCCAACGTACTCAACTATTGGCACACCATTTAGTTCATCTTTAAACTTACCAGGCACTTTCTTGTTTTGTGTGCTGAACAGTGGATGATCCTTAGGGTAATCAGATGTGTCATACATGTGTAACTCTGTTTTCATGTCTTCATAAAAGTCTTCAGTAGGCACATCAATGATCATAGAGTCAGTGTCAGTGTATAGCAGACGACAGTCAGGATACTTTAATTTGAAGTAATCATAATAAAATTCAAGCATCACCAGTTTTGACAATTCAAGAATTGCCATACCAATAAATACTGGCTTGTCCAGTTTAACAATCTTTTTTTTGAGTGACACTGCATACAATGATGAATGAAATTCTTTGTACCCTGTGTACTGTGGCTTACCTGTAAGTTTAATTGCACCCAATTCAGTTGTGACCAGTCTCACATCTTTTCTGTGATGAGGATTTTCCATTGTCTTGCCAAAACAGGCATTGTTCATAAGCTTAAAGAAGTCTTTGTCAAATGCAGTGTTGCCGTCTCTGGCACGAAGGGTTGTGTTCTTCATTATGTAATCTTTCATGAAAGCACTCTGATCAAATTGAATTCCTCTGTGAACTTTCTTTAGTACTAACCCGTGTCTGATGTAAAACTGCAGCAAGCGGTAGTGACAAACGTAATTGAATTTGTCATTTAGATTTGGCACAAGTTTAGTGTCTTCTTTTTTCCCTGTCATACTCATTTTCTCAACAGCCAACGGATAATCATTGTGGTAATCGTGTAGATGATGCGGGTACTCCAGGTCTACTTCAAAGATCCAACCCTTCGCATCGTTTCGGTCAAGATTCATAATATTGTTTGTTATGTCTGTTATGTCATACTGTGACAAATCATACAGACAAAAGTTTTTCAAGGGCAATAATTCACACATCGCGAACCCATACAAATTGTTCGCGTCAAGGTACGTAATGAATGACCTTGACCTCGAGGGGTCAAACCCCTGGTCACCATGACTGTCCAAATATTTGTTGTTGGCTCTGGCATAATTGTTCGATGCAATACTAATCCCTCCCCTCAATCCGCGTTCCACCATTTCACCCATCGTACGATCAGACAACAGGTCTATAAATATCTTACTAGATTTCAAAAATGCATCCCATGTCATGCCAGGACTAGTGATGTAACAAGCAGGGTCAAGTCTGTAGTGTAACAAACCCTTCTCACGGTAACTTTCAAATACGTCTGCTAGCAAACAAACGTCAGCTTTCAAGTACTGGTCGTGATAGTCACCAATTGTCTGACACCCCAACTTCCCCCACGCATCAAGAGCATGTTGATATTCAGAGTCAGAAATACCTTTTCCAGTTAGTGTAGAATAAAATTTCTCTGTTGGTGGCAGTCTTGTTTCCTCAAACACAACCCAGTGATCAATGTACTCATATGGATAGACACCTTTCTTAACCAAGTCTGACTCAAAATATTTACTTGTTATTGGATACTCAGTCAGCCCTTCTGCCAGACTAGCAAGACCTAAAGACAAATGTTGCATGGAGTCATAAAATGCTAATTTATCTAACCTAAAAGTCAAGTATTTCTCAGTTGTCTGTGCAATACAACTAATGTTTTTGTACGACTCATCTACAGCCTGCATGATGATGTGTGAATCATATCCTTTAAGATTGTGGAAAAAGATTGGTAGTTTGTATGTCTTAGGATCTATTTTTAATTTCAAGTTACAATCATTATGTGCAGCTCCTCTGTAACGCCCAGTTATGTGATCGTGGTCACGAACTTTATCACCACCTAAAGGTTGTTCACAAATCCAACACGTCTCAGCTGTATCAAATTTCAGTTTGTCTTCTTCTGTCATCACCAAAGGCATCTGACATGTTGTGAGATACTGTACTACCTGACTATACAGATGTCTCATTTCTGTTAAAAACAGACATGCTGCATTTTCACCTCTGTAGATAACAGGCTCTGAATGAAGACCGTCTGACCTAACAATAATGTATCCAAAAGAACACACCACTTGGTCACTTAGTTTTATAGTCTTTGGTAATGACTCTGGAACAGGACCTTCAAATTGAACAACCAGGGATTCAAAATCAGCGTATACTACAAACGGCAATTTTTGCTGATTCCCATAGTTCTTAAAATACACTTGACTACCAGGATCTGGATACTTAAGTACTGTTTGTATGTCATCAGCTGACCTGCAGTGTAAAACATGTTTGTGCGCTACGTTTATGGAGGAGAATCTTTGTAAACATCTTTTACACACTTCCTGTTTCCCATTGTGTTTTGTTGTATGTGAATGAATTAGACGTGACATATTCCTGATAATTGTGTAGTGGAAGTTATTGTCATCGCCGATTAGCAACATGTCAACATGTTTATCTTCTGACTGCCCATATGTTGGGGCAATTGGAGATACTCTAATTGGCTGTAACTTGTTCTCAGCATTATTATCCCACACAAACACATTCACAGATATACCAGGATTTAGTTTTTCAAACAAGTCTATGTCCTCTATTTTAACAGGGAACTCAATGCCACTAAAGTTGAGTTCATTTACAAATTTGATGTAGTTAGATACGCGATCAGGTCTTGACCTCACAAAGTGTAGTTTAGCAAGTACACACCACATGAAACAGAAATTGTCATTGTTCTGTATGTTGACGACTGCCTTCTTGTTCGAAACTTCTGTTGGCAGTGGCAACCATGATTTACCTAATATAGGATGATACCTAGACTGCTTTAATTGTAGTTCATGTACATGCCCTTCGTGCCAACCAGACCCCTTCATTCTTGCACTGTCAATTGCCTGGAGAAAGTCTGGTAATAGTCTGTCTCTAAACACGTTCTCTACCTCCGGTTCTCTTCTTGTGTTAACTGTGTGTTGTCTTGTTGATATGTACGATACAATCACTTCACCGTCCACCCTAGTGAATTCGATTTTCGCAACAATCTGAATCTTCACACTGCCTGTCAGAAGATTTTGTTGTATGACAGAAAAAGAGTTTTCTATTGATTCGTAAACATTGTTAGTATTGGATATAGGTAAGTTTGTTGTGTGAAACACGTTACGTAGGCCTGATGAGCCAGGGTTTGATGGGCCAGGGCTTTGTGAATTGTCCGTCATTTTTATTTGACCGACAAAATAATAAATGAAAAAATATTAACGTTAACTCTGCTGGCTCACCTTGTGTAATTCCACTTTATTAACTGCAACACTGTCAATATAAACATTTAGTTTGCGTAGTTGTTTAAATATGCTATAACAAACTTCCCCTAACCAGCCATAGTTGGTATCAACAACTTTAAAAGTAGGTGTCTTTAAATCAACTGTCATGTGCTCCACATTTGGATGCTCATCGACATAAACCAAAGTCACACTATATGAAACATATATTTCTGATGGTGCTGAAAGGCTTATGTAAGTCTGTTTGGGTGATGTTATTAAATCAGTAAAGTGCATAACATCTTTGAAAAGGTGTGTGAGATCAAGCACCTGTATGATTTGTCCGTCTGTCATTTTTATTGGACAAACAAAAGAATAAATTAATTTACATCAATTTACTAACCCATACCCTGTGGGCTGATCTGTCTTTAAAATGAGCTTTAGATGCTTAGTTGATTTCAGTTTATTTTTTACATCATCTCGTTCATGCTTATTTGGGATGACATCATTTTCTCTGAGACAGTCTTCAAAGCTGTCACGATCCTTACAGTAAAACAAACAGATAAACTTTAACTGTTCTCGAAAATCTTTCAGTACAGCATTATATTTCTGAGTGAGAATCCATACACTGACATTTGTGTGTCTGCCACTGAAAGCAAGTTCTGCTAATGTGTTTCTCTTCTTGACAATGTCTTTCTCTGCAGAACAGTCATCAACAATAAACAATGTTGACTGTCCTTCAAATTGCTTGTAAAAATATTGTAGGTAGTCATTCAGTTTTTTCTCAGGGTCAACTAAGTATATGTTGTTGTCAGTCCAAATGAATAAACGGTTGTGATAAGCTTTGTTGTGTTTGATTGTAGGACAAAATATTACAATGTTTTCAAAGTGGTGTATGTATCTTGTTTGTAATAAGTCAAGTACGAATTGAGTTTTCCCACACCCTGTGGCACCAACAAATAAGCCACAGTGTGGGTCGAGTGTCATCAAGCCCCGGTTCATTTTAATACACAATATAATTTTAATATATGTGTCCACTCAGTCTGCTTTCTGCAATATTGAGTTGTGCGTCATATATCAGGTACAAATATATGTTAATGGCTGCAGCAGTTTCAACCTTCTTTTGTATCTGAATTGTAATCCCATCACTACCGTTCTCAACAGTTCGTCCTGACCCATGAAGATAATCGTCATCTGTACTACGAAGGTCTAGCCACAGTGCGTATTTGTTTGTAAGGTATTGTCCGATCCTAACATCATACAGATGTAGATCTTTGCACGCAATGTTTGCAGGTTTATCTCTAATCCTTCCTCCTGCAAAATACTTTGTGGTTTCGTCATAGTGTTGATAAGGTAACATTCCTGAAGCATACACTTGATTAGGACGGCCTTCAATTGTGCAGGACAAATGTGTAATCTTAGGATTGTAGAATTTTTCTGAATCTCTTTTGTATGGACTCACCGGTTCAACAAACAACATAAGAATACCTTTCAGTGACCTGGCTGGTGTGTTTAAGTTTAAGTTCCACATTGGGTCACTCTTGTCTTTGGGAATTAAACTATGTCTAATCACCCTGTCATAATAAATTGGAAGTCTTGACTGGTACTGATTTTGTATGAGTCTGGCTAGTTCAATATGTGTGACAATTTCATATTCCAAGGAAATGTTAGAGATCTTGTATGTTGCATCTGTGGCAGATGATTTTATAACTTTGGAGTAGTCATTGAAAGTTAGTTTAAAGCTCAGACGGTCATTCAGTGCCCCTTGGTAATAAGGCAAATGAGCTGTGAGGATTTCAAACTCAAGTGGAATGTAAAATCTGGTTCCATATGTTTCTGCTAATATAACTTCCTTTGGTACCCCAGTAGTTGTTTTGTCTCCAGCATTGATTCGAAGTTTACCAACATTATCAGACTGTATACCTTGGTAAACACGATCTTCTCGTTCTTCTCTTGTGAGCCAAAGATCTTTGTAACAGTAAAATACATCTGAGTCGTCAAGACTAAACACTTCCTGTCCTTCAAGTTTTACTTTAATAATTCTAACAATTGCTCTGCCAAGATTGTCAACCAGTGTTCTGTTCACATCTGCGTCTGATGAAAGTTCAATATTAAATGCTAGGCGTGCAGTGCCAGGAACAATAACGTCACTGGGACCTAGGTTTGGAAACTTGACTGTAAGTGTTTGGTTCTGGTCTATGGTACTTGGATTGTTCGTGATGACTATCGATTGTCTAATGCCCTTAACACCCAGGGGCTCACGTAGTTTTCTGTATGGGTCTAACTTTGATCCGTAAGACTGTGTCATTTTTATTATGCACAATAAAAAATAATAAATTAATAAAACAATGGCAGCAGGAGGATTTAATCATGAAGATTTTGAAATGGATGACATGGATGTCTCAGATACCAGTATCATAGATATGACTGGAATGGTAACTACTTCTAGTATGCATCACGAACTGTTAAAAGATAAAGTAAACTCATTTTATGAAAGTGTTGGAGCGCGCCCAGATGTCTTGGATCCTAACCAGTTTGAATATGATAAAGGGCACTTATTTGTAAATACGGACAGAGGGAAAATAAATCTAACACATAAAAATAATCCTTCTAAGTTTAGAGCTTTAAGTACAATTAAAGGTGAAGTCGGTGGTAACTCTGGGTTGGCAAGGTACCTTGGAATTGGAGGGTCTCCCGTTCCCCCAAGACTGGCTAGTGTTCTTCACGACACGCAAACAAAGTTGCCAACAGGGCAACAAATTGAAATGGCACCAGTAACAAGCCTACCAGAAATAGCAAACACAGTGATACAAGAAACTTCATTTACTGAAGGGCAATTAAATGACGCTTTGAAAACAATAGATGATCCACCTTTGTCAATGAGGGAGATTATGGGATTGGATAAATCACTGCAGACAATAAGAGGTGAGATGGTTAATAATCTTGCCAAACTGGGAGAACTTGATAAACACATTGAACGTGAAAAAGAGAAACTGGCTACAGCAGACAATGGGAATCTTGACACAGAAATGAAAGAAAGAATACAACACAGATTAAATGATTTGCAGATAGAAAGATCAGGACGGTTAGAAACAATTAGTATTGGAAGACAAAAACTAAAAACCCAAGTTAACAGAATTAGAGAAACTATTCAGAAAATACTTCACGAAGACACTACTCTGGCTGAGAGACTTAAAACACTTTTCAGAGAACAGGGTATCACAATTGCTAGTTTAATTACAGCTCTTGGATTTATTATTAGTACTGTTGTGTTGGCTGTCTCCGGCAGTGGTGGGGGTGCACCGCCACCCCCGGGCCCACCGGCTCCCACAGATCCAAAAGATTTACAGTCGTGGGTAAAGAAACAGTTGTCTCACATATCAGACTTGCTTAAGAAATTGGCTCTGAAAGCAGTAGACACGTTGCCTGACATTTTAGGCTCTGTTGTCAGCTGGTTGATTAATACTACAGCAAAGGTAGTTGGGTTTATGGCAGAGCATGTGTGGGTATTTTTGGTGACAGTAGGAGGGTTAATGGTGGGTTATTTAATAAAACAGGTAAAGAAGTAATACTCCTAGCCCTGTTAATCCTATTACTAATGCAGTTCGTTCTGACTCATGTGTGTCAGGGGTTGTTACTGACTGTATGGGTACCAGTGGTGGGGCAGGGGAAGTAACCTCCTGTAATGATTTTAATGACAGTACATGCGCAGTTGTTGCTCCTAAGTTTACACTTTTATTGAGTCCTAATTTCTGACCAACACCTGCAACAATGATTTCATTATTATAATTTGTTATTGTACCCATTTGGAGTTGAAGGTCAGATGGTAACATGTATAACCCAGTGCCAACTACAAAGTCAACTTTCGATCTGGCATATCTGAGTACGTTTTGGTAGCGCTGTATGCTAGATGGGAGATCAACTGATGAATTTATTGAATCTTCAAGATTAGCGAGAAACTGTTTTTGAGATTCAAATATACCACTTCCATTCAAAATATTCGATTTTGTTAGTGATTGTGCACCTAGTATACACCAGACATATGTTCTGATAGACTCATTGACGCGCTCGACTCCCGCTTGAGTAAACCCGTCACTCCTGTCCAAGACAAATGTGGTCCACGCGTTAGACTGTTTCTGCTCTATTGATCCTAACCAGACTTCAGATTTTGATGAGAATGAAGTGTAACCAGGGTAATAATCTTGAGGGTATTGTCTGTGACTCATAGCGTAATAAAGTGTACCCATGCCTTTGTGATCATCAAGTTTTTGTGTAAAGTCATACTTAGTGCCAGGGTTAATGTTAAATTCATTACAGATGCGTTCAAATGCTTTCATATCCATGGGGTTGTTATACCTGTTGAAACTAGATTCAGTGGGCAGTGGTGTATGCAGTTCTGACAGAATACGTCTAAGCTGGTAGTAAGTGTGGAAACGATACACAGATCTAATCAGTTTGTTTGAGTGATTCAAATGATCTGTGAATGAAACACCACAGCCTGTAGTTGAACATAGTATTGCAAAGTTGAGTTGGTTTTGAAACATCTGTAGTGGACTTGAAGACCACTTTCTTACAGTAGAGTCGTCTGTTATTGGAGGGTTTAGGTAATGGTCAAATGGATTCGGTACTTTCACTTGAAATAAATCTTGTTCTGATACAGCTATGTCAAGCTGATTTAGTTGAATTATTTTCTGTTCATAAGTAGGTGCAACATTATATTTGGCATCTATATTAAATTGAAATGCGTTTGTTGTGGTAATGGTTGGTGATTTAAATTCCATGCTTCTTTTATATGAGATAATAAAAATGTTTATTACCTTAACAAATCTTGACACAAGCAAACCAGTGTGGTTAACTAATGGGATTGATAATCGTAATGGTAGCAAGGCTGCAGCTATCCATGAAATGTTCTATACAGTAAAATGGTTTAATGTAACAGATGATGGTGAATATTCTGTACATGGAATGGTAGGTAGTACAAGTTGGGGCGCTAATCATTTACAGCCTGGGTATTATGACTTTTGTACTATAGCTGAATTTTTACAAGATATGTATAAAATTAAAGCAACTTTAAATCCGGCTAACTTGCTTGTTACAATGGAATTTCCAAAAGATAATCAGCTTATATTAACAGACAAACTTTTAATACTACTTGGTCTTTTATCCGAACAGGATATTGGTATTGCAGCTATTAGTGGTGATGATGATTGGACTTATGAAGCAGTATTTAAATTTAAGCCAAAAAAACAAAAAATAACTGGAAGATATCCTGTTCATTTGGCAGTACACACAGTGCTAAATGTTTATTTGAAAGAACTAAACACATCTGAGAATGTTTACAATGGAAAGCCTTCAACTTTGTTGAGATGCTTACCAACTGGAACTGCTCCATATTGTGAAAGTGTGGTTGTTAGATTTCCTAATTTGCAGTTTAAGAAATTAGGTTCTAGTTTCTTTGAGTCACTGAGTATATCTGTAACTAATCAGGATGACAAACCAGTTCTTATGCATGATTTTAGTGTTGTGTTGGAAATTAAATAATTTTATTTTTGTTTATAAAAATGAGTGGTCTTGGTCCAAAGCCTAGAATCATACCAGTTGCATGTCCAGTAACAGAATTGAAAGATTTGGCAGACGTACAGGATTTTGAGAAGGAAGGGGATGTTGGAGAAATATATGGTTTTGAACTTGATTCAAATGGCATGTACAAGAGGAAAGTAATTGTTGACATGAAAGACGGTGAAAAACAGATTCCTAAACTTGGTCAGCTACGTGATGTTACTGTACCTACTCCACCTGTAAATAATTCGCCCTACAACTTAATACATGTGGGAAATAAGTGGGTGGTTTCACCTGTGCCTGTTCCACCACCCACAATTGACTGGGACATAAAGTTGGAATTTATTAGTCCTTATGTATACACTGATGACGAAGGCGCCTTAGTGTTTAGAAAGGTTGTTAACTCGGGGCCGCTTATTGTAAGCCTTGTTCCAAGTTTTGCCCCAGACAACAATAGCAGAGAAAAACTGAAAGTTGAAAATTATGAGAGACGGCGGTATCTTCTTACAGCTAGAAAGGGTAGATCAGATACTTCTGTTGTGTTTATGCCAGCAAGCTTAGTCATGGCTAGAGAAGCGACAATAGTATTTGAAATTATCATGAAATCAGTAACTACTGCTAAAGAGGCTCAAATTGCACAGGGAATTAAACTTACATGGGACGAAACAGTAACAGAATCAACAAAGGTCTTTATTGCTATTACAAAAAATGTTGATGTTATTAATGTTTCGAGCAGTGTTCCAGCTGTCAAGGTGGTGGTCGACAAAACAACTTTTGTTCGTCTAACTTACATAAACCTTGAACACATTGATCTTGTTGCATTTTATTATGCCAGCAAATTGTATACTTTTGAAGAGTTGCAAAATGTAATTGCTGATTAAATAAAAAAAAATATTTGTGAATAAAAAAAATGGTAAACTTCTATCCACAACTACCAACGCTTGAGCCGACTGAAACAAATGTGATGACTAAAACAACACTTGCGCCTGATCCACATATGCCAATTGCTTCAGATAAAACATTACAGGCAGATGCATTCAGATTAAATAATATTACAGAAGCTTTGAAATATTTGGAGAGTGAGGAGGCGAAATATTCACGGTGCAAAAGACGGTATAAGACCGTTTTTAATTCTGTTCAAAACACTTCTATGGCTATTGGTGCAGTTTCAGCTTCATGTTCTGTAGGGGGCATTGTTTTGTTCGCCACAGGAATTGGGAGTTTGGCTGGAATAGCAATTGAGGGTCTAAGCGTTGCTACATGCCTAGCATGCTTTGGTTTGGAGGCCTTGAACAAGAGGTTTCACACGAAATTAGAAAAACATGAAGCATTGAGTACTTTGGCGGGTGCAAAGCTGAGCAGTCTTAAACTTATTATCAGTAAGGCATTGAATGATAATTGTATTAATGACGAGGAATTTAAACGAGTCCAGGATGATTTAAATAACTACAAACAACAAAAGTCTGAAATCCAGAATAAAATGCGCAGTCAATCTCCCGTAAATGTTGAAGAACTGAAGGCTAGTTTTTTAGCGGAAGGAAAAAAGATCGGTGTTCAGGAAACCACAGAAAAGCTACACAATCTTTTAAACAAATAAAAATCAGATTTGGTAATCGTTTATTAATGTCATACACTTCACAGAGAGATGTCATGCCACTTACACAGTTTAGGCCTGCACCATCTGCACCACCAGAATATTATTGAGAAAAAAAAAGTTTTCGTTGCTCTTGTAACTTAGTAAAAAAGACTTAGTATACGTGACTAGAGTCAAGTTGTTATTAAGTACTTGCAAGTAATTAGGATAAGTAATTAATAAGTTCTTAATGTAAGTAGTTAATAAGTTCCTATTGTAACTCACTTTAAGGTAACCTTTAAGTGAGTTGTGACTTATTGTTTTTACTTGGTAGTTTCTTATCCAGCTGTTTTTTCAGTGCCTGTATAGTGTAATAACCACCAGTTGATTTTCTAATTCCTCAGAAACCACATGAGTACATTAAGCCCACTTGTACAAACCCCCCTCTTTTGAAAAGTAATATGTCCCCCTGTTGATCTTTGACACAACTTAGCGATTTGAAAGGGTGTAGCTATAAAGACCATTGACGGGTGAGAGTCTTTTCAAAATGCGGCTCGTGTCTGAATTGAAAAGGAATGGAATGCGGCCGCGGCGTGAGGCAACACAAAAGGCGATCAACCGTGACACCACCTGGCAGCTCATGCTTACGATAAAATTGTACTGACATGAGTGTCTGTAAGTGCGTGTGTGTGTGTGTGTGTGTGTGTGTGTGTGTGTGTGTGTTTGTGTGTTTGTGTGTGTGTGTGTGTGCATATGTTTGTTTGTGTGTGTGTACGTCTGTTTGATTGTGTGTTTGTTTGTTTGTTTGTTTGTTTGTTTGTGTGTGTGTTTTGTCTGTGCGTCTGTGTGTGTGTGTGTTAAATATTACTTGTTAGTTTCTTATCAAACTGTTTATAGTGCACAGTATAACCACCGTCTGATTTTTCGGGAACCAGCCATTGAGTAAATATGAAGTCAATTTCGAAACTCTTCTTGTCACCTCTCAGCAAATAGCCTTTTCAAAGCTGTAGAGCCGGTTTATTCATAGAGTGTTCCCTTACTAAGTTGAATAGCGACGCCCTACTGTGTCGGCGCGTGGCGACATTAGACACCACAAAGGTAAACAGGTGAGCTGGCTTGAAAAGAAGCTGATTTAAAACGTGTAAGTTTCACATGAGTGGAGTTTATGTCTGTGTTGTCAAAGCGGGTCTTTCTCTCTCTCTGTGTGCGGTAGCTAATGGGGGTTTTATTCCCATTCAATCTTAAAACCAATTTACATTTGTGGGGGGTCATGATTTTTTCGATGTGCATTTTCTTAAGGTCAAAAATAAATTGTGTGAATATCGACTCAGGTGTGGTACATCGATCTAGCAGCTAAAGGATTTGAAAAGGTTTTGAGCAACGTTGTCAAAACATTGCGACGTGATCATATTTTGTAACTGTTGTGCATATTTTATTCTGACGCGTCGTACCTAGAGTCAGCTGGCGACGGGCTGTGTTTACGTACATAGTAACATTGCGACAGTAGATATATGAGCTAATTAAGAGAGATATAAATACTGAGCGGATTGAAGTATTATTAACACAATGACTGAGTTAACCCCTTAAGTATTATTTTTGATTTTCATAAAAATGTGGCTGTTTAAATAATGATGATTTAGGGGTAACTTCCAATGGTATTTACTCTGTGCGGGAGACATAGATATGGAGGGCCAAAAAAGATATAATCAAGGGGGTTAACTCAGTCATTGTGTTAATGATGCTTCAATCCGCTCAGTATTTATATCTCTGGGTCACATGAAACTCTATGCCTTGCTGAGGGACTGAGTTGGGCCCCAGTTCATCAATGATTGGACACTTTTCCACCCCTGGGGTTGACCAGCTGTCAGTGGCTTATTGCCTCAGTCTGAGGATGCAATGAGGATTGTATCGCACAGCAAGAGGCACTGATCTACATAAGCCCCTGTGAGTGCGGGGCACATGGCACTCTATGTCTGCGTGAAGTATTGTGACAGGTGCTGGTAAGGAGTGCCAAGTGAGGATATTTGACTATAGGCCCATGAACACACTATGGTCACCCACCGATCTGGTGAGATAATTGTAAAATACATTGTACAAGAAAAGAAGAACCATCGAATTGTAAAACACAACTTCTACAAATAACCATCAACATATTTTTGTGTCAGGGCTGACGGGGGGGGGGGGGGGGGGGGGAGGGGGGGGGAGGGGGGCACTGGATCCGCCACTGTTCATGGGTCAGGTGGTACTGTGGAGAATGGTAGTGACGGGATCACAATCCAGATACAAACAAGATGGGATGAAGCATAACCCACAAAGTCCCTTTTATATTTTTATATGAGAGGTGTCTTCGCTGTCAAGGGTCTCTACCTTTAGTCTTTGATTCTGATGTTTAAATATCTCCTTCTGAAAAAACGTCGCAGATGTACCAATGTGTCATAGTGAACTCTAGAAGAGGCGCGCGCAGTGCATAGGCGTCATTGGTTTGTCAAACGTCATTTGTCATGATGTATTTTGTTGTTTTTAATGTAATTTTATATTTAACGTGATATGAGATTCGCTTTCTCGTCAAGACTTGGGAAAATAGTGACAAAACTAAAATTTCACGGTACAATTTCAGTGAACTCAGGTTGACTTTACCTAGCTACATGCTATAATAAGTACACCTGCATGCTCTTCTGAAAGCGCGGCGATGTGTGTGTAATCGTGTGTGTGTAATCGCTGCAAACATCCTCAAGAGGCAAAGATGTTCTTGCGCCCTCCTGGCACTTGAGGATCTATGACATGTTTCACGTTAATTGGGTCTGAAGACAAATTGAAACAATGGTACTGGATAATTTTGCGTGTACGATATCATGTAACTATATTTTGTTATTGTAATGAATGTGGTGTAATAAAAATACAAATACATAAGTTTGTTATTTTTTAGGAAAAGGTGTCTGTGAATGACCGATATCAGCTCCTGTGATCGTTACGATCCAGACGGACGCCATTTCCTCTTCTCACTACACCGTCACTTTTTTGTTTGTTTTTGGAAGCAATTCACAGCTTGAATTTTACAATAATATTCTTCGAAACTAAATTATAAATAGGGAGGATTGTGTAAGAAGCATTTACGTTGTAGAATTAAGCTGCTTTCGCTGAAAATTAGAACGCGAAAAATGATCACCTCTAAGCTGACTGTCCGTCTGCGATTTTTGTTACTCGCTTGAAACAGAAAGTAGAGGAGTGGCAGTCTTTAGCTTAACTCTTATGCTATCAAAGTACTAAAAAACAAAGAAAAAAATATTGATCATAAAAGGCACAATATCTACGCTAGATGTCCATCACAACCGAACAATTCAACTTTCAGTTCATCGGTATGCTTGTCCGTCCGCAGATCGTAACGAACGGCTTAGACTTTTCTCGCCATGGCGATAGCTAGTTTTAGACCGCATGACGTATTAGCATCGGTCCCGTCACTTCCACTCATTTACATGTTCGAACAGCACATGTGCTTTGGCAGTTTCTCGGTTACCTTTTGTGAATTTACGATTTTGTTCTTTCCGTCTGGTAACAACCAGTGATAACGACCGCATGAGAGAGCTTGAGGTAAGTCAATGATTCCAGTTGTTGTATTTGGGCTGGTTAGGATGAATTATTTGAGAATAATCAATGCTTCTGGCTAGGTTCTGTGTTCAGAGATGGGTGGATTTTGGTCTTTGTTCTCTAGAAATAAACGGTGATGTTTCAGTGAATGCCAAATGATAACTAACGTTACGGCCAAAGACGGACGACTTGTGCACTTGACTGACCAACGCTACTCCTCTGGACGGACTGATTTCACTTGGCTTTAACCAGCCTTTTACAGAAATGACAAGAATGAACCTGTACGGCATGCTCTGAACTTTGTTTGCAACGATCGGAATCATAATCACAATGCTGTACAACATTACAACAAAAAGGCCATCCAGCACCTGGAAGTATGTAACAAGGTAGACGCCACAACAGAGATTTTCATGTTTTCAGATGGTTGTGCCGCCCAATATAAAGGCAATGGCACGTTTGCAGACCTCTCCTTCTTCAACCGGAAAGTCCAACGCTGCTATTTTGGGACTGAACACGGGAAGGGGGAAGCTGATGCAGAGACAGGGACAATCAGCAAAATAGTTGAAACAGCAGTTCTTTGCAGGCAGGTGGTTATCAGATATGCTGAAGACTTCTACCACTGGGCCTACAGCAACATGAGCAAGTAGGAGAAATCAAAAGAAATCAGATAGAAACCTGTGTTAAAGGAATTCCTGCAAGCAAAAAGCTCCATCAGTTTGAAAATGTTTCACCCTTTGTGTTGAAGACATGATCCCTGGCATGCTTCTGTGAAAGTTGTCAGAGCTCCACAGGGAACTGCATGAACAGGGAGTATCTGGAGCCATTCCAGATTGTCGAGATCAAGGCATTCGTCATAACGTCTCCCTCGCAACCAGTTCCTGGTTCTCCCTCTCCACCTGGCTCAGATGTCTTGGTTCCTTCACCTCTAATCCCCTCTTTTGAACAGTCCCTTGAGGCATCAAAGCCCGGAAATATGTCCCCTCCCACCAACCCACCCACCAGTCTGTCGAAATGATTTTTTCAATGCTTGCGAGTTGAAACTGAGGTCAGCAGAACACCAGGGTTTTGAAGCATTCTATGCATGTGCGCTGCAATGCCACGCTGAAGCAAATGAACGTTATCCTTTGGATCTTTCCACTGAAGAACCCTCTTCAGCAGAAGCAATTTCGACGAAGAAGCCGAAAGCCAGAGCCCACAGGACGGTCTAAAACGATTTCCTTTTAGAGTTGTTGGTGAGGGCTATTGCCTCTGTCGATCCCTCAGCATTGCTTTCTTTGAAGGCAGACTTTCGCATGTTGAACTGAGACTGAGATTAGCTTGGAACCAGAATGTCTATCTGTCTCCCAGCACAGTGAGCAGAGGGACCCTATTAGACAGGAGCAAGAGCCTAGAATTTGTTTCATTCCACTGGGGATTTCCCAACCGAGTATCTGAAAACAGCATTTGAAAGGGAGGCCCTGGCAGGCTCTCATTGCGGCAAGAGTCTTGGACCTTGGCACATGCTTGCTGCTGCGAATATTCTTCAGTGTGAAGTTGTATCAGTATATCCCAACCTTGGAGCCAACTCTTGCGGGAAGAGATGAACCGAGTGCTCTACCCATCCCTACTGCAGGACCAGCCCCGCAAAGTCTACTTACTTTGGTGCAGTAACCGGGATGACATGGGCAACATTAACCCAGATTTTTGGACTGCAAATCACGTGGTGCCATTGGTCCGTGATCTTGAAGTTCCACAGGTTGGAGAGTATGTGCGCGTCACCTACTCCGTCAACAGCAAATGTCTGTCTTTTGTGGCCATTGTAATTCCAGCGAGCGTTCCCCTCAAAGATGGAGAGTTCATAGTTCGCTTCATGAGGAAATGTAGTAATGACTATGTCTTTCCACCTCAGGATGACGTGACAGTGCGAACGCTGGCAGAAGCTGGTGTTGAAATCCTGCCGCAGCCTCGCATTGACAATAGACAGCGCCATTCTTTCACAGCAGTTTGATTCCGATCTTTAGACTTTTTTAAACTCTTTGTGCAAATTGGAGTATCGAAATGTATTTGAGGTGTTTTTCATATGAGCTTAATAGTACTTCAATTTTCCTTTCTTTTTTCTTCTCTTTTTTTTTCTTCAGTTTTTCTCACGATCATAATGTTCCTGTAGCCTCTTTGAAGCTTTGCTGATGTCATGATGACCATATCAGATTATCTTCTTTTTTATATAAAAGATATTGTACTTTAATATCATTGGTGTTGAAATCCTGCCGCAGCCTCGCATTGACAATAGACAGCGCCATTCTTTCACAACAGTTTGATTCCGATCTTTAGACTTTTTAACTCTTTGTGCAAATTGGAGTATCGAAATGTATTTGAGGTGTTTTTCATATGAGCTTAATAGTACTTCAATTTTCCTTTCTTTTTTCTTCTCTTTTTTTTCTTCAGTTTTTCTCACGATCATAATGTACCTGTAGCCTCTTTGAAGCTTTCCGATTATCTTCTTTTTCATCTAAAAACATATTGTACTTTAATATCATTGGTTTCTTTGCTGTAAGGTTAAAAAGAGTCACTTTTCTGCAATTAGTGTAAAAAAAAATTCCCTTAATGAATGATTTAGAACATCAACCAGGAACTGTGAACTCACTGCACTTGAGCAAACCCAAGAAGTGCTTGAGATAAACAAGATAAATGCATACAGCAGCAGCTGAATTTTTTTACTCCTTGTTTTCTCTGCATTTGTCCTTTAATTTGTTGTTTGCATCTCATGGTTTATCAAATAATAATACTTGAGTTAAATGTAATTGATATGTTGGTATGTAATCCCAAAAATTGGTTACTGTCTTAATTTCGTGCGTTTAAATTTACGGGGTATCGTTTGTTTTGTCCTTAATATTTTCATAAAATATTGTTTTCATTTATTCATTTTGCTTTCTGTGGGTGTCTACTATAAGAATCTTTAAAATAAAAGTGCTAAAATGGGCATTTCCTGACTTGTATTGCATTCTGTGAAAGGAGAGTATGTTTGTGCGTCTGAAAATTTAATAGCCGACACTGTCTAGTACAACTTTTGGTGTAATTTCTTTCCTACATACATTCCACACACTTTAAACTGAGAACAGAGATTGTAAATAGGTTAAACATAGGAAAATAATGAGCATACTTTCAATATGCCCTTTTTTGGAAGAAAAGGGGGTGGGGCTGATGTAGAGCAAATATCTGAGAAAGAATACCCTTTCTATCTCTCTCATTTACATTTCCTAGCTGGCATGTGTCTGGTCATCACAAAATGCACTTGCTCTTTGGCAGACAATGTGTTTTTAAAAAAATGCAATTTTCTCCATGAAACGGGAAGTCTCTAAGCTGAAAACTGTGAAATGTGTCACATGCCTCTTAGAGATGCGTCATACGTGTCATTGGTTTGTCAAACGTCATTTGTCATGACGTATTTTTTAACGTAATTTTATAAAGAGGGATATGGTCCTTTTTTCCTCCTAAATGCCCTGCGATTGGCGGATCGTGCGCTAGACGTATCACCTCCCATCTGAGTTGCTGCGATAGCTCCGCCCCCTCCTGCAGATCGATTCTGTACAGCACTCCCTTTTTGACGAAGAACTTTACTGACGCTTTACCTAACTTCAGTATAGTTCCTTGCCTAGCACAGTTTCTTACCTTAGCTAAGGACTCGTCTTCCTCTTGCCACTTCTTCAGCTGTTCTGGCGTCGCATCCAATTTAAGGGATTCTGGAATGGCTAATGTTTTTTTCCCCCCTGCCTTCTGCTCACTTGAGCTCGTGTTTGTATAGAAGCAGCTACGGCACATTCCTTCCCATCTACAGCTACGGGACAATCCTGCCCTTCCTTGAAGACTACCCAGTTGACCAGAATGATGTCAGGGATAGAATGTTCGATGACAATCAATTCTACAGTCCCCTTCACAAACTGTGAGTCTACCTCTACGAAAGTAGTGGGGTACTTCCCTGCCTTGGGTGGATCAGCCAACACCACTTCGATTTCACAACCGGTCAGATCTTCAGGTCGCACCCATCTGGATGCTACAGCTCCCATCTCAGTCCCCGTATCCCTCATGACTCTAACAGGATTGCCCCGTACTCCAAGGATTGTACGGCTGAATGCTACTGACGGTGGTGTTAATGAGCTCTCCCTAAATTAAACTGGCGTTTGGGCTTACAGTCACTTCATTCAAAGGGTTTGGCTGTCTACACTGATTGCCATGTGCCCCTTTTTCCCGCACCTGTGTGACTCAATTTGCAGACCTCCTCCCTGACTTTCCTTTGGTTTAGTCTCCTCTTTCTTACTCCCACCAGAAGGCTTATCTGCCTTAACAGTCGGGTCGCTGGGTCTGGGTCCCCCTCATGGTGGTAACCCCCCCCCCCTTCTCCGAACACAGGTATCCTAGTCACCGCTCTCTTAGCGTCTACGTGAAGTTGAGCTAACTCTGCCGCCTTTACACCATTTTCGGGAAGTCGTTTTCTAACAAATATCTACAACTCCGGACTCTGATTGACTATAGTTGCTCCGTGATGAAGGCATATAATACGTCAACTACACTCTCAATGTCTCTCCTGGCTAACGAGAAACATCCAACCATCTCTTCACTAGGGTGTGTAGCCTACTCAGGAGCTGGGGAAACGTCTCAGCACCCTCTTTACGCAGCTCCCTGAACTGTTTGCGGTAATATTCAGCGTCCCTCCGAAAACGTCTCAGTAGCGCATCTCTGACGACGCTGAAATCTTGGGCTTGCTCTTGACTCAACTTCATGTACGTCTCTCTAGCTTCCCCCGACAATAAAGGTGATAGTCTAGCGGATCAGACTTCCCTTTTCCACCCTTGAGTCTCGGCTATTTGCTCAAAGTGCTGAAGGTAGCTCTCTATGTCTTCCTTCCCATCAAAATGTAAAAGTCTGTTCTCTATCCCTTCTTTCTTCTTCTAGGTGGGCTTGAAATCTTTCTCTATCATCTGACTTTTCTTCAGCCCTTTCCCTACGATCTGACTCTCTCTGTTTCTGTTCAGCTGTACGATCTCACTCTCTCTGTCCCTGTTCAGCCCTTTCTCTACGATCTCTCTGTTCCTGTTCAACTTTGAATTTCTTCTCTAGAAACTTCATCTCCTGGTCCTTCCTAGCAGACTCCATCACAAAGTTGGCTAACACTGCGTCTGTCAATCCATGCTCATCCCCAAATCTCTGTATCTGACATAGGGATCAGAACTGTCTAGTCATACCGAACCTTTGGCATCTACTGGAGATAACAATGCCGCCCTGCGAGGGTTTTGGAAGGAAGGCGTACTCACTGTGACGCGACGGGGTGGTTCCATCAGTCAACGAGTCGGGCGATGCCTCAGCCACCAGTGCCTGGTCCTCCATAGCCCTACGAGTCCCGAACCTGGTCAGCATCATGCCAGGAGATGGTGCCCTGCCATTCAAAAAGGAAACGAAAGCTGAACGACAACAGAGCACCCAACACACAACACTTAATACAAGAAAATCAAATAAATGACAAACGAACAGAAGACGGAACCGGGGGTCCCCTGTTGCCCAGGCCTTGGCAGCAGAGTTATATACAACAATCCCCCTTTTCGCACTGCTCGGGGAATGAGCCCTAGAGCAATACTCCCTCACTCCCGACCAACCGCCCGCCTAGTCACGCACTCGACACTCACGACAATGAAGAAACCATACGCTGGGTACTAAACTAACCTAACGACCCCCCCGACCAATCCACCTAACAATTTCTCACCCCACCGCTGCCACCAAAATGTCACGACCCGCGCTTCCGGGGCGCGAACTATTGATCGCTACCACTCAAGTACTACCAACCCAAACTAACACTAAGACGAGAGAGAAGCTGCAACGACTAAACCCTTGGCTTGTTTTGTTTGTTTGTCTCCGTCCCAGCCGGGACGTCTTCACGAATGACAGTAAGTGCACACAACAATTCTTTAGTGGCCATAGGCTCGGGGGGTTTGTCTGTGTTTGATTGTTTTGTTATTATTATTTTGGTTAGTGAGTATTGGGGGGTGGGGGAGGCCAAGGGTAAGAATGTAGAAATATTGTTTATTTTATTTGGTAGCATTTAGTGTCGGAGGGTAAATTCGGAAGAGAGTTATATGGTAATGTGTAAATATGCGTTTCATTGAGTTTGAATTAATTATTGTTTTGGGAGAGAAATGAAGGAATATAAAAGCTGGCAATTAAAATTGTGGGAAGGGTGATGTGATTACCTTTCTTCTTTTGTTAGTTATTCATATGTGTATTTTTGCACCCTTGTTTTAGTGCATCTAAAGATCTAAGTGGATAAGTCCGCCGCCGTTGCTATGCGGAAGGGCTGGGTGGTACGATCGTGAGATTGGAGGCTGGCTGTGTCACTCCTCGTGGGATTACGACCCCGTACCTGAGCGCTGTTGCGAGCGTCGGTGCAGACTCCGCGTTTAGCCCAGGTCGGGTCGTCCCATTTAGTGTTTATTAAATTGCTTTAAGTAAAGTCTTGTCCATTTGTAAACTTGTAAAAGAACGTTGTGAGACTAATTTTGTGTCCTTGTGGTGACAATATTATGAGAGGAACTTTGTGGCAGTGACAGAAATATTTCGTATTCTACTTATTCCAAAGGAACCATGTGCTATAAAGGACTTTGTTTTCCTCCCTACGTCACACGACCAGTCACTTTAGCGCAAACCGTACCATGTGACCATGATATAAAAAACCCTTAGCAAAAAATGGCGGACGTTTTGTAGCCCTCTTGATGGCGCATCTTGGATGCCAGTTTTGTTCTATACAAAATCGCCAAACGTTCTAAAGTACAAAGTTACTTAGTGTTGTTCGAAACAACAAACACACTCAGTACTGGAGACGGCAACGTCATGACATATTTAAAATTAGGTCATAAGTCTATTATGTATAAAGGTATATTCCTTTGACGTCAGTCATGTCTGGCGTGATCCCGGTCGCAAGATGTCTTCTTGATTTCTTTTACGAAAATAGTGGAGGAATGAAAACAAATACGTTATTGGTCGGAGGGGTTCGCTGCACGGACCCTTGTAGGCATTCGGGAGGTCAAAGGAATCATTGAACCCCTCAGGCCTTCGGGGTACAATGATTCCTTTGACCTCCCTCAGGCCTACAAAGGTCCGTGTAGCGAACCCCTTCGACCAATAACTTATATTATTGCGGAAGCAAAATCGTTAATTTATTTTGATCTTGTCATTTGTGCTCCCGCCAAGGAGATCCAGTAACTTGTGAAGTATATTATTTTTTTCTCAATTTTTATTTGTATTTTATTAAGGATATTTGTTTATAATATATTTGATGTTATTTTGTATTATTGTGTATAATGGATATTCGGGTTGGGGAGTGTGGACGTGTGTGTGTGAATGTGATAATATCACAAATTATGTGAGTGCGTGGTTAAGATTGAGTGAGGATATTTTGGATTGTTGTTATTTTTATTTGTAATAAATGTTGTCGTGATTGTTTCTCTGGCGCTTGTGTTAGTTTGGGAGGGTAGTACTCGAGTGGTAGCGTTCATAGTTCACGCCCCGGATGCGCGGGTCGTGACATCTCGGAAAGGTCAAGTGTCTCAAGAGATCAGGAAATAGGTTAAAAAAAAAGCTATATTTTGAAAAGAAATGTTTTTCTCAGTTACTATTCACAACTTCGAGCCCAAACATGCTACAGAGATACCTGATGGTAAGACCTATCTATACATACTAATTTGGATGACCCCTCAGAAATGTATAGTGTCACAAGAAGTTGAAAAATGTGTATAAAATGCCAATAATTGTAGATATTATCAACATTTTTTTTTTACAAACTTTTCAATCAAATTTGACACAAAGGTAGTTGATGATAAGACCTTCATATGTATCCTAATTTAGTCATTCATCGTAAAGGTCAAGGGTCACAGGGGTTTCACAGATGTGTGGAAACTGATTAAATTTTGAGAAAACATGGATTTTGTTAGTGCATCACTTTACTTCTTGTCAGACATGTGCGGATCTGTCATACCCGTGAGCCATAAAGGCTTTGCCTTTCTTGTATAGAGTTTACACAGGAAATTTAGCACCATGTGCACTTTTATATAAAACGGTGTACCCTGTAAACAGTTTAAAACAGGTCTCTGTACTATAATGGCCTCTTCAGCCTTTAATTATGTCTTACAATATAATGCTGGGTACACAGGGTACACTGTCCTGTGTTAATTTATGTCAAGCTTTTTAATCTCGCTTGTTACGAGAGCGCCCACGCAGCATGCCATGAAACGCCCATTGTGTAAGGAAAGATGGCATCATGGTCCGCACTGGTAGAAAGTTTAGACTTTGATAAGCTTGATATAAATTAACACATGACAGTGTACACTGTGTACGAACAAAGTACCCCATGTATAAAGGAAATAGAATAGAGATTGAAAACCCTTTAAATTAGATACAAGGAACACGCCATTTTGGATCAAAGATCCTTCTTCCGGGTGATATGGAAACAAACCAAATACAGTTTAAAACAGGACAGTGCACCTGAGGTATAGTGTACTAAAACGTATATAACCGTTACTTAATTAGCTATACTAAAAACATTTATAAAAGATATATTACTAATCCTCGACTGCTTGGAGTAGGTCGCTTTAAAATACCTGTGCAAGCCACCAAGCAAGGTGATCCCCTTCATCTTGTGCGTGCTTGTTTTAAGCTTCCTCGTGCAACTGAGGCCTTGATGTATCAGACAGTCGGCAGATTCGTGGCACGCGGATGCTTTGTTACAGAAAGACGGGATCGAATACCTACATATACTGCTGACTGGAAGCGGCTAAATGTGGACTGTTATTTTGCCAACTACAAGCTACACGTGTACGACAGGTGTACCGCCTGCAGTGACGGGCTTGAGGCACAGAACAAACATTTTTAGAAGAAATTAGACTTAGAGATGCACAGTTTTCTACCAAGCCACATTTTTAACACCGCTGAATACCGGTACACAATTAGAACAGTAAAAAAGTGGTTTCAGTTAGTATTTACAGTAAATATACAGAGGACTCTAGTTTGAGTGGTAAATCTTACGCAGTTCTGCAGGATCGCTGTAAAGTTTAGGAAACGAGAGGAGGTTGGGGGCAGTTTAAATTGGCACCTCTGGGTGTTTGGATGCTTTGTCTATGACCTTGATATGAGGACCACTGTACCGGTCAGGACTACTAAGCTCGGACGGGCCGTGTAGTACTGGCACTTTTGAGTGGCTGAATATCTTGCACCGCTCATGCATCAGCTGTAATGGTCAATTATTTTGTGTTCCCTTGTTGTGTGCCAGGCTCAGGTTTGGAAGTTTATATTATTATAATTGGGGGGGGGGGGGGGGGGAGACGGGTTGTTTGTTTACTATTGTGTGTTGGTTATGTGGCTGTATTGTTGTCTGAGTCGTTAAAAGCATGGTTGTTGGGGCAGCATTTGGTTTGTACAACTGACCATACGGTGTGTGTGTATGTGTTTGTTTTTTTTTTTTTTTTTTTTTTGCTGGGGGGGTACATCAGCTTTAGCTGCAAACTTTATGACAAAGACTGTTTCTTCGCATATTTCAGGACATACAGTGCAACACAGGGTGTGCACAGTCGGCCTCCAGAAAGAAGTCACATATGCAGGCTGGTTGGTGTCTACAGTATGGCTGGAGGAATGCTTACGCTGCCAAAGGATCAGCTTCATGGCTTCTTTGTCTCTTCAGTCTTTGCCATATCGAGCTTACCTGAATGCCTGCAAGTGTGCCAGGGACTAGGCATTATAGAAAAATATCCGTTGTAAGTTTGTTTGTGTTTTGCTCTTGTGCGATAGCAAAAGAGAGTCTATGTAATACGCCATCCGTTGTCTGTCCAGCGTCCATGGTAAACGTTAATGTTGGCATTTACTTTGAGGCTATACAAGCCTCCAACTTCAAACCTGGCCTTGTGGCAACACCTTTCTGAATATACCAATTTCAGTGACATCTCTCAAGGTCAAGGTCACAGGGGGTCCAGAAACGGGTCGAAAATGGTCATATTTCGACACAAATTGTTTCTCTTCAAATACTGTTTTCAATTTCAGACCCAAACTTGTTACAGAGATACTGGATGGTAAGAGTACTAAGACCTTTCTATGCATACTAATTTGGATGACACGTAGGAAAGTTCAAGGGTAAGGAAATAACGGCAGATATGTCAACTTTTGATAGAATTGTAGATTTTGGTATATGAGTTAAGCAAAAGTGAGCTTGTGTTCTGGACCAGTGGTTGTCCGTCTGTCTACCGCCATCGCCCGTAGTAAACTTTAACGTTGGCATTTTATCGGAGACTATTCAAGCCACAATCTTCAAACTTGGCCCAAGGCTACTTGTGGCAAGACCTTTCTAAACATACCAATTTGAGTGACCTCTCTCAATGTCATAGGGGATCAGGAAATAGGTAAAAAAAAATAGCCATATTGTGACAAAATGTACGTTTCTCAAATACTATTGATAACTTTAATCCAAACAAAGATACCTGCTAGTAAGACCTTTCTATGCGCACTAATTTGATGGATCCATCGGAAAGGTCAAGGGTCACAAGAGATCAGGAAATAGATAGAAAATAGCCATATTTCAACAAAAAGATGATGTTTTTTCTCAAACACTATTCTCAACTTCAAACCCAAACTTGGCACAGAGATACTTGATGGTAAGGTCTTCCTATGCACAGGGTTCATCTTTGGAGCGCACTCTGCACCACTGGTGCATACTTACTTACTTACTTACTTACGCCTGTCACCCCTCCCAGGGTATAGGCCGTCGACGAGAGCCCTCCTACGATTCCTGTCCTGTGCTTCTCCTTCGATTTTATTCCAGGTGGTTCCCAGTCTCTTGATGTTTGCTTGGAGGTCTCGACGCCAGGTGTTTCTCGGCCTGCCTCTTTTCCTCTTTCCCTCGGGGTTCCATGATAATGCCTGCCTAGTGATACTGGAAACTGGCTTTCTCAGACCGTGACCAATCCATCCCCATCTTCTTCGCCCAATTTCATTCTCTGCTGTTATCTGCTCTGTTCTCTCCCAGAGTCTGACGTTGCTGATCTTCTCTAGCCAGTGGATTTTCAGGATTCTTCTAAGGCAACTGTTTATGAAGATCTGTACTCTGTTGACTGTGCTTTTTGTCAACCTCCAAGTCTCTGCTCCATACAGGAGAACTGCTTTTACGTTTGAGTTGAAAATCCGGACTTTGGTGTGTTGTGACAGCTCTTTGGAACTCCACACTTTTTTCAGCTGGAGAAAGGCTGCTCTGGCTTTACCGATTCGTGCTCTGACATCTGCATCAGTGCCATCTTTTTTGTCGATGATGCTCCCGAGATAGGTGAAGGACCCCACCTCCTCCAACGGGGTGCCAGCAAGCAAGACTGGTTCTTCTCTGGTTGCGTTCAGCCTCATTGTCTTTGTTTTCTGTTTTGTTTGTATATTCCTCGGCGTTTTTGTAGCTATTTCTTTATTTGCAGGGCGGGGAAGCTACCCCCACGCCCAACCCCCTTACTAGGAGGACCAGGGGTTTTCTGTCGGGGTCTCCTTCCCTTAGACCACGGCACCTTATTTCATTCGGTGCACCCCTCTCGCGAGAGACCCCCTATCCACCACCCAGGGGACGCGCCTCAACGCCATATGGTCCCAGCGCGAGGACCACTGGTGCATAATTTCCCAAAATTATCCAGAATATTTTGAGGTGAGGGGTCAATGGCCCATACGTTTCTGTAGTCAATGGGCCCTTTTTATCATGTGTTCCTAAAGGCCCACCCATCTTTTTATCTCCCCCTAATCTCCTGCTTATAAGATATTTCTGTGGCTGGCGAGAAAGTGCCCGCATACCCCCCCCCCCCCCCCCATCCCTATTTTTTTTAATATTTCAGCATCTGGTGACAAAGTGTTCACACACTGGGCCCCCCTTTGCAGTTGGTAAGAAGGTGCTTTCACACGTTTGGCCCATCCGATTTAATAAATGACCCATCGGATTTGTGCTCTGCGGGCCAATGACCAATGTGCTTAAATTTTCAGAATGAACCCTGAATCCATGCTAAATTGGACGACCCATTGGAAAGGTCAAGGGTTGCAAGCAAATGATGTGTAAAATATGTATTTTAGTTTTTATCAAGAAAACTTTTTTCTCCCCAAATTTCTCCCTCTGGAAACCAACAGATTTAATTAGAAAAGTAAATTGTTAATATCTTAGTTCTTCAAAAACCTTTTACTCTCAAAATCTTTTCTCTCAAATTTGGGGGGAACTGGATGGGGGGATACGTCAAGAAATACTCTGGCTACCCCTACTTTTCATGGTACCCCCCCCCCCCAACTGGTTAATACACAGCTGCACCACATATCATATCATATCATCTGCCGCATTTCTCTGCTGCAGGATGTGACGAGCAACCATGCCACATACTTATGCGTTCTGAAGAGATGATTTTCAGCTTGTGTACAGGTAAGATTTACTAGAGAGCTTAATTGGGTTTTCATTGAGGGTAACTAATAGGATTGCTTATTGAAAATGAAACACACTTGATTCAAGTTGTTGCCGCAGCAAAAAATAATCTAGTGTTTTAAGATCTGGTAAGTAATGAGAGAATATCAGTTGAGATATTTTGCACATGACCATTACAAATTTCTTCAAGAAATTTTACTGAAATATAAGAAGGCACATTCCTGCCAGCAAGTACACTGACACTGACAATAATGATGCTGAAGAGGTCAACTTTGCTACCTGTCAACATTAATCTACCCAAAATGAATATACCAGATAGCATAACATAATGCCTGCACCTAGGTGTGAATGAACTCGGTGTGCAGTTGTACTACATCTGTTTAGAGTGTTTAGTTGGATGGAGTCAAGCCTGTGCGGATTAATACTTGGTGGAAGTTATGTTTTGTGGATTCACACTGAGTAGTTTACATCAAAATAAGAGTGAAATCACAGCATCACAAAACTGTTGATTCATGCCTGTGACAGTGAATTTCTGTCAGGTAGATCCCAGCTAGGCAGATTTTGACTAAATATGACAAGGCTGATCCTTTCAGTAACACCAGCTTGTTATGTTAAACCTTACGAATAGTGTGCATGCTGCAGATATTGACTAAGAATATGCATCATGCAGAGTGTGTTATAAGCGAGACCTGTCACGTTGTCTATGTTACGCATCAGACATAACACACTCAGTGGCTGTGTGTTATGCGTTCCTATGTTGATTGCTTTTCAGTCAAATCATACTTATAGTATCTCATTGCTCACTCATGTGCCACAGAAAGAGTAAGTGTATACGGTGCAAGTGGTCGTCTGTCTGTCATGCATGGTAAATTTTAACATTGGCATTTTCTCGAACACTATTCATTGACTTCATTGCTAGGCATTTGGCCCACATTTTAAAAAAGTTAGTCTACAGCAGTTAGTGCTGGACTAGTGGTTGCCCGTATGTTTGAGTTCTCTCATCCGTAGTAAACTAAAACGTTGACATTTCTTGGAGACTATTCAAGTCGCAGTCATTACTTTGATTTTTTTTTTTGTACTCTGTAGGCTAAACCTATGTACCCATCTGACAATGTTAGTGTGAGCTTATGTAAAGTCAGTCAGATGTTGGTCAGTGAAGAATGAGGGTGTAGGTATGCAGCAGCTGTTTGAGGTGATGACCTTGTTAGAAGTTATGTGTAGTGTATTATGACATAAGTACCATCTCTTGAACAAATGCCTTTTTTTCTCTTGGCAGGTGTTGGTGGTGTCTGACAGTGCAAAGTTACCCAGAGTCTGACAAACACGCGGACTATGTCAAGCACATACAGATCTATGGAGGGATGGATTACAGTTACAGGCGTGGGCTGATCATTGAGTAATTCACTAACTGGTCACCTCTTTACCCAATACTTGTAAATAGCACCGAGGTAGATCAGATCTGCAAATCCAACGTGCAGCTGAGTTAATGTTATTTAGAGTCTCCTACAGAAAAAAATCCTACCTTTGAAGATTTCCAAAACAGATGGTTTCTGATTATCATCAGCCACTTTGTTTAACCATCATTAGAAAAACAAAACAAACAAATATGTCGTCTACTCAACGCCAGGTCAGACGGTCTTTCCAGTCCCGATCTGTCCCATTTTCGATCTCACCTCAAGGAATGTGCAACGGGATGCACCACCCGTGAGAGTGACATGAATGCATCTTTAGAAAATAAAATGTTGGGCAAAAACTGAAGGAAATTACCGCTACTGCTTTTATGGGCAATGTTTTATGTATTTTTGTGTAGGAAAATCTAAATAACACGACTCGACGGCATGTTTGTTTCTCATATGTGACCTACATTGCTGCTATTTACTAATTCCCGTGTAGAGAGGTGCCCAATTACTCAACGATCATCCTGTGCATGTGTTATGGTATCTTGATTTCCTATGCATGCTGTCCTCCGTTAACAGCCATATGAACTATAAAGGAAATCTCACAACAACAGCACAATAAGAATAGCAAAGTCATTGTGGCTTGCATGCATGACCAATCCACATAATTAGTCTGACTTTATGATCTTGGTCTCTCCAACAGGTCACATAAATGAAGAAGTGTTAAGGTTGATATTTCTCCTATCAAAAGCAATTAGTCCCCGATCACTTTTAGTGCCAGAGGGACATAAAAATGAAGAAAATGAATATCAAAAGCAATGAATTATGAATTTTTAACTTGTTTGTGACACCCCTTCCCATCGTGATCCTTGACCTTTGTGAACTATGACTGACAGACTGGAATATTTGGAAAGTGTGCATAAGAAAGAAAACATTGACAGAAGGATTGATGAGACCATTGAACAAAAAGTTAAGGAATATATGCAGGAAGCTGAAGAGAGAGGAAAGAGGAAGTTGAACATAATTGTGGCGAATCTGAGTGAGAGTGATGGGGAGACAGCAGAGGAAAGGATGAGAGATGACAGAAATAGAGTACGCGAGCTGGCGAGAAAGATGCCAGATGTGGATGCAGGTGCAGGTTGGGGGACATTTAAAATAGGACAAAATGTCAGACCAAGACTGTTGAGACTGGTGGTGAAGACTGAGGAAACCAAGAAAAAGACGTTGAAGGGGATTTTTTTTATCTGAATAAAAACAAACCCCAAACATGCGCATTTACATCAACAATGACAGTACCCTTAAGGAAAGAGAAAAAATTAAGGAACTAAGGGAGGAGATGAGAGAGAGGGTGCAGGGAGGGAAGGAAAATTTGATGATAGACTACAGAGCACTGAAGATCGTCACCAGAAAAACCAGACCTGTTGGCGCTAATGCAGCACAACAGGATGCTTCTGCCACGCAAGCAGGGGCAGACAATTGACAGTATGACAGCCCACACAAAAAATCTTCATTTGTAAATAAGTGTACATATACTGAAAAGGACACTAGACATTCAACTTCAGAAACTTCAGATTCCTCTTTGTCTTGTCATCCTTCTTCTTGTTCATCGTCTTGTCTTTTGTTTTCAAGTGATTCGAATTTTTGCACCGTCATCTATAGTAATATCGATTACCTGTTAAATAAAAAGAGTGAACTTTTAAAAAGGATTGATGATATAAAGCTTGACATCATTGGTCTTACCGAAGTAAAAGCTAAAAACCAGATCTATACTCCATTGGATTCAGAATACTCATTACCGAATTATGATATGTTTCTTAACACAAACCCTAAAAGAGGAGTTGCCCTTTATTTTAATAAAAGTTAAATGCTCAAGAATGTGAAACACTGAACAATAGTAAGTTTGAAGAGAGCTTATGGTACTATTTTGTGAGTGCTTCTGGTGAAAAAATTCTTGTTGGTTGTGTGTATAGAAGCCCCAACTCCACAACTGAAAACACAGATTTACTATTACAACTTTTACGATCCGAGGAGATACAAGCATATGACAAAATTTGCATTTTCGGAGATTTTAATTTCCCTTGTGCAGGATGGGATGGCTCCTGGACAGGGGGAAAAAATAATCAAATTGTTGAGTGCATAAGAGACGCCTTCCTGATTCAAATGGTGAAAAACCCAACAAGACATAGGCAAGGTCAGAGGTCGACATTAGATGACCTAATCTTAGTAAATGACGAGTTGCTAACGTCAGATATTCAACACTTGGATCCCATTGGCAAGAGTGACCATGATGTTTTACTCTTCCAGCTGTATGTACCTAAGGTTAAGGTGACACAGAGTATTAAACACTCCCTTAACCTTGGGAAGGGAGACTATGATAGTCTGAGAGCATATATGGCAAATATTGACTTTACAACTACTAAACCTGAAAATTGCGGAGTGGAAAAATTCTGGTCATTAATTAAGTCCTCGATTCTGAAAGGTATGGAGTTGCACATCCCAAAAGTGAAGAGCAAATCACATAAAAGAACCACACCATCTTAGATGAATAAGGGTACTTTAAGAATCATTAAAAAGAAATACAAGTTATACAAAAGATATCTTCAAAGTCAAGAAGGTAGAGATTACCAAAGATATCTCTCTCTTGGCTTGACTTCGCGAACGAAGATTTTATAGGAGTTGCCCACGACGTCTGCAGGCTTGTTCATGGCTGCGGAGGCCAATCCGAGACAGGCAGGTTCGACCGCAGTGGCTGCAGGGGAAGGTATGGCCAGGGTTCTGAGCTGCGGCATCTCTATTTTTTCTCCTGAGCCGCTTGTCCTTAAGGCTAGCTCTGTGAGAGTCCTCAAAGGAGACAGCTGCCTTGTAAATGGTGGAGCGCCAGGTGTCACGGTCCGCAGCAAGCGAAGACCACTGGTGGTGGTCGATTTGGCAGGCACTAAGTGACTTCTTGAGACAGTCTTTGTATCTCTTCTTTGGTGCCCCTCTGTCACGGTGTCCAGTAGCAAGCTCGCCGAACAGGGTGATCTTTGGTAGGCGATGATCCTCCATCCTGGAGACATGCCCCGCCCAGCGGAGCTGTGTCCGCAGCAGCAAAGCCTCGATGCTCACAGTTTCAGCCTGTTCAAGGACCTCGACGTTGGTGACATAGTCACTCCAGTGAATGCCCAGGATGGTACGCAGGCAGCGCTGGTGGAAGCGTTCGAGGAGTCGTAGTTGGCTGCGGTAGAGAGCCCAGGACTCGGAACCATACAGCAGGGTGTTGAGGACCACAGCTCTGCACACGCTGATCTTGGTGCCTGTTTTCAGCTGTTGATTGTGCCATACCCGCTTGAAAAGTCGCTCGAAAGCGCTGTTCGCTTTTGCCAGCCTGCTGTCAAGCTCCTTGTCCAGCTTGGCGTCCGACGTGATAATGCAGCCAAGGTAGGTAAACTGGTGCACTGACTTTAGTTCAGACTCGCCAATGGTGATGTGAGGAGGGCGATACACTGTCTTGGGTGCCGGCTGATGGAGGACCTCTGTCTTTTTCAGACTGACCTCGAGTCCAAAGAGCTGGGCAGCATCTGCGAAGCAAGACGTGATGCGCTGCAGGGCTCTCTCTGTGTGTGCAACGAGGGCAGCATCATCAGCAAAAAGCAGCTCACGAATCAGTTGGTCTAGGGTTTTCGTGTGGGCCTGCAGTCGTCTGAGGTTGAACAGGCTGCCATCGAGACGATACCTGATGTACACTGCATCGTCATCATCGAGGTCCACTGTGGCCTGCTTCAACATCATGCTAAAAAAGATGGTGAAGAGGGTCGGTGCCAGCACGCAGCCCTGCTTTACGCCGTTGAGAATAGGGAATGGTTCTGAGAGGTCATTGTTGAGTCTGACCTGGCCTTGCTGGTCCTCGTGTAGCTGGACAATCATGTTGAGGAACTTTGGGGGACAGCCAAGTCGCTCCAGGATCTGCCACATGCCTTGCCTGCTCACAGTGTCGAACGCTTTTGTTAGGTCGACAAATGTTACGTACAGCCCTTTGTTCTGCTCGCGGCACTTCTCCTGTAGCTGTCTCAGCACAAAGACCATATCGGTGGTGCTTCTGTTTGCTCTGAAGCCACACTGGCCCTCTGGGAGTTGGTCTTCAGCGATGGCAGGTACCAGCCGATTCAGGAGCAGCCTTGCAAGGATTTTCCCAGCAATGGACAGCAGGGTAATTCCCCGATAGTTGGAACAGTCAGACTTCTCGCCTTTGTTCTTGTACAGGGTGATAACGACTGCATCACGGAGATCTTTTGGTAGTGTTCCTTCCTCCCAGCAGCAGAGAAAGAGGTCATGGAGCTTGTTGTTCAGTGCTGTGCCTCCATGTTTCCAGATCTCTGGCGGTATTCCATCAATGCCTGCTGCTTTGCCACTCTTGAGCTGGTGGATGGCTGTGAGGGTCTCTTCAGCGGTGGGCGGTTCGTCCAATTCAACCTTTACTGGGAGGTGTGGGATTTGTAGGACGACTGCTTCTTGAACAGTGCGCTCAGCGCTGAAGAGGCTCTGAAAGTATTCCGACCAGCGGTTCAAGATGGAGGTATTATCTGTGAGGAGTGCCTGGCCATTCGCGCTTCGCAGGGGACTTTGTACCAGGTGCCTGGGGCCATACACTGCTTTCAGTGCTTCGTAGAAGCACCTGTAGTCACCATTGTCAGCACAAAGCTGGGTTCTCTGTGCAAGTCTGGTCCACCACTCATTCTGGAGATCTCTGAGCTTGCGCTGGAGACTGCTGCAGACGAGGCGGAAGGCAGACTTCTTCACAGGGCAGGAAGGCTGGGCTAGGTGGGCCTGATGGGCGGCTCTTTATTTTTGCTAGGTGTTCCTGGATCTCTACATCGTTTTCGTCAAACCAGTCTTTGTTCTTCTTTCTGGCGAAACCCAAGACTTCTGCAGAGGATTTAGCAATAGCAGTTTTCAGTTGTTCACAAAGTGTTTCAGGGGAGGAGTCTACTGGGTTCGCTGTGTCTTTGAGCCTGCGCTGTAAATCTGTCTGAAAGGCAGCTTTCACATCGTCACGCTGAAGGCTGGCAACATCAAGCTTTTTCTTGGGGGGCCCCCATTTCTTGGGTTTTGGCTTGAAGTGGAGCCTGAGTTTGCAGCGGACAAGGCGGTGGTCAGTGAGGCACTCTGCGCTGGGCATCACTCTGGTGAGGAGGACGTCACTGCGGTCCCTCTGACGCACTAGGACATAGTCGATAAGGTGCCAGTGTTTGGAGCGAGGATGCATCCAGGTGGTCTTTCGACTGTCCTTTTGCTGAAAAGTAGTGTTGGTGATGACCAGTTGCTGCTCCGCACAGAACTCCAACATTAGGCGGCCATTGTCATTGCAGTTCCCCACGCCATGCTTGCCGAGGACTCCTTTCCAGGCTTCAGAGTCCTGGCCCACTCTGGCGTTGAAGTCGCCAAGGATGATGACTTTGTCGTCTGCAGGGGTACTCTGTAGGAGGCTGCGCAGGTCAGTGTAAAACTTGTCCTTTTCAGCAGGCTCTGCCAGGAGGGATGGGGAGTACACACTGAGAAGGGTGACGTGTTGCTGCCTTGCAGGCCTGGCCGCTTGGCTGCGGAAAGGCTAAGGGAGGAAACCCCTGACATCAAAGCCCCCGTGTCTCCGGGGAAGGCTTTTGAGCCAGAGACTAGGACAAGGACAGTCTGATATAAAACCTACGACCCGAGGACCTCGATGCCATCGTCCCAGCTTGCTAGGCCATGGCAGATGAACCAAGGGTTTAAAGGGTGGGGCCAGTACTGCGCACACTGCACTCCACCAAAAAGCTCCACCGCGCAGGCTTTAGGAAACGTCCACGGACCATGACACTGACCATTCCAAGTCCTGTAGCGACGGGCGAGGGGCGAAAGGGCTGGTGAAAGATGTCACTGGAAGCCGCAGTCTCAAACCTGCATGCAGGCGGTTCAGGATATTGGTCGCCTGATGTTGACCTGGGGATGACAACATCACTCGGCACACCCTGAACGACCAAGCAGCCTTCTCTAGGGACAGCACTGCTTGCTCCACACGGAGAGGGGCCTAGAAAAGGTGAAAAAAAGCAATCCAGACCAAAAAGGTGACTGCCAAGCGTGTGAAATGCAAAGAAGTACCCAACGGAGAAAGAAACACGCTTAGAAAAAACGGTACAACACAATTTATTAATATTTCGGGTAAATACCCTTTGTCAAAATAGACAAACAAACAGACATTAGTCGCTACTTATCTTCAGATGCAGAAGGAATGTGGCAACTGAAGGTGACGTAAAAAGAAAAAGAAAAAGAAAAGGAAAGGAAGAACAAAAGTAAAAATGACGTCAAAGAAAAAAATCGTAAGAGAAAGACTCCGAGAGAAACTAAACACGAGAGACAAGAGTGTGTGTAAGCGCGCGCAGGAGCGAGCAAAAGTAAATGCGCGTGTGTGAGGCCGGGGAGAGAGAGAGAGAGAGAGAGAGAGAGAGAGAGAGAGAGAGAGAGAGAGAGAGAGAGAGAGAGAGAGAGAGAGAGAGAGAGAGAGAAGAGAGACAGCGAGAGAGAGAGAGAGAGAGAGGGGGGGGGGAGAGAGAAAGAGAGAGAGAGAGAGAGAGAGAGAGAGAGAGAGATGATGATGATGATGAAACTTTATTTTTCAACGATAAAAAGTTTTGACAGAAAACAAATCGTCATTTTACAAACTTGCCGTTGCTAACATCTACAGGATAAAAAAGAAGGGAAACTATAAAATATATATGTACATACAAAACCCAATAGCATCATTTTATACAGAAAACATAATAATACTCATCACACACACATGCACAGACGCACGCACGCGCGCCGCTCACACATACATCCACACGCACAAACAAACACGAGCACACACACACACGCGCACACACATCAGTATAAAAACCATCTGTATGAAATACGTGAGGTACAGGAAATATTACAGTACCTGAGAAACGTACTAAGTCTGACTCATCAGGTAATCAAAAAGTTTTGTTTTAAAACTTCCTGTTGAGGTAATAGTTTTCAAATGTGCAGGGATGGAATTCCAAGCAAACGGACCAGAGAATGACATACTAGTTTTAAAAAGGTCAATTCTTGGCAGTGGTAGGGGTAAGGTATTGTTTCTTGAGGTCCGTTCACGTTCTTGGTGAGATATAAATTTAGTGGTTAGATACTGGGGTGTCATATTATTCAGTATCTTATGCATATAGACGCATTTGTTTAATGTAAGTTGCTGACGTAGACCGAGAATGTTTAAATATCTAAATTTGTCTGTGGTAGGGATGGGGCGTCTATCTATCATTTTTACAGCTCTTTTGTATATGGAGTTTAATCTCTTCATGTGGACATCACTGCAGCCGTCCCACACTGTGGAGACATAATCAACATGGGACTTTATATGAGCATGAAAAAACAATTTACGGGTATTTGTATCCGTTACATGTCTAAGCTGGGACAATAAGAAAGTGTTTTTAGCAATGGTCTTACAAACAGCATTTATATGGGTCTCCCAGCACAGTTGATCATCAACATGAGAGAGAGAGAGAGAGAGAGAGAGAGAGAGAGAGAGAGAGAGAGAGAGAGAGAGAGAGAGAGAGAGAGAGAGAGAGAGAGAGAGAGAGAGAACGAACGGGGAGTACCCTTGGGCACGAAGTAGGCTGAGTGTCTAATACACAAAGCCAGCTAAACACCAACCCGAAGGCAAACTGTAGATCACCATCGAGTTGAGGACTACCTCGGGGAAAAACGGGAGGACCCCGGGAAAAAAACCCCAGCATTTAGCATGGTACACAACAAGGAATATCGATGAAACAAAGCAAATAATCAAATTCAGTAAGAGAATAATGGTATAAGAGGAGAGTAGGTAGTTGTGAAACCATCTTCAAGGGGAACTCCAAACAAACAAAAAAAAAAAAAAAAAAAAAAAAAAAAAAAAAAAAAAAAAAACCGCTTGTGGGGGGAGAGAAAGACAAAAGGGGCGGGGGAAGGGGAGGAGGAAAGGGAAGAGAGAGAGAAAGGGGGAAGAGAGAAAGAGAAGAGAGAGAGAGAGAGAGAGAGAGAGAGAGAGAGAGAGAGGGAGAGAGAGAGAGAGAGAGAGAGAGAGAGAGAGAGAGAGAGAGAGAAAACAAAAAGGGAGGGGGGGGGGAAGGCAAACAAACAGAGCCACCAGCCCCGCCCAACAGGCATCCTCCAGCCCACGGACGAACGCACAGGCATGCGAACAAGACGACCACATACATCCCCAAGGGAATGCACATGATCGCCCCCCACACCCGCGCATAAATCCAAGGACCGGCGACCAGGCGCCCGACAGGGAAGGGCAAGGGATCCAACTTAACGTATGGCCAGCGCTGAAAAAGTCCCCAAGGGAGGCACAAAGTACATATCAATCAGCGCCAGCCGCACCTATCTGGTTAGTGAGTAGACATACAGAAGCGACTCGGTAATGTAAATGACAGTTAGCAGAAGACACAGGTAAGGTCCAAAAAGTTAATCTTTCATATTCATCCCAAGTGGCGCCACAGTGCCCAGTTTATTAATCAAAAATTTTTCTCGGTCTTTCCTGGCCCAGACATTACTGGCTTGCATAAGCCAGAGGCCTTTAACACGAATGTCCGAGACGGAGTGATCGGCCTGGTTGAAATGTCGCCCGACCGGTCTATTGTAATGGTACTTGACCGACTGAAGATGTTCTTTAAAACGGTCGTTGATGGTTCTTTCCGTCTCTCCAACATAGAGTTGGCCGCATTTCACACAGGAGATGACATAAATCACGTTGGTAGTTTGACATGTGAAGTATCTGTCTATGTTGAATTTGTAGCGTGGACCATTCACCACTGTAGAAGGGCAAATAAAAGGACATGTCTTGCAATTTGGAACATTGCACGGTGTGGAGCCGGAGGGTCTGGTGGTAGAACGAGGCTTAAGAGTAGAGCGAACAAGCATGTCTCGTAAATTAATATCCCTCTTGAAAGCCACCAACGGAGGTTCAGAAAAGATAGCAGCGGACTCTTTACTGGATGACAAAAGACCCCAGTTAGAAAGAAGTATTTTACGAACCGGATTGGTGTGCGGGTGGTAAACCATGGTTACGATGGGCCTGTCACTCTCAGCGGTAGGCTTAGTCTGCAGTATACTCGCGCGACTAAGTTTTTGTACTGTTTGGAGAGAACCTTGAACAACAGTATGTGGGTAATGTCTGTCGATGAAAAATCCAGCCATTTCTTTGGATTGAACATCAAAATCTGATTTTTCGGAACAGATTCTTTTAAGCCGAAGAAACTGAGAAAATGGGATGCTATTCTTACATTTGGGGTTGTGCGAAGAGCGGTAGTCGAGGTATGAATGTGAATCGGTAGGCTTGTAATGTATTGAAGTTTTCAACATTCCGCAGTCAATACTGATGCTCATGTCCAGAAAGTCGACTGAAGTAGCTGATATATTGTATGTGAACTTGATGGATGGGTGGAAATCCTGCACGAAGTGAATGAAGTCTAAAAGTGCAGCGTGGGTCATGTGTGTAGCTCCGATACCATCATCGATGTAGCGTTTATACATCTCAGGGACAGGCCCGGTGTATGTCTGAAGTATTTGGTTCTCAAGGAAACCCATGAAGAGGCAGGCATAGCTGGGTCCCATTTTAGTGCCCATCGCTACGCCACTGCACTGAGCGAAGGTGACGCCATCAAAGGAGAAACTGTTAAGAGAGAGAACCAATTCAGCCAGACGTATAAGAGTATGAGTAGGAGGTTGTTTATGACTTCTTTGGTTGAGGAAGTACGAAAGTGCATTGAGGCCGTCATTGTGCGGTATGACAGTATATAGTGAAGTGACATCAAGTGTAAACAACAGTTCAGGTTTGAAAAGTTGTTTCTGGTTGACTTGGTCTATGATCTCTAGAGCATGGTTGGTGTCTTTAATGTAGGTAGGTAGAGACTGGACAAAGGGTTGGAAGATGATGTCCAGGTATTCGGAGATGTGTTCTGTGGGACAGCTGCAAGCTGACACTATGGGGCGGCCGGGATTGTTGAGTTTATGAATTTTGGGGAGAAGGTAAAAGTTAGGTTGCTTAGGCCGCTTTTTGATGAGGAGATTAGCTGTTGAAGGAAGCTCTCCTTGAAGAATCATCTCTTTGACTGTCTTGGAGATGCGCTTTTGATCAGCTTGGAGGGAGCTTTCGTTAAGGTGTTGGTAGTGTTCTGGGTTCTCTAACTGTCTGTAGGCCTCTTTGATGTACAGATCTCTGTCCCATACAACGACGGCGCCACCTTTATCGGCTGGTTTGATGACGTCATCAAACCAGCCGATAAAGGTGGCGCCGTCGTTGTATGGGCCAGAGATCTGTACATCAAAGAGGCCTACAGACAGTTAGAGAACCCAGAACACTACCAACACCTTAACGAAAGCTCCCTCCAAGCTGATCAAAAGCGCATCTCCAAGACAGTCAAAGAGATGATTCTTCAAGGAGAGCTTCCTTCAACAGCTAATCTCCTCATCAAAAAGCGGCCTAAGCAACCTAACTTTTACCTTCTCCCCAAAATTCATAAACTCAACAATCCCGGCCGCCCCATAGTGTCAGCTTGCAGCTGTCCCACAGAACACATCTCCGAATACCTGGACATCATCTTCCAACCCTTTGTCCAGTCTCTACCTACCTACATTAAAGACACCAACCATGCTCTAGAGATCATAGACCAAGTCAACCAGAAACAACTTTTCAAACCTGAACTGTTGTTTACACTTGATGTCACTTCACTATATACTGTCATACCGCACAATGACGGCCTCAATGCACTTTCGTACTTCCTCAACCAAAGAAGTCATAAACAACCTCCTACTCATACTCTTATACGTCTGGCTGAATTGGTTCTCTCTCTTAACAGTTTCTCCTTTGATGGCGTCACCTTCGCTCAGTGCAGTGGCGTAGCGATGGGCACTAAAATGGGACCCAGCTATGCCTGCCTCTTCATGGGTTTCCTTGAGAACCAAATACTTCAGACATACACCGGGCCTGTCCCTGAGATGTATAAACGCTACATCGATGATGGTATCGGAGCTACACACATGACCCACGCTGCACTTTTAGACTTCATTCACTTCGTGCAGGATTTCCACCCATCCATCAAGTTCACATACAATATATCAGCTACTTCAGTCGACTTTCTGGACATGAGCATCAGTATTGACTGCGGAATGTTGAAAACTTCAATACATTACAAGCCTACCGATTCACATTCATACCTCGACTACCGCTCTTCGCACAACCCCAAATGTAAGAATAGCATCCCATTTTCTCAGTTTCTTCGGCTTAAAAGAATCTGTTCCGAAAAATCAGATTTTGATGTTCAATCCAAAGAAATGGCTGGATTTTTCATCGACAGACATTACCCACATACTGTTGTTCAAGGTTCTCTCCAAACAGTACAAAAACTTAGTCGCGCGAGTATACTGCAGACTAAGCCTACCGCTGAGAGTGACAGGCCCATCGTAACCATGGTTTACCACCCGCACACCAATCCGGTTCGTAAAATACTTCTTTCTAACTGGGGTCTTTTGTCATCCAGTAAAGAGTCCGCTGCTATCTTTTCTGAACCTCCGTTGGTGGCTTTCAAGAGGGATATTAATTTACGAGACATGCTTGTTCGCTCTACTCTTAAGCCTCGTTCTACCACCAGACCCTCCGGCTCCACACCGTGCAATGTTCCAAATTGCAAGACATGTCCTTTTATTTGCCCTTCTACAGTGGTGAATGGTCCACGCTACAAATTCAACATAGACAGATACTTCACATGTCAAACTACCAACGTGATTTATGTCATCTCCTGTGTGAAATGCGGCCAACTCTATGTTGGAGAGACGGAAAGAACCATCAACGACCGTTTTAAAGAACATCTTCAGTCGGTCAAGTACCATTACAATAGACCGGTCGGGCGACATTTCAACCAGGCCGATCACTCCGTCTCGGACATTCGTGTTAAAGGCCTCTGGCTTATGCAAGCCAGTAATGTCTGGGCCAGGAAAGACCGAGAAAAATTTTTGATTAATAAACTGGGCACTGTGGCGCCACTTGGGATGAATATGAAAGATTAACTTTTTGGACCTTACCTGTGTCTTCTGCTAACTGTCATTTACATTACCGAGTCGCTTCTGTATGTCTACTCACTAACCAGATAGGTGCGGCTGGCGCTGATTGATATGTACTTTGTGCCTCCCTTGGGGACTTTTTCAGCGCTGGCCATACGTTAAGTTGGATCCCTTGCCCTTCCCTGTCGGGCGCCTGGTCGCCGGTCCTTGGATTTATGCGCGGGTGTGGGGGGCGATCATGTGCATTCCCTTGGGGATGTATGTGGTCGTCTTGTTCGCATGCCTGTGCGTTCGTCCGTGGGCTGGAGGATGCCTGTTGGGCGGGGCTGGTGGCTCTGTTTGTTTGCCTTCCCCACCCCCCCCTCCCTTTTTGTTTTCTCTCTCTCTCTCTCTCTCTCTCTCTCTCTCTCTCTCTCTCTCTCTCTCTCTCTCTCTCTCTCTCTCTCTCTTTCTCTCTTCCACCTTTCTCTCTCTCTTCCCTTTCCTCCTCCCCTTCCCCCGCCCCTTTTGTCTTTCTCTCCCCCCACAAGCGTTTTTTTTTTTTTTTTTTTTTTTTTTTTTTTGTTTGTTTGGAGTTCCCCTTGAAGATGGTTTCACAACTACCTACTCTCCTCTTATACCATTATTCTCTTACTGAATTTGATTATTTGCTTTGTTTCATCGATATTCCTTGTTGTGTACCATGCTAAATGCTGGGTTTTTTTTTTCCCGGGGTCCTCCCGTTTTTCCCCGAGGTAGTCCTCAACTCGATGGTGATATACAGTTTGCCTTCGGGTTGGTGTTTAGCTGGCTTTGTGTATTAGACACTCAGCCTACTTCGTGCCCAAGGGTACTCCCCGTTCGTTCTCTCTCTCTCTCTCTCTCTCTCTCTCTCTCTCTCTCTCTCTCTCTCTCTCTCTCTCTCTCTCTCTCTCTCTCTCTCTCTCTCTCTCTCTCATGTTGATGATCAACTGTGCTGGGAGACCCATATAAATGCTGTTTGTAAGACCATTGCTAAAAACACTTTCTTATTGTCCCAGCTTAGACATGTAACGGATACAAATACCCGTAAATTGTTTTTTCATGCTCATATAAAGTCCCATGTTGATTATGTCTCCACAGTGTGGGACGGCTGCAGTGATGTCCACATGAAGAGATTAAACTCCATATACAAAAGAGCTGTAAAAATGATAGATAGACGCCCCATCCCTACCACAGACAAATTTAGATATTTAAACATTCTCGGTCTACGTCAGCAACTTACATTAAACAAATGCGTCTATATGCATAAGATACTGAATAATATGACACCCCAGTATCTAACCACTAAATTTATATCTCACCAAGAACGTGAACGGACCTCAAGAAACAATACCTTACCCCTACCACTGCCAAGAATTGACCTTTTTAAAACTAGTATGTCATTCTCTGGTCCGTTTGCTTGGAATTCCATCCCTGCACATTTGAAAACTATTACCTCAACAGGAAGTTTTAAAACAAAACTTTTTGATTACCTGATGAGTCAGACTTAGTACGTTTCTCAGGTACTGTAATATTTCCTGTACCTCACGTATTTCATACAGATGGTTTTTATACTGATGTGTGTGCGCGTGTGTGTGTGTGCTCGTGTTTGTTTGTGCGTGTGGATGTATGTGTGAGCGGCGCGCGTGCGTGCGTCTGTGCATGTGTGTGTGATGAGTATTATTATGTTTTCTGTATAAAATGATGCTATTGGGTTTTGTATGTACATATATATTTTATAGTTTCCCTTCTTTTTTATCCTGTAGATGTTAGCAACGGCAAGTTTGTAAAATGACGATTTGTTTTCTGTCAAAACTTTTTATCGTTGAAAAATAAAGTTTCATCATCATCATCATCTCTCTCTCTCTCTCTCTCTTTCTCTCTCCCCCCCCCTCTCTCTCTCTCTCTCTCGCTGTCTCTCTTCTCTCTCTCTCTCTCTCTCTCTCTCTCTCTCTCTCTCTCTCTCTCTCTCTCTCTCTCCCCGGCCTCACACACGCGCATTTACTTTTGCTCGCTCCTGCGCGCGCTTACACACACTCTTGTCTCTCGTGTTTAGTTTCTCTCGGAGTCTTTCTCTTACGATTTTTTTCTTTGACGTCATTTTTACTTTTGTTCTTCCTTTCCTTTTCTTTTTCTTTTTCTTTTTACGTCACCTTCAGTTGCCACATTCCTTCTGCATCTGAAGATAAGTAGCGACTAATGTCTCTGTTTGTTTGTCTATTTTGACAAAGGGTATTTACCCGAAATATTAATAAATTGTGTTGTACCGTTTTTTCTAAGCGTGTTTCTTTCTCCGTTGGGTACTTCTTTGCTTTTTCTCTCTAGAAAAGGTGGCCTAACCAAAGCTCGTCCCCTCGCAACCCCAGTTGGCTAGCCGCGGTCAACGGGCATCTTCTCCTGCGGTCAAAAAACAAGAAAGAATAACGGATCCACTCTCATGACGACCACGACCGGACTCAACGTAGCATGCTGGAACGTCCGAACCATGCTCGACAAAGCAGACAGCGGACGCCCTGAACGTCGCTCCGCCCTCATTGCCCATGAATTGCGGAGGTTAAAAATCGACATCGCCGCGCTCAGCGAAGTACGCCTTCCGGACGAAGGCAGCCTCCAAGAACTTGGTGCTGGGTACACCCTCTACTGGTCAGGCAGGCCTGCATCAGAAAGACGGCTCTCAGGCGTGGGTTTCATGGTCAAGACATCCATTGCGATGCGACTAAGCTGGAAAACCTACCAACGGGCCACTCAGACCGCATCATGTCCATGCGCCTCCCACTGAGACACCAAAGATATATTACCCTAAGAAATGACTGTAACAAATTAATAAAGCGTAACAAAAAATTGCATGAAAGAAATATTGCAGATAAATGTAAAATGAACCCCAAAGTGTTTTGGAAGTATGTACAGGAACAAACTAAATATAATTCTGGAATAAATGCACTTAAAAATGAAGATGGCACTCTTGCTGTAGGAGATCATGAAAAGGCAGCAACATTGAATAAATTCTTCTCAAGTGTATTGTGGAAAAAGATTTGAGTAATGTTCCGTTGCTTGGTAGAGGCTCAAAATCGAACGGGTGCACCATAACAGATATCGTAATAACTCCTGATATTGTCAAGAAAAAACTAAAGGAGTTGAATCCTTCCAAAGCTCAAGGTCCAGACTGCATCCCTCCCAGAGGTTTACAAGAGTTGTGTAATGAGTTGGCAGAGCCACTTTGCACATTGTTTACTTTTTCCCTTGAATCAGGTATTGTACCGCAAGACTGGCGAACCGCAGAGGTAAGTGCGATTTAAAAAAAAAAGGTTCTAGGTCAGATGCAGGAAACTACAGGCCAGTAAGCTTAACGTGTATAGTATGTAACGTTTTAGAGTCTATAGTCCGAGATGAGATCGTTAATCATTTCACGGTGAATAATATGTACACTGAATGCCAACATGGTTTTAGAAAGAAACGATCATGTGTTACTCAGCCACTACAGGCTATGGATGATATAACCTCCTTACTGGACAAAACAACAACAACAACAACAAAAAAACCCGGTTGACATCATATACTTAGACTCTAGAAAAGCATTCGACACTGTTCCTCATGAACGGCTTCTTCAGAAACTAGAGGCCTATGGTGTATGTGGAAACATTTCCAACTGGATAAAAAGTTTTTTTACATGCAAGAGAACAAATGGTAAAGGTTGGAGAAGCAAAATCGGACAAAATAAAGGTACTGAGCGGCATACCTCAAGGTAGCATCTTAGGACCTATATTATTTACGATATTTATAAATGACTTGCCAGATTGTGTTAATAGCATGTACAAAATGTTCGCAGATGATACTAAAATCTATAATGAATCGAGCAATAAAGACGTGTTGCAGCACGATTTGGATCACTTGCAAGAGTGGTCCGACACATGGGACTTACATTTTAATGTAGAGAAATGCAAGGTCTTACATGCTGGAAGGAACAATCCTGAACACGATTACTTGATGAAAGTGAACAGCAACATTAAAAAGGTGGTATCTTGTGAGGAGGAAAGAAATTTAGGTGTGGTCTTCAACAAAGTTCTATCTTTTGACCCCCATATTCAGAACTGCATCAATAAGGCCAACAAAATGGTTGGAGTAATTAAGAGAGCTTTTAATTATTTGGACAAGGACATTTTTAGTCAACTGTATAAATCACTAGTCAGACCACATTTAGAATATGCAAACACTGTATGGTACCCAAGTTTAAAGAGACAATCAGCTGCACTCGAAAGGGTACAGAGACGAGCAACAAAGCTGGTCAAAGAATGTAGAAATATGACTTATTCAGACAGACTCAGATACTTTGGATTACACTCCTTACGCGGACGTAGAATACGTGGAGACTTAATCCAAGTTTTTAAAATTTATAATGGCATCGACGACCTAAAGTGGAACGACGTTTTTGCAACACCATTCTGTGACAGAACCCGAAATTCTGAAGGGAAAATCTTTGTACAGCACTGTAACACTAACATGCGGAAGTTTTGTTTTACTAACAGAGTTGCCATTGTTTGGAATGACTTAACAGTTTCATTAAAAAAAGCATCTAATATAAATTCTTTTAAAAACCAGCTGGACGAATTACCAAAATTTAAAGAGATTTTTTATTCCTATGATGAATGATTTTATAGGAAAATTGCATGCATAGCAGACCCATAAAGGAACTAAAGAAAGAAAGGACATTCATAAAGGCCTCACAGCCTATTTTGACCTCACAATACTACTACTACTACTACTACTACTACTACTACTACTACTATTAGGTGAATTGGTCTTTGCCTTTCTTGTTTATTTATATGCTGCACAACGGAAGTGCACGTGAAAAAGGAATCCAAGTAGCCATCGCATTTAAGTCGGGAAATTGGTCATCTATAAAAACAAAACAGACTTGCCAGAAAGCATCACCCATTTCCTGTAACTGGACGTCTGTTTACCAGTACTCATTGTAGCTTCCGTTTCATAAAACTGTTTCTTAAATTTGAAAACCTATAAAAAAACAACAACCAATACTGCCAGTTCTCAGGTTTTTGACATATCATTAAACAAGGGTTTTACTTGGTTTTGGCATTTGACTAGTGTTTTCATTCTGCGCTATACGGACTACATTGTAAGAGTAAAAGTCAAAAGCTGTTTTTTTATTAGTATATTTGAAATATAAATTTTGTCCGCAATTATTCAGGGTGCCCCTTGTATTTTGTGGATACTCATAGGTCACAACATTCTAATAAAGTTCATTATTAATTTCAAATGTGTATGTATATTTATAGTGCACCAATGAATCACCGGTAAAAATTCTGGGGATTTAAAAATGAAACTCTATTGACAGCTGTAGCGCATTGCATCAGTAACTCTGTCAATGTTTGCATATTTTCTGATCTGACTTTGGGTTGGATGGTGATTCTGAATGTAATTGGATTGTTTTTACATCCAAAAGAAATTCTGCTTTATTGCTGATTAGCTGAAAACCGTGATAGTGATGGGACGTATGACCATGATTATCACACGATGAATGAAAACAACACATGAATGATTTTCACATAAATTGACTTACCACAGAACCCAAACACCAAACCCATTGCTCCCAATCTCACCATGTGACCCACACAACAAAACCAGTGGTGTAGGCCAGTGCCGTGGATAATCAGTGGCGTAACTCATTTTATTTCGTTTATTCTATACCTTTCATGTTCAAATCCCAATAGCCCTATTTTTGGGCGCAGTATGTGTCTGTCTTTATAACTTTATAAAAAAAAAATGTGCACATGATGTATGTGCGTAAATAATTGTCATGTTTATACACATGTACATGTATCAGTATTTCAGCGTCATGAATGAATTTACTGCTTGTATACTGTAACGTCTGTGCAAGTGAGAATACAGAGCTGTTTTCTAGTGTTTGAGGAATGCTTCCCCCCCCCCCTCTAATTTCATTCTTATGTGTTGGGCATCAGACGTTGACATAAAACAAATTTAATAACTTGAAACTCAGCTTGTCAGTGTGCCTTAGCGCGTGGAATGACAAGGTCTAAATTGACATCGAAAAGTGCAACAAATTTGCACAAATAATTATTTAAAAAAACCTGTTTATTTGATAATATATTGAACTTAAAAATGAGCACTTAATCAATTGCAGATTGAATTATTACAAAACTGCTGGACTGTTTGCATAACTCAGACACAGAGTTATATGTGTCTCTGTCTCTTTACTGTGGCCTTTTCACAACCTTCAAACTGCTCACCCCCACCCGGGTCTGCCCTGGGGGACTTGGGTGGGGTTAGGTACTTTTTAGTTCCCAGGGTCACCCTGGTCAGCCCCACAGGGTGAGTTTTCCTCTCTATTCTGGGGCATGTGTTTCTGTCTACCCGAGATCCATTCACCTGTATTTGCCTTTTTAAACTCTCCCTACTGTCTGCACTGCCTGTAGCTCTTGATATTGGATGTGTGTTGCTAAATGGTCTTAGCTTTATTTAGGCCCCATGTTTTAGGTTTATTTAACGTATTTGACCGGCTGGCGACATACATTCAATGTTCTGTTTCTTTTTTATTTTTTCACAAGCAGTGCAGGCACGTCCTGAGAAAGCCTTGTTGCTGTCGGGACGTTAAGCAATGTACAATCAATCAATCAATTCAAACTGCTCTACAGTTTATAAGATCAAATAGTGCATGCAATTGAGGGCTTTATAAGTGTATATAATCTTTTTTTCTTTTTTAAAAAATAAAACAACCCAATGATTTTCAAGTGCTGTTGGATTACAATGAGAGGATATCCAAATAAGTGCATTGAAAATAAAAACAATTACTGAAATATCTGGACTCTTGCTGTATGCTGAGATATGTATGCCTGATATGTGTGGTGTGGCCAGAGATGTGAAATGATTGAAACTGTTTAACAGTTTAGTCAATTGAAGATGCCAACAGTAATGTCTATGACATGCATGGTATGCCATACTAAAAAGTAGTTTCTTGTGGATGGCTGATGGCGCAGTGGCATTTTGGCCACTTTGTTCAGTCGCTATGTTTTGTGTAAAAACTACATTTTCACACACAAAACGTAGATGCATCGTGTTCGTGATTAATTCTAGGTTTGAAAATTGTTTTTTTCTTCTCCATTCTTTTTCTGCTGCATGCGGTTTGTTCTGCCAGGTACGCTAATTGCAGGTGACAAATATAACGGTGAAGATTTGTTCCAGTCTTAAAATGGCTTATATATTTGGACACCGTTGAACATTATAAACAAAATGATATACAAACCTTCAAAATTGAACCACTCGTTGCGGAGATATTCCTCCTTATGTTAGATTACCTCTGCTTGTCCTCGGCTAACCATTTCAGATTTCAGGCGGTAAAGAATATGCTTCTCAAAGAATAAATACCACCTGAACATCCAGATGACTCCTACCTACATGCAGCCAAATATCTCCTCGTACACATTTTACTTGGAGTTGTGCTCGAGGATCTGAGTCCAGAAGAGAAACTAAATGAATACCCCTATTCACAGTCTCGAAAAAGGAGTCCGTGTTATCAGTAAGCAACAGCCAAAAAGACATCACATATAATTATGTTAACCGCAGAGTTTGAAAATGTAAGAGTTCCTGTGACTCCGACAACTAAAACAAGTTTGGATACTCGTATGAGTCATTGCAAAGGTTTCGTTTTAAATTGTAGTTTATTTCGTTCACATCAGCCAAAACCGGTGACCCTGAAAAAGCCTTTGGGAAAGAAACGTAGAGCGAGCGACTGCTACTTGTTGGCAAGAAAATTATTCGGAATAAAATTTAGATTCTGCCTGTGTTAACGTCTACGAGTATACGCCAGGACTTGAGTCCACGAGAAAAACTAAATGCAAAATACACAGTGTTGTGTTTCGTGCTGAATTGCAATGGGTCGTACTGTCATCCAGTTTGAAATGCGACGAGTTGAGCGCTTATAGGACCCTGTATTGGCCATGAGGATAAGCAGGAATCATTGCTAGAGTGTTTACACACCCGGATTCTGACAGTTACAACGACACTGATTTTTAATGAATAAAATTCTGTCACCAAACGGACAGCGTTTTAATATCGAACGTAGCCTCCATCTTGAAAAATCCTATTTGGTGATTGGTCAGTTCTTGGCCACATGACTGACCTAGAAAACACCTTCCCGGCTCATTATTGGCCTGTCCTGCAGACTGTTTGACGACCCCTCGAGAAGAACAAAATTCAACAGAGGCTGAAGAACATGTGACAAATGACAGTTTGGATACGACTGAGAAGCAGTATGTGATGAAGCCAGTTGTGACAGTGGTCGGCAGGCTTTTTGTGTCTGAGACGAGGCGCTTTCTGTGCAAGTGGCCCACCGATGAACCTGTCGCTTTCTTCCCTCTCAAGTGGAGTAGGCAAACAGCCGCCCGCCTCCCGACGGTTTGAACACAGACTCTCTCTCTCTCTGTTTCTCTGTCTCTGTCTCTCTCTGTCTCTCTGTCTGTCTGTCTGTCTGTCTGTCTCTCTCTCTCTCTCTCTCTCTCTCTCTCTCTCTCTCTCTCTCTCTCTTTAATGAAAGTGTGGTACGGGGTACGGCGAAGGTTAAATTATTGTTGCATGAAATAATGTGTGTAAATATAATGTCTTTATTTTGTATTTATTTTTGAATTTTGTTAAAACCTATTTTATTTTATATTGTAGATGTTAGCAACGGCAAGTTTGTAAAATGACGATTTGTTTCTGTCAAAACTTTTACCGTTAATGAATAAAGTTTCAACATCATCTCTCTCTCTGAACGTTGTAAAACTCTGTAGTACTTGCTGCTATGTGCCTATTGATTTTATGGTTACCTTCGCTTAACTCATTTAAGACGTGCCGCCTCCGGATACACGGCATAAGCCGCGTATCCTGAGGCGGCAAGTCTCGAATGAGTTAAGGTATCCGACTGTGGAAGACTCCGTAGCACTTCCAGTAACGTCACTTCCGCAGTCGTCCCTCGCATGTTTTCTTTCACCTCTGATGTTGTAAAGTGTGGGACGCTTCTATCTATCTATCTATATCCCGTAGTCTTGCCGACCGTTTGGGCACCACTGATGACTTGGCAACAAGATCTACCTCCATTCCTCTCTGTTCTCTGCCATTCTTAGCGTATCGCGCAGCTTCAGTCCTGTCCACTCTGAGATATTGTCCTCCCATTTTTCCCTCTGTCTTCCTCTCCTTCGTCCTCCTTGCACAGTGCCCCCCACCCGGGTCTGCCCTGGGGGACTTGGGTGGGGTTAGGTATTTTTTAGTTCCCAGGGTCACCCTGGTCAGCCCCACAGGGTGGGTTTTTCTCTCTATTCTGGGGCATGTGTTTCTGTCTACCCTTTGTCAATTCACCTGTATTGCCTTTTTAAAACTCTCCCTACTGTCTGCACTGCCTGTAGCTCTTGATGTTGGATGTGTGTTGCTAAATGGTCTTAGCTTTATTTAGGCCCCATGTGTTAGGTTTATTTAACGTATTTGACCAGCTGGCGACATACATTCAATGTTCTGTTTAGTTGGGGGGTTTTCACAAGCAGTGCAGGCACGTCCTGAGAAAGCCTTGTTGCTGTCGGGACGTTAAGCAATATACAATCAATCAATCAATCAATCCTTGCACAGTGCCTTGCAGGATTCTTTTGGCAAGCCCTGCTGAACGCGTGACATGCCCATGTCACTTCAGTTTGCGTTTTTTTCACAATGGCTAATAGGTCTTCATATGACCCGATGGCTTGCCTGATTCTGCTTCCCACTTCCACGTTTGTGACGTGATCTCTGTACGAAATGCCAAGCAGCCTTCGAATACATCTCATTTCAGTAGCTTGTATCCTCCTTTCAAGGTCTGCTGTGAGGATCCATGACTCGCAGGCATACAAAAACACTGAGATGACTAAGGAGCGCATCAGTCTGATCTTGGAGCAGAGTGTGATGTTTCTGTCCTTTCATATGGTCTTCAATCTTGTCAGTGCTGTTGTTGTCTGTGCAATCCTGGACAGTATTTCTGGTTTTGATCCCTCATCTGTCACAATGGCTCCTAAGTATTTGAATTTATTAACGGTTTCCAGTTTTTGGCTTCCAATCATGATGTCAGTGCCAATGCCACTGGTGTTATTGGTCATCAGTTTGGTCTTCTCTGCACTGATTTCCATCCCGTACGCAATGGCTGTACTGTCCAGCTTTTCCACCAGCTGAGCTAGTTCCTTCTCTGTTCCTGCAAGGCCACCAGTGTCGTCCGCAAAGCGCAAGTTCGTGATTGTTCTGCCTCCAATACTGACAGATCCTTCATGATCTTTCAGAGCGTCTGTCGTGATTCCTTCCAGGAAGATGTTGAAAAGAGTAGGTGAGAGCAAGCACCCTTGTCTGACTCCGACTGTAGTCCTAAACCAGTTTCCTATTTTGCCGTTGAAGCAGACTGCGCTAGTGGCCTTGTTGTAAAGGTTTGCTACGACTTTGATCAAGTTGGCATTAATGTTGTATAGCTTCATTGTGGACCAAAGGGGTGCATGCCACACCCTGTCAAACGCTTTCTTAAAATCCACAAAGACATGATAGAGATCTTGCTGGTGCTGTAGGTACCTCTCACATAGAACTCTCAGGTTGAAGATCTGCTCAGTTGTGCTGCGCCCTGGTCTGAAGCCTGCCTGTTCCTCAGCTATGATTTCCTCTGCCTGTGGCTTCAGCCTGTTCAGCAGGATCTTTAACATGACTTTGCTTGGGTGGCATATAAGACTGATTGTGCGATAATTCTGGCATTGATGTAAGTTGCCTTTTTTGGGGAGAGTTATTATAAGTGATTGGGTCCATGGTGTGGGCCAATCCCCTGACTCCCAGATCTTATTGCAGATTGTTAGTAAGGCGCTTATCATGTCTTCTCCCCCTTCTTGGACTAGCTCTGCAGGGATGTTGTCTGCTCCTGCTGCCTTCCCTTTTTTCAGCGACTTCACTGCAGCCTCTACTTCTTCTCGGAGGATGGGATAGTTGCCATTGTTGGTCACGGGTGGGTTGACAAGTATGCCTGGGTCCCCTGTAGCTCGGTGGTTGTACAAACGCTTGGGACGCTTGCCTGCTGCTTTTGGGAATGTGTTACACTGTCTGTATCAAACACAGTGGGCACTCCTTGGCCGGGCATACATGTTATTGTATGAGAACCATCAGAATCCTATCTGTTCTCCGAAAACAAGTTCAAACGTTCAGCCAGCTAAGGTCACTGAACAAACAAAAGCCACCTCCGTTTCTTTCAAATGTTGCCGAAAGAATGCGAAAACTCGAAATGAATATTTTCAAGAGGATAGGAAGGAAGTTAGTTTTACATTTACACGGCAGCCTCTTGGAGACACTCCACGTTGCAAGAAAATAGAAAGATTCTCTTTCTTGACCGACGCGCCTTCATATCATGTGTTGTTATTATTGTTGTTGTTACTGCCAATACACAATGAACAACACCAACGTCAAATTAACGTTTTATTGGGAATCAAATACACCAATATCAAATGAACTTTTTACTGGAAATCAAATACAAACCTGTCAGACTGCCTTTCCAACTCGGCGGCCACCAGTTAACTCATTCAGCCCGACGGCCGTACTTCCCAAATAAAGATGGATCGACCATGATAATTCAAGGGCAGTGCCAGATTAGCTTGGCGCCGACCCATCTCCTGATGTAGTGCGTCAGGGCTGCATGGATTAAACTTATAATCTGTAGTAGCGCAATGAGTTTTTGCCACAAAAAGATTTTGCGCTATACAAGAACCATTCATTATTATTATTATTATTAGTATGTTCATCGAAGAAAAAGAAAAAGAAAATCATGCCTGACCTTCCGTTAAAATAGTCACTCCCGCTCAAATTGATTGATAAAATGTTCGTCAAAACTTGAATTTTCTCGGTCGAACTCAGCAAATGTGATTCCCCCTACCGTGTACTGGAGTACCCCCCACATAGTCCCACTCGACGAGTATATATGCCCAAAGTACACTATTATTGCTATAAACCCTTATCATGCGAAGTACACCAGTGTGTGTAATAAGATTGACTAAAATAGTTCAAGGTAGTGCCAGAACAGCTTGGCGCCTCTAGGCGCCAAGCTGTTCTGGCACCACCCTTGAACAAGAGCCATTGGTCTATATCCTTATCTATATGTGGCAGTGAACACATTTGAAGCTTTTAGCCTCAGTATGATGTAGGTTAAATGGGTCTATGTCGGGTGTACGTACTCCTTCATACGGTACGGACTACGTTGTGTAAACGAGAGGTCAGGTGGTCCATCTTTGGCTTTGACCCTATTTATTTCCACGTTTGTGTCTATGTGGTGTCATCGTGATGATTAATATGATGACGTTCGATTTCATAACTATGTCACATGTGTTACCATAGGTAGTAAATGAAACGTCGGAACCCTCCTCTGAGGGAGTTGGACTAGTGTATGTCAGTTCATTTTACATCCGAGTGACGAAGGGAATGAACGAGGAGGTGTTTACCTGTACCTTAACTCTGAGCGGAGGCCAGCGGCTGTCGACTACGATGCAACTGCGAGTCTTCAGTGAGTTAATTCGACCTGACGATGGTATGGTTGCGACAGTGGCAGTCAAGCAGATGATAACCTTTCGGCAGACGGTAGCGGTTTTTGCCACAGGAATCATCGCGACAAAAACCACTACCGACAACCAGAGGGCTACTTAAGATTTTCCCCGCACTGTTTGCGGCAGCATTACCCCTGGCAGACCCACTCAGGCAGTACGCCACAAATATACTTCTTCTATTTCAATGAGATTGTAAGCGTCTCACAGGGATAGAAGTGTACTTGGGGTACTCGGGGCGTATATATGTATATATACTCCCCGACTATCTCTCTCTGTTTATTCCCCCACCCGGGTCTGCCCTGAGGGACTTGGGTGGGGTTAACTACTTTTTAGTTCTCAGGGTCACCCTGGTCAGCCCCACAGGGTGGGTTTCCTTTCCGATTCTGGGGCATGTGTTTCTGTCTACCCTTGGTCAATCCATTTACCTGTACTAGATTTGCCTTTTTAAAACTCTCCCTACTGTCTGCGCTGCCTGTAGCTCTTGATATTGGATGTGTTGCTAAATGGTCTTAGCTTTATTTAGGCCCCATGTCGTAGGTTTATTTAATGTATTGGACCGGCTGGCGACATACATTCAATATTCCGTTTAGTTTTTTTTTTTTTTTCTAGCAGTGCAGGCACGTCCTGAGAAAGCCTTGTTGCTGTCGGGACGTTAAGCAATGTACAATCAATCAATCAATCTCTCTGTTTATCAGACCCTTCCCCCAGTGAATTAAGCAGAAATATTCTTACTGTGGAAAATCAATGCACGTGTGAGTTTTCAATATGAGCTATTCCACGCAGCAGTGCGTCCTCTATTGATCCGGTCGGGTCATTGACCTCTTAATTGCTCACGTTTCCTTCATGCTGTAGGCAGCGCCTTCTGTGGCTGTGCTGCTTCGTATGCATGCATAAATCAACAGAGCTTGAGTGTATATGTCCGACATGAATATACCCCGCGCGAATCAACCAAGGCGTTAACTCATTCGCGGCCAGCCGCATCCGGATTCGCGGCATAAGCCGCGCATCCTGATGCGGCTTGCCGCGAATGAATTAACCCGATCAGTGTCAGTTGACGCAGACTGTGTTTCTGCAATCTTCGTTAACTCATTCTACCCCAACACCGAAATCCCCCAATTTTGCCGTTGTCCTCTGTAGACTGCATTGCAGTGCAGGACACAGATCGACCATGATAGTTCAAGGGTGATGCCAGACTAGCTTGGCGCCCATGGGCGCCAAGCTATTCTGGCATCACCCTTGAACTATCATGGTCGATCCTTATCTTGCTGTGGTGTGTCTGGGGTAGAATGAGTTAAGTGAACACCACAAAACCCTAGCCGTACCATGAGTATGGATTCAAATTGGTGTCAGCAAAAGGCATATATCCTCATTAGCCCCCGCAAATGCGGGGGCTCATGAGGATCCATACTTCTTGCAGTTGGGTGGTGTTCCAATTTTCTCGGCACTGAACCGGCTTTTGAGTTATTAACCCAGCACGTGATCCATGAGAACTGTGGCATTCTCGTTGTAACGAGTGTATGTACTGAGACCAAAACCTTTTTCTTCACCAGAAATCCCCGACTCTCCAGTTATTGCAGGGCCGACAGTGGTTGCTTGTGGACAAACTGCGATATGGACATGCACGTAAAAAACGATCTATACTTTCCTTGCTGTTCCCAACAACCGCTCTCTCTCTCTCTCTCTCTCTCTCTCTCTCTCTCTCTCTCTCTCTCTCTCTCTCTCTCTCTCTCTCTCTCTCTCTCTCTAACTGTACCACGATTTTGTTTTCTTTTCTCTCTCTTCTTTTACAATCTTGTCATAAACATGCATTGACAGTGACATGAAAACTAGTTTAACAGGACATAAAGTGTGCGTTGGATTCTACTGCCATATATACCTGGACTGACATTAATGTGCCGCGCATTTTTCGTCCGTGACATGACTGTGTATTTATGAGCAGCTTTCTGATTGAGCCAGAATTTTTTGTTTTTCTAGACAAAGTGTGACATTGAACGGCTATTTCGAGAAGCTGCGTGAAAAGTGACCCCCGGATTTGTTTCATTGTTATATCCACTGTGCCTGACGGTGAATCTGCACTTTGGAAAGTGAAACTAGTAAAGTTTGGATTTTATTAATGTGTGAACTGAATAGCGCCGGTTATAACGTACTCATTAGAGGCCGGAGTGTGAGTGTATAGTGAAAATTTTGTTAACTCTTGGTTATCTAAATTGTGTTTCTTCTTCTGTATAACGATCAGTCGTGCAGACTTGTGAGAGAGAAAGGATAACTATTGAATATTGACTTTAAAAAAGGTCTTTTGTCGTCGTATGTACACTAGTGTCTATATACAACGAACAATATGGCGAGTGGATCCACTGGCTTAGCCACTCAAGAACTGAAAGTCGGACATTCAAATGTGTATCATTTATATCCAAAAGTACATGATGTTTCCCTGTTTCTGAACCAGCCGTCACATTTCCATCTCTTTGGTCTCACTGAATCTCGTCTGGACTCTCGAATCGCTGACGCATGTGTCAGTATTTCGAATTTTTCTCTTATTCGACGTGATGCAACGTCTCCTGGACATACTGGGCTAGTTGTTTATGTGCACAGCACTGTTGAACACAGGGTACGCAGAAGTCTTGATCTTGAGACCAGGGAGGTGGAATGCGTGTGGTTGGAAGTCAAGCTTCCTAACACTTCGCCACTGCTAGTTGGCTTTGTGTATAGGAATCCAGCATCCACCGCCGAGTGGTATGACGACTTTGTACAGGTGATGGATAAGGTGAATGACACAGGCAGGGATATACTCATCCTCGGAGAGTTTAACATTGACATCTCAAAACCCCATTCGATATGGCAATGTACAACAATGCTTTTTGAACTAAAACAGATGATTATCACTGCCACCAGAGTAACACACTCTTCGTCTACTTTAATAGACCACATCTATACTAACAACCCACACGCTATCACTGAAACTGACGTCCCTTCACTATCTGTCAGTGATCACTTTCCCATCACCTTTACATGGTCATGTTATGTTCCTAAACAGATGTTTGTACATTGCTTAACGTCCTGACAGCAACAAGACTTTCTCAGGACGTCCCTAAACAGAGCCGAAACCAACATTTATACATTACTTACAGATGTTTTAGAAAACTAGATAGAGATAGTTCTAGTTTCCTTCATGACCTCAGTTTATCACTGTTCCATGAAGTTTACAATCACAATGACCCTGATGTAGCGCTCTCACTGTGGCTTGAGCTGTTCCTCGGAGTGCTAAATAAGTATGTCCCCGTAAAAAGGGAACGAGTCCGGTGCCGTGAGCCCCTCCTCCCTACCTGGATTACGGAGGAGATTAAACAAACCATGGAAGCCAGAAATCAAACCAAGCGTGAGAAATTTTTTATTTAGTTCAAAAAGGTTGCGTAACAGAGTCAAATACCTTATCCGGTAGGCACAAAAAGGACTGGTAGAGAAAACCATACGTGACGGGAACCCGTCTTCAATATGGAAAGTTTTAAACTTACTAACCAACAATAGTAAACATCATTCTGCAAATAAGACTGCCAACCTTACAGCCGATGCTTTTAACGACCACTTCATTTTAGCCCCGAAATCGTTACTAGATGCTGAAGGCTTGGATCAGGTAGAACATGTCGCATCGTAGAAGCTTTCTGACTTTTGTAAGCAAAGACTTTCCTCTGGCGATGCGTTTAACGTCCTCTTCATCGCTGTACATGAAGTGGGCCGATGTATCTCTAGTCTCAAGAACAAAAAGTCAGCTGGCGAACATTTTCTTCCATACATTGTCGAAAGCTTAACCTATATTTACAACCTATGTATTCAAAATACTATTTTACCGGCGGCTTTCAAAAAATCTAAAGTGGTACATATTCCCCCAAAAAGACACATCTGATCCAAATAAATTTCGGCCCATATCCATATATTATCTATTCTGTCGAAGTCTCTTGAGAAGCACGTACAGAAACATCTTTATCAAATTCCTGGAAGAAAAGTCTCTCCTGAATAAATATCTGGTTTTCGTCCTAAACATTCGTGTCACACTACCTTGGTTCATATGATTGACACTTGGCTGCTCAACATCAACAGAAACAAGATGTCTGGCGCTGTCTTTCTGGACCTGAAAAAAGCGTTCGACCTTATAAACCACGAAATTTTATTAGAGAAACTAGACTGCTACTTTAACAATAACAGCCCAAGGACACTCTCTCATAATTCGTTTATATATATCATAGGGCCAATTCAAACTGTGTACATCAATGATGATCTTCTGAAGAGCGTGTTGAGTATGGCGTGCCCCAGAAAATCATACTAGGACCGTTACTATTCTGTTTGTTTATAAATAATATTCCACTTCATATATCCAATCCAAATACTGAATGTGACATGTTTGCCTACGATTCAACTAATCACGCGGGCGGGAAATCTGTACCTGAAACATCAAGCAATCTTCAGCTTAGTCTTCAGGAGGTCTCACTGTGGTGCAAAAATAATCAAATGCTTCTTAATCTATCGAAAACAAAAAGCATGCTAATCACAACACGCCAAAAGCAGCAGCTCCGCCCCCATTCACTTAGCCTCTCTTTTGATTCAGTTCCCATTGAGCAAGTCAAAGAATATAGTGTCCTCGGGGTAATTGTTGACGAACAACTATGCTGGTTGCCCCATCTAACACAACTAGGGTAAACATTATCAAAGAAGATATTTTTACTGTCAAGATTAAAATCTGTCATTGATATCAAGACATGTAAGCTATATTTCAACTCCTGCATAAAACCTCACATTGACTGCGCATCTACTATTTGGGACGGCTGCAGTGAGGCTACCTTAAGAGGATTAATTCTCTATACAAGTGCGCAGTTAAACTGATCCTCCCAATCCCCTCTCTAATTTTGGAGGAAAAGCTTCAGGCAAAAGGGCTCCTTCCTTTACATCAACATTTAAGTTAAATATGTGCGTTCGTATGCAAAAAGCACTGAACGGGAAAGCCCCTTGCTACCCGGCTAAGCTTTTCACTGAGAGCGAAAGGGTTTACAGCACTTTGAGGTACAGTCTCGTCATTGAACGGCCCCGAATTGACTTGTTTAAATCCAGCCTTCCGTACGCGGCGCCTATTTATGGAACTCACTTCCCCCACATATATAGCAAACGAGACATCTTCCATTGTTTAGGACGAAAGCTTTTAAATACATCTCAGAGCCAAAGGAACGTAGATTATTTGTTCAAAAGAGCCATATTAATGATTTCATTAAAAAAAAAATCGCATTATTGTGGTCCTCCGTTTTGCACTTGTTAGTTTTTATATATCTTTCTTTACTGTATTAAAAAAAAGTTTTGCCTTGTTCACTATATTCCTACACAAGAGTAGCTGTGTCATAAGCGCGCAGTCGCTGTCTATAAACACTCACTTTACATCGCACTCTCCACCTCACACCCCCACCCCTCAGACCGTGTGTGTGTGTGTGTGTGTGTGTGTGTGTGTGTGTGTGTGTGTGTGTGTGTGTGTGTGTGTGTGTGTGTGTGCGTGCGTGCGTGCGTGTGTGCGTGCGTGCGTGCGTGCTTGCGCGAATGTAATCTTCAGCGACTTATGAGCTTACATCGGAATGCCCACTCGGCACCGGCCTCCACGTGGCGTGGGTGGGTAGTCTCCTCAGTCACTGACTGAGTGGGCTAGCAGAGGGGTGCCATCTTTGTCCAGGCTTAGGACTTGATTCCAGCAGATATGTTGTTCAGTCTTTTTCACTGGTCCGGTTTTTAAGGAGCTGTGCTAACCCAGGTCGTACCATGTTGGATTGGTCCTTAAAAATACTCGTGAGCTTTTGGTCTTTTGGATCCAAAGTGTTTGCCGTGCTTGGAGACCCGTGTCGGGGGAGAAGAGGATCCTGGTGGCTGAAACACTCCACTTTGGCCTTGACTTCTACCTAAACGGGAGGCTAGTCGTACCGGCCTAGTCAATCGGCTCTTGTCACGTTGAGCCCTATCCCACTGTTGACATGCGGGTTGATATACGAAGCACCATGCTATAGCCTCAGCTGCTGATTAGGTGCTTTACGCCAGTATTCCCCTGCATTCAACAGTGTGATAGAAGGCGGTGGCTCAGACGGTTCAATCGGGCTTACCCCCTTGAGTATATCTTTCGGGCAGTCTCCATTGTGCGTCGGCTGGAGACCCGCCGACAGTTGCACTTTCCCTTGCTGGGCTCGGTGGCGGGCGGGGACCCCCGGGGGATGAATATCTCTACTATTATAATATGGAAAAAACAAAAAAACCAAAAACCTGCACAGAAGCGGCACATCGCCACCGTCATTGAACATGACAGTGACTCGGACTGTGAGGAGGCGACGCCTCAGACGTCAGCTGTATGGCCTCGCTTCCTCATTGTTCATAGCAAGATGACAGACAAACCTGTTTCCAAGCTGAATCCATTTCTGGTGGCGGAGACCCTCCGCAGCCGCGTTGGCAGGCCTGAGGCCCAGCGCCTCAGGTCTGGTGACTTGCTGGTGGAGTGCCGTACCCGGGCACACTCCAACGGGCTGCTGAGGCTCTCTTCCATTGGAGACACTCCAGTGGAGGTGACACCCCACAAAACTATGAATTCGTCAAGAGGCGTAATCAAAGATCAAGCTTTGGCAGAACCGTAAGAAGATGAACTTGTACGGATGCTTAAGTCTCAGGGGGTGACTTACGTCAGGCGCTTCGCTTCCAAGCGAGGTGGTGTGGAGATCCGTCTCCCTACCCTCATCCTGACGTTTGGCACCCCAACCCCTCCTACTATAATCTGGGGAGGTTACTACTCCTTGAAAGTGAAAAGGTACGTCTCTCTCCCCCTCCGGTGCTTTAAGTGCCAAAAGTATGGCCATGGGCAAAAGACATGCCGCCAGGCAGAGGCTTCATGCGCCCGTTGCACTAAGCCCGGACACTCTGCTGAGTCCTGCACAGTCACCCCCCTGTGTGTGAATTGCCAGGGGGCGCATATGGCTTCGGACAAGAAATGCCCTCGTTGGATATCCGAGTGCAGGATTCAGCAAGTGCGTGTGGAGAAGGGGCTGTCCTTTTTGGACGCCAAAAAGCTGGTTGAAGGCACTGGTGCAGCTGCGGCTGCCCCCTCCTCTAACACATCTGTGTATATATTCAGTGCAGCGGTGGCAGGCAAGCGCCCCCCAAAGACTTTGCATGTCAAACCCCAACTTCTTGGTTGGGGGCGGAGCCTCGGCTCCTCTCGCCCCTGGAGAGTAACCCTCCTCCGGTGGTGACGAGGAGCCAGGGAACGCAGAAGGCGGACACTGCCAGTCCGTTAGTGCCGCCTTCTGTTGCCCTAAGCCTCAGCCCCCACGCAAACCTGTTAGTCTGTCTAATCCAACGGCTTCTGGCTCTGGTCAGCCTTCTAAGGCCGTTAACTCTAGCGGCAGGAACGCTGGAAAGGACCAGAAGTCTAACAAATCTATGGGACCGCTGTGCGCACGGGCCCAGAAGGGGAACACTGATGTCCCCCTTCAAAACAAATATGCTGCATTGGAGGAGCGGATGGAGGGAGTGGAAGTTGTCGTTGCTGATGCGGTGGCAGTTCCATCCTCTTCATGTCCGAAGAACCAGAGGAGGCCCGGGAGCCGGCCTCCCTCTGTTTCTTCACCTCCTTCCAAATCAAAGGATAAAGGGGGGAAACACTCTTCACCCCAAGATAATACATAATCATGTACTCTCTGCTTCAGTGGAATTGTCGTGGTTTTCAAGCTAACTTTGAGGAATTACGTCTTTTAGTCAAGTTATATAACCCCTCAGTAATATCTCTTCAGGAAACATACCTGAAGACTTCTGACCCTGTGTCCTTTAATGGTTTTCACGCTATACACAAAGGCTCTGATTCAGAGAGGCGCTCGGGTGGAGTGGCTTTTTTCATTAGTAGCCAAATTGTATGTAGCCCCGTTAGCATCGACACCTGTCTTCAGGCTGTCGCAGCTCGGGTTACCTTGAAAAAGACAATAACATTATGCAGTGTTTACCTGCCACCATCCCTGCGGGTCTGTAGTACTGATATGTTTTACTTAGTAGATCAGCTGCCCCCTCCCTTTATTCTCATGGGGGATTTTAATGGTCACGCTCACCTTTGGGGTAGTGACCACTATGATGGCAGAGGTCAGATGTTAGAAGATGTTTTTTCTCAACTTAACCTATGTGTCTTTAACGATGGCTCACCTACGTACTCGAACTCCGGGTCAGGCTCTAGTTCTGTTCTAGACCTCATTGTGTGTAATCCTTCTCTCATGCTGGACTTTGACTGGAAGGTTCACGACGACCTGTGTGGTAGTGACCACTTCCCAGTAGTCCTGTCATCGGTCAGCAGTGAGGAAGATTCCTCGGTGGGACGCTGGAATCTCACGAAAGCGAACTGGCCTCTGTTCGCCTCCCTCTGTCAGTCTCGTATTACAGAGGAGGTGGTCATGTCAGCTGCAGAACCTGTTTCTTGTTTTACTTCTATTTTGTTGGACGTAGCAGGTGAAACCATCCCTAGAACTTCCACATCACTCCCTCGGAAGCCGAGAGTACCATGGTTCAATGAAGAGTGCCGCAAGGCCCCCACAAATGCGCAAATCTGCTCAGCGACGTGCTTTTTGCGATCCGTCGCAAGTAAATATTTTAATATTTAAAAGACAGCGGACGAAAGCCCGTTACATTTTTAAACGTGAACGCCGTGCTTCCTGGAGAAGCTTCGTCTCATCTTTATCTTCTAGGACTCCATCCCAAAAAGTCTGGAAGGCTGTTTAAAGAATTAGAGGGAGGGGTGGCTCGGCTTCTATCGGCCATCTTAGAGATGGTGCCAGTTTGGTCACGGATAAAAAGGCTGTGGCCAATTTGCTTGCCTCCACCATTGCCCATCATTCTTCAACAGAGCATTATTCACCTTTCTTCCAGAGAGAGAGAAGGAGAAGCGAGAGTCTTGTACTTGTGATTTTATATCGAATAACTCGGAAGACTATAATGCCCCTTTTAGGTTTTCAGAATTGCAGCAAGCCATGCAGAAATGTACTGACTCTGCTGCTGAATTAGATACCATCCAATATCAGCTCCTAACACATCTGCCTGAGGATTCACTCCTTGTACTTCTCAAGGCCTTTAACCATATCTGGATAACTGGTCATTTTCCGACATCTTGGCGTCAGGCTGTGGTTGTGCCAATCCCCAAGCCGGGTAAAGATCCTTCCGACCCGGGCAACTATCGGCCAATCGCTTTGACATCATGTTTATGCAAAACTATGGAACGCTTGGTCAACGCCCGCCTGGTGTGGCATCTTGAGTCACAGGGTCTCATCACTGACCTCCAGTGCGGTTTCCGGCGCTTCCGTAGTACAACTGACCATCTAGTCCGCTTTGAGTCTTACATCCGAGATGCTTCTGTCAACAAGCAGCATGTCCATGCACTTTTCTTTGATCTTGATAAGGCATATGACACTACCTGGAAGTATGGTATAATGTCTGATTTGTCGGACATGGGTTTTAAAGGGCACCTGCCCGTTTTTATTCACTTTTTTTTGTCGAACAGGTCGTTCCATGTCCGTGTGGGTTCCACCCTCTCCGACTCCTTTGAATAGGAGATGGGTGTCCCGCAGGGCAGCATTTTATCTCCTGTTTTATTTAGTATTAAAATTAATAACATTGTAAAGGCCGTTAAGGATGATTCTGAATGCTCTTTGTTTGTGGACGACTTTGCTTTGTGTGCACGAGGTCGAGGGCTTGCGTCCCTTGAGAGGCGCTTGCAGCTGTGCGTTGATCGCATCCAGGGGTGGGTGTCTCTCAACAGATTCAGGTTCTCGCCCTCCAAGACAGTCTGTGTGCATTTTACTAACCAGACGAAATTTTTTCCAGACCCTAGCCTGAGCATTGCTGGAGTGCGAATTAAGGTGGCCGAAGAGGCAAAGTTTTTGGGGGTCATCTTTGACAAAAGAGTGACCTTCTGCAACCATGTTAACTACCTTAGAACCTCTTGTCAGAAGGCCCTCGACATTCTTCGTGTCGCTGGTCGTACTGACTGGGGTGCAGATCGCATTGTCTTACTTCGACTGTACCGGGCCCTTGTTCGGTCCAAACTGGATAAAGCTCTGTGGTATATGGCTCGGCTTCCAAGTTTGTTCTACAGCGTCTGAACACAATTCACCATCAAGGTCTGTGCATATGTCTGGGAGCCTTCAGGACATCTCCAGTTCCTAGTCTGTATGCAGAGGCAGGGGAGCCTTCTCTCAGGCTCCGCCGCATCCGCCTCATGCTCAGCTACGTTCTGCAGCTGAAGGCTCATCCAGAAAATCCTACCTATGATTGTGTTTTTAACCCGTCGTTTGCAGAGATTTACGATGCCCATCCGGGAGCTTTCCGTCCACTTTCATTCTGTGTCCGACCTCCTCTGCAGGCGGCCGGAGTGGACCTGGACAAAGTTTCTTAATCTCTGCAACACGTCACTCCACCCTGACTACTACCAGTTCCTGATATCTTGCTGGACTTGACCGCCCACAAGAAGGATTGTTCTCCACCAGCCATATACCAACAGAGCCTCAATGAACTCGTTTCAATTTTGCCTGGCTATTGTCGTCTTTATACGGATGGGTCCAAGTCTGAGGATGGGAGGGTGGCTTCGGCTGCAGTGTCCTCTCGCCATCCTAGACGCCCATTTAAGCTCCGTCTCAATGACCATTCCTCTGAATTTAGTGCAGAACTGCAGGCAATTCTGCTGGCACTCAAGCATGCTATCAGTCTCGGGAAAGGAACTTCCTGATTCTGTCTGACTCTTTCTGCCCTGCAGGCCCTTCAGGGCGCGGGAACAGACCATCCATTGCTGGTGCAGATTAGAGAGCTCTACGCAGATTTGATGAAGGAATATTATGACATCATTTTTATTTGGGTACCGGGCCATGTGGGCATCGAAGGCAACAGAATCGCAGATTCTACTGCCAACATTGCCAGCAGTGACCCTGTCCCTGACATACAGACTGTTTATAGTGATTTTCAACCTGTGATTAGTGCGTACATAGCCCGCGAGTGGCAGTCCGAGTGGGACAAAGATGAAGGGAACAAGCTTCATGAAGCTCTTCCTACGTTGTCCGACAGTCTACCTTTCCGCTGCGGCAGCCGCCGTGAGGAGACTGTCCTTGCTCGGCTCCACACCGGGCACACGTATGTTACGCACTCTTACTTACTTAAACAGGATGAGCGTCCATGGTGTTTTGCCTGTGATGAGCAGTTTTCTGTTCGACACTTTTTGCTGTATTGTGCTGATCTAATTGACACGAGATATAAACACTTCACAGCAGACTCCTTGAAGGTTTTGTTCCGGGATGTTCCCCCGGACAAAATCTTCAATTTCTTGAGAGAATGCAATATTTTTAATAAGATCTGAGCATTCATAGACTATGAAAATATTTTTTATTTGCCATTTTTGAGAGTCTGTATACGTTTGTTTTAAAGACTTGTGCGACATTTTAGCCTGACATTTTTAAGCTATATTTACATCTTGTCTTAAGACCTTGCTTTTAGTCTGGCTGACCAGATTTTTACCCACCCTGCCGTGTGATGGCCTTAGTCGCCTGCTCGGCGTTAAACCCAAATAACTAACTAACTAACTACATCGGAATGTAAAACAAATGACGTTCGGGTGTAGCCACTTGTTTGTGCTGTTATCATGTTGTAATGTTGTTTTTTAATGTTGTAGTTTAGCAAGGACATACAGGAAAATAGGCCTTTGCGCCTATTGTTTCCATCCTTGATAAATAAAGTATCATTCATTCATTCATTCATTCATTCATTCATTCATTCATTCATTCATTCATTCATTCATTCATTCATTCATTCTCTCTCTCTCTCTCTCTCTCTCTCTCTCTCTCTCTCTCTCTCTCTCTCTCTCTCTCTCTCTCTCTCTCTCTCTCTCTCTCTCTCTCTCTCTCTCTCTCTCTCTCGCTCTCTCTCTCCCTCCCTCTCTCTCTCTTTATAGAAATCCCGCAACCAGCTGGGACTGGTATGATGACTTTGTAGCAATGATGGATAGCGTAAATCAAAATAAAGCTGACGTTGTTCTTTTGGGTGATATTAATATTGATCTTTCTAAATCTGAAGGGTTCAATGCTGCATTGGCGTCAACAACAGCACTATTCGGTTTAGAACAGTTAGTTAAAACCCCCACTAAAACCACATGTACATCTTCAACCCTGATTGATCATATGTATGTGACAAATGATGATAAAATATCAAATGTACATGTTCCCTCCTTAGCTGTCAGCGACCATAACCCAGTATGTTGCACAGTCTCCATGAAACTAGACAAAGAGAACAAAAAGAGACATAAAACCATTAAATATCGTTTTTTTCAAAAACATTAATAACGGCGACTTGCTACGGATCTGCGCAATACTCCTTTCAGTGACACTTCTCCTGACAGTGCCCTGTTGTACTGGATGGATCTATTCCTTGGGGTCCTAAATAAGCATGCGCCCATACGAGAAAAACGAGTTAAGCACTCTACCCTGCCACCTTGGTTAACAGTAGATATCAAACAGGCCATGTCATTTAGAGACAAAATTAAGAAAGAAAAACAGTTTGATGAATATAAGAAACAACGAAATCGTGTTAACTACCTAGTGAGAGAGTAAAAAACCCCTGTTTTTCCAGGAAATGATTAGGGACAAAAAAGATAGAGCATCGGTTTGGAAAGCCCTGAACGTTAAAATGAAGGGTAAATCCGCCCCTGAAATTCCATCCTATTTGTCAGTTGATATATTAAATAACCACTTCCTATCGACAGTTTAAACACTTGCTCAGTCAGCTGCAAGTAGTAACGCAGAGTATCAAGTTCCTAGTGTACTGGAAAAATAGTGTGAGGCCAAAAATATACTGCAAACATTCACCAGTCCTGATATTACCGTCGCTGAAGTTGGCAAATTTATTTTTAGCATGCCGAACAAAAAGTCCACCGGGATGTATGGTATCAACAACAAAATTCTGAAAATGTCACTACCATATACGGTAGAGGCACTCACTTATATCTTTAACCTCTGTATAAAACACAGCACGTTTCCAACTATTTTCAAAGAGGCCAAGGTAATTCCAATCCCTAAATCAAAACATCTTGAAGATCTCAATAACTACCGTCCTATCTCATTTTTGTCGGCCTTGTCAAAGCCCCTTGAAAAACACATACAAAAACACCTCCTCGATTGTCTAGAAAAGGGCAATTTCATAAATATTCATCAGTCCGGCTTTAGACCCAAACACTCATGTCAGTCAGCACCGACACACATTGTAGACAGCTGGCTGGAATCAATAAATAAAAACCTGATGTCTGGAGCTGTTTTCTTAGACCTACAAAAAGCATTTGATCTTGTCGACCATGACATTCTCTTAAAGAAGCTAGCAGCTTACCATATAAGTGAAACCGCCATAGCATTCTTTAGATCATACCTAAAAGACAGAAAACAAAAGGTATATATAATGGAAAATACTCTAAACAAGAACAGGTTAACTGCGGTGTCCCCCAGGGGTCGATCTTGGGACCTCTTCTATTTATAATATTCATTAATGATTTGCCTTTGCATATTACTAACACTGATGTCAACTGCAACCTTTTTTTGCAGACGATACGAGCCTCCATGTTTCGGGTAAAAAACCCAGCTGACATTAACCTTAGCTTACAAAGTAGTCTCAGTGAGGTTTCCGACTGGTGTAGAGTGAATCATGTGGTTCCTCATCCAAGAAAAACAATGTGTATTTTAATCACTATACGACAAAAACACCAACGCCGACCACAGCCGTTACATTTACAACTGAACGCTAAACCGATAGAACAAGCTGCAGAGGGTACATTTTTGGGAATACACGTTGACGAACAACTATGTTGGGAGACACATATAAATACAGTCTGTAAAACCATTGTTAAAAAGACTTTCCTGTTGTCCCAGCTTAGACAAGTAACGGATACACATACTCGTAAACTGTTTTTTCATGCCCATATCAAGTCTCACGTTGATTATGTCTCCACAGTGTGGGACGGTTGTAGTGATGTTCACATGAACAGGTTAAACTATATATAAAAGAGCTGTCAAAATGATAGACAAGCGGCCCATTCCTACCACAGACAAATTTAGACATCTAAACATTCTCGGCCTGCGTCAACAACTTAATTTCAACAAATGCATCCTCATACACTAAATATTAAATAACATGACACCGCAGTATCTAACCACCAAATTTATGCCACAGCAAGAACGCGAACGGACCTCAAGGAACAATACTTTACCCTTACCTCTGCCTAGAACTGACCTTTTTAAAACTAGTTTATCATTTTCTAGACCGTTTGTATGGAACCCTATTCCTGCACATTTGAAGACTATAGCCTCGCTTGGAATCTTTAAAACGAAACTTTTCGATTACCTGATCCCCTCATCCCCGCCTAATCCCATCACCCCATCTACTGGTCAGCCACTTTAGAACGTCCGTACTGATTTATCCCTTAATGCGGTAACAGATGATGGTGTAATGTCCACTGCCACGCCCCTCCCCCCAACCCGACCAAACACGAACTCCGGTCCCGAGTCCCTGGGACTGGGATTACTTAATACAGAGGCCTCACCCACCACGCCCCGCAGGACTATCTGTCCTCCTGAGGACACCACATAGTCTAGCAGATTACGCAATTTCTGCAGAGGTAAGTAGTCAAAAGAGTAACAATGGTTTGCAGGTACAAAACGAAAGTACTAATGCCATATGGTTTATGCATACCAACTTTATTTGTCCTTAGGATGGAGACATTTTTGTAGAAGTGTTTTTCGAACGCTATTTGTTCTCTGTGAGGGAAACAGTCCTCGTACACGGCCCGGATAAGGTGCAAGACATTTGTTGTGCATAACATTGAAAATTTCAATCATACAAGTTACAAGTTTATTCCTGTGAGTAAATTAAAATCACGATCAAGTAAACATGTATACATATTTACGATAAAATAATTTATAAAGTAATATGTTTAATGCCGTAAGCATACTCATGTCACTAGTTTCAAAATGGCGGTCAGCGAGATGCCTTCGAAAGAAGTCAATCAGTTAATGCAGGTTTACTTTGCTCCTGATGTGAGACAGAGATTATTTTGGATTTGAACTTTGAAGTACATCTTATCAACGTCATATACGTTATTTTTTTCTGGTCTTGAAAACAGACTTTCCCATAGAACTCTGTCTTTTGTGTGTGTGTGTGTGTGTGGGGGGGGGGGGGGGCGGGGCGGGGGGGGGGGGGGGGGGGGTGGGGGGGGTGGGGGGGGGGGGGGGGAGAATATCGAAAGACAAACTCGCTTCGTGCATATTTTGCATTGTGTCTGCCGATCATCTTCAACATTCTGACGACTTTTTGTCCAAATACAACATGCATGTTGTTTATCTGTTTTCCAGCCTAACGGCTCTATGTGTAGGCCTGCTCTTTTTGATTAGTGAAGATGGGATTTTTAATTGGTCAAGCACGGTCTTATCCGTCTGGTTTTAGGCACAAGCCAGGCAGACTGAAATCCATCTCCAAACCGTTGCCATCTAAATCACCATGTTTAGCTGAACACCTAAATATACAAATTTTTGTTTTTTACATTCCATTCAACCAAACCGCACTCAGTACTCACTAGAACTCTTATGATCAAGCTTTATCAGGACTGCACGAGACACAATAAACAGATAGTAGCCCTCTCCATATTACATGTTTTATTTATTTATTTATTTATTTATTATTGATTCATTTATGCATTTACTTATTTATTTATTATCTACCCTTTTAATTATGGATAGAAGGAATTCCTTGATGCACATTATCACTAGTGGTATGGTGGTGGCCACCAAGGAGAGAAAAGGATTTTAAAATATATATTCATACATCTGTGCATGTTTATTATCTATCCTTTATTTAGCATCCATATTCATACGTCCCAGGTATCTATGGCTTATTTTATTTATTTATTATTTAAATTTATTATTTATTTATTTGTTTGTGATGTATGTTTGCGGACACACATCAGCATACAAGATGAGAACATACATGTACACATATATGGTAATAGGCGCCATACCACGCGCTCCCCACCCCACATACACACACAAAACCACAGAACACCCATACAAAAACATGCACGTCTGTGCGTGTTCATAATCTATCCTTTACTTGGCATTCATATGTCCCAGGTATCTTTGACTTACTTTATTTTATTTATTTATTTAACTTTATTATTATTTTTTTGTAATGTAGGTTTTGTACATACACATTACCTACAACAAGAAAATATATACATTTATTTATGGTAATAGGTGCCATACCGCCCGCTCCCAACCCCATCATACACACACAAAACCGCTGAACACCCACCAAAGACAGGCACATCTGTGCATATTCATAATCTATCCTTTACCTAGCATTAATATGTCCCAGGTACCTTTGACTTACTTTATCTAATTATTTAACTGCCATGAGATGGCGTTAGTCGCCTGCTTGGCGTTAAACCCAAATATCTATTTATTTCACTCTATTTAATATTTATTTTGTAATACAGGTGTTATACATACACATCAGCATACAACAAGAAAAAAAGAGATGGTAATAGGTGCCATGCCGCCCGCTCCCACCCCCACCCACACATACACATGCAAAACCGCAGAACACCCACCCAAAAACATGTACATCTGTGCACGTTCATAATCTATCCTTTACCTAGCATTCATATTCTCCAGGTACCTTTGACTTACTTTATCTATATTTTGTTTTTTTGTAATGTAGGTTTTGTACATACACAACAGCATACAACATGAGAACATACACATGGTAATAGGTGACATACCGCCCGCTTTCAACCCCCCCCCCCCCACACACACACACAAAACTGCAAAACACACACCAAAAGAATGTACATCTGTGCATGTTCATAATCTATCCTTTACTTTGCATTCATATGTCCCAGGTATCTTTAACTTACTTTATCTTATTTATATAACCGCCATGAGATGGCCTGCTCAGTGTTGCCTGCTCAGCGTTAAACCCAAACAATTAAATATTTATTTAAATTATTTATTTGTTTATTTTTGTTTGTTTGTAATGTAGGCTTTGTACATACACATCAGCATACAACATAAGAACGTACACATACATACGTGCCATACCGCCCGCTCCCAACCACACATCTATCTATCTATCTATCTATCTATCTATCGATCTATCTATCTATCTATCTATCTATCTATCTATCTATCTATCTATCTATCTATCTATCTATCTATCTATCTTATCTTATCTTATCTTATCTTATCTTATCTTATCTTATCTTATCTTATCTAATCTAATCTAATCTCATCTCATCTCATCTCATCTCATCTCATCTCATCTCATCTCATCTCATCTCATCTCATCTCATCTCATCTCATCTCATCTTATCTCATCTCATCTCATCTCATCTCATCTCATCTCATCTCATCTCATCTCATCTCATCTCATCTTATCTTATCTTATCTTATCTTATCTTATCTTATCTTATCTTATCTTATCTTATCTTATCTTATCTTATCTTATCTTATCTTATCTATCTATATCCCGTAGTCTTGCCGACCGTTGACCGTTGGGGCACCACTGATGACTTGGCAACCAGCTCCCTCCATTCCTCTCTGTTCTCTGCCATTCTTAGCGTATCGCGCAGCTTCAGTCCTGTCCACTCTGAGATATTGTCCTCCCATCTTTTCCTCTGTCTTCCTCTCCTTCGTCCTCCTTGCACAGTGCCTTGCAGGATTCTTTTGGCAAGCCCTGCTGAACGCGTGACATGCCCATACCACTTCAGTTTGCGTTTTTTCACAATGGCTAATAAGTCTTCATATGACCCGATGGCTTGCCTGATTCTGCTTCCCACTTCCACGTTTGTGACGTGATCTCTGTATGAAATGCCAAGCAGCCTTCGAAAACATCTCATTTCAGTGGCTTGTATCCTCCTTTCAAGGTCTACTGTAAAGGTCTATGACTCGCAGGCATACAAAAACACTGGGATGACTAAGGAGCGCATCAGTCTGATCTTGGAGCAGAGTGTGATGTTTCTGTCCTTCCATATGGTCTTCAATCTTGTCAGTGCTGTTGTTGTCTGTGCAATCCTGAACAGTATTTCTGGTTTTGATCCCTCATCTGTCACAATGGCTCCTAAGTATTTGAATTTATTAACGGTTTCCAGTTTTTGGCTTCCAATCATGATGTCAGTGCCAATGCCACTGGTGTTATTGGTCATCAGTTTGGTCTTCTCTGTACTGATTTCATCCCGTACGCAATGGCTGTACTGTCCAGCTTTTCCACCAGCTGTGCTAGTTCCTTCTCTGTTCCTGCAAGGCCATCAATGTCGTCCGCAAAGCGCAAGTGCTTGATTGTTCCGCCTCCAATACTGACAGTTCCTTCATGATCTTTCAGAGTGTCTGTCGTGATTCTTTCCAGGAAGATGTTGAAAAGAGTAGGTGAGAGCAAGCACGCTTTTCTGACTCCGACTGTAGTCCTAAACCAGTTTCCTATTTTGCCGTTGAAGCAGACTGCGCTAGTGGCATTGTTGTAAAGGTTTGCTACGACTTTGATCAGGTTGGCATTAATGTTGTATAGCTTCATTGTGGACCAAAGGGCTGCATGCCACACCCTGTCAAACGCTTTCTTAAAATCCACAAAGACATGATAGAGATCTTGCTGGTGCTGTAGGTACCTCTCACATAAAACTCTCAGGTTGAAGATCTGCTCAGTTGTGCTGCGCCCTGGTCTGACACCTGTCTGTTCCTCAGCTATGATTTCATCTGCCTGTCCTGTTCAGCAGGATCTTTAACATGACTTTGCTTGGGTGGCACATAAGACTGATCGTGCGATAATTATGGCATTGATGTAGGTTGCCTTTTTTGGGGGAGAGTTATTATAAGTGATTGGGTCCATGGTGTGGGCCAATCCCCTGACTGTCAGATCTTATTGCAGATTGTTAGTAAGGCGCTTATCATGTCTTCTCCCCCTTATTGGACTAGCTCTCCAGGGATGTTGTCTGCTTCTGCTGCCTTCCCTTTTTTCAGCGACTTCACTGCATCTTCTACTTCTTCTCGGAGGATGGGATAGTTGCCATTGTTGGTCACGGTTGGGTTGACAAGTATGCCTGGGTCCCCTGTAGCTCGGTGGCTGTACAAATCTGAGCAGTACTCTGTCCATCTCTTCAGTATGTCTTGGTCTTCCGTAAGACAGTTCCCTTCCCTATCTTGAATGATAGAGGAGCGTCCTTGTTTTACACTGGTCAGGTCTTTCACCAGCTGGTATGCATTTTTGCTATTATTTTTGTTCAGATTTCCTTCTATGTGTTTACACTGATCTTCAATCCACTTATTCTTTGCCTTTGTCATGCATTTCTTGATATCCCGGTTAATTTCCCTGTATTGTTTAGCTCCTTCTACTTCTGATTTCCTTTTCTTTAATTCTCGAAGCTTGTCACATAGAACAAAGATGTCAGCTGTAACCCAAGGTTTCTTTGCTTGTCGGTGTTTGCCAAGGATCTCACTGGCTGTTTGGGTTACAACAGTGTTAAATGTGTCGATCAGAGTGTCCACGTCCATGTCTTCTGCACCTAGAAGTAGTAGTGGCGCGAATTTTCCTCCTATCTTTGCCTGGAAGGCTTCCGCTACCTCTGGGTCTTTCAGCTTCTCGAGGTCAAACTTGATTCTGGTGGGACCCTGCTTGTTGACCTTCTTTAGGCGAAGTCGGAAGGTCATCATCACTAAGTCATGGTCACTTCCAATTTCGGCGCCTGGAAAACTTCTTGTCTTGACAATGTTCACGCTGGTTTGGAAGCATCTCTTCACCATGATGTAGTCAATTTGGTTGTGGTGCCCTCCGTTCGGGCTGTGCCATGTCCACCTTCTGGATGTTTTGTGTGGGCCAAGCGTGTTTCATCAGCTTTAGATCATTTGAGCTGGCAAATTCCAGGAGCCTTAAGCCTCTGTCGTTGGTCTCTGCATTGCAGTAGCGTCCTCATGTGCCTTTCCAGTTCCTAGCAGCATCCTCTCCTATTTTGACATTCCAGTCTCCCTGCACCACAAAAATGTCTTTCTTGGGGGTCTGGTCCAGAACTTCTTGCAGTTGGTCATAGAAGTCTTCTATTTCCTCATCGCCATAGTCTGTTGTTGGGGCATAAACTTGTACAATGGTGATATTGAATGGGGTTGCCTTCAAGCGTATAGTGATAACCCTACTGGAGACTGGCCGACAACTCATGACGGTGTTGACGATGTCTTTGTGGACGAGAAATCCGACACCCTGTTCGTGTTTGTCTTCTCTGCCACTATAGTACAGTTTGTGGTTTTCCTGGGTTGATGTTTCCCCACGGTTCGTCCATCGTACTTCTTAAAGTCCTAGGATGGTCCAATGGTATCTGTTCATTTCGTGTGTCAGTTCCTCTACCTTTCCAGGCGTTCTTAATGTTCTGACGTTCCAAGTGCCAATGCTGATGTTGTTTCTGGCACGGAGTTTTGATGGTGCACCAGTAACACACTTAACACCTCTGCCCTGGCGCAAAACAGAAGGCGCGGTCCTTGTTCCGGGTGACGACCGATCCGGTATGGATTGAGGTAAGGTTGTCATTGCATGTGGTGTGTCTTGGGCAAAAGAACCTGGCGGAGCCCATCCCTCTCCAACCACACATATACACACATAACTGCAGAACACCCACCAAATACATGCACAATTGTATACTGATGGGCACTAGTGGACTGCAAATCCTATATAGGGACTTGAGGTTAAAAAAGTGGCTTTTATTGACTGCCTGTAATTTAGCTGCCCACCTATAAATCTCATGTATACAGCTAATCACACTGCACATGAAGCCATCAGTTCTGTGAAAAGTACTGTTGGCCTCATGAACAGGGGGCAGCAAAACTTAGAGATGAGGCCACACCTGATAACAATAGCAGAACTAATATGCATACTCAACCACTATTTCTGTAAACAGCACCTTGGCCAAATGCACACAGACATCATGGATGATGCCACCACTGATCGCTTCAAACAATAGGCTGCCCAATACACATTGATCAGTGATACCGTGAACTAGCCTGCACGTGCAGCCATCAGTTCTGTAAATAGTACTGGTGGCCACATGAATAGGGACACCAAATTTAAGATGAGGCCACAAATGCCAGCTCAAACAAAACGCGACATACACAGACATATCAGTGATAGAGTCAATCTCCGTGTGCATTAGGCGGGACAGGTTTAAAGTATGGGACTTCCAGCAAAATGTAAAAGCCATTAAGAAAATAAGATAACTGCAGCAAGTACATCTATTTTGTAAATCACTCAAATAAAACATGAGAACTCATCGAGCCCAATGGTGTTATAAGTGGATGATGGAAACATTGAGAGAAATAGTACGTGTACATTATAAAGTACGTGCCTTCTTCCCCCCCCCCCCCCCATCCCCCGCCCTAAAACTAGCTGTTCATCAAAAACATATCTCATTCATCGATCACTTGACCGATTTATTAAATCATCTCTGTGTCACCTTTTTCCATTTTCTTTCTCGTTTTAATCCCAATATATGTATAAGTGTCAGTGCTCATGCCAGCTGCTAAGAATTCTTGCAGCGAACTTCAAATGTCAATATGCAGACAAACTGCAAATTATGCAGCAGCAAAATACAGCTCCTCTATGTGCAGCTAGGCTACTGCTAGCGAGATATGGTTTTATTTTAAACAAAGCATTGCATTAACTTCCAAGCGTGTTCACATTGTACTGTGTATTTTTTCGGTGTGTAGTGTGCATTGGCAGTGATCACACATCACAACATAGCTTTACCAGTGCAACTGATTGAATTAAACGTTACAGTAATATATTATTAATCAAGTTCCGAAACTTTGTTCAGCCATGGCAGTTAAAACCAAGTGGCGTGGCACTCTTTCTCTTTTACAGCATGCAGCATGTTGTACTTCAGATATCGGCTTTGAAGATAGCGTTTGTTTTTGTGGGTTGCGTTTTGTTTTGGTGCTGTGGTGTCGAAATGAAATGGGCAAAGCGATGGTAAAGTAAATGAAACCTTTTATCAGACGTAAACATGCACAAAGCGACTTTGCACGTTCGCGTTTCTTGAGACACCAACAAGCATATGTAGAACAAATCGAAAGAACTCGTCGGCACACCTTAATTCACGGCAACGAGTCCGCGTGCATCTTGAATCATGTAACGATTACTTGATTTGGGATACCTTATTGTTGAGCAACGATATTTGAGCTCAAGGCATGTTTTTTTCGTAATTGTTTCTTCTCTTAATATAATCAAGTGTGGAATATACTTAAAAAACAAAATTGAAATCCTTTAAAATAACATATAGTGGACACTACCACTGAATACAGGAACAATGAGGTCCGTGTAAATTACTGATCCCCAGGGAACATGGCTACGTCAGTCCGGGTTTCGTCTGCAGTCGTACTGAAACAAAATGTGCTACAGTAAAATGTCTCCATCCTCCGGCGGTTTAAAACGATTGCCCACTGCTTTTATTCATACCAGCCTTCATTTTGATATGCCCAAACCTTTGTTACTCTAAAGAAAATCACTAACTCGTAAACGGCTGATCGTCTATGAAGGGCATTTGCTAGGCTAAATGACTGCTACTCTGCGAGCGCAACTCAGAAGTGCTTGTAACCTCATCACGGACTTTCGCGCTGACGTCAGTACACTGTTCAAAGGACTTTCAGCAGCCTTAGCCAGGATTGACCAGCTCGAGAGTCAGCTCCGTGATGAGGCGGTCAGAGACCTGCAGGTTACGAAGAAAAGTGTGGGCGAGGTATTGTCCGGCCTGGACGACAGAATACCTGTGTGGAGACAGCTGAACACGCCACAGACGGCACTGTGAACCAGCTATCTTCCGCCAAACTGAATCACAAGCAGCACCTGATCTAAGGAAAATTCAAAAACAGCTGAAAAGAAGTCAGACGCTGCCATCAGTGGTAACACTCAAACTGACATGTCTGCCAATGTTGACAGCTGTGCGTCTCCGCGCCAGGAAACGGGCAACGCAATCGCTGCTCCCTGTCACCCCTTCCCTCCACCCGTTATGCAAAAACTGGCCGTGGTACAGGCTGTTAGTGCAGCCGAGAAGAGCCCAGAGCGCCTCATACCAGTGCGGATTACCGGCGGCCTGCTTGAGGTCAACAACGGGTCTGACCACGCCAGCAGCCAGCAGCAGCGTCACAACAGAGTGTCTCCAGAGAAGCAAATACTGCGACATACAGTGCAGAGTGACACCACCACACTGATCATTGGAGACTCTGTTGTTCGCAACATCAAGGCCGAGAAGATGCCCACCTACCCTGGATAGAAAGTAGAGGTAGTATATGTCTCTGGCCTGCGTACTGCCCACCTGCTGAATTGGCTCGAGCGACAACAAGCGTCTCACACAGCGGTGGCACTGGTAACCTTCCACCTGGGGGTCAACGACTGCAAACAGAAGGAAGTGTCCAGCTCGTCCGGGAATGCAGGCGAGTATTTCCCGGCGGCAGTCTGCAGGCATCCTCCATCCTGCCGACCGACAGTAGACACCAGCTGTACAGGCTCATCACCGCCTCCAACAGTAACCTGTTCTATGTGTGCAGAAAGCTGGGTGTCACACTGATAGACACCTCTCAGGTCTTCACTGCTGTTGATAGAAATGCTACAGGCGCGGTGACCTCATCCATCCTAGTAGCGAGAGCACCATCAGTCTGGCCCTCAATATAAAGAGAGGCGGGCCAGCCACTGACGTCACCCCACCAAACAACCAGACTGCAGGTGGTGGCCGTGACCGCCGTCAGCGACGTGAAGGACACACTGGCACCACCAACACTTACGCTGATGTCGCAACAGGCAGAAAGTCCGTGTCCGCTGCAGCACCCAACTTAGAATCACAATGTGGTGCACCCATGTTCGGTGCTGCAAATGAGAGTCAAGGTGGACTGTCAGTGTCCTTTGCTGTAGCACCAAGTATGGAATCACAGTACAGCGAATCCAGGTTTGGTGGCACAGCAGAGAGTCAAAGTAGCTATCAATAACAAAAGCCGAGCCAGTATCCTATGTGGCAGCAACCACCACTACCGCCATACAGTGCCGCGTTTCTACAGTATCGTGAGGCCAGTCCATAGGGACACTTCACTACCCTATTAGTCCAAAAGCGACCCCGGTCTACCGTGCACCCTCCCCCCCCCCCCCAGTACTCAATAAGATGGGCTTTGCAGTGTACATTAGTATGTCCTGAGATGTTTAAGCCATGTTCCCTTAAAATCCTTAGGAACACACCAGAGATATAGCCGATGGGACAAAGGGTAGAAACCATTCACGCTCTCTGCGTTTGCTAAAATGAGGTTGAGAAACATTTTCCTCTAAATAAATCATAATTCATTCCAGAAGCACAAATCAGGCAATATTATGTTAAAGCGCACCTTCTGCTTCCTCTGCGAAAAACAGAATGAAAAAATATTGAATCTCTGGCTCACAGTGAAGGTATTTGTGCATCCAGTAAACGGCCACTTGCGCGAAATCGCAAAAAAGACAAAAATAGTGTGTCAGATGCCTTCAGACATTTTCTATAGCACTGACAGTCCATTTTCAGGCTTACATCATTAAAACATGATGTCACAATTATTACAAACTTGACTAGGTGATGCTGTGATCACTGTGAGTGCCACAGTGGTTGCTGTTATATCCCTACCCCCAAGTTGTGAAAATACACAAAATCAATTTAAAACATATTACTAAAGTTATTCCATTTCATATTGACCTCTCTTTACCTATTAAGTTTCAATAATGTGAGCATAAAGTGCAAGAAAATAAGTACTCAAACCAAGGGGAATCACAGCGCTGGACAGACAACAGTTAGATCCCCTGCCCCCGCCTATCAGGCACCCAATCGCCAGCCCACAGAGAAATACGCAGGTATAGAATAAGACAATCATTTCCATCCAGGATGGATTTCCATTTTAGGATGGAAATGATTGTCTTATTCTATACCTGCGTATTTCTCTGTGGGCTGGCGATTGGGTGCCTGATAGGCGGGGCAGGGGATCTAACTGTTGTCTGTCCAGCGCTGTGATTCCCCTTGGTTTGAGTACTGACAATTCTGCCAGCGCTAGCCTCACCTATCTGGTTTGTGAGTATCAAGAAAATAAGGAAAGTCGGCATCCTTTACCTACGTTCGTGGTGAATGATAGCTTTTCCCCTTTTAAAATTGCCGAATTGAGAAACGTACGCTGTTTCCGATGCTCTCAGAAATTTTGATAATAAAACTGATAGGTCTTTTTTTAAAAATAGATTTTATTGGTCAGGATAGAGTGCCACAGTTACTCCCAACCTGATTTTATGATGCTGTGATGCATTTAGGGGTCACAGTGGCTAAATCTAATAGGCGATGGTAGCTAACATAACTATTCTATACGACCTTAGGTCATCTGCATAATTATAACCAATAAGAGACAAGATGGCGGATGAACCCGCGAAAAAAAGAAAGTATCATCGACTCGCGCCGACAATGACAGACTCGGAATTGAAGAGAAGAAAGTGTAAGAGAGACAAGATACCCCTAAGTAGAATTGACATCGGACAACGGAATATGGACATGTGGCAACGTGTCCTTTTCCTGCTGAAAGTGAGTAATCTACGGTCGATCTTCCTATAGTTCCGCGAGCGCTAGTGATTTTCAGTCAGAATTCATGAATTTCAGTAGAATGTATCTCTTACTGATTTCGCAAAATTTTAAACCTGTTTTATCATATACACATACCAAGGGGAATTACTCAGCGCTCGACAGACAAACAGTTAGATCCCTGCCTCCGCCTATCAGGCACCCAATCGCCAGCCATAAAAAATACGCAGGTATAGAACCAGACGATCATCTACATTTCTGTAAGGATGCATCAGTTCTAGCCTATAACCCATGTCATTTTTTGGAACTCAGGAAGTAGGTAGGAGAAACACACATACACACACAAGTGGGCTGGCGATTTGGTGCCTGATAGGCGGAGGCAGGGGATCCAACTGTTTGTCTGTCCAGCGCTGAGTAATTCCCCTTGGTATGTGTACAATTCTACCAGCGCTAGCCTCCCCTATCTGGTTTGTGAGTATTCTATAACTCGAGGCAAAACTTGTATCGTTACATTGTTGTGTATTATCTTGTGCATCTACTGTGGGAAATCAGGGTATTTACCCGACCACATTTAGTAGTGCACCTTCTTGTGTGTGTATGTGTTTCTCCTGCCTTACTTCCTAAGTTCCAGAAAAAGACATGGGTTATAGACTGAGTAATTCCCCTTGGTATGTGTACAATTCTACCAGCGCTAGCCTCACCTATCTGGTTTGTGAGTGTTTTATCATATAGTTACGAGATAGTTATCACATGTTATGCTGCCAAGACCGATCTGAAAAATACAGTGTGTGTCAAAGTTGTACGGCATCGCTGGTCGTAACATGTTGTTGTCAGTGTGCCGCGGGCTCGCATTCACTCGATTCAGAGAGGTAGTGTTTCTGCTGCGATGGTGCATTTGTCGTTTCCAATGATGTTTTCCGTTACGTAGGCTTCGATGTGTGAGATGTGAAATTGACTGCAGTGCAGAAAGTGGGTATAAATACCAATGTTCTGTTTCAATGATGGAACACGTTGCATGTTTCCAAGGGGTAAGGGATCAAAGGTCAAACTAGGCACCGTGGACGCAGGCTTGCCGAATTTGCGAGTCAAATAGGCCACGCCCTCGGTCGGTGCACGACTACGCAGCACGATCGTTACTAGTAAACACTAAAGCTGGTCGAGCGGAACCAGCATTGTGATTTTGACAGCATAGCGAGTATGGAGGTTTTTTTTTTCTTCTTTCTCTGGAAAAATTACGTCAAAGGGATGCCGGAAAACATCAGTACACGTGTACACTGACAAGTGTGTACACCACACCGATGACGTCGTGACCTGCAGTATTGCGATACACTGCCGATAGTCGGCCGGGTTCTGCTTTGTGACGTAGGCTCATAATAATGTATATTAATTCAAACAAAGCCGATGCAGACGATAAATCCGCGAATCGGGTACAAAAACAATACAAACTCCAAACGATAAATTTCGACATTTGGCATTGTACTTGCACCATAAAGCTCTAAGATAGCACACAAAGGACCATACACATTCTGTCAGCAGTATCTGTTGCAGTCAGTTTTCTGAATGTGTTCTGTGATCCTGGGGACAATAACTTTAACTTCAACCACTGCACGTGGTCCAATATTAACATTATCATCCCTTTTGACTTTTGCCGACAGTACTTGTGACTGCCGATCTTCTCACTCTGTGCGATTTGTGACGCTTATAGCACTAGTACTTGTGCACCGTGACACGTTCTCTACTTGTTTTCTACGTATATTCACACTACGATCATATATGTGTCCTCTCGCAGCGCTGACGGACTTATTTCCCATATCGCGCAGGAGGGTCGTTTAGCTTTGTGTTAAAGTGTACTTACTCACTTACGCCAGTCACCCCTACCCGGGTATAGGCCGTCGACGAGAGACCTCCAGCAACTCCTGTCCTGTGCTTCTCCTTCGATTCTACTCCAGGTGGTTCCCAGTCTCTTGATGTCTGCTTGGAGGTCTCGACGCCAGGAGTTTCTCGGCCTACCTCCTTTCCTCTTTCCCTGGGGGTTCCATGACAATGCCTGCCTAGTGATACTGGAAGCTGGCTTTCTCAGACTGTGACCGATCCATCCCCATCTTCTTCGCCCAATTTCATTCTCTGCGGTTATCTGCTCTGTTCTCTCCCAGAGTCTGACGTTGCTGGTCTTCTCTGGCCAGTGGATTTTACAAATTCTTCTAAGGCAACTGTTCATGAAGGTCTGTACTCTGTTGACTGTGGTTTTTGTCAATCTCTAAGTCTCTGCTCCATATAGGAGAACTGCTTTTACATTGGAGTTGAAAATCCGGACTTTGGTGTGTTGTGACAGCTCTCTGGAACTCCACACTTTTTTCAACTGGAGAAAGGCTGCTCTGGCTTTACCGATTCGTGCTCTGACATCTGCATCAGTGCCACCTTTTTTGTCTATGATGCTTCCGAGATAGGTGAAGGACTCCACCTCCTCCAAAAAGCAAGCAAGACTGGTTCTTCCCTGGTTGCGTTCAGCCTCATTGTCTTTGTTTTCTATTTGGGAACGGTGAGGCCCACTTGGGACGAGATGTCAGCAAGCCTCGTGGTCTTGTCCTGCATTTGTTGATGAGTGTGGGACAGTAATGCCAAGTCGTCTGCAAAATCGAGGTCGTCAAGCTGTGTCCACAGTGTCCACTGTATTCCACTTCGTCTGTGCTCTGTGGTCATCTTCTATGGCCAGTAGGAAGAGGAACGGAGACAGCAGACACCCCTGCCTGACACCAGTTCTGACCTGGAGCTCCCTGGTGAACTGCCCTTCGTGGATCACGCGACATGTCATGCCATCGTAGCTGCTCTTGATCAGGCGGACGAGCTTTGTGGGTACACCGTAGTGTCGTAGGAGTTTCCACAGAGTCTCTCGATCCACACTGTCAAATGCTTTCTCATAATCCACAAAGTTGACGTACAGCGGGGAGATCCACTCCAGAGACTGTTCCACGATGATGCGGAGAGTGGCGATCTGGTCTGTACATGATCGGTTCTTCCTGAATCCTGCTTGCTGATCTCTCAGCTGGGGGTCAACGGAGCTCTTCATTATCTCCAGGATGATCCTGTTGAAGACCTTTCCTGGTACTGACAGCAAGGTGATTCCTCTGTAGTTGGAACACTTGCTGAGGTCGACTTTCTTGGGAAGCTTGATTAGGTACCCCTCCTTCCAGTCAGCCGGCATCACCTCCTCTTCCCAGATCTTTCCAAACAGTGGGTACAGCAGCTCTACTGTTGTCTCTAGGTCTGCTTTCAGAGACTCCGCTGGGATGCCATCTGGCCCTGCTGCTTTGCCGTTCTTCAAAAATGCCACTGCTCTTCTGATCTCTTCCCGGCTGGGTCTGTCACAGCTGATGGGTAGGTCGGTCTCTGCCGGCTGGATGTCTGGGGGGTCGGGTGGGCTAGGTCTGTTCAGTAACTCTTCAAAATACTCGGCCCATCTGTCGAGTTGGTCTGCTCTGTCTGCAATAGGCTTGCCTACTTTGTATTTTACTGGTCTTTCTGTGTGGCCATACTTGCCCGACAATCTTCTGGTAATGTCGTAGAGCTGTTTCATGTTGCCGCTGCCTGCTGCCTTTTCTACCTCTGCTGCCAGGCTGTCTGTGTAGGCCCTCTTGTCTGCCCTGATACTCCTCTTCACCTCGCGGTTGGCTTCTGAGTATTCCTCCTGTGCCCTTACTTTGGCTGCTCTCGTGCGACTGTTGTTGACAACTGCTTTCTTCTGCTTCCTCGCTTCTATCTTCTTCAAGGTCTGTGCCGACAGCCAGTCCTTGTGATGGTGTTTCCTGAACCCTACAGTGTCTTTGCAGGTTGAGTTCAGCGCCTCTCTAACTGCCTTCCACTGCTGCTCTGTGGTGACCGCCTCCTCTTCATTTACTAGCTCCTGTAGCGCTTGAAACCGGTTGGACAGCACCAGTTTGAACTCTTCTCTAACTCCAGTTTCTCTCAGGAGGCCTACATTATAGCGCTGTCTTCTTGTTGTCTCTGTGCGGATTTTCTTTAGCTTGAGCTTCATTCTTAAGGTAAGCAGATGGTGGTCTGAGGCAACATCTGCTCCCCTCCTCACTCGAACATCTTGAAGGGATCTTCTAAATTTCTTGCTAATGCAGATATGGTCTATTTGGTTCTCTGTGGTATGGTCAGGTGAGACCCAAGTTGCTTTGTGTATTCTTCTGTGTGGGAAGATGCTGCCTCCAATGACAAGTCGGTTTAGAGCACCAAAGTCCACAAACCTCTCCCCTTTCTCACTCATCTCCGAGCCTAGTCCCTGTCTCCCCATCACCTCTTCGTATCCGGTGTTTTCCTCCCCTATTTTGGCATTAAAATCGCCCATGACGATGGTGATGTCTCGCTCCGCACATTTGTCCACGGCACTCTGGAGTCGGTCGTAGAACTCTTGTTTCTCTTCCTCGTCACTGTCATTAGTAGGCGAAGAACACTGGATGACGTTCAGCTTGAGATTTTTCTTCGTTCTAAAGGCTGCTGTGATAACCCTTGGCCCAAGAGGTTCCCAGCCCATCAGCGCTCTCTGTGCCACTGGTGACAGCATGAATGCTACTCCTTCTGTATGGGAGGCATTCTCCTCTTCATGACCTGAATACAGAATCATCTCCCCACTTAACAGCCTTTTCTGGCCAGACTGCGTCCATCTGGCTTCACTGATACCTAGCAGGGAAAGGTTGTACTTTTGCATTTCCGCTGCTATCTGGGCGGCCTTGCCGCTCTGGTACATGGTCTTGACGTTCCATGTGCCCATGGTTGTGTCCCTGGATAGAGAGAGGCGGCTCGGTCCTGTGGCTTCCGAAGAATTCCGGCTTTTACCACAGGACGTCATAAGTCTTCTGGTAAAAGAACCTTCCTCCTCCAGGAAAGGAATTACTGTTAGTCTTTTCGTCGGCGTTTTTGTAGCTATTTCCTTTTTTTGCAGGGTGGGGAAGCTACCCCCACGCCCAACCCCCTTACTAGGAGGACCAGGGTTTTTCTGTCGGGGTCACCTTCCATTAGACCATGTTGGTTCACGGCACCTTATTTCATTCGGTGCATCCCTCTCACGAGGGACCTCCTATCCACCACCCAGGGGACGCGCCTCAACGCCATATGGTCCCAGCGCGAGATGTTAAAGTGTGCTGAAGGGATTAGACCCTCTTAGTGACCGTTGTGACGTATTGTCTAGCTGCAGGATAGTGAGGCCCATCAGTGGATGTGTAGAAGAGACTCTTTTCACTTGTCTCCCACATTTTGTGTGTTAGAGCGGACTGATATTCTTTTGCTTGTTTCACGATTTCATTTCTTATTTGGCCTTGTATCATTTCTTATTTGGCCTTGTATCAAGCTTTTTCATTAGTACTCTTTAGTACTGACATACATTAGCAATCATGGCGTACATTAGCAATCATTTTCTAGAAAAAACACAAACTCATACATCTATTACAATCTGGCTTGCGGCGGAAACACTCCTATGACACAGCATTGGTACACTTAGTTGACAGATAGCAGTCAAATGACTGGAGGAGTGATTTTGGACCTGTCAAAAGCGCTTGACCTCGACAATCATAAAACTTTAGTTCAAACACTTACTGTCTATCAACTAAGCGCAGACACACTTGCCTTCCTCACGTCATATCTGCATGGGCGTATGCAGTATGTCTAAGTGAATGGTAAAAACTCACCTGAGGGGCCCACTCGGCACCGGCCTCCACGTGGCGTGGGTGGGTAGTCTCCTCAGTCACTGACTGAGTGGGCTAGCAGACGGGTGCCATCTTTGTCCAGGATTAGGACTTGATGTCAGCAGATATGTTGTTCAGTCTTTTTAACTGGTCCGGTTTTTAAGGAGCTGTGCTAACCCAGGTCGTACCATGTTGGATTGGTCCTTAAAAATACTCGTGAGCTTTTGGTCTTTTGGATCCCAAGTGTTTGCCGTGCTTGGAGACCCGTGTCGGGGGAGAAGAGGATCCTGGTGGCTGAGGTTCCCTTTGGGCTGCGGCTCACTGGTGCCAACACTCCACTTCGGCCTTGACTTCTACCTAAACGGGAGGCTAGTCGTACCGGCCTAGTCAATCGGCTCTTGTCACGTTGAGCCCTATCCCACTGTTGACATGCGGGTTGTTATGCTGAGCACCATGCTATAGCCTCTGCTGCTGATTAGGTGCTTTACGCCAGTATTCCCTTGCATTCAACATTGTGATAGAAGGCGGTGGCTCAAACGGTTCAATCGGGCTTACCCCCTTGAGTATATCTTTCGGGCAGTCTCCATTGTGCGTCGGCTGGAGACCCGCCGACATTTGCACTTTCCCTTGTTGGGCTCAGTGGCGGGCGGGGACCCCCGGGGGATGAATATCTCTACTATTATAATATGGATAAAACAAAAAAACCCAAACTTGCACAGAAGCGGCACATAGCCATCAACATTGAAAATGACAGTGACTCGGACTGTGAGGAAGCGACGCCTCAGGCGTCGGCCGTATGGCCTCACTTCCTCATTGTCCATAGCAAGGTGAAGGAGAAACCAGTTACCAAGCTGCATCCTTTTCTGGTGGGGGAGACCCTCCGCAGCCGTGTTGGCAGGCCTGACGCCCAGCACCTCAGGTCTGGTAACTTGCTGGTGGAGTGCCGTACCCGGGCACACTCCGGCGGGCTACTGAGGCTCTCTTCCATCGGAGACACTCCGGTGGAGGTCACACCCCACAAGACTATGAATTCGTCAAGAGGCGTAATCAAAGATCAAGCTTTGGCAGAACTGTCAGAAGATGAACTTGTACGGAACCTTAAGTCTCAGTGGGTGACTTACGTCAGGCGCTTCGCTTCTCCCTACCATCATCCTGACGTTTGGCACCCCCACCCCTCCTACTACATCTGGGGAGGTTACTACTCCTTGAGAGTGAAAAAGTACGTCCCTCTCCCCCTCCGGTGCTTTAAGTGTCAAAAGTATCGCCATGGGCAGAAGACCTGCCGTCAGGCGGAGGCTTCATGCGCCCGTTGCACTAAGCCTGGACACTCTGCTGAGTCCTGCACAGCCACCCCCCTGTGTGTGAATTGCTAGGGGGCGCATATGGCTTCGGATAAGAAATGCCCTCGTTGGATATCCGAGTGCAAGATTCAGCAGGTGCGTGTGGAGAAGGGACTGTCCTTTCTAGATGCCAAACAACTGGTTGAAGGCTCTGGTGCGGTTGCGGCTGCCCCAACCTCTAACACCTCAGTATATACTTTCAGTGCAGCGGTGGCAGGCAAGCGCCCCACCAAAGATTTTTCATGTCAGACCCCAACTTCTTGGTTGGGGGCGGAGCCTCGGCTCATCTCGCCCCTGGAGAGTAACCCTCCTCCGGTGGTGAAGAAGAGCCAGGGAACGCAGAAGGCGGACACTGCCGGTCCGGTTGTGCCGCCTTCTGTTGCCCCTAAGCCTCAGCCCCCACCCAAACCTGTTAGTCAGTCAACTCCAAAGGCTTCTGGCTCTGGTCAGCCTTCTAAGGCCGCTAACTCTAGCGGCAGGAACGCTGCCCAGGACCAGGGATCTAAGAAATCTATGGGACCGCTGTGCGTACGGGCCCAGAAGGGGAACACTGATGTCCCCCTTCAAAACAAATATGCTGCACTGGAGGAGCGGATGGAGGGAGTGGAAGTTGTCGTTGCTGATTTTGCGGCAGCTCCACCCCCTTCATCTCCGAAGAACCAGAGGGGGCCCGGGAGCCGCCCCCCTCTGTTTCTTCAACTCCTTCCAAGGCAAAGGAAAAAGGGGGGTAAAACTCTTCACCCCCAGATAAGACATAATCATGTACTCTATGCTTCAGTGGAATTGTCGTGGTTTTCAAGCCAACTTTGAGGAATTACGTCTTTTAGTCAAGTTCTATAACCCCTCAGTAATATCTCTTCAGGAGACTTACCTGAAGACTTCTGACCATGTATCCTTTAATGGTTTTAATGTTATACACAAAGGCTCTGATTCGGAGAGGCGCTCGGGTGGAGCGGCTCTTCTCATTAGTAGCCAAATTTTATGTAGCCCCGTTAGCATCGGCACCTGTCTTCAGGCTGTCGCAGCTCGGGTTACCTTGAAGAAGACCATAACCGTATGCAGTATTTACCTGCCACCATCACTGCGGGTCAGTAGCAATGATATTTTTAACTTAGTAGATCAACTGCCCCCTCCCTTTATTCTCATGGGGGATTTTAACGGTCACGCTCACCTTTGGGGCAGTGACCACTATGATGGCAGAGGTCAGATGTTAGAAGATGTTTTTTCTCAACTTAACCTATGTGTCTTTTTAACGATGGCTCACCTAATACTCTAACTCAGGTTCAGGATCTAGTTCTGTTCTAGACCTCACTGTGTGTGATCCTTCTCTCATGCTGGACTTTGACTGGAAGGTTCACGACGACCTGTGTGGTAGTGACCACTTCCCAGTAGTTCTGTCATCGGTCAGCTGTGAGGAGGATTCGCCGGTGGGGCGCTGGAATCTCAAGAAAGCTAACTGGTCTCTGTTCGCCTCCCTCTGTCAGTCTCGTCTTACAGAGGAGGTGGTCATGTCAGGTGAATAACCTGTTTCTTGTTTTACTTTTATTTTGTTGGACGTAGCAGGTGAAACCATCCCTAGAACTTCCACATCAGTCCCTCGGAAGCCGAGAGTACCATGGTTCAATGAAGAGTGCCGCAAGACCCCAAAAATACGCAAATCTGCTCAGCGACGTGCTTTTCGTAATCCCTCGCAAGCAAATATTTTAACATTTAAAACACAGCGGGCGAAAGCCCGTTACATTTTTAAACGCGAACGCCGTGCTTCCTGGAGACGCTTCGTCTCATCTTTGTCTTCTAGGACTCCGTCCCAAAAAGTCTGGAAGGCTGTTCGAAGAATTAGGGGCAAGGGTAGCTCGGCTCCTGTCGGCCATCTTAGAGATGGTGCCAGTTTGGTCACAGATAAAAAGGCTGTGGCCAATTTGCTTGCCTCCACCATTGCCCATAATTCTTCAACAGAGCATCATTCACCTTTCTTCCAGAGAGAGAAGGAGAAGCGAGAATCTTGTGCTTGTGATTTTATATCAGATAACTCGGAAGACTATAATGCCCCCTTTACGTTTTCAGAATTGCAGCAAGCCATGCAGAAATGTACTGACTCTGCTGCTAGATTAGATACCATCCATTATCAGCTCCTAACTCATCTGCCTGAGGATTCATTCCTTGTACTTCTCAAGGCCTTTAACCATATCTGGATAACCGGTCGTTTTCCGCCATCTTGGCGCCAGGCTGTGGTTGTGCCAATCCCCAAGCCGGGTAAGGATCCTTCCGACCCGGGCAACTACCGGCCAATAGCTTTGACATCATGTTTATGTAAGACTATGGAACGCTTGGTCAACGCCCGACTGGTGTGGAATCTTGAGTCACGTGGTCTCATCACAGACCTCCAGTGCGGTTTCCGGCGCTTCCGTAGTACAACTGACCATCTAGTCCGCTTTGAGTCTTTTATCCGAGATGTTTTTGTCAACAAGCAGCATGTCTATGCAATTTTCTTTGATCTTGAAAAGGCATATGACACGATCTGGAAGTATGGTATAATGTCTGATTTGTCGGACATGGGTTTTAAAGGGCACCTGCCTGTTTTTATTCACAATTTTTTGTCTAACAGGTCGTTCCATGTCCGTGTTGGCTCCACCCTCTCCGACTCCTTTGAACAGGAGATGGGTGTCCCACAGGGCAGCATTCTATCTCCTGTTTTATTTAGCATTAAAATAAATAACATTGTAAAGGCCGTCAAGGATGATTATGAATGCTCTTTGTTTGTGGACGACTTTGCTTTGTGTGCACGAGGTCGAGGACTTGCGTCCCTTGAGAGGCGCTTGCAGCTGTGCGTTGATCGCATCCAGGGGTGGGTGTCTCTCAACGGATTCAGGTTCTCGCCCTCCAAGACAGTCTGTGTGCATTTTACTAACCAGACGAAATTTTTTCCAGACCCTAGCCTGAGCATTGCTGGAGTGCGAATTAAGGTGGCCGAAGAGGCAAAGTTTTTCGGGGTCATCTTTGACAAAAGATTGACCTTCTGCAACCATGTTAACTACCTTAGAACCTCTTGTCAGAAGGCCCTCGACCTTCTTCGTGTCGTTGGTCGTACTGACTGGGGTGCAGACCGCATTGTCTTACTTCGACTGTACCGGGCCCTTGTTCGGTCCAAACTGGATTACGGCTCTGTGGTATATGGTTCGGCTTCCAAGTCTGTTCTACAGCGTCTGAACACAATTCACCATCAATGCCTGCGCATATGTCTAGGGGCCTTCAGGACATCTCCAGTTCCTAGTCTGTATGCCGAGGCTGGGGAGCCTTCTCTCAGGCTCCGCCGCATCCGCCTCATGCTCAGCTACGTTCTGAAGCTGAAGGCCCATCCAGACAATCCTGCCTATGATTGTGTTTTTAACCCGTCGTTTGCAGAGATTTACGATGCCCATCTGGGAGCTGTCCGTCCACTTTCCTTCCGTGTCCGACCTCATCTGCAGGCGGCCAGAGTGGACCTGGACAAAGTTTCGGAATCTCTGCAACACGTCACTCCACCCTGGCTACTACCAGTTCCTGACATCTTGCTGGACTTGACCGCCCACAAGAAGGATTGTACTCCACCAGCCATATACCAACAGAGCCTCAATGAACTCCTTTCAAGTTTTCCTGGCTATTGTCGTCTTTATACGGATGGGTCCAAGTCTGAGGATGGGAGAGTGGCTGCGGCTGCAGTGTCCTCTCGCCATCCTAGACGCCCATTTAAGCTCCGCCTACCTGACCATTCCTCTGTATTTAGTGCAGAACTGCAGGCAATTCTGCTGGCACTCAAGCATGCCTATCAGTCTCGGGAACGGAACTTCCTGATTCTGTCTGACTCTCTTTCTGCCCTGCAGGCCCTTCAGGGCGCGGGAACAGACCACCCACTGCTGGTGCAGATTAGAGAGCTCTACGCAGATTTGATGAAGGAATATTATGACATCATTTTTATTTGGGTCCCAGGCCATGTGGGCATCGAAGGCAACAGAATCGCAGATTCTGCTGCCAACAGTGCCCGCCGTGACCCTGTCCCTGACACACAGACTGTTTTTAGTGATTTTAAACCTGTGCTTAGTGCGTACATAGGCCGCGAGTGGCAGTCCGAGTGGGACAAAGAGGAAGGGAACAAGCTTCATGAAGCTCTTCCTATGGTGTCCGACAGTCTACCTTTCCGCTGCGGCAGCAGCCGTGAGGAGACTGTCCTTGCTCGGCTCCACATCGGGCACACTTATGTTACGCACTCTTACTTACTTAAACAGGATGAGCGTCCATGGTGTTTAGCCTGTGATGAGCAGTTTTCTGTTCGACACTTTTTGCTGTATTGTGCTGACCTAATTGACACCAGATATAAACACTTCACAGCAGACTCCTTGAAGGTTTTGTTCCGGGATGTTCCCCCGGACAAAATCTTCAATTTCTTGCGAGCATGCAATATTTTTAACAAGATCTGAGCATTCATAGACTATGTGAATCTTTTTTATTTGCCCTTTTTGAGAGTCTGTAGACGTTTCTTTTAAAGACATGTGCGACATTTTAGCCTGAGATTTTTAATCTATATTTACATCTTGTCTTAAAACCTAGCTTTTAGTCTGGCTGACCAGATTTTTACCCATCCCGCCGTGAGATGGCCTTAGTCGCCTGCTCGGCGTGAAACCCAAATAACTAACTAACTAACTAACGCGACATGTCATGCCATAGTAGCTGCTCTTGATCAGGCGGACGACCTTTGTGGGTACACCATAGTGTCATAGGAGTTTCCACAGAGTCTCTCGATCCACACTGTCAAATGCTTTCTCATAATCCACAAAGTTGATGTACAGCGGGGAGCTCCACTCCAGAGACTGTTCCACGATGATGCGGAGAGTGGCGATCTGGTCTGTACATGATCGGTTCTTCCTGAATCCTGCTTGCTGATCTCTCAGCTGGGGGTCAACGGAGCTCTTCATTATCTCCAGGATGATCCTGTTGAAGACCTTTCCTGGTACTGACAGCAAGGTGATTCCTCTGTAGTTGGAACACTTGCTGAGGTCGCCTTTCTTGGGAAGCTTGATTAGGTACCCCTCCTTCCAGTCAGCCGGCATCACCTCCTCTTCCCAGATCTTTCCAAACAGTGGGTACAGCAGCTCTACTGTTGTCTCTAGGTCTGCTTTCAGAGACTCCGCTGGGATGCCATCTGGCCCTGCTGCTTTGCCGTTCTTCAAAAATGCCACTGCTCTTCTGATCTCTTCCCGGCTGGGTCTGTCACAGCTGATGGGTAGGTCGGTCTCTGCCGGCTGGATGTCTGGGGGGTCGGGTGGGCTAGGTCTGTTCAGTAACTCTTCAAAATACTCGGCCCATCTGTCGAGTTGGTCTGCTCTGTCTGCAATAGGCTTGCCTACTTTGTATTTTACTGGTCTTTCTGTGTGGCCATACTTGCCCGACAATCTTCTGGTAATGTCGTAGAGCTGTTTCATGTTGCCGCTGCCTGCTGCCTTTTCTGCCTCTGCTGCCAGGCTGTCTGTGTAGGCCCTCTTGTCTGCCCTGATACTCCTCTTCACCTCGCGGTTGGCTTCTGAGTATTCCTCCTGTGCCCTTACTTTGGCTGCTCTCGTGCGACTGTTGTTGACAACTGCTTTCTTCTGCTTCCTCGCTTCTATCTTCTTCAAGGTCTGTGCCGACAGCCAGTCCTTGTGATGGTTCTTCCTGAACCCTACAGTGTCTTTGCAGGTTGAGTTCAGCGCCTCTCTAACTGCCTTCCACTGCTGCTCTGTGGTGACCGCCGCCTCTTCATTTACTGGCTCCTGTAGCGCTTGAAACCGGTTGGACAGCACCAGTTTGAACTCTTCTCTAACTCCAGTTTCTCTCAGGAGGCCTACATTATAGCGCTGTCTTCTTGTTGTCTCTGTGCGGATTTTCTTTAGCTTGAGCTTCATTCTTAAAGTAGGCAGATGGTGGTCTGAGGCAACATCTGCTCCCCTCCTCACTCGAACATCTTGAAGGGATCTTCTAAATTTCTTGCTAATGCAGATATGGTCTATTTGGTTCTCTGTGGTATGGTCAGGTGAGACCCAAGTTGCTTTGTGTATTCTTCTGTGTGGGAAGATGCTGCCTCCAATGACAAATCGGTTTAGAGCACCAAAGTCCACAAACCTCTCCCCGTTCTCACTCATCTCCGAGCCTAGTCCCTGTCTCCCCATCACCTCTTCGTATCTGGTGTTGTCCTCCCCTATTTTGGTATTAAAATCGCCCATGACGATGGTGATGTCTCGCTCCGCACATTTGTCCACGGCACTCTGGAGTCGGTCGTAGAACTCTTGTTTCTCTTCCTCGTCACTCTCATTAGTAGGCGAAGAACACTGGATGACGTTCAGCTTGAGCTTTTTCTTCGTTCTAAAGGCTGCTGTGATAATTCTTGGCCCAAGAGGTTCCCAGCCCATCAGTGCTCTCTGTGCCACTGGTGACAGCATGAATGCTACTCCTTCTGTATGGGGGGCATTCTCCTCTTCATGACCTGAATACAGAATCGTCTCCCCACTTAACAGCCTTTTCTGGCCAGACTGCGTCCATCTGGCTTCACTGATACCTAGCAGGGAAAGGTTGTACTTTTGCATTTCCGCTGCTATCTGGGCGGCCTTGCCGCTCTGGTACATGGTCTTGACGTTCCATGTGCCCATGGTTGTGTCCCTGGATAGAGAGAGGCGGTTCGGTCCTGTGGCTTCCGAAGACTTCCGGCTTTCACCACAGGACGTCATAAGTCTTCTGGTAGAAGAACCTTCCTCCTCCAGGAAAGGAATTACTGTTAGTCTTTTCGTCGGCGTTTTTGTAGCTATTTCCTTTTTTGCAGGGTGGGGAAGCTACCCCCACGCCCAACCCCCTTACTAGGAGGACCAGGGGTTTTCTGTCGGGGTCACCTTCCCTTAGACCATGTTGGTTCACGGCACCTTATTTCATTCGGTGCACCCCTCTCACGAGGGACCCCCTATCCACCACCCAGGGGACGCGCCTCAACGCCATATGGTCGCAGCGCGAGGTGTTAAAGTGTGCTGAAGGGATTAGTCCCTCTTAGTGACCGTTGTGACGTATTGTCTAGCTGCAGGGTAGTGAGGCCCATCAGTGGATGTGTAGAAGAGACTCTTTTCACTTGTCTCCCACATTTTGTGTGTTAGAGCGGACTGATATTCTTTTGCTTGTTTCACGATTTCATTTCTTATTTGGCCTTGTATCATTTCTTATTTGGCCTTGTATCAAGCTTTTTCATTAGTACTCTTTAGTACTGACATACATTAGCAATCATGGCGTACATTAGCAATCATTTTCTAGAAAAAACACAAACTCATACATCTATTACAATCTGGCTTGCGGCGGAAACACTCCTATGACACAGCATTGGTACACTTAGTTGACAGATAGCAGTCAAATGACTGGAGGAGTGATTTTGGACCTGTCAAAAGCGCTTGACCTCGACAATCATAAAACTTTAGTTCAAACACTTACTGTCTATCAACTAAGCGCAGACACACTTGCCTTCCTCACGTCATATCTGCATGGGCGTATGCAGTATGTCTAAGTGAATGGTAAAAACTCACCTGAGGGGCCCACTCGGCACCGGCCTCCACGTGGCGTGGGTGGGTAGTCTCCTCAGTCACTGACTGAGTGGGCTAGCAGACGGGTGCCATCTTTGTCCAGGATTAGGACTTGATGTCAGCAGATATGTTGTTCAGTCTTTTTAACTGGTCCGGTTTTTAAGGAGCTGTGCTAACCCAGGTCGTACCATGTTGTATTGGTCCTTAAAAATACTCGTGAGCTTTTGGTCTTTTGGATCCCAAGTGTTTGCCGTGCTTGGAGACCCGTGTCGGGGGAGAAGAGGATCCTGGTGGCTGAGGTTCCCTTTGGGCTGCGGCTCACTGGTGCCAACACTCCACTTCGGCCTTGACTTCTACCTAAACGGGCGGCTAGTCGTACCGGCCTAGTCAATCGGCTCTTGTCACGTTGAGCCCTATCCCACTGTTGACATGCGGGTTGCTATGCTGAGCACCATGCTATAGCCTCTGCTGCTGATTAGGTGCTTTACGCCAGTATTCCCCTGCATTCAACAGTGTGATAGAAGGCGGTGGCTCAAACGGTTCAATCGGGCTTACCCCCTTGAGTATATCTTTCGGGCAGTCTCCATTGTGCGTCGGCTGGAGACCCGCCGACATTTGCACTTTCCCTTGTTGGGCTCGGTGGCGGGCGGGGACCCCCGGGGGATGAATATCTCTACTAATATAATATGAAAAAAAAAACAAACTTGCACAGAAGCGGCACATAGCCACCAACATTGAAAATGACAGTGACTCGGACTGTGAGGAAGCGACGCCTCAGGCGTCGGCCGTATGGCCTCGCTTCCTCATTGTCCATAGCAAGGTGAAGGAGAAACCAGTTACCAAGCTGCATCCTTTTCTGGTGGGGGAGACCCTCCGCAGCCGTGTTGGCAGGCCTGACGCCCAGCACCTCAGGTCTGGTAACTTGCTGGTGGAGTGCCGTACCCGGGCACACTCCGGCGGGCTACTGAGGCTCTCTTCCATCGGAGACACTCCGGTGGAGGTCACACCCCACAAGACTATGAATTCGTCAAGAGGCGTAATCAAAGATCAAGCTTTGGCAGAACTGTCAGAAGATGAACTTGTACGGAACCTTAAGTCTCAGGGGGTGACTTACGTCAGGCGCTTCGCTTCTCCCTACCATCATCCTGACGTTTGGCACCCCCACCCCTCCTACAACCATCTGGGGAGGTTACTACTCCTTGAGAGTGAAAAAGTACGTCCCTCTCCCCCTCCGCTGCATTAAGTGCCAAAAGTATCGCCATGGGCAGAAGACATGCCGTCAGGCAGAGGCTTCATGCGCCCGTTGCACTAAGCCCGGACACTCTGCTGAATCCTGCACAGCCACCCCCCTATGTGTGAATTGCCAGGGGGCGCATATGGCTTCGGATAAGAAATGCCCTCGTTGGATATCCGAGTGCAAGATTCAGCAGGTGCGTGTGGAGAAGGGGCCGTCCTTTCTGGATGCCAAAAAACTGGTTGAAGGCCCTGGTGCAGATTCGGCTGCCCCATCCTCTAACACCTCAGTGTATACTTTCAGTGCAGCGGTGGCAGGCAAGCGCCCCAACAAAGACGTTTCATGTCAAACCCCAACTTCTTGGTTGGGGGCGGAGCCTCGGCTCATCTCGCCCCTGGAGAGTAACCCTCCTCCGGTGGTGACGAGGAGCCAGGGAACGCAGAAGGCGGACACTGCCGGTCCGGTAGTGCCGCCTTCTGTTGCCCCTAAGCCTCAGCCCCCACCCAAACCTGTTAGTCAGTCAACTCCAAAGGCTTCTGGCTCTGGTCAGCCTTCTAAGGCCGCTAACTCTAGCGGCAGGAACGCTGCCCAGGACCAGGGGTATAAGAAATCTATGGGACCGCTGTGCGCACGGGCCCAGAAGGGGAACACTGATGTTCCCCTTCAAAACAAATATGCTGCCCTAGAGGAGCGGATGGAGGGAGTGGAAATTGTCGTTGTTGATGCTGCGGCAGCTCCACCCCCTTCATCTCCGAAGAACCAGAGGAGGCCCGGGAGCCGGCCCCCCTCTGTTTCTTCAACTCCTTCCAAGGTAAAGGAAAAAGGGTGAAAAAACTCCTTACCCCCAGATAAGACCTAATCATGTACTCTTTGCTTCAGTGGAATTGTCGTGGTTTTCAAGCTAACTTTGAGGAATTACGTCTTTTAGTTAAGTTCTATAACCCCTCAGTAATATCTCTTCAGGAGACTTACCTGAAGACTTCTGACCCTGTGTCCTTTAATGGTTTTAATGTTATACATAAAGGCTCTGATTCGGAGAGGCGCTCGGGTGGAGCGGCTCTTTTCATTAGTAGCCAAATTTTATGTAGCCGCGTTAGCATCGACACCTGTCTTCAGGCTGTCGCTGCTCGGGTTACCTTAAAAAAGACCATAACCATATGCAGTATTTACCTTCCACCAGCACTGCGGGTCTGTAGCAATGATATTTTTAACTTAGTAGATCAAATGCCCCCTCCCTTTATTCTCATGGGGGATTTTAACGGTCACGCTAACCTTTGGGGTAGTGACCACTATGATGGCAGAGGTCAGATGTTAGAAGATGTTTTTTTCTCAACTTAACCTATGTGTCTTTAATGATGGCTCACCTACATACTCTAACTCAGGTTCCGGAACTAGTTCTGTTCTAGACTTCACTGTGTGTGATCCTTCTCTCATGCTGGACTTTGACTGGAAGGTTCACGACGACCTGTGTGGTAGTGACCACTTCCCAGTCATCGGTCAGCTGTGAGAAGGATTCGCGGGTGGGGCGCTGGAATCTCAAGAAAGCTAACTGGCCTCTGTTCGCCTCCCTCTGTCAGTCTCGTCTTACAGAGGAGGTGGTCATGTCAGCTGAAGAACCTGTTTTTTTGTTTTACTTTTATTTTGTTGGACGTAGCAGGTGAAACCATCCCTAGAACTTCCACATCAGTCCCTCGGAAGCCGAGAGTACCATGGTTCAATGAAGAGTGCCGCAAGGCCCAAAAAATGCGCAAATCTGTTCAGCGACGTGCTTTTCGTAATCCGTCGCAAGCAAATATTTTAACATTTAAAAGACAGCGGGCGAAAGCCCCTTACATTTTTAAACGCGAACGCCGTGTTTCCTGGAGATGCTTCGTCTCATCTTTATCTTCTAGGATTCCATCCCAAAAAGTCTGGAAGGCTGTTCGATGAATTGGGGGCAGGGGTGGCTCGGCTTCTGTCGGCCATCTTAGAGATGGTGCCAGTTTGGTCACGGATAAAAAGGCTGTGGCCAATTTGCTTGCCTCCACCATTGCCCATAATTCTTCAACAGAGCATTATTCACCTTTCTTTCAGAGAGACGAAGGAGAAGCGAGAATCTTGTGCTTGTGATTTTATATCGGAAAACTCGGAAGACTATAATGCCCCTTTTACGTTTTCAGCATTACAGGAAGCCTTGCAGAAATGTACTGACTCTGCTGCTAGATTAGATACCACCCATTATCTGCTCCTAACACATCTGCCTGAGGATTCACTCCTTGTACTTCTCAAGTCCTGGGTTTCGCTAGAAAGAAGAACAAAGACTGGTTTGACCAGAACGATGTAGAGATCCAGGAACACCTAGCAAAAAAAAAAAAAAAAGAGCCGCCCATCAGTCCCACCTAGCCCAGCCTTCCTGCCCTATGAAGAAGTCTGCCTTCCGCCTCGTCTGCAGCAGTCTCCAGCGCAAGCTCAGAGATCTCCAGAATGAGTGGTGGACCAGACTTGCACAGAGGACCCAGCTTTGCGCTGACAATGGTGACTACAGGGGCTTCTACGAAGCACTGAAAGCAGTGTATGGCCCCAGACACCTGGTACAAAGTCCCCTGCGAAGCGCGAATGGCCAGGCACTCCTCACAGATAATACCTCCATCTTGAACCGCTGGTCGAAGTACTTTCAGAGCCTCTTCAGCGCTGAGCGCACTGTTCAAGAAGCAGTCGTCCTACAAATCCCACAACTCCCAGTAAAGGTTGAATTGGACGAACCGCCCACCGCTGAAGAGACCCTCACAGCCATCCACCAGCTCAAGAGTGGCAAAGCAGCAGGCATTGATGGAATACCACCAGAGATCTGGAAACATGGAGGCACAGCACTGCACAACAAGCTCCATGACCTCTTTCTCTGCTGCTGGGAGGAAGGAACACTACCAAAGGATCTCCGTGATGCTGTCGTTATCACCCTGTACAAGAACAAAAGCGAGAAGTCAGACTGTTCCAACTATCGGGGAATTACCCTGCTGTCCATTGCTGGGAAAATTCTTGCAAGGCTGCTCCTGAATCGGCTGGTACCTGCCATCGCTGAAGACCACCTCCCAGAGGGCCAGTGTGGCTTCAGAGCAATCAGGAGCACCACCGATATGGTCTTTGTGCTGAGACAGCTCCAGGAGAAGTGCCGCGAGCAGAACAAAGGGCTGTACGTAACGTTTGTCGACCTAACAAAAGCGTTCGACACTGTGAGAAGGCAAGGCATGTGGCAGATCCTGGAGCGACTTGGCTGTCCCCCAAAGTTCCTCAGCATGATTGTCCAGCTACACGAGGACCAGCAAGGCCAGGTCAGACTCAACAATGTTCTCTCAGAACCATTCCTTATTCTCAACGGCGTAAAGCAGGGCTGCGTGCTGGCACCGACCCTCTTGACCATCTTTTTTAGCATGATGTTGAAGCAGGCCACAGTAGACCTCGATGATGACGATGCAGTGTACATCAGGTATCGTCTCGATGGCAGCCTGTTCAATCTCAGACGACTGCAGGCCCACACGAAAACCCTAGACCAACTGATTCGTGAGCTGCTTTTTGCTGATGACGCTGCCCTCGTTGCACACACAGAGAGAGCCCTGCAGCGCATCACGTCCTGCTTCGCAGACGCTGCCCAGCTCTTTGGACTCGAGGTCAGTCTGAAAAAGACAGAGGTCCTCCATCAGTCGGCACCCAAGACAGTGTATCGCCCTCCTCACATCACCATTGGCGAGTCTGAACTAAAGTCAGTGCACCAGTTTACTTACCTTGGCTGCATTATCAAGTCGGACGCCAAGCTGGACAGGGAGCTTGACAGCAGGCTGGCAAAAGCGAACAGCGCTTTCGGGCGACTTTTCAAGCGGGTGTGGCACAATCAACAGCTGAAAACAGGCACCAAGATCAGCGTGTACAGAGCTGTGGTCCTCACCACCCTGCTGTATGGTTCCGAGTCCTGGGCCCTCTACCGCAGCCAACTACGACTCCTCGAACGTTTCCACCAGCGCTGCCTGCGTACCATCCTGGGCATTCACTGGAGTGACTATGTCACCAACGTCGAGGTCCTTGAACAGGCTGAAACTGTGAGCATCGAGGCCTTGCTGCTGCGGACACAGCTCCACTGGGCGGGGCATGTCTCCAGGATGGAGGATCATCGCCTACCAAAGATCACCCTGTTCGGCGAGCTTGCTACTGGACACCGTGACAGAGGGGCACCAAAGACGATATACAAAGACTGTCTCAAGAAGTCACTTAGTGCCTGCCAAATCGACCACCACCAGTGGTCCTCGCTTGCTGTGGACCGTGACACCTGGCGCTCCACCATTTACAAGGCAGCTGTCTCCTTTGAGGACTCTCGCAGAGCTAGCGTTAAGGACAAGCGGCTCAGGAGAAAAAACAGAGATGCCGCAACTCAGAACCCTGACCAGACCTTCCCCTGCAGCCACTGCGGTCGAACCTGCCTGTCCCGGATTGGCGTCCGCAGCCACGAACAAGCCTGCAGACGTCGTGGGCAACTCCTATAAAATCTTCGTTCGCGAAGTCAAGCCAAGAGACTTCTCAAGGCCTTTAACCATATCTGGATAACTGGTCATTTTCCGCCATCTTGACGCCAGGCTGTGGTTGTGCCAATCCCCAAGCCGGGTAAGGATCCTTCCGCCCCGGGCAACTGCCGGCCAATAGCTTTGACATCATGTTTATGTAAGACTATGGAACGCTTGGTCAACGCCCGACTGGTGTGGCATCTTGAGTCACGTGGTCTCATCACAGACCTCCAGTGCGGTTTCCGGCGCTTCCGTAGTACAACTGACCATCCAGTCCACTTTGAGTCTTTTATCCGAGATGCTTTTGTCAACAAGCAGCATGTCTATGCAATTTTTTTTTTATCTTGAAAAGGCATATGACACTACCTGGAAGTATGGTATAATGTCGGATTTGTCGGACATGGGTTTTAAATGCACCTGCCTGTTTTTATTCACAATTGTTAGTCTAACCGATCGTTCCATGTCCGTGTGGGCTCCACCCTCTCCGACTCCTTTGAACAGGAGATGGGTGTCCCGCAGGGCAGCATTCTATCTCCTGTTTTATTTAGCATTAAAATAAATAACATTGTAAAGGCCGTCAAGGATGATTCTGAATGCTCTTGTTTGTGGACGACTTTGCTTTGTGTGCACGAGGTCGAGGACTTGCGTCCCTTGAGAGGCGCTTGCAGCTGTGCGTTGATCGCATCCAGGGGTGGGTGTCTCTCAACGGATTCAGGTTCTCGCCCTCCAAGACAGTCTGTGTGCATTTTACAAACTAGACGAAATTTTTTCAAAACCTAGCCTGAGCATTGCTGGAGTGCCAATTAAGGTTGCTGAAGAGGCAAAGTTTTTGGGGGTCATCTTTGACAAAAGATTGACCTTTACAACCATGTTAACTACCTTAGAACCTCTTGTCAGAAGGCCCTCGACATTCTTCGTGTCGTTGGTCGTACTGACTGGGGTGCAGACCGCATTGTCTTACTTCGACTGTACCGGGCCCTTGTTCGGTCCAAACTGGATTACGGCTCTGTGGTATATGGCTCGGCTTCCAAGTCTGTTCTACAGCGTCTGAACACAATTCACCATCAAGGTCTGCGTATATGTCTAGGGGCCTTCAGGACATCTCCAGTTCCTAGTCTGTATGCCGAGGCAGGGGAGCATTCTCTCAGGCTCCGCCGCATCCGCCTCATGCTCAGCTACGTTCTGAAGCTGAAGGCCCATCCAGACAATCCTGCCTATGACTGTGTTTTTAACCCGTCGTTTGCTGAGATTTACGATGCCCATCCGGGAGCTGTCCATCCACTTTCCTTCCGTGTCCGACCTCATCTGCAGGCGGCCAGAGTGGACCTGGACAAAGTTTCGGAATCTCTGCAACACGTCACTCCACCCTGGCTACTACCAGTTCCTGACATCTTGCTGGACTTGACCGCCCACAAGAAGGATTGTACTCCACCAGCCATATACCAACAGAGCCTCAATGAACTCCTTTCAAGTTTTCCTGGCTATTGTTGTCTTTATACGGATGGGTCCAAGTCTGAGGATGGGAGAGTCGCTGCGGCTGCAGTGTCCTCTCGCCATCCTAGACGCCCATTTAAGCTCCGCCTCCCTGACCATTCCTCTGTATTTAGTGCATCTCACAAACCAGATAGGTGAGGCTAGCGCTGGCAGAATTGTAAACAAACCAAGGGGAATCACAGCGCTGGACAGACAAACAGTTAGATCCCCTGTCCCCGCCTATCAGGCACCCAATCGCCAGCCCACAGAGAAATACGCAGGTATAGAACAAGACGATCATTTCCATCCGCAAAAGAATGGATCAGGTCTCTTATATAACCCATGTCTTTCTCTGGAACTTAGGAAGTAGGCAGGAGAAACTGTATTTAGTGCAGAACTGCAGGCAATTCTGCTGGCACTCAAGCATGCATATCTGTCTCGGGAAAGGAACTTCCTGATTCTGTCTGACTCTCTTTCTGCCCTGAAGGCCCTTCAGGGCGCGGGAACAGACCATCCACTGCTGGTGCAGATTAGAGAGCTCTACGCAGACTTGATGAAGGAATATTATGACATCATTTTTATTTGGGTCCCAGGCCATGTGGGCATCGAAGGCAACAGAATCGCAAATTCTGCTGCCAACAGTGCCCTCAGTGACCCTGTCCCTGACACACAGACTGCTTATAGTGATTTTAAACCTGTCATTTGTGCGTACATAGCCCGCGAGTGGCAGTCCGAGTGGGACAAAAAGGAAGGGAACAAGCTTCATGAAGCTCTTCCTACGGTGTCAGACTGTTTACCTTTCCGCTGCGGCAGCCGCCGTGAGGAGACTGTCCTTGCTCGGCTCCACATCGGGCACACGTATGTTACGCACTCTTACTTACTTAAACAGGATGAGCGTCCATGGTGTTTTGCCTGTGATGAGCAGTTTTCTGTTCGACACTTTTTGCTGTATTGTGCTGATCTAATTGACACGAGATATAAACACTTCACAGCAGACTCCTTTAAGGTTTAGTTCCAGGAATTTCCCCCGGACAAAATCTTCAATTTTTTTTAGAGAATGCAATATTTTTAACAAGATCTGAGCATTCATATACTATGTGAATTCTTTTATTTGCTCTTTTTGAGAGTCTGTAGACGTTTCTTTTAAAGACTTGTGCGACATTTTAGCCTGAGATTTTTAATCTATATTTACATCTTGTCTTAAGTCCTTGCTTTTAGTCTGGCTGACCAGATTTTTACCCATCCCGCCGTGAGATGGCCTTAGTCGCCTGCTCGGCGTTAAACCCAAATAACTAACTAACTTACCTGAGGGGGTGATAGAGCATGGAGTACCACAGGGATCGATTCTTGGTCCATTATTGTTCTCTGTGTTCATAAACGACCTTTTAATACATATATCTGACTCCGGTGTAACTTGCAGTCTTTTTGCAGACGACGAAACACTGAATGTTTCGTCAAGAGGTGTAAGATGTATAGTGAAGACTCTCCAGGACAGTTTAAATGAGGTATCTGAATGGTGCAGAAATAACTTCAAGATACCAAATCCCACTAAAACCAAATGCATGCTGATTACCACACGGCAAAAGCATCTGTTGAACCAACCTCCCCTTCATCTAACACTTAACGGCCAGCCTGTGGAGCAAGTCAGGGAACAACGTGTGCTTGGAATCAACTTAGATGACAAGGTTTACTAAACTGTGTAAAATAGTAACTAAAAATGTATTCTTCGTGTCGAAATTGAGATATTTCGCTGATGAGCCATAAAGGAAACTCTTCTACTATGCCCACATTCAGCCACATTTGGATTATGCCAAATCTATTTGGGACAGTAGTAGCGATGTTAATTAAAAAAGTCTGAACTCGCTCCACAGAGGAGCCATTAAATGAATTGTTGACAGACCCTCGGAAATCATTAGTACTGACAACAAGTTCAAGCTGTTAGACATTTTGCCACTTGAAACACAGTTTATGTTGGTGCTCATGCGCAAAATAACCCTATCAGAAACACCAGCCTATCTCAATAGTTTGTACCACTTTGCTCATACGAGGTCTAGGAACAATCTTGTAGTACCGATGCCTCGGCTGGACATTTATAGGTCGTCATTGTCCTATTCAGATGCAAAGTTATGGAACTCAATTCCTGCGGATGTTGGAGCCGCACCATCGGTTAAAACTTACAACACCAAGCTGCTCAAACATCTAGGCAAAACTTAATTTTTATTTTTTATTATTAAGCAGAAGCTTACTGACTTTTGTAAGAAAAGACTGTCCGCGGGCGATGCTTTCAATGTCACCTTCATCGCTGTACATGAAGTGGGCAGATATATCTCTAGTCTCAATAACAAAAAGTCAGCCGGCGTTGATGATATCAATGGTTTTATCCTCGAACTTTCTCTTCCATACATTGTGTTAAACTTAACCTATATTTACAACCTATGTATTCAAAAAAAAATTTCCGGCGGCTTTAAAAAAATCTAAAGTGGTGCCTATTCCCAAAACAAAAGACACATCTGATCCAAATAATTTTCGGCCCATATCCATATTATCTATTCTGTCGAAGCCTATTGAGAAGCATCTACACAACATCTTCTCGAATTCCTGGAAGAAACACCTCACCTGAATAAATATCAGTCTGGTTTTCGCCCTAAACATTCGTGTCACACTGCCTTGGTTCATATGATTGACACTTGGCTGCGAAAATCAACAGAAACATAATGTTTGGTGCTGTCTTTTAGATCTAAAAAAAAAGCGTTCAACCTTATAAATCACAAAATTTTATTAGAGAAACTAAACTGCTACTTTAACAATAAAAGCCCAGAGACACTCTCATTCTTTCGTTCATATATCATAGGGAGAATTCAAAATGTTTACATCAATGATACCTTTTCTTCTGAAAAGCGTGTTGAGTATGGCGTGCCCCAGAGATCCATACTAGGACAGTTACTCTTCTGTTTGTTTATAAATGATCTTCCACTTCATATATTCAATCCAAATACTGAATGTGACATGTTTGCCGATGATTCAACTCTTCACGCGGGCGGAAAAACTGTACCTGAAATATCAAGCAATCTTCAGCTTAGTCTTCAGGAGGTCTCACTTTGGTGCAAAAATAATCAAATGCTTGTTAATCCATCTAAAACAAAAAGCATGCTAATATCAACACGCCAAAAGCATCAGCTCCGCCACCATTCACTTAGCCTCTCTTTTGATTCAGTTCCCGTTGAGGAAGTCAAGGAATATCGTCTCCTCGGGGTAATTTTTGACGAACAACTGTGATGGTTGCCCCATCTAACACAACTAGGGAAAACATTACCAAAGAAGCTATTTTTACTGTGAATATTAAAATCTATCGTTGATACTAAGACACGTAAGCTATTTTTTAACTCCTACATAAAACCTCACATAGACTACGCATCTACTATTTGGGACGGCTGTAGCGAGGCTAACCTTAAGAGCGCGTAGTTAAACTGTTCCTCCCAAGCCCCTCTCTAACTTTAGAGGAAAAGCTTCAAACAAAAGGGCTCCTTCTTTTACATCAACACCTTACGTTAAATAAGTGCGTATTTATGCACAAAGCACTGAACGGGAAAGCCCCCCCCCCCCTCTACCTGACTAAGCTTTTCACTGAGAGCGAAAGGGTTTACAGCACTTCGAGGAACAGTCTCGTCATTGAACGGCCCCGAATTGACTTGTTTAAATCCAGCCTTTCGTACGTGGGTGCCTATTTATGGAACTCACGTCCCCCACATATACAGCAAACGAGACATCTTCTATTGGTTAGGACGAAAGCTTTTAAATACATCTCACTGTCTAAAAAAACTCACTTTACATCGCCCCCTCCCCCCTCCCGACCCTGTCAATTGATGTGTGTGCGTGTGTGTGTGTGTGTGCGTGTGTGTGTGTGTGTGTGTGTGTGTGTGTGTGTGTGTGTGTGTGTGTGTGTGTATGTAACCTTCAGCGACTTGTGAACTTATATCGGAATGTAACACAAGTGACCTGTGGGTGTAGCCGCTTGTTTGGGCTGTTAACATGTTGTTTTAATGTTGTTTTTAATGTTATAGTTTAGCAAAGACAAACACGAAAAGAGGCCTGTGCGCCTATTGTTTCCATCCTTGAGAAATAAAGTATCATTCATTCATTCATTCATTCATTCATTCATTCATTCATTCATTCATTCATTCATTCACTCTCTCTCTCTCTCTCTCTCTCTCTCTCTCTCTCTCTCTCTCTCTCTCTCTCTCTCTCTCTCTCTCTCTCTCTCTCTCTCTCTCTCTCTCTCTCTCTCTCATTCCACACACACATATCTGTCTGTCTATACAGTACAAATCAAAAGTAACTTTTTTTAATGCCTAAAGATTATAATATTCTGACTGCATCACGAAATACGCACTTTTGAATGCAACGCAACAAACTGCATCTTCTTTTGTCGCGTTGACTTTAAATTACAACCCTTTAAATGAGACACCCCCAAAATAGAAATTTGTACGTTAACATTTTCATGTGAGACGCGTTGTTTATCACGCACTGCTCGCGTTTCATCCGGAGCTTCGTAAATCTGGTTGCAACATTTAAAAGGGCATGCATTTATCTCCTAAAGCTGCAAATGATATTTATTTTGAAGGAAAAACTGTTGCTGTTCTGGTCTGAATAATACATGAACCCCCTAAAAAAAATCACTTGTACCAGTCTCAGACACATGTCAACCATTCGCCAGTCAGTGATTAACGTCCGAGTAATATCGTGAAAAGAGAATAATTTCTCTTTCAAATGCAACCAATAAGCATGCATTTTGAGCGAGAATTGTGGATTTTATTGCAGGAAAAGCTCACCTACCCCCAAATCCAAACATTTCAATTTTCATTTATTTGTCTCTTATAAAAAGAGAATGCAACGACTTTTAAGAAATTCAAATCAACAGATAGTTTGGGGAGCGTTTCATGAGGCTTTACAGCTCCAGTATTTTGTTTTACAAACATACGTAGTACTGCAAGGGGGAATGTGGAGGACGGAGGCAGGAAGGTTGAGGGGGGGGGGGTAGGGGAAGGGGGAGGTGTCGAGGATGAGATGTGGTGCATCGCTTATGATATGAAAACGTTTACTTTTCAACAAGTAACTTGAAATAACACACACTTGTCACCGTCTTCTTGAGTGCGTGTGTGTGTGCGCGCTTGCTTGTGTGTGTGTGTGTGTGTGTGTGTGTGTGTGTGTGTGTGTTCGCGCGCACGCTTGTGTGTGTATGTTTGTTTGTGTGTGTCTGTGTGTCGTTGTGTCTGTGTTTTTGTGTGTGTGCTAGTGTGTGCGTGTGCTAACGTGTGTGTTAGTATTTTATTGCTTCATGTTTGAGTATTCGACTCACACTACAATTAAAAAAAAAACCCAGTAAACATATAGTAATGCACCTTCGTGTTTGTGTATGTATGTTTCTCCTGCCTACTTCCTAAGTTCCGGAGAAAGACATGGGTTATATAAGAGACCTGATGCATCCTTTTAGGGATGTAGATGATCGTCTTGTTCTATACCTGCGTATTTCTCTGTGGGCTGGCGAGTGGGTGCCTGATAGGCGGGGGCAGGGGATCTAACTGTTCTGTCCAGCGCTGAGTAATTCCCCTTGGTTTGTTATAAAATTCTGCCAGCGCTAGCCTCACCTATCTGGTTTGTGAGTATCTCAGTATAACTCGAGGCAAATTTGTATCGTTACATTGTTGTGTAATGTTCTGTGCATCTACTGTGGGAATTCAGGGTATTTACCCGACCACATATAGTAATGCACCTTCGTGTTTGTGTATGTATGTTTCTCCTGCCTACTTCCTAAGTTCCGGAGAAAGACATGGGTTATATAAGAGACCTGATGCATCCTTTTAGGGATGTAGATGATCGTCTTGTTCTATACCTGCGTATTTCTCTGTGGGCTGGCGAATGGGTGCCTGATAGGCGGGGGCAGGGGATCTAACTGTTCTGTCCAGCGCTGAGTAATTCCCCTTGGTTTGTTATAAAATTCTGCCAGCGCTAGCCTCACCTATCTGGTTTGTGAGAAACCCAGTAAAGCAACGCACACGTGCACACACACACACACACACGTACACACACACGCAAGCACACACACTCAAGCACACACACGCAAGCACACACACACACACACACACACACGTACACACACGTGCACACCCACACACGCAAGCACACACACGCACGCACGCACACACACGCACACGGACTCAAGGAGACGGTAAAAAATGTGTGTTTTTTCAAGTTACACACACAGAGAAGTAAACGTTCTGAGATCTTTATCGATGTACTAGATCTCATCTTTGACACCCTCCCTTCCCCCTTTCCCCTCTCACCCTATTCCCCCTTGCGGTTGAACTGAATACATGTATCATTTGCATCGGTACTGACTCGATGCACTGTTTTACAGAAAGTGTGGCTTCATAAGAGTTATTGCTATTCTTATTTCCATTTTTTCTTTGTCTTTTCTCCTGCTGTTTTGATGGTGGTTACGTTGATAAGTGTAATGGTGTTTGTACAATAAGGAAACAACACAATGATCAGGATCAGGATCAGGAATTTATTTAACCTCTTTCCACACACTGGTGATATTAGACAAAAAAGAAAAAAAAAGAAAAGAAAAGAAAAAAGGATATATATATATATATATATATATATATATATATATATATATATATATATATATATATATATATATATATATATATATATATATATATATATATACATATATATATACACACACACATATATATAAATCAACCAAACACACAACTTATGAATATCAAAGAATAGCAATAATTAACATCCAACCACACACACAAATTACTTATTGTAATTTTTTACCCACCAGACTATGAATTATTATATGAACTATTGGAATGGCAATATGACTATGTAAGATGTCATACAAATTTTCTGCTAAGTGATCAACTGTTATGTTATTTTTTTAAAACAGATTCATTGTAATAGGACACTCACAGAGTATATGTTTAACAGAAATGGGGCTTAAGCACTCGCATTTGATGTCTTTTGCGAATTTTGTTTTCCAAGAATTTAGTCGTAACTTGTATATCAATGAAGCCGTTTTCTTGAACAAGGTGGAACATGGGAAGTATATTTCATATCATCGTTGTGAAAAAAGCTGTTTAGCACAGAGTACATTTCATGTAGAGATAATTGCATATTATTACAAACTGCTGAGTTTTCTCTATTTATTGCTCCCTTTTTTGCTAGTCTGTCACAAATTTCATTCCAATAAATTCCGCAGTGTGAGGGTATCCAAAGAAAATCGATCCCTATTCCTCTGGACATAATACAGCTCATAATATGTTTTATTTCATATATTAAGTCTTTTCTAATGTTACAATCCCAGCTTTTTAGACTACAAAGGACAGATTTAGAATCGACACAAATCAAAATGTTAAATATATCATAAGGTAGAAATTGAATATAATTTAGTGCCATGAGAATCGCATACAGTTCAGACGTAAATATAGAAAATCCTTTACCAAGAAAAAAAAGATTTCTTCACTTTGAGATGTGGAATAACAAAGCCTGCACCACAATCTGAAGAATCTATGACAGACCCATCTGTGAAAATTTTCAAATGTTTAAAATATGTTGTCTGTAATTTTTCTTTCACTAAATTTGCTAAAACGTTCACATCCTCATCTTTTTTCAACTCTGTGTAATCTATATTGAAAGTAGCATTAATATGTTCCCACGGAGGTATAGCAGGAGTTACTGGTAAAACGGGAATAGACTTGATATCTATATTGCAGTTTTCTATAGCATCTTTGACATAATTACGTATAGGTAAAAGATACGGGATTGTTTGCGCTCTCTTCGGGAAATCCAAATCTGCGTCTAAAAATATGTCTTCTCGTACTGAATTTTTGACGGACAGGCTTCGGACAATGTATTTCGCAGTTGCTAATTTACGTTGGTCAGATAAAGACAGAATACCTGCTTCTTTGTAGGTTTTTACAGCATTAGTATGAACAGGCACTCCAAGGGCTAATTTAACTGCTTTACTGTCAATGCTTTGCAGCTTCTGTAGAAGTGTAGCTGAGGCAGTAAAGTAGACTTCCTGACTAGATAAGTGTTGATCGAACCAAAGATGTACCAAGGTGTAAAACAGTTTTAATGTCCTGACTCCATGGTTGTGAGTTTATAATTTTTAACAAGTTAAGTCTTTTTCTTGCCTTATTTAATATGGCTTCAATATGAATTCTCCAAGATAATTTAGATGTAAAATGTACACCTAAAAACTTTACACAATGTTGGTAGATTAAAGGCGTCCCATTTAGGGATAATTTAGGCAATGTTTTAGCACTTTCCCCATTATTGAAAAGCATTAAACAAGTTTTTTTCCCCCCAGATAATTCTAGACCATTTTCTTTCATATAGTTTGATAATTTGTCCAATTCAATCTGATAAATGTTTTGAACGTAATCTACGATTCTTTTTGGGGTACGTTTTCTGAGATTAGTGTTTACCCATATAGCGATATCATCTGCATACAACACAATGAAACAAGTAGCCCGTGGACTAATCACACGAACATGAAGCAATAAAGCAGTGACACACACGTTAGCACTCGCGCACTTACACACACGCATACACACAGCAAACAACGCACGCACACGCGCAAACACAAACACACATGCACACACACACACACACACACACACACACACACACACACACACACACACACACACACACACACACACACACACACACACACACACACACACATTCAAGGAGACGGTGAAAGTGTATGTTATTGGTGAGAAAAGTAAATGTTTCGAGGTCATCTCACCCTCGACACCCCTGGTCCCCCCTCCCCCGCCTCCCTCCCCCTTTCCCGCCTGTTTTAAATTCCGATTAATAACGTGAAAAGGAGAATCATTTTTCTTTCAAACGCAACCAAAAACATTCATTTTGAGCGATAATTGTGCATTTCATTTCAAGAAAGCTCCGGATGAAACGCGTGGAGTGCGTGATAAACAAAGCGTCTTACACGCAATTGTAAGCCTGCCAACTTTTGATTTTGGGGGTGTCGTGTTCAAAGGGTTTTAAATTAAATGTAACGCATTGTAAAGATGCAGTTTGTTGCATTGTATCCATAAGTGTGTAAGCTTATTCATACTGCAGACAGAATTTTAAAATCTTTAGACATTAGAAAAATATCGTCTCCAAACTTTGTAAAGTTTTTATTTATGGGGGTGGGGGGGGGGGGGGAAGGGTAGGTGGGGGGGGGGGTAGGGGTGGGAGGTGTGGCGGGGGTGGGGTGGGGGGGTTTACGCGTAGTGTATATTTACATATCCTGTTTTAAGATCACCGTCTTAGTCTGGCTGGCTTCCCGCCGTGAGATGACCCTTTAGTTATTTTATAACGCCGAGCAGGCAACTTAGTTGCCTGCTCGGCGTAATAAAATAACTAACTAACCATTAATAAATGAAAAGAAAAGAGGAGACTGCCAGTGCTAATATTTTAGGAAGATTACAAAGTAAAGTAGGTAAAAGCACTGTCAGGGGAGAGATTTGTTGCCGTATTGACCAATGAAAATAGATCACCAAAAAAGATAGGAAAGCAGGGTGCGCTAAGTAAGTGACTAGAAGTGGTGAATAAAAAATAAAAAACAAAACAAAGGAGGGGGGGGGGGGCGTATCGCATATTCACTAGATTTCCAGCCCCTTGATGAATGAAAATTTAAATCTAGGTCCCCCAAAGGCGGGGGGGGGGGGGGGGGGGGTGGGGAGTCCAGATTGTTTAGCCGGTGTGGACAGCTGTTTCGGCCTTGGCAACCTCGTCAGCACACCATTCGGCATACTGGTGGAAGGCAGGAACTTTAGCCTACCTGCAAAGACAACCACATAAACTAAACATTGGTAATGTTTGTGAGAGTTGAAAAACAAAGTGAAGCTTATCTTACTGCGCATCGACTGTTTCGCAGACCTTCAGTCCGATTTATCGCTTTTGTAATCAAGTGCCTGTGGTTTTGATATGGAAACGTTCTGACTAAATTCCACGACGGCTCCTAAACGTACTAAGAATAAATGACCATACCTTCAAATACTAGCTTTCCACGCGCCGACTTAACACTTTTAGCCCCAACACCCTACAGCAGGAGATTGATTGAACGTGATAATTCAAGAGTAGTGCCAGATTAGCTTGGCCAATCTCCTGCAACTGGTACACAGTCGTTAAGTAACGATTCCATAATTTGGGAAATGCAGCCGTGGGGCTAAAAGGGTTAAAGACAGGAGAGCAGTTCAAACGTCACAATCGCCGACATCGAAAAACGTGACGTGACTTGGGCTGTAGTAGTATTAGCATGAGTAGTAGTAGTTGTAATAGTATTAGTATTAGCAGCCGTAACGATGGTAGCAATAGTAGTGAACATTTGTAGGGATTACACGAAATTGTAATGTTTATCTTACAATTACACTTTTTTTTTTCACAGCGTTTCTGGTGCCAGCAATGAACCTTATGGCGTGTACTGGCAGTTCTTGAATAATACAGAAATATCCAAGAGAATTGCAACGAAAAGAAGAAGTAATCTTGACCCCGACATGACTGCGTACATCAGTCCTACAGCCGTGTTGCGGATGTAAGCATTTAGTCGTTTTTCCTACGTCATTTACGACCTTTATATCCATCGGCACCCTGTCCAATAGTACCTTTCTGGCTCTCGTGCAATATATAATTTTATCCATCGTCCGTCCGTTGTCAGTGATATACTTTAAAGGTCCACTTCTATAACCCCCCACAAATCATTAAGTGGATCAAATGACCTCCGTAAATTATTCCTTTTATGTCTCTTTTATGCCCGTGCTCACTGTGGTTCCTGTGTTACCACAGAGATATACAGACGGTGATTACTTCGACAATTTCTAGTGTCTTAATTAACAGTTAATTAATAGTAATCAAACAGCCATTTACGTACGTAACTACATGGTCGTGTCTCTCCAAAAATTCCAATCTCCTCTCATCAGTACACAGAGTAAAATAAAGATATAACAAATTTCCACCCCCCCCCCCCACACACACACACACATCCACCAACCCACACACCCACGCACACACACACACACACACACACACACACACACACACACACACACACACACACAAACACACACACAATCAGCCATGTTATTGCGCATTCCGATCTTGCGCTGTTAAGCTTCGCCGTCAGTAAAATGTATGCGGTACAAACTTTATTTATGTCAACTGTTCTTATATGGGTTAAATGACGACTAAATGTGTCATTTACGTCATATGTTATTTATGATCCTAAACAGAAGCAAGCACATTTGATACCCCATCGCATGACTTGTTATTTCTAGGCAAGTACAGCTTATGAATAAGCCCTACATGCCCCTATGAATAAGCTGATTGTCATGTGCCACTTTCCCGTTGTATGCAGTGCAGGCACGTCCTGAGAAAGTCTTGTTGCTGTCGGGACGTTAAGCAATGTACAACCAGCCAACCAACCAACCAACCAACCAACCCATTGTATGCAAATATGAGCGCATATCTGATTACTCCACAAAATAAGTCGCCCATCATGTGGATGTAATACAATATGTATGTACATCTTGCTTGCTACAAGCCCTCGTGAGCACCATACAAAGAGCTCTACATTTCTCTATTCATAGTGTTGAGTGTTGTTTTTTGTGTGTCCTACCTTGCTTTGTCAGTTGACTACAAGCACCTGATAACAAATTTGTTAGTAACATATAACTTTGATGTTACTGCTATAAGTATTTATAACTAGTTAAATTAAGAAATTGTAAGTAATTTAACATAGAAACTTACAAGCTCTTTGACATAAGACAATAGGTTACTCGGACAGATTTGCCATGCCACATGGACAGGCTAATAACTTTTTTTTCTCAATGGTAAAAGAAATCGGATGCCTGTGTTGATTTACAAATGGGTAAACAGGATATGAATGTTCACCTTTTACATTCAAAGTGCTATACAAGAAAGACATCACAATAATCTGGTGGTGGCGGCGGCACCGTGGGCGTCAAATAGACAGGCACGAGCGGCAAGTCATCTCTCTGTGAAGTGTATGATAAAAATAATGAATGATTACTAAAACTGATCTTTACTTGTTTACAAGACCTTGCACTTTTTCCATTGTTTCTTTTACTCCAATTTTCTTCCCCTCATCTAAAAAAGATGCCTTTAGTTCTTCAACATTCAAGGGTTGACTACGCATCTTATTCTGAATTTCAGACTTTTGTTTTTTTGTAATTGGTCAAATCATCCAGCACTCTCTTAAATTCATCATCGTCAATTTTATTGTCCTCCAACGCTTTTCTGATAATAAGTTTCATACTGCTCAGCTTTGCACCAGCGAGCATACTCAATGCTTCATGTTTCTGCAACATCTTATGAAACCTTTAGTTAAGGGCTTCCAAACCAAAGCATGCCAGACACGTGGCAATGCTAACACCTTCAATAGCAATTCGTATTATACTTCCAATTCCCATCGCAATCAGAACAATACCCCATACAGAACATCCAGCTGAAACTGCACCCACAGCCAATGATGTGTTTTGTACAGAAGTAAAAACTGTGCTGTACCAACTTTTACACATTGAATATTTTGCCTCTTCACTTTCCAAATACTTTAACTCTTCTGTAATATTTATTAATCGGAATAAGTCTGCCTGTAATGTTTTATTGGGCACAATCTGCTCAGTTGACACAGGTGTTAGTTGTGAATACAAGTTCACCATGTTTTTAATGACAAATATTTTTAAAAAAATTTAATCAGTGATTACATTTTGTGACTCATCAAAAGTATACAATTTGCTAGGGTAATAAAACGAAACAAGATCTATGTATTCCTGTTTTATGTAACTTAGAAAAACAAAAGTTGATTTATAAACCACCACCTTTACAGCTGGAATACTGCTCACAACTTCTACAGCCACACCTTTTCAAATAGCAATAAAGACCTTTGTTGACTCTGCTACTGTGCTATCCCATGCAAGTTTGATTCCCTGCGCAACATCTGCTTCTTTGGCAGCATCTACAGATCTCATGATAATTTCAAATACTATTGTCGCTTCTCTAGCTATGGTAAAGTTTGCTGGCATAAACACAACAGAAGTATTTTATCTGCCCTTTCTATGCATAAGAAGATACCATCGCTTTTCATACTCTTGCACTTTTAGTTTTAATCTGCTATTGTTGTCTGAAGCAAAGCTCGGAACAAGGCTCACAATCAAGGACCCAGAGTTAACAACTTTTCTAAATACTAAGGCTCCTTCATCATCAATATATACATAAGGATTAATAAATTCAAACTTTATGTCCCAGTCAATTACAGGCACAAGCGTTGCAGGTGCAGGAGCAAGAGCAACTACCCACTTATAACCCACATGTTTTAAGATGTAGAGCACATTATTTGCAAGACTAGGTGGAGTAAGCACAGTGACATCACACAGCTGACCTAGTTTAGGAAATGGCCTTTCAGTGTCATCTTTCATGTCATCGGTTACTTTCTGCTTGTACATGCCAAAAGAATCAAGTTCAAAACCATACATTTCCCCAACCTCACCTTCTTTATCAAAATCTTGCACATCAGCCAAATCTTTCAACTCTGTTACCCTAAAGGCAACTGGTATAATTTTTGGTTTTGGACCACCACTCATATTTTATAAACAAAAATAAAATTATTTAACTTCTAACACAGCACTAAAATCATGCATTTGAACATGTTTACCATCCTGATTAGTTACACACACACACACACACACACACACACACACACACACACACACACACACACACACACATATATATATATATATATATATATATATATATATATATATATATATATATATATATATATATATATATATATATATATATATATATATATATATATATATATATATATATATATATATTAATGTAGTGATTCAAAGAAACTAGAACCTAATTTTTTAAACTGTAAATTAGGATATCTCACAACCACACTTTCACAATAAGGAGCAGTTCCAGTTGGCACACATCCTAACAAAGTTGAAGGTCCACCATTGTAGACATTTTCAGTAGTGTTTAATTCTTTCAAATGAATGTTTAGTATTTTGTGCACTGACAAATGAACAGGATATCTTACAGTTATTTTTTGTTTATTTGCCCTTATAAGACCTCTTTCTAACACTAATGTCCAATATTTATCTTTAAAGTTTTGTAAATTGTCATATATGTAATTTTTGCTTAAAAAACCAAGTAACACTATAAAACTGGCTGACAATGAATACTGACTACCTTTCGGAAATTCTAATGTAAGAATGAAGTTAGCTGGATTTAAAGTTGCTTTAATTTTAAATTCACTTTGAAACTAGTTAGCTATAGTACAAAAGTCATAATATCCAGCTGGTATAGGCACAGACTTGTTATTGTAAATTATTTGGTAACTTTCATCATCTTCTATGTTAAACCACTTTACAGTGTAGAACATTTGATGGATAGCTACAACCTTGTTACCATCTCGATTATCAATCCCATTAGTTAGAATCACTGGTTTGCTTGTGTCAGGATTTGTTAAGGCAATAAAACATTTTTTTATCTCATAAAAAAGAAGGATGGAATTTAAATAACCAACAATTGTTACTATAAACGTGTTTCAATTTAACATAGATGCCAAGTACAATGTTGCGCCTACTTATGACCAGAGAATAATTCAACTAAATCAGCTCGATATAGCTGTGTCTGAAGAGATTTATTTCAAGTAAAGGTTTTAAATCCTTATGGTTATCTAAACCCACCAATTACTGATGATGCGAATGAATGGTCTTCAAGCCCACTACAAATGTTCCAAAACCAGCTTTACTTTGCTATACTGTGTTCAACTACTAGCTGCGGTGCTTCTTTTACAGACCACTTGAATCACTCAAACAAACGGATTAAGTCTGTGTATTGTTTTCACACGTATTATCAGCTTAGAAGAATACTGTCAGAACTCCATTTCCCAACTACCCACTGAATCCAGTTTTAACCAGTTTAACAACCCCATGGATATGAAAGCATGTGAACGCATCTGTAATGAATTTAACATCAGCTCTAAGTATGACTTTACACAAGAACTTGATGATCACCACGATATGGGTACATTGTAATATGCTATGAGTCACAGAAAATACCCTCAAGATTACGGGTCTCCCTACTCATCATTGTCATCAAAATCTTAAATCTGATTAGGCTCAATAGAACAGAAACAGTCTAATGCCTTGACTACATTTATCTTAGATAGGAGTGAACGGTTTACTCAAGCGGGAGTCAAACGCATTAATGAGTCTATCAGAACGTATGTGTGGTGTATACTAGGAGCACAAGCTCATACAAAATCAAACATCTTAAATGGGAGTGGTAAATTTGAAGCACAAAAACAATTTCTTGCAAACATGGAAGACTCTATCAATTAGGTGGTAGATCTCCCATCAAGCATACAACACTACCAAGACGTTCTCAGATATGCTAGATCAAAAGTTGACTTTGTAGTTGGCATTGGGTTATACATGTTACCATCTGACCTTCAACTCCAAAATTATAATAATGAAATAATTGTTGCAGGGCATGATAAAAAATTAGGACTCTGTAAACTTGAGCCTAACAACCACACACCTACAGGCACCACTTGTGCTAAAACCATTAATAACGCCAGTAACGCCAGTCACGCCATCGTCTGTACAGACAGTAACAACCCAGGCGCAGAAGCCAGTACCCATACAGACAGTAACAACCCCAACCCCAGCCCCTGCCCCAGCTCCAGTCCTTCCGGTAAACACACATAAGTAAGAGAGAACTGCATTGGTAATAGGTCTTACTGGATTTGAGATATTACTTTTTTACCTGTTTCATTAACCCTCCTACTATCACCAAAAAGACTCACACATGCTCTGCCATAAACCCAACTACCTTTGCTGCTGTACTGATCAGCCAACTGACAACATTACCTATTATGCCAGGCAAAACATCCATTGCTTTCACAGCCAATTTCTTAAAATAATAATAATAATAATAACGGTATTTATAATGCGCTTATCTTATAATAATTATAACTCTAAGCGCGCACTCACAACTCGCGCACGCATGCGCACACTTTAGACAATGACTCACGTACAACAAATGGTGAAATACATTACGACAGTCAGCTTTTGTGGGGAGTGTGTGATATAGTGCTAGAACTGTTGAAAGAGGTGAGTTTTGAGGGCGGACTGAAAGGAGGAGAGAGAGTCTTTCTGACGGAGAGAGAGTGGGAGAGTGTTCCAGGTGGATGGACCATAAACTGAGAAGGAGCGGGGGGCCGAAAGTGCCGAGTTTGGTGCGGGGGATGTGGAGACGGAGAGGGTTGGAGGCAGAACGGAGGGAGCGGGAAGGAGTGTAGGGGTGAAGTAAGTTGGAGAGATAGGCAGGAGCGCAGTTGTTCAGGGATTTGTAGCAGAGAGACAGAATCTTGTATTGGATGCGTTGTGGGATGGGAAGCCAGTGAAGGAGTTTGAGCAGGGGTGTGATGTGGTCGGATTTTTTCTTTCTGAGGACGAGGCGGGCAGCATTGTTCTGGATGCGCTGGAGAGTGGAAGTGGTGGAGTGAGAGAGGCCGGAAAGGAGAGAGTTGCAGTAGTCGATGCGAGATAGGATGAGAGAGACAGCAAGTTTGGTGGCAGCTTCGGTGGTGAGGTATTTTCTGATCTGACTGATGCGGCGGAGGTGGAAGTAGCATGCCTGGGCAGTGGCGGAGACGAAGCTGGTCACGGTAAGAGAGGAATCAAGAATAACGCCAAGGTTTTTGGCCGAGTCACTGAGGGAGATGGGTGTGCTGTCGAGTTGAAGGTGGAGAGAGGGAGGGAGCTGGGAAAGTTTCTGGCGAGTGCTTACCAGCATGGCTTCCGTTTTGTCGTCGTTCAGTTTAAGCTTGTTTGCTGTCATCCAGTTTTTCACGTCTTCATAGCAGTCAGCCGTGCGAGTCAGTAGTGTCTGAGTGTTGTCGAGTTTGTCTTTGTCTAGTAGTTGTGAGTCGTCAGCGTAGAGGTGGTGGCGTATGTGGTGAGACTGTATGATGTTGGACAGGGGGGGAGGTGTAGAGTGTGAAAAGGACCGGGCCCAGGACGGACCCCTGTTGTACTCCGCAGGAGAGCGTGACTGGGTTGGAGGAGACGCCGTCAATGGTGACGGACTGCTGTCTGTCAGAGAGGTAGGAGAGAAACCAGGAGTGAGCAGAGTCAGTGATGCCAAAGGAGTGACGAAGGCGGTGGAGGAGGATAGAGTGGTCTATCTTGTCGAAGGCGGCAGAAAGGTCGAGTAGCGTAAGAAGGGAGATGTTGCCCGAGTCGGTGGAGAGAAGCAGGTCGTTTAAGATGTGTAGAAGGGCTGTTTCAGTGCTATGGTGTTTGCGATAGGCAGACTGGAAGGGGCTGAGGAGGTTGTTGTCGGCAAGGTGGAGGTTGAGCTGGTTGAGAACAACCTTCTCAAGAAGCTTGGACAGGAAAGAGAGATTGGAGACTGGGCGATAGTTTTTGAGTTCGTTTGGATCGAGGTTGTGTTTTTTGAGGAGAGGACGGACGAAGGCGGACTTGAAGACATCAGGGACTGAACCGTTCTCTAGAGATGTGTTGATGATGTCGGTAATGAAGGGCAGAAGTTTTGGAAGGCCGTCCCGGTAGAGAGAAGCTGGGAGGGGATCTAGTTCACAGGTTTTGAGAGGCATGGACTTTATGGTCTTGAGGACTTCTTCTTGAGAGACGGGGCGGAAGGACGAGAGGGGGGTGCCGGAAAAGGGGGTGACGGGAGGGCATGGAGGGGAAGGCAGAGAGTCGAGTGTGTTGCGCAGAGTTTGAATTTTGTCGGAAAAGTATGTGGAAAAAGCGGACGGGAGTTCTTCTCTGCTGTGTGTGTTGGGGAGAGGAGTGTCTTTAGGAGTGCCTAGGAGTGTGTTCATGGTAGCGTAGAGGGTTTTGGAAGAAGTAGATTCCAGGATTTTGTTTTGAAGGTGGTTACGTTTGGAGTCGGAGATCATCATGCAGACTTTGGATCTAGTTGCTTGGAAGATCTGTCTGTGAACGGTGAGGTCAGATGAGCGCCAGAGGTGTTCCGCTTGTCGGCGCTCGCGCTTGGCCTCAGCTATGTCGTCAGTGAGCCAGGGGGAGGGGGGTCCGTTTGGTATGGAGCAGGTGGTGACAGGTGCATGGGTGTCTAGAAGTTTTCGAAGGGAGGAGTCGAAATGGGATGCAAGATCAGGAGAGGAGGCGGGGTCCAAGAGAAGGTCGACAGCTTCATCGAAGAAGCTCTCTCGGTTGACAGATTTCAGTTTGCGGCGAGTGACAAGGAGCTTGGGTTTTTTCGGGGGAGGTAGGTTGAGGGAGACCAGAATGGCGAGGTGGTCAGAGGGAAGCACAGAGGAGGTGTCAGAGTCGAGAAAGAGTTGATCGGAGGTGCGGGTGATGATCCAGTCGAGGGTGTGGCCGAGTCGGTGGGTGGGTTTGGTGATGTGTTGTGTAAGATTGTGGTTCGAAAGTGATGTGCAAAGGCGTCTTGTGTCAGGGTGGTCGGGTTTGTCGAAGTGGAAGTTAAAGTCGCCAAGAAGGATATGTTTTCCGGGTCGTGTGCTGTAGTGGTCGAGGAGGAGGTCAATGCCACCACCTCTGGAGGCACGCGGGAAGGAGTGACGCTGGCAATGATGGGTTCATCGCCAACTAAGCGGAGCCACGTTTCGGTGATCACGACAACGTCTAGGTCGTTGTCTAGAATGAAATCTGAGATCACGTCGGCTTTGCCATCTTTGCAGACAGACTGTGCATTGGACAGACACAGTTTTAGGTTGGGTGAGACAGAAGAGGAGGAGGAAGAAGAGACGGGCGAAGGAGAGGACAAAGGAGGAGGAGGGTGGGGAGGGGGAAAGAGGATGGAGGGGGAAAGATGAGGGAGGGAAAGAGGGGGGGGGAGGAAGGGACGGGGAAGGAGAAATGGGCAAGAAAGAGGATGCGAGAGGAGGGTGAGGGGGTGAGGGGAAAAGGGGAGGAAGTAAAGTGGGAAAAGATGAGGAAGAGGGACGGGCAGGGTGAAAGGGAGGAGAAAGGGTGGGGTGTGGATGAGGTGGAAAAAGCAGACGAAGGAAGAGGGGGTGAAGGGAAGGTGGGAGAGGAGGGTGGGGGAGGAGGCCGAGGAGAGCCGGGAGCGGTAGATGAAGAAGAGAGGAATAGAAATGGGAGAAGGAAGGAAGGGATGGGGGGAAGACGGGGAGACGGGGCGAGGCGGAAAGGGTGGAAGGACATAGGAAAAGGTGAAGAAATGTATGGTTGCGGGTGTGATGGTGAGTCGTGCCTTCTGCTAATTCCCCCCCTGCGGCCTCTCTTTCGCGATCGGATGCCATGTAGGGTATTTGCAACACTGTCGGCGACACTGGCTGCGCAGTAGGTGGCGTGGCAACATAGAGATAGCAGTTGTTGGCGTGTGTATCTGATGAGCATGATTGTTTGTGAGGACAGTGTAAAGAAAGACGGGACGAGGGTGCAGTAGCGTGTGTGTGTGTGTGTGTGTGTGTGTGTGTGTGTGTGTGTGTGTGTGTGTGTGTGTCTGTGTGTGTGTGAGAGCGGTGTGGTAGAGGAGCGACCTGATAAAATGCAAAGGAGAAAAAGTACAGTAGGTGTGTGGTGTGGTGTGGTGTGTGTGTGTGTGTGTGTGTGTGTGTGTGTGTGTGTGTGTGTGTGTGTGTGTGTGAGTGTGGTGGGGGAGCGACTCTGATCGTACGCAAAACCAACACTGAAAGGGCAGAAATGGCGACGTAAACAAAGTTCAAAAGACACTATTCAATACGATACCAAATCAGCAGCAAGCAGATCCGACGGAAAACAAGCATACAATCCTCATCAGCACACTTTTATGCGATACTCAGCATACATTCATCACACATAAACACTGTACATCCAACGAAAAGTGCTAATCACAACACTGCGAGCACAACACACGAGGGAGGCAAAATGGCGACGTAAACAGAGTTTCAAACGACAGACACTATTCAATACGAGACCAAATCAGCAGCAAGCAGATCCGACGGAAAACAAGCATACAATCCTCATCAGCACACACTTATGCGAAACTCAGCATACTTTCAGCACACATAAACACAGTGCATCCAACGAAAAGCGCTAATCACTCTGGGGGCACAACACACGAGGGAGGCAAAAGAATACAGGTCGTTTTGGCGACGAGCCGTTTCAGCGATGCAGTTGGTCGTTTCGGCGTGTGGTCGTTTCGGCGTTGGTCGTTTCGGCGGCAGTTCAATTGGGCGATAGTTCGTTCTAGACCTGCTTTGGAACTTTTAAGTTTTGGGGTCTTGACTCGGGATTAAGTTCTTGATTAGGTACGAATCTGCGGACTCTACGACTCTGCGGCAGCTCGTAAAAACTGCTACTTTCTGTTTGCGGTAGTAGTCGGAACACGTGGGTTTTTTTTTTAGAAAGGGGGGGGGGGAGGGTCGGTGGAGGAGGGGTTAGGGTTGAGTGACCGTTGACAAGTCAATGCTTATTGCATAGTTAGTTATTATTTATTTTATATGTTTGTGTGAGTGATTTTTTTAAATAAATAAAATGTACAGTTTAACTCTTTTCTGATTCGGTTTGTTTTGTACAAACTTGGGCCATTTAAATAGTAATAAATGTGTTCTCAAGTCGATCAGTAGTTTATCCCTTCAAGACCACTCTAATTATGACAACTGGGTACACCTGTTAGGTATATTTTGGGTTCCTCTTACCAGTCTTGCTCTCTTAGTTCTTTATGCATTCTTTTCTTTTTTTTCTGCCTTTTGTCTCATTCACCTGTATTTTCTCAAAATTCTTCTCCTGACCTCGACGCTGTCTTCAGTTATTACCATTGGACATCTGTTGCCATGGGCCATGTGTAGGTATGCATGTATTGTATTCCATTGTTTCGTGTGTATATATATATATATATATATATATATATATATATATATATATATATATATATATATATATAAACCAAAAAAAGGGAAACTAAAAAGCCGTAAACGTACCTTAGCATTCAATTCATCGATGAATAAATGGCGACGGCTTTAGTCAATGGACTTGCCTCCCTTTATCACTTCCGGCATCACGAGGTAATGTATATTAATCTTTTAAATAAATATTATCTGTTATATAGATCATTGCATTTTTTCTACTTCATTTCACCTCCTGTGGACGTTTTGAGGGTAATTTAATTTGGGCGTTTCAGCGGCTGGCCCTTTCGGCGGTGGACTATGTTTCGGCGGTGTCGCCGAAAAAATTACTGCCGAAACGACCTGTCACCAGGCAAAATGGCGATGTAAACAGAGTTTCAAATGACAGACATTATTCAATACGATACCATCAGCAGCAAGCAGATCTGACGGAAAACAAGCATACAATCCTTATCAGCACACTCTGATGCGAAACTCAGCATACTTTCAGCACACATAAACACAGTACATCCAACGAAAAGTGCTAATCACAACACTGGGGGCACAACACACGAGGGAGGCAAAATGGCGACGTAAACAGAGTTTCAAACGACAGACACTATTCAATACGATACCATCAGCAGCAAGCAGATCCGACGGAAAACAAGCATACAATCCTTATCAGCACACTCTTATGCGATACTCAGCATACTTTCAGCACACATAAACAAAGTACATTCAACGAAAAGCACTGAAACACTGAGAGCTCACAAACACGTGGTGGTCGCACAAAACAAGATGGCGCCCATTAAGCAAGTCTGATATGTGAAAGTTGTTTTTTTACCCAAGACTGTAGATCTTTTGAGTCTGATGGTGGAGCTGGAGGTGCCGGAGCCAGGGCTGAGCCACCACCCCCTGTTACAGTCATTACAACAGTACTGATAATAAATCCAAGAGCAGTATTTAAACTTGCTATTGTGATACCCTGCTCTCTGAAAAGTGTTTTCAATCTCTCAGTTAAAGTTGTGTCTGCGTGAAGTATTTTCTGAATAGTTTCTCTAATTCTGTTGACCTGTGTTTTCAGTTTTTCTTTCCCAATTTCAATTACTTCTAGCTGCGCTGATCTTTCTATCTGCAAATCTTTTAATCTGTGTTGTATTCTTTTTTTTTTTTCATTTCTGTGTCATAATTTTCATCGTCTGCTTTATCTAGTTTTTTTTCTCTTTCCATGTGTTTATCAAACTCACCCAGTTTGGTACAGTATTCACCAGCTCACCTCTGATTGTCTGCAGTTGTTTATCCAACCCCATTACACCTCGTATGGGTAAAGGAGAGTTATCTATTGTTTTCATAACCTCATTTATTTGTCCTTCTGTAAATAAAGTTTCTTGTACTACTTTGTTTGCTATTTCTGGCAGGCTTTTCACTTCAGTCATTTCAATTTCTTGTCCCATTGGCAACCTTGTTTGCACATCATAGAGAGCGCTAACAATTTTTTGGTGGTACCGGAGGACCGTGGGACCCCCCAATACCAAGGTACCTTGTCAACCCGGTATTACCACCGACTTCACCTTTAATTGTACTTAAAGCTTTAAACTTAGCAGGGTTGTTTTTATGGGTTAGATGTACTTTCCCTCTGTATTTACAAATAAGTGACCTTTATCATATTCAAACTGATTAGGATCTATTACATCTGGGTGGGCACCAACACTATCATAAAATGAGTTTAATTTGCTTTGTAAAAGTTCCAGTTGCAAACTAGAAGTATTTCTTTTACCAGTCATATCTGTTGTACTACCAAAGTTATACATGTCATTCATTTCAAAATCATGCTCAAATCTTCCCGCTGCCATTGTTTTTATTAATTTTTTTTTTTATTTTTTGCATAATAAAATGTCCTACGGATCGAAGTTAGACCCATACAGAAAACTATGAGAACCTCTTGGTGTTAAGGGCATTAGGCAATCAATTGTCATCACAAACAATCCTAGTACTATATATCAAAACCAAACTCTTACTGTCAAGTTTCCAAACGTAGGTCCCAGTGACGTTATTGTTCCTAGTACTGCCCACCTTGCTTTTAATATTGAACTATTATCAGGATTAGACGCAAACAGAACACTAGTTGACAACCTTGGCAGAGCAATTATTAGGACCATTAAAGTGAAACTTGAAGGTCAGGAAATGTTTAGTCTGGATGATGCTTTTGTGTTTTACTGCTACAAAGATCTTTGGCCCACTCTAGAAGAAAGAGAAGACCGTATTTACCAAGGCATACAGTCTGATAATGTTGCCAAACTTGGAATCAATGCAGAAGATAAATCAACAACAGTAGTCAAAGATGTTATTTTGGCCGAAATATATGGCAACAGGTTTTACATTCCACTTGAATTCGAAATCCTAACAGCACATCTGCCTTATTATCAAGGAGCACTGAATGACTGTTTAAGCTTTGAACTAACTTTTAATGACTACTCCAAAGTTATAAAATCAACCGATCTCAATGCAACATACAATATCTCAAACATTTCCTTGTAATATAAAATTGTCACACACACTGAACTAGCCAGACTTATTCAAAATCAGTACCAGTCAAGACTGCCGCTTTATTATGACCGTGTGATAAGACACAGTTTAATGCATATAGACAAAAGCAATCCAATGTGAAATATCAATTTGAACACGCTTGCTAGGTCACTGAAAGGCATTCTTATGTTGTTTGTTGAACCAGGAAGTCCATTCAAAAGGGATTTAGAAAAATTCTATAATCCAAAGATTACACATTTATCTTGTACAATCGAAGGCCGTCCAAATCAAGTCTACGCATCAGGCATGCTAAACTATCAACACTATGATGAGATCGTAAAATGGTCTGGTGGAAGACTTAGAGAAAAACCAGCTAACATGGCATGCAAAGATCTGCATTTGTATGATGTAAGAATTGGACAATACCTGACAGACAAGTATGCACTATGGACATGCGTAGTACAGATGATGACAACCTACATGGGTTAGGTCATATTGTTGAAAATGGCCGTGACGAAATTACAAACTATATACAAAAAAGACTGAAACCACTGGAGCAATAAATATATACCTTATCTGATTTTTGACGCACAACTAAATATCCAAGAAAGCAGACGTGCTCACGTGTATTAAAATTATATTCTGTTTTGAAATGAACTTGCTGACACTCGACCCACACTATGGTTTGTCTTGTGGTTCCACAGGTTGTGGAAAAACTGAATTTGTTCTTGACCTCTTACAAACAAGACACATCTACCATTTCAAAAACATTGTGATATTCTGTCCTACTATCAAACACAACAAAGCTTATCACAACCGTTTATTCATTTGGACAGATCACAACATTTATTTAGCCGACCCTGAGAAAAAACTGAATGACTACCTGCAGTATTTTTACAAGCAATTTCAAGGGCAGCCAACTTTGTTTATTGTTGAGAAGGAGAGAAGCAGAGAAGGATATTGTCAAGAAGAGAAACACACTAGCAGAACTTGCCTTCAGTGGCAGACACGCAAATGTCAGTGTATGGATTCTTACTCAAAAATATAATGCTGTACTGAAAGATTTTCGAGAGCAGCTAAAGTTTATCTATTTGTTTTACTGTAAGGATCATGACAGCTTTGGAGACTGCCTCAGAGAACGATGTAATACCCAACAAACATGAACGAGACATTGTAAAAAACAAAATGAAATCGACTAAGCATCTAGAGCTTATCTTAAAAACAGATCAGCCTACTGGGTATGGATTAGTAAATTAATTTAGTCTTTTGGTTTGGTCATAAAAATGATGGATGGACAAACCACGCAAGCGGAGCAAGCTATTGATATCATACACTTCAAAGATGTTGAGCATTTTTATGACTTAATATCATCTCCCAAACAACCTGTCATAAGCCTCTCAGCACCAGTGAAGATACACATGGCATATAATGTGAGTTTGGAATTTGTTGATGAGCATCCAGTTTTGGAGTGCATGACAGTTGATTTTAGGGCACATACCTTAAAAGTTAATGATGACAACTGTGACTGGTTTGCGACACTGTGTTATAACACATTTAAACAACTATGTAAACTAAATGTTCATATTGAATGTGTTACAGTTAATAAAATGGTATTACACATACAGAGCAAACAGTAATATTTTTCTATTTATTATTTTGTCAGACAAATAAAAATGATGGACAGTGCACAAAGCCCATCAAGCTTGCAAAGCTTACAAAATGTGTTTCACACAACAGACTTGCCTATATCCAATAGTTACAATGTTTATGATTCAATAGAAAGATCTTTTTCTGTCATACAAGATAATCTTCTTTCAGATAGTGTAAAATTCATCATCATCATCATCAGTCCCTTGCCCGAACGGGGCGTTGGGGGGACTGAAAGGCAGCAGCAGCAGACAGTGCTCTCCACTGAGTTCTATTTTGGGCGGTGGCAAGCAAGTCTGGCATCTCGAGTTCGGTCCATTCTTTTATGTTTACAACCCAACTCTTTCTCTGACGACCTCGCCGACGACTTCCTTCGAGAGTGCCTTGGAGGATAGTCTTGGACAAGGTGTTGTGTCGGGTCACGTGGCCAAACCAAGCAAGCTTGCGCCGTTTCACGGTTGCCAGAAGGGGTTCATGTGGGCCCACCAGGGAAGTGACGATGCTCCATACATATTCGTTGGTCTTGTGCTCGCGGTACGAGATGCGGAGAACTTCCTCAGGCACTTGTTCTCAAAGGCCTGGATTTTCTTTTCTGAGTCTGCAAGCAGTGTCCAAGTCTCACAGCCGTAGAGTAGAATAGACACTACGAGGGACTTGTAAAGCCTGTACTTGATGGTGAAGCTGATGGAGTTACTTCGCCATATCCTGTCCAGCCTGGCCATTGCGGATGTTGCTGTACCTATCCTGATACGGATCTCTGCTATGCAACTACCGTCTTTGGACAGGGTGGCTCCCAAGTACTTGAAGCTATTGACCTCTTCTAGTGTAAAATTCAGGTTGTTGTTAAAATAGAATTTAACAGGGTAGATGGTGAAGTGATTGTATCATATATATCAAAACGACAACACACAGTTAATGCAAGAAGAGAACTAGAAAACGTGTTTAGAGAAAGACTGTTGTCTGACTTCTTAGAAGCAACTGACAGAGCTAAAATGAAGGGGTCTGGTTGGCACAAAGGTCATGTACATGAACTACAATTAAGGCAGTCAAGATATCATCCTATATTAAGCAAATCATGGTTTCCACTGTCAACTGAGGTTGCAAACAAAAAGGCTGTTGTCAATATTCAGAACAATGATAATCTCTGTTTCATGTGGTGTGTGCTTGCCAAACTACACTTTTTGAAAACAAAACCTGAACGCGTATCTAACTATTCCAAATTTGTAAACAAACTCAACTTCAGTGGCATACAATTTCCTGTTAAGGTAGAAGACATGGACTTGTTTGAAGAACTAAATCCTGGGATATCTGTGAATGTGTATGTATGGGATAATGAGTCTCTTAACAAGTTACAACCAATTAGAGCATCACCACTTGCCCCCATATACGGACAGTCAGAAGATAAGCATATTGACATGTTATTAATAAGCCATGGTGATAACGTTCACTACACAATTATCAGGAGTACTTCATGTCTAATTCATGATCATGTATCAAAACACAATGGCAAACAGAAATTTTGTAAGAAATGTTTACAAAGGTTTTCCTCCATTAAAGTAAAACATAATCATGTCCAGCACTGTAGGTCACCTGATGACATTCAAACAGTACTTAGGTATCTAGATCATGGTAGTCAGGTGTATTTTAAAAACTATGATAAACAGCAATAGCTGCCGTTTGTAGTGTATGCTGATTTTGAATCACTGGTTGTACCATATGAGGGTCCTGTTCCAGAATCATTACTAAAGACTGTAAAATTGAGTGACCAAGTGGTGTGTTCTTTCGGATACATTCTTGTTAGATCAGACAGTTAGCCTACAGAACCTGTTATCTACAGGGGTGAAAATGCAGCAGCTGAGTTTTTAACAGAAATGAGACAACTGCATAGTCAGGTAGTACAGTATTTGGAAAGTGCCAGATGCCTTTTGTGAAGACAGAAGAAGACAAAATACATTTTGATACGGCGGTGATGTGTTGGATTTGTGAACAAGCTCTTGATGGTGATAAAGTTTGCAACCATGACCACATAACTCGACATTACAGAGGTGCTGCACATGGTGCATGCAACTTGAAATTAAAAATAGATGCTAAGACATAGAAACTGCCTATCTTTTTCCACAATCTCAAAGGGTATGATTCACACATTATCATGCGTGCTTACAACAACAACAGAATTAGTTGTATTGCCCAGATAACAGAAAAAATACCTGACTTTTAGGCTAGACAACAAATTAGTGTTTTATGACTCAATGCAACATTTGTCTTTAGGGCTTGCTAGTCTGACAGAAGGTCTGACATCATTTCCAATAACAAGTAAATATTTGGAGCCAGAGTTGATCAAGAAAGGAGTCTACCCCTATGAGTACATTGATCACTGGGTTGTTTTTGAGGAAAGGAGTCTGCCGCCAAAAGAGGCTCTTTATTCTACACTAAATGGCAAAGGTATTTCTGACTGAATACCAGCACGCTCTCGATGCATGGGATAAACTAGGGTGTGAAACGATTGGTGACTACCACGACCAGTACTTGAAAGCTGACGTTTGTTTGCTAGCAGATGTATTTGAAAGTTATTGTGAAAAGGGTCTATTGCACTATGGTTTTGACCCAGCTTGCTACATAACTAGTCCTGGCATGACATGGGATGCTTTTTTAAAATCCACTAAGATATACATAGACCTGTTGTATGATCTCACAATGGGTGAAATGGTGGAACGTGGATTGAGGGGAGGCATAAGTATAGCCGCAAACAACTATGCCAAAGCCAAAAACAAATATCTTGATGACCTTGACTTTGACCCCTCAAAGTCAAAGTCATTCATTACGTACGTGGACGCTAACAATTTGTATGGCTGAGTGATGTGTGAGTTATTGCCCTTGAAAAACTTTCAATTGCATGATTTGTCACAGTGTGACATACAGACTTAACAAATTGTATTATAACGCATGACCGGAATCATGAGAAAGGCTGGATCTTTGAAGTTGACCTAGAGTATCCACACCATAAACATGATTACCACAATGATTATCCATTAGCAGTTGGGAAAATGAGTTTGACAGGGGAAAAAAAAAGACACTTGTATGGAATTTGAATGACAAATTAGATTATGTTTATCACTATTGCTTACTGCAGTTTTACATCAGAATGGGTTAGTACTAAAGAAAGTTTACAGAGGCATTGAATTTGATCAGTGTGCTTTTATGAAAGATTACATAATGAAAACACAACTCTTTGTGCAAAAGATGGTAACACTGCATTTGACAAAGACTTCTTTAAGCGTATGAACAATGCCTGTTTTGGCAAGATGATGGAAAATCCTCATCACCGCAAAGATGTGAGACCATGTCTGTTACGTGAGTGTGCGTGTTGGGTTTCAGTTCGCGGTGCTTTGAGTCGATTTGCCTAAAATTTAGAAAAAGTGCTATATAATAACGGTATTATTATTATTGGTATTATTACTGGTCACAACTGAATCAGGAGCAATTAAACTTACAGGCAAGCCACGGTACACAGGGTATAAAGAGTTTCATCCGTCATTGTATGCAGTGACACTCGAAAAAAAGATTGTTAAACTGGACAAGCCAGTATTCATTGGTATGGCAATACTTGAGCTGTCAAAATTATTGATGCTTGAATTCTACTATGATTACTTTAAACCAAAGTTTCCTGAGTGCCGACTCTATGATCATAGATGTGCCTACTGAAGATTTTTATGAAGACATTAAAACAGAGTTGCATATGTGTGACACGTCTGACTACCCTAAGGATCACCCGCTGTACAGCACACAAAATAAGAAAGTGTCTGGGAAGTTTAAAGATGAACTGAATGGAGTGCCGATAGTTGAGTACATTGGACTGATGTAAAAAATGTATTTTATTTTACACCAGAAAGGCAGTCAGTCCTAAGCCAAAGGTATATATAAAAAAACAGTGATAAAAAAGTCATTTGTCATGAACATTACAAGCAAGTATTAGATAGAGAACTAATGCCTGATTATCCAAACAAGACACTGAGGTCAAATAGACACAATCTTGAATTAATCCAAACACATAAAAGTCACTTGCAGTAGGAGACACAAAACGAGTGTTTAACACTAAGGAAAAAGCTTATTCACCTGGACATTATGCGATCAAGTTATCTGAAGAAATAGCCAATGAACTGATTGATGAGCTGATTAATGAAATGGTTAAAAATGCGTAACAGTGTCTGGAGGAATAATCTGTAATTCTTCTCTGACAAATGCTCTTTGTGGGGCAGGTTCATACAGATAATAAATTGACGGGTTGCCAGGGATAATTTTGTATATTGTGAACAAATGTGGACCATATTGGATCAGTTGCCCTGCGCCTGGCATCATTCTCAGCCTCACCAGGTTGATATAGATATCTTACCTGTTTTGCAAACAAGTTTGTGTCTGGTGGTGGTGTTTTTTTTATATCTCTGACGCTGAGGGCCCTGACGCCGGAGGTATTGATTTTAGTTTAATAGCATCAGCAGGTTTAAAATGACCTTCGTTATTCATTGCTTTTATAACAGATGGTAATCTCTTAACCCACTCAGTGTTACGTTCGTCATGCATGAGTTCCTTAGAATACTGGTAACTAAAAAGTCTCTCTGATAATTGTTTGTTAAAGTTTTTGACAATTGCCTGTGATCTGTGCACACTCGGTATTCCCCACCACACGAACACGCCATGCTTTGCAAATAATTGATTAACAGCACCCTAAAATTCAGATCCGTCACCGACTTGCACAAGCCTTGGAAAATTTAAAGGGCCTCTTTTATATATAATTAATAACACTGTCACTACAGTGGTGGCGTTTTTGTCAGTTATGGCTTCGGCGTCCTTATACCTTGAAGCAATGTCAACAACAGTTAGTACATACTTGTAATGCTTCTTTCTTAACTCACTCAGCACTGGCTGTTTTTTCGTTGGCAGTGCTCTGTATACCGGCCGTTTCAATGGGTTGGAAAAAAAATCATTAAAAAAATCTTTCTGACAAATGTAAATAAAATTTTCAGGTTAGTTGCTTAGTAAATGAGTGCATGCATATACAAAATTTTGAGTTACTCACCTCAAAAATGTATATTCTGGAGCATAGTAAAGATACCATTTATTTTCCACACTGCACTTCCAAGTGTAATCGGTTATCCGTTCACTTGTGACCCACCAAACTGTTCAATCAGATGCATTCTCCTCATTCTGCTGGTTCAAAATCGCTATCACTGTCTTCATTAGCCTCTTCTGCATCAGAACCCTCAATTTGGATGATTTCTATCACTTCTCTGACAGTAAATCGACGATTACTTTGCGCTCTTGTTGTGAGTGAAGTACGCGGAGACGCCATGTTTCGCAAATGTAAACAAAACTAGTATCATGTTCGAAAACCACGCTCTACTACAGTAACTGTGAGGCCTAGTGATAAAAATAGGAATGAGGTCATTGTACGAAAACAGAGCTGCAAAACTATGCAGGTTAGTTTCGTATTCTATAATCCCCAGTTCTCGTAGAAGGCGGCCAACTTCACAACCCGTGATCGCGGTGATCAGTGGGCAAGCATTGTGCAGGCCATCACCGGGATCGCGGTGATCCGGGCGGAGTGAGTTAATGTATGGTGCGGTAAGAACAGGAGGTCCATTTGATGGGTGTCATTGGATGTAGTGTTCACAAAATGAGGTCTTGATATTTTTCGGGGAGCAGGAAGATATATTTGCCAAATTGGCTGTTTTTGCAGCCACAGTTTTATTTGTTCGAGTGTGACATCACCGCCCACAGCAGCATGTAATTTCTCTATTGCCATCTTTCTTTTCCAGTAGCCAATTGGTGAGTAATGTAATTTTGATAGCTTAGTGTCAGTGTCTGTCATTTTTTCTAGCAATAAAAGCTTCTGTAAAATATATAAATGCCATTCCTGCTAAAACAAATATTATCTCCCCATTTCTTTGTTGTGTGCTTAGTTGGTAGTAATCGCTAAGTTTTGGCTGGGAGGTAGACATGTCTTCGTCAGTAACAAGAAAATAGTCTCAGATTGCATCATCGACATTAGAAAATGTATTCTGCACCTGGCCTTCCAGCCTGAGTTTTTCATTGAATAAATCAAGTTTCTCTATTCTTTGCTTCTCATATGCCTGCTCTGCCTGCGCTAATTTTTCGGATGCCTCATTGTGACATCTCATTTTTTCTGCAAATTCCTCTCTACTCACTTTTGAAAAGAGAAATTTTGAACCACTATATGCAAGGGCGTTAACAACAGCCCCTCCCACAATATCAGCTAAAGTTGTCATATTTTTTTTTTATTTACATAGAAACATTTTCGGGAATAATTCCTTGCTTGATGAGAAAGTCTTTTGTAGCAATTGATGCTATTACAACAGCTACTAGCTTAGTCGTATCTTCGAAGTCTAATCTACTCAAGTCTGCCGATCTCATTTTGAGAAGACTTTTTCCCAGCATAGAATAAGCAATGGCTAGTCCACTTATTATGGCAGAGTGATAGACAAGGTTTATTATGTTCTTTGTGTCGCTCATTTTCTAATGCAATAAAAATTAAAATAATAAATATATTCACTGTATAAAAAATGGGTCAAAAGTTTTTGACACTGCTGGTAATGTGGCAATTTCTTTTGTTTTTGGAGTGTCTGATTTTTGGGACACTGTTAGAGTGTGTGGTTTGTATTTTTTGTATAATTGGTAACCTACATAACCACATCCAACAACAAATCCACCAATTATATATATTTTTTATTTTGGGTTTAGACTGATGGATGACACTTTGATATGGTGGTGGTGGTGGGTGTGCTGGGGCCACTGACGGTCCTGATGGTGGGGGTGGGTCAGTAACATGAGCCTTTTGTACTAGAGCCTGAAGTTGCAAATTTTTCTGTCTGTTTCATTCAGCTATTTTTTTTCCTGCCTCAATCTTGCCTGGGTTTTTTGGCTTAGTTATCGTTTGAATCTGAATCAAGACAGAGTTTGGTTGTCGGATCGACTGAGTCTCATCCATTTTCTTCTGCTTTAAAATTAAATTTATCAAAATCAATATGACTCCCGGTAATTAGTAAGGTTAGCATAGGTGCAAGGTAATTTTCAAACTTGTAAAACAAAAGGCATGCTAATTTTCCAATTGAACTTGAAACAATAGGGTTGTTTTCGAGATCGTGTAAAAGGCTTTCATTATCAACAGGAAGGGAGTGATTAACAGCCTTTGTATATAGACAGACGATAGACCGACTCAAATCACGGGTCATTAGTGAACCAATGTAATGTATTTGGCATGGAGCTTAATTATCTTGTCAGCTGAGAGCATTAAAGGTTTTCTGATGTGTATTGTTTCCGAGATAAGCTTTTGATTTGCCAGAAACAATTACTGAGAGAAGCCTTTGTTTTTTAGACTGTTTCTGTACTCTCTAACTAGTTTATTTCACTCAACAAAAGAAGTTTGTCCTGATTCATTTTATAATGTAATAAAAAAAAAGTGAAACAAAATTTGGGCCCTTACCTTGTTAGGCATTTAACTCTTTACAGCCCATTTTAGATGAAAAATTTCTGTGGTCTATTACACTGCACCAAACCACATGTCAAAATCCAAACGTGTTAGCTCTCAGGTGTAATTTGTGTTTGTGTGTTTTTGTTGGGCTGTTGGTGTAGCCTAGAGAAAAACACATACACACAGCACTCCTGGGCTAAGTTCAAAACTTATACTGTGTGTATGTGTTCTCCCAACACATCATTGCTAAGTTAAAAAGAATATGAGTTCTAATTCATGTTTGAGATGACTGTTTTTTTGTTTGAAGCTCTGTGTTATATAGAAAGTTTTCAGCCAAAAGTGGCTGACTCAATAACTAGTGAACTGCTCCAATGCACAAGTGTTGACAGAAATGTACTTTCCCAACCACCCGTTTGTAAATCAACACAGGCATCCAATTTCATTAACCATTGAGAAAAAAGTTATTAGCCTGTCCAAGTGACCTGGCAAATCTGTCCGAGTAACCTATTGTCTTATGTCAAAGAACTTGTAAGTTTCTTTGTTAAATTACTTACAAGTTCTTAATTTAACTTAGTTATAAATACTTATAGCAGTAACATCAAAGTTATATGTTACCTAACAAATTTGTTATCAGGTTCTTGTAGTCAACTGACAAGGCAAGGTAGGACACAGAAAAACAACACTCAACACTATGAATAGAGAAATGTAGAGCTCTTTGTACCGCGCTCACGAGGGCTTGTAGCAAACAAGCTGTACATATATATTGTATTACAACCATGTGATGGGCGACTTTCTTTGTGGAGTAATCAGATATGCATTCATATTTGCATACAATGGGAAAGTGGCACATGACAATCAGCTTATTCATAGGGGCATGTACAACTTTTTCATAAGCTGTACTTGCCTAGAAATAACAAGTCACGCGATGGGGTATTGAGTGTACTTGCTTCTGTTTTGGATCAGAAATAACATACAACATAAATGACATATTTAGTCCTCAGTTAACCCATATAACAACAGTTGACATAAATACAGTTTAACAGCACACATTTTACTGATGATGAAACTAAACAGTGCAAGATCCGAATGTGCAATAACACAGCTGATTGTGTGTGTGTGTGTGTGTGTGTGTGTGTGTGTGTGTGTGTGTGTGTGTGTGTGTGTGGGTGGGTGGGTGAGTGTGTGGGAGTGTGTGTGTGTGGGTGGGTGGGTGGTGGGGTGGGTGTGGGTGTGTGTGTGTGGGTGTGTGAGTGGGTGGTTGTGTGGGTGGGTGTTGGTGGGGGGAGCTGGAAATTTGTTATAGCTCTATTTCACTGTGTTTACTGAGAGGAGATTGGAATTTTTGGAGAGACACGACCATATACGTAATTAAGTACGAAATTGTCTCTTTATTTACTTTAAAAAAAAAATGTTAATTAAGACAATATCAATTGTCGGAGTAATCTCCATCTGTATATCTCTTACCACTAGTATCAAAACTTCTTCTTCTCTCTCTCTCTCTCTCTCTCTCTCTCTCTCTCACACACACACACACACACACACACACACAAACACACACACACACACACACACACACACACACACACACACACACACACATATCAACCACGATTTCATGAGAGAGAGAGAGAGAGAGAGAGAGAGAGAGAGAGAGAGAGAGAGAGAGAGAGAGAGAGAGAGAGAGAGAGGAGAGAGAGAGAGAGAGAGAGAGAGAGAGAGAGAGAGAGAGAGATGATGATGATGATGATGATGAAACGTTTTCATTCAGGATAAAAAGTTTCTATCCATAGCAATGCCTATCTTCCAAACTGTCCTGCTACTCTACACATATAAAAATACATCAGACGATACAGCGAAAGATAAAACATATATAAGTAAAAAGACCCCCACCACCCACCATCAGAAAAAAAAAGAAGAAAAAAAAAAAGAATTAAAACAATATATGAACCTGACATGTTAATGCAGACAGTCAAACTACTATATAATCTGCAGCAATCTGCTGTGCTGGAGCAACACACTAAGCAGAAAGATGGAACATTCATATCGACAGCAGATATTTATGGACGCGAGCTCTTAAAATAGATAACTTTGAAATAGACTTTAAATGAGAGGGCAAGTTATTACATGATTTAACACCGGAAAATGATATGCTAGATTTGAAGATGTTGATTCTCGGTTTTGGGAGATAGAGTAATCTGTTTCTCAGGAGCGGCATCGTTTAGATTTTTTTTGCATAAGTAAGCATCTATTAAGTTGCAATTGTTTACTAAGTGGTAGAATATTAAGGGACTTTAGTCTTTCATCAGTAACCAGGAAGCATAAGCTTAATACCTCGCCATTAAAGGGAATTATTTTTTTTCAAATGAATGTCTCCTCAGCCGTCCCAGATATTGAAAGCATAATTACAATGTGTCTTGATGTGTGCGTTAAAGAATAGTTTTCGAGCATCAATGTCAAGTATACGACTTAATTTGGATAATAAAAAGAGATTCTTTGAAATAGTTTTACAGGCAGTTTCTATGTGAGGCTCCCAGCTGAGCTGTTCGTTGACTGTCACTCCTAACAAACGATGTTTTAACACTTGTTCTATGGGCTGAGAGTGAAGGGACAGCTCAAGGGGTTGCAAATCACGTTGATGCTTTTGGCGTGTCGTCACCAACATACTTTTCGTTTTAGGAATACAAATAATCATATGATTTTCTTCACACCAAGTTGACACTTCGTCTAAACTATGTTGGAGGACAGTGCTCATGGTTGAAACATTTTTTATCGGATACATGTAATGATGTATCATCAGCAAATAGTTCACAGTTTGTGTCGGTGTGTGATATTGACAGTGGAAGGTCATTTATAATGATGTTGAATAATAACGGTCCTAGCGTAGATCCCTGAGGAACACCATGGATCACCAATCCTACTGCTGAGTATTTACCATTCAAGAACACTTTCTGCATTCTGTCTAAGAGATAGGATGAGAGAAAAGCGACTGCATTTGAGTCAATGTGATATAAAGGTAACTTCTTTAGTAAGATTGTGTGGTTAATGAGATCGCAGACTTTTTTAAGATCTAGAAATACTACACCTGAAAGCTTGGACTCATTTATGGCAGTAAGCCATTTGTGGGTTATGAGAGTTAAGGCTGTCTGACACGAATGTTTAGGCCGAAAAGCTGATTGTGCTGTACTAATAAGGCGGTTTTCCTCCAGGAATTGAAGTAAATGATTATGTATATGCTTTTCAAGTGGTTTGGACACTGCTGATAAGATTTAAATAGGTCTGTACTCACATGGGTCGCTCAGATCTTTGATGTTTGTTAGAGGAGTAACTTTTGCTATTTTTAATTCATCGGGAAACATGCTCTTTTGAATCAAAAGATTATATATAAAGGTTAATGATTCAACAATATAAGGAAGCGCAATTTTCAGGATGTTACTGCTATTACCGTCAACACCACAAGATGTTTTACCTTTGATGTTGGTTATAGATTTTCCTACATCAAGGATGGTGATTAGGGGAACTGAGAAAGTATTGCCAGCGTTTATCTGACTGTGCTGTTTCAATTGTTCTGAACATACTTATTCACCTGGCTCACTGGTGTTTGTCTGTAACAGGGTTTTAGCAGTGTTAAGAAAGTGTTCATTAAATACATCAGCTGTAAGGTGCGGGGGGACACTCGTTGATTTGCTAGATTGTCGTTTAGTAAATGTGTTAATCACCTGCCACACGCTGCGTATGTCTTTGTCGCCCGCAATAATTGTTTCAGTATGCTGCCTCTGTGCTTTACGTACTAATGATTTAACTATGTTTCGATGTTTTTTGTACTCGTCAAATTTCTTTTGTTGTTTCAATAGATCTCTTAGTTCCATCGCAGTTTTAATCTCATCCGTAGGCCACTCAGGCACAGTGGGATGTTTAACACGCTTAGTGCGGCTCGAGGCATGTCTGTCAAGAACACTGAGGAACAACTTATACCAGTGGGACAGCGCTACATTGGAATCGTTATAGTTATACACATCGTAAAATGGTGTTTGGGAAAGGTCATGCAAAAAATCATCTTGGTTACATTTTTTGAATGATCTGTAGAGATGGTTATATGCTCCTTATGATGTTTCTTTGGCAACTTTGCAGATAATGAAAAACAAATAGGAAAATGATCATGACACAGATGCTGGGTACATAGACATTTCTAAGGGCACTGTCGTTGGTTGTATGAACATGGTCAATTAATGTAGATGACGTAGCAGTGACCCTGGTGGGTGACTGAACTACTTGTGTAAGGCCTAAGAACGTTATCATGGATTTCCATGACGTTGTTGCCAGGTTTCAATAAATCAACATTAAAATCACCGAGAATATGAATATCACCCTTGTAGTTTTGTACTTTGTCAACCATTACAACAAAATCATCTTGCCAGGACACTGTAGCTGCGGGGTTTCTGTAAATAAAACATACGACGGTTGGGGTTGACTTGGTGGTTGCTTTTATCTCAAGCCACAGGCTTTCCACATGGGTGGATTCCAGGTCAAATCGTCGTGTTACGTTGTAAGCAATAGTATTTTGAACATAATTGATTGATTGATTGTAAATTGTTTAACGTCTCGACAGCAACAAGGCTTTCTCAGGACGTGCCTGCACTGCTTGTGAAAATAAAACCCAGAATATTGAATGTATGTCGCCAGCCGGTCTAATACGTTAAATAAACCTACGATATGGGGCCTAAATAAAGCTAAGACCATTTAGCAACACACATCCAATATCAAGAGCTACAGGCAGCGCAGACAGTAAGGAGAGTTTAAAAAAGGAAAATACAGTGAATGGACCAAGGGTAGACAGAAACACATGCCCCAGAATAGAGAGAAAAACCTACCCTGTGGGGCTGACCTGGGTGACCCTGGGAACTAAAAAGTAGTTAACCCCACCCAAGTCCCACAGGGCAGACCCGGGTGGGGAATTGTGAACATAAGCACAACTGCCAGTATGACCGGGCACTGAAGCATCTGGCCTATGAATGGAGAAATTTTGTATGGTGATAGCTTGGTTACTTATATTCTCTTTCATCCTACTTTCTGTAAAGCCAAATATATAATATGGGGTGGGTTGGTTGAGTAGTACTGTAACGTCTGATACTTTACTGCAAAGGTGATATATATTGAGGTGGCCTTTTCTAAGCAAGTGATCGCTGACACTAGTAAACATGTCAGGTAACTTCGCAACGAAATACTAGTTTCAAATATACTAACAAACTAAATGACAGTTTAAACAACAATAACAGAGTGTCACTATGTGGCATGCAGATCAGTGGCCAAAACACAGCACTGAAACATGCGCGAAAGATAAAAAAGGAAGAAAAAAAGAAAAGAAAAGAAAAGCGGATCGTAGATGTAATGCAAAAAGGTCTGCAGATACACAACACACAACAAATACGAACTAAACGTAGTTGAGACTCCATCGTGACGTCACACATTAGACACGTTTGCTATGTCAGAAAAACGTTCATGAATCTATATCGTGCAGTAAGTCACCGATTTCTCAGGTACAAATTGAGTTTAAAATCACTTTGAGTATAGCGTAAATATTGAAGGATATAGACCTGATTGCGGTTCTACGTCGCAATCAAAACTATACATTTTTTCAGTTACAACTGACAGCAATAGAGTTCTGTAGTACTAATCAATTGATAATCATGAATTTGACCATTTGGATGACATCAGTCCTGTATGAATAATCTCATTCGGGTTGATATATGACAGGAACAACAGTCCGACCCGGAGCCAAGACATCGGCGCAACCCGAGCGTCTCCCACAACCTTCCCCGGTCAGTGCCAAAGAAGGTTGTGGAAAACAATCAAAATACGCACACCAGCAAGAACCATCCAGACAACGGGTGGGAATGTGGCGCCCATCAGACATCAATCTTCTTTCATATAATGAGAATTAATTATTTGTTTTCACGCGGTGCATACTGTCTAGCAGTGAAAAGAAGTTGCGCAATTTGCATCACTAATTCAATGGGAATTTGGTTGTCACAACTAGCAGCGGGGGCCCAGGCATTAGCAGCTGAGGTCTAGGCCGTTCCGGCAGATGAACTTGAGTCACAAGAGGAGGAAAGTCAATTGTCTGGAACATCGGTGACTGCTGTTCCGCCTGGCCTCGTGGGTTCGGGGACGAAGGGTCGACAGGTTGCTGGCCGAGTTTCGGCGGCACTGGCTGAAGAGGCCGAGTCAACTCTGAGTTGTTAACTTGAGCGGGTCGCACCCCGTGGCCCTGACATGCTAGGCGGGCCGGGCGCCCTCCAGTCATGTCAGAGCCATGGGGTTTACGTACCTGGTAACCGGGCGCAGAGTTGAAGTTGGCATGATCTCGTAGAGCAACGTAGGACCGGTATTCACCGTAGCGTATATTGAGGGCCAGACGTTTGGTGCCCTCAGCGCTGGGGTGCATTCTGTCACCGTCCCGGTAGAGGGCCTGGCGGGGGGCGTGGTTCTTGGTCAGAAAGGTGGTGGTGTGGTCCACGATGGCGATATCAGCCTTCCTGCAGGCCGCGTGGAGGTTGTCATTGGATTTAGCGGCGGCTGCAAACAGGGGGTGACGTTGACCAAAGGGCGGCATGATGATGGACGTATGTAGAGTGGCCTGCGGGAACTTGGTGGCCAGCAGATCGATGAGCTGCAGCCGCGTGTTGCATGAGACCGGAATATTCAAGTTGCGGCAGCTGTTAATTCCAGCATGAAAGGTGACGTGGCGTACATGTCGGACAGGCTGGCGGGTGTCAAGCCACTTGATGAGGTAGCTGACAGACAGACCTGACACCGCCATGTTCTGAACTGTAAAATCCGGAGCTGACATTTTCCGGTCATCGATGAACCTGATGACTGAGTCGCCGAGGAGTAGAGCGTGTGACTGCGGGTTCACTTTTGCTTGGCACAGCTTTTCATAAGGTGTCAGCAGCTTGGTGGTGTTGGTGTTCACGGTTGTGGTCTGGGTCACGCGCGGCCCTGCTGTCACTTAGCTGTGTGTCATGGGAAGCGAAGCGGTTGTGGTTTCGATGCTGACAGGTCACGGACTACAGTGCTGTTTCCGTACTGTCCAGTCTCTTAGCCTTAGTCAGTCCCAGTCATCCCCTAATTTTTCAGTTCCCCAAAAATCACTACCGCCCACCAGCTGCACATTTGCCATGCACAAAAAACAACAACAAACCCCCCCCAAAAAAAAACAAAACAAAAAAACCCAAACAAAAACAACAACAACAACAACAACAACAACAACAACAACAATAACAACAACAACAAAAACCCAAAAAACAAAACAAAAACAAAAAACAACAACCAAAAAACAAAAACAAAACAGCACATCACCCGTCTCATTTCTTGGCTATGAAATTGGTTCCTTACCAACCCCACACCAAGCACAGCTGAAATCAGCGTGCCCCTCAAATCACAACGTCAATGGCAACGCAACATAGGCCCACAATTGTCCACTGGATAAGCTCAGGATGGTATGAATCAAAGCACCAAACATGTCTTCTCTCAGCTAACCAGAAATTTCCAGCAAATTCCAACATTTAGCCCTACTACACATTTTCAAACTAATTCCCTTTTAACAAATTACATTTTAAAAAAATGTTTCTAATGCGCGTCGCTTTCAGCAAACTTCGTATACATTAACGAACAGGGATGAGTTACCTGGCAGTTTGTTAGAAGAAAACTTAACTGTGTAAATTTGTATGGTATTAACTTGAACAATTGTATTTATAAGATAGTTTATTGCAATATGATTCCATGTTTAAAAAAAAAATTAAAAAAAAAAATTTGGAATTTGTCTCTTGATGTCAGTTACTAAGACTGAAATAACAGACACACACACACACACACACACACACACACACACACACACACACACACACACACACACACACAGAGAGAGAGAGAGAGAGAGAGAGAGAGAGAGAGAGAGAGAGAGAGAGAGAGAGAGAGAGAGACAGAGAGAGAGAGAGAGAGAGATAGAGATAGAGAGAGAGAGAGAGAGAGAGAGAGAGAGAGAGAGAGAGAGAGAGAGAGAGAGAGAGAGAGAGAGAGAGAGTAAAATCTAAAATATGATTTCCGTACTAAATACTAAGCAAATACCGGTATTCATCACGGCAAACGGGCACACCTCACCGATTCAGTTATACGATGACTGTACGCATTCCGACAAGTTCTCACTAGCCACTCGCGCTCTCTCCAATCAGTCCGGTTGATCTGAGTGAGATCGCGAACAGCAGGAGGGAAAAAACTGTTGCGGAATCTGCTGGTCCTGGTACTGATGGACCTGTACCTACGCCCTCATAGTAAAAGTTGTAAAAGCTCATTGGCAGGGTGGGTGGAATCACTGGAGATAAGACTTGCTCTAGGTAAGAGACGCTGCTGGTACAGCGAGTCAAGGCTGGAAAGATCTCTGCCTATGATTTTTGAAGCGGTCTTGACCACTCTCCTCAGTCTGATTTTCTCTTTGGCCGTGCTGGAACCATACCAACCGTGATCAAACAGGTGAGCACGCTCTCAATCACACCTCGGTAAAATTGCATCAAAATGTGGGCACTGAGACCGAAACTTTTCTGACGTCACAGGAAGAACAAGCGCTGCTGTGCTTTTTGGACGACGAGGCGAGTGTTTTCCTCCCACTTAAGGTCACATGACAGGGTAGTGCCAAGAAACTTAAAGTTCTGGACAGTTACAATGATTTCACTATTGATCACAAGAGGGGGAGGGGGAGGGTACTTTTTCTTACTAAAGTCCACAATCATTTCTTTTTGTTTTGCCAGAGTGCAGTTCAAGGTTGTTGTTATTACACTAGCTAATTAGAGTCTGAGTTTGTAATGCACCCCTCCACTGTGGTGTCATCTACAAATTTCAGATCTGTAGATTCTCGTCAGTCTGTTAGCCCCCTGCACACACAACAGCTTGATAATTATGTGCCTCGCCACTCATCGTTCAGGTCATATTACACATTCAAATCAGGACAGTTGAGGCAGTAAGGGGACCTGTGTTTTTAAAAATAAATTTTGCCTTGTTTGAAAATGTGTAGTAGGGCTGAATGTTGAAATTTGCTGGAAATTTCTGGTTAGCTGAGAGGAGACATGTTTGGTGCTTTGATTCATACCATCCTGAGCTTATCCAGTGGACAATTGTAGGGCCTATGTTGAGTTGCCATTGACGTAGTGATTTGAGGGCACGCTGATTTCAGCTGTGCTTGTGTGTGGGGTTCGTAAGGAACCAGTTTCATAGCCAGAGACGGGTGATGTGCTGGGTTTTTTATTTTGAGCATGGCAAATATGCAGCTGGTGGGCGGTAGTGTTTTTTTTAGGGAATTGAAAAATTAAGGGATGACTGGGACTGACTAAGGCTAAGAGACTGGACAGTACGGAAACGGCAATTTAGTCCGTGACCTGTCAGGTGCACCACATGAGAGAGAGAGAGAGAGAGAGTAAAGTGGACAGTTGATCAATACATTTATTATAATCAACTAGCCATTCAGACAAACGAACTCCTGCAATTACCCCCAACGCTTTATCTGCCTAGCCATTTTAGTTCCACTCCAGAAATCATTCAAGCTACGTTTTTTGATCAGCTGACAACCCGCGATTATTAAGGCAGATCCCCCACCACACTTAAATAATTAATGCTGTCATTGACTTCTTTAAACAAAGGCTGATTAAAATCTCAACAGTGACAGCCTTACCGTTTAAATGTAATCCCTTACTGCGCACACACAACACAACTTACACAACTGTTACCTATACATAACACGCAAGGCTAGTCGGCCACCCGACCCCTTGGAATGTCTGTGTCATTGCTCTCAGTCAGGTCTTTTTACAGGGTAGGTTGCACTTTCCAATACAGTTAAACCTGTCTTTGTTTAGACAGGCACACTCAAATACACGAGACATACCCGGCACACAGGACATACGCGGCACACGCGGCACACACGCGGCACACTCGCCATACTCAAAATACACGACATACGCGGCACACGCTACATACGCGGCACACGCGGCAATGCTCCACACTCGCCATTCTGAAATACATGACATACACCACACACGCGGCGCACACACGGCACACTCGCTATACTCAAAATACACGACATACGCGACACACTCGCAATACTCAAAATACACAACATACGCGGCACACACGCGGCACACATGCGGCACACACGCGGCATACTCAAAATACATGACATACGCGACACACGCAGCACACTCGCCATACTCAAAATACATGACATACGCGGCACATACGCGGCACACGCGGCAAACGCGGCACACTCGCCATACTCAAAATACATAACATATGCGGCACACGCGGCATGTGCGGCACACGTCATAGACAAAAAAATATGTGGTCAAACATCTGCAGTCAAGGCTGAGGTTTGGTCAACTGAAAAGCTTTGACACAGCATCAGTGAATCAGTCACAGCAAACAAAATAATTTCTACTTCAATCAACTCAGTTTATTTTATTTTGGTTCGTCACAGAGCAAGCGAGTTGGTCACAGGCAAAATATTTTGTCACAGTAGTTTAGGTTTGACCTAGAAAAACATTCTTGTCACACTGGTTCCGGTGTGACAAGAATGAAGCCAGCAGCAGTTATGTCCCTTGCCAAAATCTGCTATGTCATTTTGTTGTGTACTTTTTAATTTCAGAGATAGAAAGATTGGTACTCCCAAGTCAGACTAATTCTTTTAATTTAGAGATAGAGAAAGTGTGGCTTCTAACCCAGCCTCCAATTTCTTTTACTGCCAAAACATCAATCACCGTGCCTCATCTTAATCACAATGCATTTCTAGGGATTAATTATGTCTTCTTTTAAACCAAAACACCCTATGGCTGAAAAATAAGTAAATTAAAAGTACATGATAAGGCAACCTATAAGTAACTTTCAACTGGTAAGTAACTTCAAAGTCATCTTCACATGTTCTTATAAATTAGTTGACATAGTTCTTATAAGTGACTTAAAATAAGAATTTATAAGAACCTAAACATAAGAACTTACAAGTTTTGGACCCAAGTCACAACTTACTAGGACAGAATTTCCAAGTTACAAGGACAATATAAAAATTTTTTCTCAATAGTAGTCTGGTGGTGGGGCGGATGGCGTCAAATGGGCAGGTGAGAAAGGCATGACATCTCTTTGCGATGCGTATGACAAAAATAATGAATTACCAACACTGATCTTTACTTGTTTAAAAGTCCTTGAACTCTTTTCATTGTTTCTTCCACCCCGATCTTTTTCCCTTCCTCTAAAAAAGATTTCTTTAGGTCTTCAACATTCGCAGATTGACTACGCATCTTATTCTGTATTTCAGACTTCTGTTGTTTGTAATTTGCCAAATCATCCTGCACTCCCTTAAATTCGTGATCGTCAATTTTATTATCAACTAAAGCCTTACTGATAATAAGTTTCATACTGCTCAGCTTAGCTCCAGCTAGCGTACTCAAGGCTTCATGCTTCTGCAACTTTGTATGAAATCTTTTGTTAAGGGCTTCCATACCAAAGCATGCCAGACCTGTGGCAGCACCAACACCTTCAATAGCAATTCCTGTGACACTTCCAACTCCAGTGGCAAACAGAGCTAAACCAGTGACAGATAATCCAGCTGAAACCACACCCACAGCCATTGATGTGTTGTGTACAGAATTGAAAACCATTTTGTAACGTCTTTTACACCTGGAGTATTTTGCCTGTTCTACTTCCAAATACTTCAATGCTTCTGTAATATTCATTAAGCGGAATGAGTCTGCCTGTAATCTTTCATCATGCACAATAGGTTCAGGTGGTTCAGGTGGTATTTGCGGATACAGTGGTGGCATTTTTTTATGGCAAATATTTTTTTATTTTATTTAATCTTCTAATTTATTTTGCAACTCTTCAAAGGTATACATTTTGCTAGCGTAATAAAATGAAACAAGATCTATGTGTTCCAGGTTTATGAAACTTAGACGAACAAAAATTTGTTTATCGATCACTACCTTAACAGCGGGGATACTACTTGAAACTTCAAAATCTGTGTTGATTTTTCTAATAGCAATAACAACCTTTATTGACTCTGCTACTGAGCTATCCCACGTAAGTTTGATTCCCTGTGCGATATCTGCTTCTTTCAAAGCATCCACAGATCTCATGAGAATTTCAAAAACTATTGTCGCTTCTCTATCTATGGTAAAATTTGCTGGTATGAATGAAATAGAAGTATCTGTTCTACCCTTTCTATTTGTAAGAAAATACCTTCGTTTTCCATACTCTTGAAATTTTAGTTTTTCTCTGCTATTGGTTTCTGCGGAATAGCTTGGCACAAGACTTACAAGCATTGGCTCAAAGTTAACAACTTTTCTAAATACTAAGGCACCTTCATCAGTAAAATAAACATAAGGACTGATAAAACCAAACTTTACGTCCCATACAATGGGAATAGGTGCAAGCGGAACAGGAGTAGGAATAATTACCCACTTATTACCCACATGTTTTAAGCTGTAGAGCACATTACTTACAGGAGTAGAAACAGTAATATCATGAAGTTGACTAAGTTTAGGAAACTGTCTCTCAGCGCCATCTTTTACATCATCAATTACCTTTCATTTGTACAATCCAACAGAAACAAGTTCAAGGCCATACACCTATCCTACCTCACCTTCTTTATCAAAATCTTGCACGTCAGCCAAATCTTTCAACGCTATTGATGGACATGCAACTGGTACAATTCTCAGCTTTGGACCAAGACCGCTCATTTTTTATTTTAGCAAAAATAAAATTTATTTAACTTCCAACACAACATAAAAATCATGCATCACAACTGGTTTGTCATCCTGATTAGTTACATATATACACAATGATTCAAAGAAACTGGAGCCTAATTTTTTAAACTGTGAATTAGGAAATCTAACAACAACATTTTCGCAATAAGGAGCAGTTCCAGTCGACACACATTTCAACAAAGATGAAGGCTTTCCATTGTGAAGATTATCAGTAGTGCTTAGTTCTTTCAAATGAACATTTAGCACTGTGTGTACTGACAAATGAACAGGATATCTACTAGTTACTCTTGATTTTTTTGGTGATATTAGATGTCCATCTGATGGTGTCCAATCTTCATCTGGATATGTTATTTTTTTACCTAAAAAACCAAGTAATAATAAAATACTAATTGATAAAGAAAACTGACCACTTTCAATTGTAACAAGTAAATTAGCTGGGTTTAAAGTTGTTTAATTTTAAATTCATTTTGAAGCCATTCAGCTAAAGTACAAAAGTCATAATACCCAGCTCATAAAGTATCACCCTTTTCTAAACTATCAAGAGTTCCACGTACAGAGTAATTTTTATCATCTGTTACATTAAACCACTTTACAGTGTAGAACATTTCATGACTAGCTACAGCCTTGCTACCATCATGATTATCAAATCCATTAGTTAACCACACTGGTTTGGTTGTGTCAATATTTGATAAGGTTATAAAGATTTTTATAATCACATAAAAAAAGCATAATGGAATTTAAATCACCAACAATTGTCACTGTAAATGCATTTCAATTTAACGTGGATGCCAAGTACAATGTTGCGCCTACTTATGATCAGAAAATAATTCAACTAAATCAGCTCAATATAGCTTTGTCAGAAGCAGATTTATTTCAAGTGAAAGTACCAAATCCCTATGATAACTGCCTAAACCCTGCAATAACAGATGATGCAACTGCAAGAAAGTGGTCTTCAAGCCCACTACAGATGTTTCAAAACCAGCTTAACTTTGCTATACTATGCTCAACTACTGGCTGCAGTGTTTCTTTTACAGACCATTTAAATCACCCAAACAAACTGATTAACCCTTTGAACCCTTCAAACCGCTGTAGCGTTTCATGGCCTCGTATACCGTTGAACCCTACAAACTGCTACAGCGGTGTCAGGTGTTTCATATCAAACACCCGGTGACGCGCGAGCCTCGCTGTGCATGTGGTGACCTCGCCCTTCGCACTGACACATCCTGTTTACACTCGGTACATGGCACGTACGTTCGTCTGTGGTATGCGGTCAGTGTTTCGGCACTAGCGTGGGAATTACGGTCGGAATGGCGAGTGGATGTGTAGATATTCGGAGTGATACAATTTTGTGTTTGGAGACATGGTTTCAAAAGCAGACAGCTTTGATGTATTGGGACATGTGTGCATACCTACCGCGAGGCAGCATAACCACGTGTTGGCAGTGTCAGCTGGAGCGATCGCCGTTTGAGTCACTGACAGCGGCAATGACTTCAACTTGATTCTAATGCTGAATTCGGACTAAGGTCGTAATTGATATTCCATTTTTTATTATGCCACACCTTGGTGCACCTGTAGGTAAGTCTGTGGACACCAATGACACACATTGGTCACATGTGTAGTACGTGTATAGTCTTTACAACACTGGTACTTCCATCCGATCGTGTACGAGACACAACACAGACACACTGATCATCATTCGACGCCGCATGTTACATGTTGTATAGACCGTGAATATACCTTATCAGTGGCAGGTGTAAACATTGACATCTGGTGACAAGGTAGGGGCCTTATGTTGTATGGGCATGCTGGAAATGCATGCACACTTATGTGTCACACTAACAGACAGACACCCTATTTAGTGATGCATGTTAAGTACCAGTGACCTGTCATGCACGAAAGACTTTTTAGAAAAGTTTATTGTCACCTGTCACTATTTTTGTCACCAGGCATTACGACACATGTGACACAGTGTGGTCAAATCCATAAAACGGTAGTCCATCCAATGGCAAATCTGTACATATATACCTTTATGGGGATATCTGTTGTAAAGTATTATTTACAAATATTTTACTGTACACACCCATTTTCAACAGAAATTTCTCAAATAAAGTCAGGGCTGAAGGGTATATAGACTTCTTATTTAGCCAGGGTTCAAAGGGTTAAGTCTGTCTATCGTTTCCACACATAATATCAGCTTAGAAGAATACTGTCAGAACTGCATACCCCACTGCCCACTGAATCCAGTTTTAATCAGTTTAACAATCCCATGGATTTGAAAGCATTTGAACAGATCTGTAATGAATTTAACATCAGTACAAAGTATGACTTTACACAAAAACTTGATGATCACAATGGTATGGGTACATTGTATTATGCTATGAGTCACAGACAATACCCTCAAGATTACTACCCTGGTTACACTTCATTCTCACAAAAATCCAAAGTCTGGTTAGGCTCAATAGAACAGAAACAGTCTAATGCCTGGACCACATTTGTCTTAGACAGGAGTGACGGGTTTACTTCAGCAGGAGTTGAGCGCATAAATGAGTCTATCAGAACATATGTGTGGTGTATACTAGGAGCACAAGCTCAAACAAAATGAAACATTTTAAATGGGAGTGGTAAATTTGAAGCACAAAAACAGTTTCTTGCAAACCTAGAAGATTCGATAAATTCAGTTGTTGATCTCCCATCAAGCATACAACACTACCAAGACGTTCTCAGATATGCTAGATCAAAAGTTGACTTTGTAGTTGGTATCGGGTTATACATATTGCCATCAGATCTTCAACTCCAAATGGGGACAATAACAAATTATAATAATGAAATAGTTGTTGCTGGACGTGATCAAAAATTAGGACACAATCAATCTGTAAACTTGAGCCCAACAACCACACATAGCTTGGGTCCAGCAATCACACATAGCTTAGGTCTAACAAGCAAACATCGCTTGCACCAAAAGTCACCGCATGTGCAAAAAACATTAGTAACATCATCACCTGTACAGACAGTAACAGCCCCGTCCCCACCCCCGACACTGACACAGACACCAGTACAACCAGTAACAGAAGCCTCGGAACAGTCATCAGTTAACACACATGAGTCAGAGAGAACTGCATTGGTAATAGGCCTTACTGGATTAGGAATATTACTTCTTTACCTGTGTCATTAAATATCATACGATTAACCCTCCTACTGTCACCAAAAAGACCCATACATGCTCTGAAATAAACCCTACTACCTTTGCTACTGTACTTATTAACCAACTGACAACACTCCCTATTATGCCAGGCAAAGCATCGATTGCTTTTACAGCTAATTTCTGAAGCAAGTCTGATATATGAGACAACTGTTTTTTTTTACCCACGACTGTAAATCTTTTGGGTCTGATGGAACTGGAGGTGCTGGAGGGGCCGGGGTGATACCACCTGGTCCACCTGTTACAGCTAACACTACAGTACTGATAATAAACCCAAGAGCAGTAATTAAACTTGCAATAGTGATACCCTGCTCTCTGAAAAGTGTTTTCAATCTCTCAGCCAAAGTTGTGTCTTCGTGAAGTATTTTCTGAATAGTTTCTCTAATCCTGTTGACCTGTGTTTTCAGTTTTTCTTTCCCAATTTCAATCACTTCTAGTCATGCTGATCTTTCTATCTGCAAATCATTTAATCTGTGTTGTATTTTTTCTTTCATTTCTGTGTGATAATTCTCATCATCAGATTTAGCTAATTTTTCTTTTTCCCTTTCTATGTGATTATCAAGCTCGCCTAGTTTGGCTACATTATTCACAAGCTCACCTCTTATTGACTGCAGTGATTTATCCAACCCCATAATTTCCTGCATTGTTAAAGGAGAGTCACCTATTGTTTTTATAGCCTCATTTATTTGACCTTCTGTAAATGAGGTTTCTTGTATCACCTTGTCTACCATTTATGGCAATCTTTTTACTAAAGTCATTTCAATTTCTTGTCCAGTTGGCAACCTTGTTTGCGCATCATGAAGAGCACTAGCAAGACGAGGTGGTAACTGTTTATCTCCAATACCAAGTTGACGCAAGGCGCCAACACACCTTCATTTTTGATTGTACTTAAAGCTCTAAACTTACCAGGGTCTCTTTTATTAGTCAATTGTACTTTTCCTTTGTCAGCAGTTAAAAATAAATTACCTTTTTCATATTCAAACTGATTAGGATCTATTTCATCTGGGCGGTCACCAACACTATCATAAAATGAGTTCACTTTATCTTTTAACAGTTTATGATACGTACTAGATGTATTTACCATTCCAGTCATATCTGTTGCACCAGTATCTTAGTCATTCATGTCATCCATTTCAAAATCTTCATGACCAAATCCTCCCGCTGCCATTGTTTTTATTAATTTAATATTTTTGATTTTTGCATAATAAAATGACATCGTCCTACGGATCAAAGTTAGACCCATACAGAAAACTGTGTGAATCTCTTGGTGTTAAGGGCATTAGACAGTCAATTGTCGTCACTAACAATCCTAGCTCCATAGATCAAAACCAAATTCTCACTGTCAAATTTCCTAACTTAGGCCCCAGTGATGTTATTGTTCCTGGTACTGCTCGCCTTGCTTTTAATATTGAACTTTCATCAAACACAGATGACAAAAGAACAGTAGTTGGCAACCTAGGCAGAGCAATTAGTAAGACTATTAAAGTTAAACTTGAAGGACAAGAAGTGTTTAGTCTTGATGATGCTGATGTGTTTTACAGTTACAAAGATCTGTGGCTAACTCAAGAAGAAAGAGAAGACCTCATTTATCAAGGGATACAGTCTGATAATGTTGCCAAACACAGAATCAATGCATCAGATAAATCAACTACAGAAGCCAAGGACGTTATTGTGGCAGAAACATATGGAAATAGATTTTGCATTCCACTTGAATTTGAAATCCTAACAGCGCATTTACCTTATTACCAAGGAGCACTGAATGACCGTCTGAGTTTTGAACTAATCTTTAATGACTACTCCAAAGTTATTAAATCAATTGACACAGACGCAACATACAAGATCTCTAACATCTCCTTGGAATATGAAATTGTCACACATGCTCATCTAGCTACTCTAATTCAAAATCAGTACCAGTCAAGACTGCCAATTTATTATGATCGTGTGATAAGACACAGTTTAATTCATAAAGACAAAAGCGATCCAATGTGGAACATCAACTTGAACACACCTGCTAGGTCACTAAAAGGCATTCTTATGTTGTTTGTTAAACCGACGAGTCCATACGGACGGGATTCAGAAAAATTCTATAATCCAAAGATTAATCATTTGTCCTGTACTATTGAAGGGCGTCCTAATCAAGTGTACGCTTCGGGTATGCTACCTTGCCAGCACTATGATGAGATCACAAAATATTTTGCAGGTGGAAGGCTTAGAGAAAAACCAGCAAACATGGCATCTAAAGATCTGCATCTGTATAACGTAAGAATTGCTCAATACCTGACAGACAAGTATGCACTGTGGCTATACCTGCATAGTACAGATGACGACTACCTACATGGGTCAGGTCATACTGTTGAAAACGGTAGTGACGGGATCACAATCCAAATACAAAAAAAGTCTGAAACTGCAGGAGCAATAAATATATATTTGTATCTGATTTATGACACACAACTCAATATTGCAGAAAGCAGGCTGAGTGGTCATTTGTATTAAAATTATATTGTGTTTTAAAATGAACTTGATGACACTTGACCCACACTGTGGCTTGTTTTGTGGCGCCACAGGCTGTGGAAAAACTGAATTTGTTCTTAACCTCTTACAAACAAGATACATCTATCATTTTGAAAACATTGTGATATTTTGTCCTACTATCAAACACAACAAAGCTTATCACAACCGTTTATTCATTTGGACTGATCATAACATTTATTTAGTTGACCCTGAGAAAAAAACTGAATGACTACCTGCTGTATTTTTACAAGCAATTTGAAGGACAGTCAACTTTGTTTATTGTTGATGATGGCTCTGCAGAGAAAGATATTGTTAAGAAGAGAAACACACTGGCAGAACTTTCCTTCAGTGGCAGACATGCAAACATCAGTGTCTGGATTCTCACTCAAAAATATAATGCTGTACTAAAAGATTTTCGTGAGCAGTTAAAGTTTATCTGTTTGTTTTACGTAAATGTAAGGATCGTGACAGCTTTGAAGACAGATCAGCCTACACGGTATGGGTTAGTAAATTAATTTAGCCTTTTGATTTGTCCATAAAAATGGCAGACAGACAAACCATGCAAACAGAGCAAGCTATTGATGTTACTGACTGCTTCAGAGATGTTCTACAGTTTACTGACTTAATAACATCTCCCAAACAGCCTGACATAAGACTCTTAGTACCAGCGGTGATATATTTGTCATATAATGTGACTTTGGATTATGTTGATGAACATTCAGTCATGGAGTGTATGATAGAACAAATACCTTTAAAGTTAATAATGCAAGCTGCAGCTGGATTGATACTCTGGGTTATAACATATTTAAACAGTTATGTAAAGTAAATGTTCATATTGAATGTGTTACAGTAAATAAAATTGTATTACACATACAGAGCAAGCAGTAATTTGTTTGATGACTGGTTTATAAAAGTGTGCGAACACATGCACCAACAACTAAAAAAAAAAAAAAAAAAAAAAAAATGTTTGTTTTCTAGAGGTTACTGTCAATAAAGTGGTATTACACAAGATGCATTTTTTTATTTATTATTTTGTCGGACAAATAAAAATGACGGACAATGCCCAAAGCTTGTCGGGCTTAAGAAACGTGTTTCACACAACAGACTTGCCTATATCCAACACTTGCAGTGTCTATGAATTGATAGAAAGGTCTTTTTCTGTCATACAAGATAATCTTCTTTCTGGTAGTGTAAAGATTCAGATTGTTGCGAAAATAGTATTTACCAGGGTAGATGGTGAAGTGATTGTATCATATATCTTAACAAGACAACACACAGTTAATTCGAGAAGAGAATTGGAAAAAGTGTTTAGAGAAAGACTGTTGCCTGACTTTCTAGAAGCAATTGACAGAGCAAAAATGCAAGGGTCTGGTTGGCATGAAGGTCGTGTACATGAACTACAACTGAAGCAGTCAAGATATCATCTTATATTAGGCAAATCATGGCTGCCACTACCAACTGAGGTTGCAAACGAAAAGGCTGTAGTCAATATTCAGAACAATGATAATTTCTGTTTCATGTGGTGTGTGCTTGCTAAACTACACTTTGTAAAAACAAAACCTGAACGTGTATCTAACTATACCAAATTTGAAAACAAACTCAACTTCAGTGGTATAGATTTTCCTGTTAAGGTAGAGGACATAGACTTGTTTAAAAAACTAAATCCTGGTATATCTGTAAATGTGTATGTATGGGATAATGAGTCTGAGAACAAGTTACAACCAATTAGAGTATCACCAATTGCCCCAACCTACGGACAGTCAGAAGATAAGCATGTTGACCTTTTATTAATAAGCTCTGGTGATAACTTTCACTACACAATTATCAGAAGTATGTCAAGACTAATTCATCATACAACAAAACATGATGGTAAACAGGAATTTTGTAAAAAATGTTTACAGAGGTTTTCCTCTATTAAAGTAGCACACAAACATGTACAGAACTGCAGGTCGGCTGATGACATTCAAACAATACTGAGGTATCCAGATCCTGGTAGCAAAGTATATTTTAAGAACTATGGGAATCAGCAAAAGCTGCCATTTGTAGTGTATGCTGATTTTGAATCACTGGTTGTACCATATGAGGGTCCTGTTCCAGCATCATTACCAAAGACTATAAAATTGAGTGACCAAGTGGTGTGTTCTTTTGGATACATTTTTGTTAGGTCAGATGGTGTGCACGAAGAACCTGCTATCTATAGGGGTGAAAATGCAGCAGCTGAGTTTTTAACAGAAATGAGACAACTGTATAGTCAGGTAGTACAGTATTTGGAAAACTGTCAAATGCCTTTGATGATGACAGAAGAAGATAAACTAAATTCTGATACGGCAGAGATGTGTTGGATTTGTGAACAACCTCTGGGAGGTTGTGAACAACTTCTGAAGGGTGAAAAAGTTCGCGACCATGACCACATAACTGGATGTTACAGAGGTGCTGCGCATGGTGATTGCAACTTAAAACTAAAAATAGATCCCAAGGCATACAAACTGCCTATCTTTTTCCACAATCTCAAGGGGTATGATTCACATATTATCATGCAAGCTGTGGATGAGTCATACAAAAAATTAATTGTATTGCCCAGACAACTGAAACATACTTGACTTTTAGGTTGGACAAATTAGCATTTTATGACTCCATGCAACATTTGTCTTTAGGGCTTGCTAGTCAGGCAAAAGGACTGACTGAGTTTCCAATAACAAGTAAATATTTTGAGCCAGAGTTAATCAAGAAAGGTGTCTATCCCTATGAGTACATTGATAACTGGGTTGTGTTTGAGGAAAGGAGACTGCCACCAAAAGAGGCATTTTATTCTACACTATATGGCAAAGGTATTTCTGACTCTGATTACCAGCACGCTCTTGATGCATGGGGTAAACTAGGGTGTGAAATGATTGGTGATTACCATGACCAGTACTTGAAAGTTGACGTTTGTTTGCTAGCAGATGTATTTGAAAGTTATCGTGAAAAGGGTTTGTTACACTAGAGTCTTGACCCAGCTTGCTATATAACTAGTCCTGGCATGACATGGGATGCATTTTTGAAATCCAGCAAAATATCTATAGACCTGTTGTCTGATCGCAAGATGGGTGAAATTGTGGAACGTGGATTGAGGGGAGGCATTAGTATAGCCGCAAACAACTATGCCAAAGCCAACCACAAACATCTTGATGACTTTGACCCCTCAAGGTCAAGGTCATTTATTACGTACTTGGACGCTAACAATTTGTATGGCTTTGCAATGTGTGAGTTATTGCCCTTGAAAAACTTTCGACTACATGATTTGTCACAGTGTGATATGAAAAAATTAACAAACAAAATTATGAATTATGATCATAATCACAAAAAGGGTTGGATCTTTGAAGTTGACCTGGAGTACCCACACCATCTACATGATTACCACAATGATTATCCATTAGCTGTTGAGAAAATGAGTTTGACAGGGAAAAAAGAAGACACCAAACTTGTGCCAAATTTGAATGACAATTTCAATTACGTTTGTCAATATTGCTTGCTGCAGTTTTACATCAGACATGGGTTAATACTAAAAAAAGTGCACAGAGGTATTACATTTGATTAGAGTGCTTTCATGAATGATTACATAATGAAAAACACAACATTGCGTGCAAGGGATGGTAACACTGCATTTGACAAAGACTTCTTTAAGCTTATGAACAATGCCTGTTTTGGTAAGACAATGGAAAATCCTCATCACTGCAAAGATGTGAGACTGGTCACAACTGAATCAGGTGCAATTAAGCTTACAGGTAAGCCACAGTACACAGGGTATAAAGAGTTTCATCCATCGTTGTATGCAGTGACACTCAAAAAAAAAAGATTGTTAAACTGGACAAGCCAGTATTCATTGGTCTGGCAATTCTTGAGTTATCAAAACTGTTGATGCTTGAATTCTACTATGATTACTTCAAACCGAAGTATCCTGAGTGTCGTCTGCTATACACTGACACTGACTCTATGATCATTGACGTGCCTACTGAAGACTTTTATGAAGACATGAAAACAGAACTACACATGTATGACACATCTGACTACCCTAATGATCACCCACTGTTTAGCACACAGAATAAGAAAGTGCCTGGGAAATTTAAAGATGAACTAAATGGAGTGCCTATAGTTGAGTACGTTGGACTGAGATCAAAAATGTATTCCATATTGCACCAAAAGGGCAGTCAGTCAAAAGCCAAAGGAATAATAATTAAAAAAAAAAGGCAATAAAAAATAAAGATATCTGTCATGAACATTATAAGCAAGTATTAGATGGAGAGAACTAATGCCTGATTATCCAAAGAAGACACTGAGATCAAATAGACACAATATTGAAATGATCCAAACACATAAAAAGTCTCTAGCAGTAGGAGACACAAAACGAGTGTTTTACACTAAGGAAAAGGCTTATGCACGTGGGCATTATGCGCTTAAGTTATCTGAAGAAATAGCTGATGAACTAATCGATGAATTAGTTGTTGAAATGAGTAACAGTGTCTGGGGGATAATCTGTAATTCTTCTCTTACAAATGCCCTCTGTGGGGCAGGTTCATATAGATAATAAATTGATGCGTTAGCGCCAGGGACTATTTTTTTATATTGTGGACAGACGTAGACCAAATTGGATCAGTTGCCCTGCATCTGACATCATTCTCGGCCTCACCAGGTTGATACAAATATCTTACCTGTTTTGTAAACAAGCTTGTGTCTGGTGGTGTTGTTTTTATTTTTGATGCAGACGGTATTGTTTTTAATTTAATAGCATCAGCAGGTTTGAGGTGGCCCTCGTTATTCATTGCTTTTATCACAGACGGTAATCTCTTAACCCACTCAGTGTTACGTGCATCATTCATGAGTTCCTTAGAATACTGATAGCTGAAAAGTCTCTCCGATAATTGCTTGTTAAAGTTTTCAACAATTGCCTGTGATCTGTGCACGCCTGGTAAGCCTCGCTGCACTAGCACTCCATGCTTTGCAAATAATTGATTGACAGCCCCTTTAAATTCACTTCCGTCATTGACTTGCACAAGCCTAGGATATTTTAAAGGCCCTCAACTATATATTTGTGTTAACGCAGTGGCCACTATTACAGCATTCTTGTCAGTTATGGGTTCAGCATCCTTGTACCGTGAAGCTATGTCGACAACAGTTAATGCATATTTGTATCGTTTCTTTCTTATTGTATCGTGTGGTAGGAACAGAAGATCCATTTGATGAGTGTCATTAGAGGTAGTATTTACAAAATGAGGTCTTGTTATTTTTTTTGGAGCAGGTAATATATTTGCCAAATTGCTTGTCTTTTGAGCCACTGTTTTATTTGTTTGAGTGTAACATCTCCACCCACAGCAGCATGTAATTTCTCTATTGCAGTATTCCCTTTCCAGTAGCCAATAGGGGAGTAATATATTTTTGATAGTTTATTTCCGACGTCGGTCATTTTTTTCTAGCAATAAAAGCTCCAGTAAAATATACAAATGTCATTCCCACTAGAACAAATATTATTTCTTCATTTCCTTGTTCTGGGCTTGGTTGGTAATAGTCACTAAGTTTTGGTTGCGGGATGGTCATGTCTTCACCAGTAGCAAGAAAATATTCTTTGATCGCGTCATCAACATTTGAAAATGTATGCTGAGCGTGACCTTTAAGTCTGAGTTTTTCATTGATAAAATCAAGTTTCTCAATTCTTTGCTTCTCATAATCGTGTTGAGCTTGTGCCAGTTTTTCAGATGCCTCATTGTGACGCCTCATTTCTTCTGCTGATTCCTCTGTACCCATTTTTGAAAAGAGATAGTTTGATCCACTAAATGCCAATGCATTAACAACTGCACCACCAATCATAATAGCTATTGTTGCCATATTTTTTATTTACTTAGAAACATTTTCTGGAATAATTCCTTGCTTGACGAGAAAGTCTTTTGTTGCAATCGATGCTGTTACAACAGCCACTACCTTAGCACTGTCTTCGAAGTCTAATCTACTCAGGTCTGCCGATTTCATTTTGAGAAGACTTTTTCCCAGCATAGAATAAGCAACTGTTAGCCCGCTTATTAGAGCAGAGTGATAGACAAGGTTCATTATGTTCTTTGTGTCACTCATTTTCTTATTCCACAAAAATTAAAATAATAAATTTATTTACTGCAGGTAAAATGGGTCCATGGCTTTGGGTGTTGCTGGTAATGTGGAGACTTCTTCTTTTGTTTTTGGAGTGTTTGATTTTTTTGGACACTGTTTGAGTGTTTGGTTTGTATTTTTGGTATAATTGGTAACCTACATAAACAAATCTGAGAACAAATCCAGCAACTATATATTTTGTTGTTTCAGGTTTAGACTCAGTTGTTTGTCTCTCACTTTTTTGGGAGTGTGAGGGTGTTGGCCCTGGTGGTAGTGACACTTGCACTGAGGTTGGAGCTGTTGACGGTGTGTCAGTTACTTGAGTCTTTTCTGTTAATGCTTGAAGCTGTAATTTTGTTTTGTCTGTTATATTCAGCTAATCTTTTCCCAGCCTCTATTCGACCTGGACTTTTAACCTTAGTCACTGTTTGAACTTGTGCCAAGACAGGACTCTGGTGTGGAGTCGTCTGGGTCTCGTCCATTTTCTTCTAATTTAAAATTTATTTTAGAAAAATCAATATGACTCCCAGTAACAAGCAAGGTTACCACAGGTGCAAGGTAATTCCCAAACTTGTAAAACATAAGGCATGCTAATTTACCTATTGAACTTGAAACTATGGGATTGCTTTCTAAATCGTGTGAAAGGCTGACACTATCAACAGGCAGGAAGTGACTCACAGCTTTTGTATATAGGCAGACAAGAGATCGACTCAAATCACGAGTCATTAGTGAAGCAATGTGATTTTCATATTTAGTATGAAGTTTGATTAGCTCATCAGCGGTGAGGGATTATATGTCTTCTGTCATGTATTGTTTACCAAGAAAAGCTTTTAATTTCCAGAAACAACTACGGAGAGAAGCCTTTGTTTTTTAGAGTCTAAGTCTTTGTTCTCTACAGCACAGATATTGCTTAGAAGAAGTAATTCATCTTGGTTCATTTTTTAATGTAATATAATATTTTTGTTTAAAGAAGTCAATGACAGCATTAATTATTTAGGTGTGGTGGGGGATCTGCCTTAATAATCGCGGGTTGTCAGCTGATCAAAAAACGTAGCTTGAATGATTTCTGGAGTGGAGCTAAAATGGCTAGGCAGATAAAGCATTGGGGGTAATTGCAGGAGTTCGTTTGTCTGAATGGCTAGTTGATTATAATAAATGTATTGAGTAGGGGAGTGGTGCCTATCAACTGTCCACTTTACTCTCTCTACATGCCATATGTCACATAGACCGGAAACTGGTTTAATGTAACCATATCATTGAGTTTGGATGTTTGCAGTTGGAAAACAGAGAAAAATCATGAAAAATTTGAAATTTTGCCAAGAAATCGCTGCGTTTGCAGTTTTATAGGCGTTTTTGCATGTTTTGCGTTGCAACACCCTGTTTACCTGCACTGTGAGCTATGTTTAGTGTGTTCATTTATTATTTGCCTTACAGGTAGTCACGAGTCTGACCTTCGACCTTGAGCTTTGACCTTGACCTTGAAAGGGGTGGAGTTTTGGGTGTTCAGTTTGATAAATGTGTTAAAAAATGCGCTTTCAGTTATTGAGGTTGAGGGGTGAGGTGGGGTGGGTGGAGTAGGGTGGGGGGGTGGGTGGGTTGGAAGGGGGGGGGGGCTTAAGGTCAAAGGTTAAGATGAAAACTACAATGAAACAGTGTCCACATGTGCAATCCGCCAAAATAATTAGACATGCAGAAGTGTTATTTTGCATTATCCTTCTATCCTGGCTGCATCTGAGGTGTCATTCTGCTCTAATTGTCATGAGGGATAGAAAAACAGAAGATAGTGGTAGAAAACCCTTTAAAATAGAAACAAATAACGACGTTTCGGATCAAAGATCCTTCCTCAGGTGACATGGAAACAAACGTAGAACAGAAAAGAACACCAGAAAGAAAAGACGTCATCCTGTATAGAGAGAATTTAGAATGACGTAAAAAAAAAAAAAAAAAAAAAAAAAAAACCACACACACACACACATAATGACGCAAATACACATGCACAAAACACGTAGCACAAAACTTACGTCTATATACATACACGTCACTGCATACATTCGCATTCACTCGTGCCTACTGCAGCTCACGCACATGCACACACACACACACACACACACACACACACACACACACACACACACACACACACACACACACACACACACACACACACACATACACACACACTCAAAGGTAGCATCCAGTATCAACAGTGAGGTCAAGCCTGGCACCAACTACCCATCAGGCCGAGCATACATCCCTAGGGGCGAATGTTCAAGCCGCGCGGATGGTAAGTGCCAAGCCTGTCCGCGAAAAAGGATTCTGTCATTTTCTTCTCACACCAGGGATACCCCCAAGACATCGTCAACACCGCTCGTTCTAAGGCTGAGGCCACAAGCAGAAGTGAAGCTTTGAGGGAGAAAACTCACAGTGCTGCAGAGGACCGGCCGGTCCTGTGTATCACGTATCATCCTCACAACATCCCCATCAAAAACATTCTCCTCAGGAACTTCCACATCATTCAGAATGACACAGTATTGAAAGACATATTTCCTGAGCCTCCGCTGGTCGCTTACAAACGTGACACTAACCTAAGCGATCATCTTGTTCACAGTTCACTTCGCGCATCTAACACCTTACCACCTGGCACACACCCTTGTCAGCAACCACACTGCAAAGCATGTCCGTACATCAACACATCCCCCGTCATCACCGGACCCCTGTCATCTTTTCATGTCCACCGATCATTCACATGCCAGTCATCGGATATTGTCTATGTCATCTCATGTTCTCACTGCCCAAAGATGTTGTATGTGGGGGAGACATACCGTACACTCCCTGAACGCTGCGAGGAGCATGTTCGTTCGATCCGCCTCGGATACAACAACCAGGTTGGACGTCATTTCAACGAACCGCCTCATAGCCTCACACATTTCAGCATACGCATCCTTTGGCAAAATACATCCCACTTCATCCGCCGCAAAATGACAGAATCCTTTTTCGCGGACAGGCTTGGCACTTACCATCCGCGCGGCTTGAACATTCGCCCCTAGGGATGTATGCTCGGCCTGATGGGTAGTTGGTGCCAGGCTTGACCTCACTGTTGATACTGGATGCTACCTTTGAGTGTGTGTGTATGTGTGTGTGTGTGTGTGTGTGTGTGTGTGTGTGTGTGTGTGTGTGTGTGTGTGTGTGTGCATGTGCGTGAGCTGCAGTAGGCACGAGTGAATGCGAATGTATGCAGTGACGTGTATGTATATAGACGTAAGTTTTGTGCTACGTGTTTTGTGCATGTGTATTTGCGTCATTATGTGTGTGTGTGTGTGGTTTTTTTTTTTTTTTTTTTTTTTTTTTTTTTTTACGTCATTCTAAATTCTCTCTATACAGGATGACGTCTTTTCTTTCTGGTGTTCTTTTCTGTTCTACGTTTGTTTCCATGTCACCTGAGGAAGGATCTTTGATCCGAAACGTCGTTATTTGTTTCTATTTTAAAGGGTTTTCTACCACTATCTTCTGTTTTTCTTTCACGTGAAACCCTAGCGGCAACAGTTTTACTATATGTCATGAGGGATGTCTCTGGTGTCTATTCTGAGCCAAACACAAGCACTTTTACACAGCGTAAAGCTCATTTGAGTGCATTGTTATGGGACCAGCAGTTGCAGCCACCAGTACAGGCTTTTACAGGAGTGTTCACAAGTTTGGCACACACATGCCTACTGCATTTGCAAGATGAGTTGAGGTGTTTTGAGACTCTGACAAGTGTGTTTTTTATAAAAATGAACTGTACATAACCATTTTCTCTGCTACCTCCTAAAAAAGCACTCCAGACACTTGTTTGGATATGCGGTGTGTCCCGTGTAGCATAGTTTTGGCTGTTTTGTGTAGTCTTTTGTCTGTGGGATAGATCAGTAGACTTAATATTTAAATTGCAGAGCTGTTTCATGACCCCTTTTCCTGAGGAAAAGATTGCAAGCAGCATATAGGGCATGGCAGCTGGTTACAGGCCTCTTCCTGCTTGTTGTCACCAAACAAGAAGGTCAATGAGGATGCCTGGGCCTTGTCTTTTTGGCTGCCCTGAGATACACAAGGAAATGGCCTTGGGTCTGAAAGCTCATTTTTCATCAATGTCAGTATCATGGTAATTTTTTTCAGTTGCCTACCCCACCAGAAGTCAGTTTGAATGTATTGCATGTGTGTGTAAACTTGGAAAAACAGAAAAAGTAGGGGGGTAGGTAATAGAAAAATATGAAAAAAAAACAAACTTTCATGTGCCTGTGTCTCAAATGCAACATGTCTGAAAATCAGATATGCTACTTTATGTACATGCTAATTTTGGTGGCATTCTGACAATATCTAGTCTTTTTTTCATGGCATCAGATATACATGATCCCAAGCATCAACAGCACAGTGAACGCCACAACAACGCGCTTCATATAATGGGCCATACCATAAGATGCAGTAACATTCAATGGTGTCACTTTAGGTATGACTTAGCTAGTGTCTAAGGGTTGCATTGATGGCAGATGGAATGGTGTTCAGGTGGAAGAGTTCTTCTTTCAGATCATATTACATATTCAAATCTGGGCAGTTGAGGCAGTGCAAGGAACAGTGTTTTTAAAAATAATTTTTGCCTTGTTTGAAAATGTGTAGTAGTTCTAAATGTTGGAATTTGCTGGAAATTCAACTTTTTAAATCGAAATTTTGTGAATGGGAATTTCACTGTATTAAACGTATTGCACAGTGAAAGTTGCTTTTGTTACAATCAGAGTTTAATTGTGTGAAACTTGTTTTTTGTTTTTGTTTAATATGTTTGTCTTTTTCCAGTTTTACAGTTACAAAGACTGTTAGAATGACCATTCCACCAGGAACGGATAATTTTGACCTTCAGTGTGTGTTTAAATGGCGTCGACCAAACGTTACGTACGACGATCGAAATGGACGTAGCATTATAAAAGTTATTGCCAAAGGTAAGTCAGTTGTGTTTGTTTGTTGTTGTGATTGTGTGTGTGTGTGTGTGTGTGTGTGTGTGTGTGTGTGTGTGTGTGTGTGTGTGTGTGTGTGTGTGTGTGTGTGTGTGTTGTGTTAAGATCAACTGTAATGTGATGTTTAAAGAAATCAAGTCCATGTTCTGGACAATGAAAATTTCGTTTTTCACAAATATTGATTAGGTATCGGCAACCTGACGTTCTGCGCTGGTCCAACGCACTGAGAATGCAATTTTTACTTGTTTTTCAACTCGCTCCGAGTGCAAATAATTTGACGTTAAAAGAAAACGTCTTACATGGTGATAAAGTTTGTCTTCTCCACGTTTCAAAGATGTCATTAGTTTTGTTCTTAGTGCACTGTCATTAACACCACTGTGTGGAAGACAGTGAGTGTCGACGTGTTTTTCATCGCGTGGCGCACTTTTTGTGAGGCAGATCGTTTACGCTCAATTGTTAAAAAACACGTACCCGTTTCTATACCGAGAGCGTTTCTGCCATCCAACCTATAGATTTGTTTTTTTTTTTCACCATTGAAAAGATCCTATTCTTGGCTAAAAGCAGCTCGTTGCATTAAAAAAAAAAAAAAAAACATTTCAGGGATTCAAAAGTTACGCTGGAGAACGTGCGTTTTTAGCGAATTTTCGCGACCTTTTTCAGAATATCATAAAATCCGCTGAAAATAAAACATACATTCTGGGACTCAACGTAAACATCATTTAATTATCAGTAGACCTGTGTAAGTTGCATGGTTGTATGGCGGATACGCCTTCCGCAGAAGAAAGCAGTCACGTGATGTATGTCGTCTGACTCATTAACGCGTGTCTAAAGTGTGGTAAGAAATGAGAAAACAAATAATAAAGTGCATTTTGCCTCCTTTTCTTTTTTAAGTTTTGTTGTTCAGGGGCGGATCCAGGGGTGTCTCGACGGGTGGGGGGGGGGGGCGACAGCCCTCCCTCCTCCCCTCCCCCAGTTTTCCAAACTGTGTCATACAAAAGAAATTCAGACCAAAACAGTGACTATCAGGCGAGCATAAAATCATAACAAAGAAAGAAATACGCTTAAAAACAATTACAAATAAGTTGTGTTGAAATTATTCTTCCTTGGTGCTTTTCTTTTTGAGACTTTTTAAAAATTGTACTATAGTGTTGTAACCGTTCTCTCTACGCGTGTTTCTTCCTTTTCTTCTTCTTTTTTTTTGGTAGGGGGTAGGGGGGTGTAGGGTGGTGGTGGTGGTGGTGGTGGTGGGGGGGGGGGGGAAGCGGAGGGTGTGTGTGTTTCTGAGACATATTTAAAGTTTGCAGAGGTTACGATTTTTATTTATTAAAACGTTTCTTCTTTCATCTCGTGACACAGCACCGCTTTTGGCACTTTTTAAAAAGTTTAAAAGGAAGGACTGATCATATCTACATGCACTTGACCTCCTCCCCGCCTCCACCCCACCTCCCTAACAAAACAAGATTAATTGGGCACTTCTGATTCTTATATGGTGTTAATTTTCTTATTGAAAAGAGTGTTCTAAACCGACTTGTCATTGGAGGCAGCATCTTCCCACACAGAAGAATACACAAAGCAACTTGGGTCTCACCTGACCATACAACAGAGAACCAAATAGACCATAATATCTGCATTAGCAAGAAATTTAGAAGATCCCTTCAAGATGTTCGAGTGAGGAGGGGAGCAGATGTTGCCTCAGACCACCATCTGCTTACCTTAAGAATGAAGCTCAAGCTAAAGAAAAGCCGCACAGAGACAACAAGAAGACAGCGCTATAATGTAGGCCTCCTGAGAGAACCTGGAGTTAGAGAAGAGTTCAAACTGGTGCTGTCCAACTGGTTTCAAGCGCTACAGGAGCTAGTAAATGAAGAGGAGGCGGTCACCACAGAGCAGCAGTGGAAGGCAGTTAGAGAGGCGCTGAACTCAATCTGCAAAGACACTGTAGGGTTCAGGAAACACCATCACAAGGACTGGCTGTCGGCACAGACCTTGAAGAAGATAGAAGTGAGGAAGCAGAAGAAAGCAGTTGTCAACAACAGTCGCACGAGAGCAGCCAAAGTAAGGGCACAGGAGGAATACTCGGAAGCCAACCGCGAGGTGAAGAGGAGTATCAGGGCAGACAAGAGGGCCTACACAGACAGCCTGGCAGCAGAGGCAGAAAAGGCAGCAGGCAGCGGCAACATGAACCAGCTCTACGACATTACCAGAAGATTGTCGGGCAAGTATGGTCATAAAGAAAGACCAGTAAAAGACAAAGAAGGCAAGCCTATTGCAGACAGAACAGACCAACTCGACAGATGGGCTGAGTATTTTGAAGAGTTACTGAACAGACCTAGCCCACCCGACCCCCCAGACATCCAGCCGGCAGAGACCGACCTACCCATCAGCTGTGACAGACCCAGCCGGGAAGAGATCATAAGAGCAGTGGCATTTTTGAAGAACGGCAAAGCAGCAGGGCCAGATGGCATCCCAGCGAAGTATCTGAAAGCAGACCTAGAGACAACAGTGGAGATGCTGTACCCACTGTTTGGAAAGATCTGGGAAGAGGAGGTGATGCCGGCTGACTGGAAGGAGGGGTACCTAATCAATCTTCTCAAGAAAGGCGACCTCAGCAAGTGTTCCAACTACAGAGGAATCACCTTGCTGTCAGTACCAGGAAAGGTCTTCAACAGGATCATCCTAGAGAGAATGAAGAGCTCCGTTGACCCCCAGCTGAGAGACCAGCAAGCAGGATTCAGGAAGAACCGATCATGTACAGACCAGATCGCCACTCTCCGCATCATCGTAGAACAGTCTCTGGAGTGGAGCTCCCCGCTGTATGTCAACTTTGTGGATTGTGAGAAAGCATTTGACAGCGTGGACCGAGAGACTCTGTGGAAACTCCTACGACACTACGGTGTACCCACAAAGCTCGTCCGCCTGATCAAGAGCAGCTACGATGGCATGACATGTCGCGTGATCCACGAAGGGCAGTTCACCAGGGAGCTCCAGGTCAGAACTGTTGTCAGGCAGGGGTGTCTGCTGTCTCCGTTCCTCTTCCTACTGGCCATAGACTGGGTCACGAAGATGACCACAGAGCACAGACGAAGTGGAATACAGTGGACACTGTGGACACAGCTTGACGACCTCGATTTTGCAGACGACTTGGCATTACTGTCCCACACTCATCTACAAATGCAGGACAAGACCACGAGGCTTGCTGACATCTCGTCCCAAGTGGGCCTCACCATTCACAAACAGAAAACAAAGACAATGAGGCTGAACGCAACCAGGGAAGAACCAGTCTTGCTTGCTGGCACCCCGTTGGAGGAGGTGGAGTCCTTCACCTATCTCGGGAGCATCATAGACAAAAAAGGCAGCACTGATGCAGATGTCAGAGCATGAATCGGTAAAGCCAGAGCAGCCTTTCTCCAGTTGAAAAAAGTGTGGAGTTCCAGAGAGCTGTCACAACACACCAAAGTCCGGATTTTCAACTCCAATGTAAAAGCAGTTCTCCTATATGGAGCAGAGACTTGGAGATTGACAAAAATCACAGTCAACAGAGTACAGACCTTCATGAACAGTTGCCTTAGAAGAATTTTGAAAATCCACTGGCCAGAGAAGATCAGCAACATCAGACTCTGGGAGAGAACAGAGCAGATAACAGCAAAGAATGAAATTGGGCGAAGAAGATTGTGATGGATCGGTCACAGTCTGAGAAAGCCAGCTTCCAGTATCACTAGGCAGGCATTGTCATGGAACCCCCAGGGAAAGAGGAAAAGAGGTATGCCGAGAAACTCCTGGCGTCGAGACCTCCAAGCAGACATCAAGAGACTGGGAACCACCTGGAGTAGAATCGAAGGAGAAGCACAGGACAGGAGTTGCTGGAGGTCTCTCGTCGACGGCCTATATATACCCGGGTAGGGGTGACAGGCGTAAGTAAGTAAGTACGGATATCTGAAATGTTTAAAGAGGTCTTGTAACAACGTATCCTTGGGGTAAGTTTGAAGACTGTGGTTTGTATGGTTTCCCCGAAAATGCCAACGTTAAAGTTTACCTCGGACGAAGGACGACCTGGCCCAGAACATGCTGACTTTTGTGAGCCAAAAAAAAAAAAAAGCAAAAACAAAACAATAACATCATTAAGAGGCGAAGATACAAAAGCGAATTACATGTATTTTTTTATTTTAAACTCCGTAACACATTTCAGACATATCGGACGACTGACGTGACTTTCACATTCAGTATTGAGTCAGACGATGTACAGCACAGTGACTGTTTCTCACTGCAGAAGACGTACACGCCAATTTCTCTACACCCATGCAGTTTAGACAGATTTATTTGAAATTGAATGGCATCTGACTGGAACCCGGAACGCATGTTGTTTTCCTGATTTTATGATGATCGGTAACTAGTCAGAAACACATTCTATAAACACACACATCTTGCAGAGTATCCCATGAATATTTTTTTTATGGCAACACAATGCTTATAGACAAGAATCTGATCCTTCGAATGTGTAGACAGGCCGGCAGAGATGCTCTAGGCCATAGTAGGAAGAAGGTACTATCATCATGTACTCGATCGGCCCGGAGAAAAAAATCGCAACGTGAAGAACACTCACTGCCTACAACACAATTGTTTTGATGGCGTATAGCTCGCGGAACAAAACAAATCACAACAACAACAACAACAACCAGTGGCGGATCCAGGGGGAGGGGGCCAGGGGGCGCTGCCCCCCCCATCCCCCGTCAGCCTTGACCGATATTTTTTAATGGTTATTTGTGGAAGTTTCGTTTTACTATTCGATGGTTCTTCTTTTCTTGTATGGTGTATTTTACAATTATCTCACGGCATCGGTGAGTGAGCCTAGTGCGTTCATGGGCCTATAGTCAAATATCCTCACTTGGCACTCCTTACCTGCACCTGTCACATTACTTCACCCAGACATAGAGTGTCATGTGCCCCGCACTCACAGGGGCGCATGTAAATCAGTGCCTCTTGCTGTGTGATACAATCCGCATTGCATCCTCAGACTGATGCATCCATCTGGCAATGCCGTTGCCTGCTGGTCAACCCCAGCGGTTGGTTAGTTCGGGGTTTAACGCCCACGGCACCGAAGTGATAATGGACGGCCCTGACGGGCGGATTATGGGGAACAGGGAAATCTATTGCCTATGGAGTACAAAGGTTGTAAATGTACGTAATAGACTCTACTATGTACGGCAGGGATACCTTAAGTATTTGCGGGCTGATGTCATCAGGCCCCGAAGGCTTTTTATTTGGTAGTTTACTAATGAGCAAACCCACCTCATGAACTGCTAGCAAGGGAATGCTGAAGGGGTCTGTGTCCTCTGTTCTGTGTTTACAGAATTCAGAAAGCAAATTAGAACATGCATACTTACTGCTATTAATTGAGGCATTTAGAGTTTCAGCGACTGAAAGAAAATGATTATTACAAGTTTCTGCAGTAAGACTGATGGGAATGGTTGTTGAAGTGCCAGGGGAGCCTTTAGTTAGAGTGTTTAATAGGCGCCAGATAGTGGAAGTATCCTTACTGTCTTTCACTGTGTCACGGATTAACCTTTTCCTTGCCTTTCTGATCATGTACTTAACACGGTTACGTTGTTGCTTAAATTCAGGAAATAGTTTTCGACTACGCAGATCATCTCTGAGCGCCATCGCTTGCATTATTTCTGGGGTTAACTATGGAGGAAGAGTGTTTGATTTAACCCTTCTCTCACGAAGGGGTGCGTGTTTGTTTAATACAGTTAGAAAAAGAGTGTACCAAATAGAAAGGGCAGTGTCCGGGTCATTGGAGAGAAGTACATCGTTGAACGGAGTATTATTTAAATCAAATAGGAATTTATTATGGTTAAAGTTCTTGAATGATCGATATGTTATGGTTGTATGGCCGTTCTTTTTTGCTTTCGGAATCTTTTTTGACCATGAACAAACAACTGGATAGTGATCACTAACACTTAGATTTGAAACCTCAACATTACAGACGGCTTTGGGTTTATTAGTGTATATGTGGTCTATAAGTGAGGACGTATTCTGAGTAATTCTGGTAGGCGATTTTACTAACTGGACTAGACCAAACAATGAAGATATTGTATCCCACGCAGTGTGATTCTTAAGGAAGTCTATATTAAAATCTCCCATGAGAAGAAGGTCAGCCTTTCTTTTGCACGCTCTGTCAAGGATCTGACTAAAATGGTCATACCATTCAAAAGTGGCGGCAGGGTTTATGTAAAGGAATCCAACTAGTAGCGTGTCGATTTAGGGCATTTCACTTCCAGCCACAAACACTCTACGTCTGCTGTTTCCAAGTCCAAGCGTCTATGGACTAAATGCTGAAAGGAGTTGTGAATGTAGACAGCGATGCCTGTTTGACCTGGGGACGAGGGGTCTCTCCTAGTCAAGGAAAAGGTAGGAATACTAATGGCTTCATCGCTCAAACACGAGCTCAGGCGCGTCTCACTAAGCCCAAATAAATGAAACGGTGTGGGATTGCTAATGTAGACAGATATATCGGTTAGTTTATTGTACAAATGAAAAACATTGAGATGCCCTATTCGCATAACTTTCAAATTTATGTCTATTACGGAGTAAGGCAAATTTGTACAGAACAAACAACAACAACAACAAAATAAAATGTCAAAAGAAGTATACGTTGAGATTATAAATTGAAACAGCACAAATGCCTATGTATATATAAAGCTGGTAAATAGATAAGACACAATGAAATGATTTAGCAGACTCGTCGGCAGGGAAATAATCCAACTGCTCGAACATCAAAGTCCCGATAGCAAGTTCAGTTAGGCGTATCAGCCGCACACGAGCACAATACTGGCCGGGGTTTGGTAATCCGCTTTCAACTCGATACTGCTCAGCGAAGTAAAGCGGAGACACAGTTATCACTGGTAAATTGAAGCTTGATTGAATCGTCTTGATTCAATCGAGTTTCCTTCACGCTGATAGTCTGCTGGTATTCGAACAAGCACTGACTGACCTCGTATAAAACACACAGAGTACTCCGACACAGTAGTGAACTAAAGGATCAATGATATTCTAGTCTCGGAGAGACTTTATCCACGACGAACGAACGAACGACACAGAAAATTATGATCGTAACTGTTCTTGGTCATCGCAAATACATAACACTACAGTGGCACATTGATCACCAAAAGTTTTGCTTACTGCGCACTGTTCACAAGCTAACAAAAGTTCTTGAACAGTCAAAAATACAAATACATAAAATAAAAGTCCACAGGCACAGTCCCGAACGAATGCCTACAAGTAAAGTAATAGCGGTGTCAAATACACACGTTTATCAAGGAATAGAACCAGAAATGAACTGTCAATCGCTAGAATTAATGGAACGACGAAACACCACCGATCGTTGTTGTTTTTTGTTTTGTTGTTGTTGTAAACATGTTGTTTTTAAAACAATGAACTAAAAACATGTTTGTTGACTGATATATCCCTGGATAAATGGCTGAAGCAGCTGCGCCATAACGCGCATTACCTGCGAGTCGTTGCCTCCGGGGATAGCTGCAGGGGTCTCCCACCCCCTGGCCGGGGTACTTGCGGTTTTAGGCGCGGCCAGAGCCTGGAGAGCGCTGTTGATTCTCGAGTTGTCCTGAGGCGGGGGCGGCATGCGGGGAAACTCTTCCTCCGTCACTGTAAATGGCTTGGCGTGACCTGGCTGAGGACAGTACGCAGCGGGATGGCCAGGTTGCACACGGTTGGACATGGAGTGGCTGGGGCTGGCGTAGTTTGCAGGCAAGTGCCTGGCCTGGGAACTAGGGGATAGAGGGTGGCTGGTAGAGGGGCAATTTGTCTGGGAGTGATGTTGGGAGAGGCTGGGTTGGGAGTAGTGGACGTGCGTAAACTTTGGCCCTCTGCCACTACCCGACTGGTTGTGATGGTGTTGCTGAGACCAGTCATTCTGCTGTTGATGCTGCTGGTTGCGGCGATCTACGATGGATCCGTCACTTGGTGCACGGCGCGGCACTCCAGCAAACCTGATGTTGAGTGCCAGTGTTCTGGTACCGGCAGGAGTCAGGTGGATTCGGTCTTTCTGGAACAAGGCCTTGCGCGGTGCCAGATTGTAAGTAATGAAGGCCGGCATATGGTCGATGTAAAAGACCTTCTCTTGCTCGCACGTTGCCCGCAAGTTGTCGTTGGAGGGGAACACGGCCTTCGATAGGTAGTGGTGGGCACCTCCAGGAATGATGGAGGACGTAAACAGGGCAGCATTAGGAAAGGCTGCACGGAGTAAGCGGATAAGCTGCACCCATGACTGCTTGCTGACCACGCCCACTTTACAGCTGTTTATCCCCGCGTGTAAGGTCACACGGCGGATATTTGGCGACGGCGGTGGACTCCTGAGCCACTCAGCGACGTCACTCACTGTCACTCCTGAAACCGACAGGTTCTGGACCACGGCACCATTGACCGACATCCTCCGCTCGTCCACGTTCTTGAGGATGGAGTCGCCGATGAGGAGTGTGTTGACGTCTGGCCGGACCTGAAGACACTGGGTGTGGGGCTGTGATTGCTGTCACTATCGCCTCTGCCGTTACTACTGCTGCCAGTACTTGTATTGTCGATGGTGTTACCGTTATTAGCGCTGGGTCCTTGGGTGTTCTCATCTATGTCTGATAAAACAGAGAACCTGTTTTCTATATGCACCTGTGCGAGAACAGCACTCTTCGATGCGACATCTTGGGCTTCAGAGGGTTTGTGAGGCTGAGGCGGGAGTGTGGGGTCAGCGGGGATTTTTACCTCAGTTTGATCGGTGGTATGATGCGTCTGTTTTACCATGGCCTCAACTTGCTTTCTGAGTTCCTTCAGCTTACCGGCTTGGTTGTCCCTGCTGCTGGTAAGCTGGAGTACTTTTTAACTGAGAGCAGCATGGCTGGTGGATAGGTCGTCGACAGCCGAATTGACACCCTCAGCATACTCTTCCGCTGCCTTCACGCTGTTCTTGGCTTTAGTCTCGTTGTCACGGACGACGCTGTCAACACGCGCCAGTTCCTCAGCATGCGCAGCACACTGGCTCTTAACGTCGGACAGCTCATGCGCACTTTCTGCAGCTCGGGTTGCAGGCTATCGATGGTTGCAGCATTCAGCACTAGTTGTTGCTGCATCTGAGACATGCACTGGTTTAGCGCCGAGACTTGTGCCTCTACAGAGAGAGGAGGGGACACACAGTTGATGAGTGGGAAGGTGTTTGTGTGGGGCGTGACCTGGGCCGAGGGTATGTCAGCCTCGGCTGGCGGAGAATTGTCGCCCTTGTCCCCATCAAGGGTTGCTGGAGCAATTTCACAACTGCTTGCATGATTGAGTGAAACCTTTGATTGGGAAATAGTAACGTTGGAGTTGGCAGGGGGTTCGCTGGTGATGTCGTCTGTCCCCGTGGCGAGTACGCTGTTTGGTTTGAGAGTGGCGAGAAGGGCTTCGCTGTCGGCGAGTACACTAATCCCATCAGCGCACTCAGTCATAGAGTCGCCATTGTGGACGTCAGGGGATGCTGGTTGTGAGGATGTATCCATTCTGTTTAACAGTGTCTTTTAATAGTTCGAACTCATCGTTCACCCACTCTTGGCAGCAGTTGCCCTGTACACATACAGTCCCGGTAGTATAGTATATCGTTATGGTAATCAGTTTCTTTGAATCATTCTTGAGCTGAACTATTGTTTCAAAAAGTTCACTTGGGTAGGGAGGGTCGATGGGAACTACAATACTCAGTTCATCTTGGTTTTTGTCCCTGTCTTGCCAGTGCAGTATCACGCCAGGGGGCATAGACTCTCGTGCGTATATGGTGTATAGAGCATGTCTCCACAGGGGTACACGTGTTGAATTACTTTCAAAGGTCACTTGTATAGGGTCTCTTGTTCTTGTAATTTTCTCAAGAGAGAGAGACGTGAATTCGCTGCATTGGAGCGGGTTATCGGGCCCATTGTATAGAGATGGTGGTATCGCCATTGTCACTTTACTCGAAGCGAGTCAGCATGATTGCTTAACAACTAGAGTGTTTCACGCGTAACGCCGAGAAGCGGCGTCAAAGACCACTCTATCAGTGATATTATGCAGCGCCTCGCTAGGCGCGGCGGCTGTTTGGCCCAGCCACTAGTACTGCATACTTAGTTTGTTCCACTGAGGCGAGCCGAGAAACTGGGTCACAACTGGTACCGGCGCGCTGAGGCACAAGCCTCCCCCAGCAGCTAGGCCGGCTGACAAGCCGGTGGCCTTCTGACAAGCGCAGCACAGCAGGAAAAAATGCTGCCCTCTGCGAAATATGAAGTTCACAGTCCTAAAACTACACCATTGCAGAGTTTTCACTAAGCACAAACACTCTGCCAAGAATCATACTTGCAGAGTAAACCTTGCCAGCACAGTGTCCAAATGAATGGAGAGAATCTTACACGCGATGCGCACATCAGCAAGATGGCGCCAAGATGGCGCAGGGTGGGGAAGCTACCCCCACGCCCAACCCCCTTACTAGGAGGACCAGGGGTTTTCTGTCGGGGTCACCTTCCCTTAGACCATGTTGGTTCACGGCACCTTATTTCATTCGGTGAACCCCTCTCACGAGGGACCCCCTATCCACCACCCAGGGGACGCGCCTCAACGCCATATGGTCCCAGCGCGAGGTCAGATTTCAGTAACCTCGCTCAAAGGCCAAGTCACAGATGATCAGGAAGTAAGTAAAATAGCCATATTTTGACAAAATTGTCTTTTCTTTAATAAAAAATTGAGAGACAAACTCATATATTTATCATGTGTGAGGCTATACTGTCTCAAGCAGAAAGGATTTTAACGGCCATTTTATCTTCTTGTTCGTAAGTCTTGCAGTTTGTGAGTGTGTAACACCATGCGTAACGCACGTTATGTTTGTTTATGTTTGTTTGGGGTACCTATTTCTTTTCCACTTTTTGTGTAACCTTTTGGATTTTTTTCCCCCACATATTTTAATGAGCACGCGTACCACAAGAGTCAAATTTGTAACCTATTTGCTTTTACTGTTTCTTTGTACATCCTGAGAATAAATTCTGACAAAACAATTGAGACTGGGTCAAAGTTCGTAACTCTAGCTAGATCACAACGAGTATACCAACGATCACCAACAGTGGAAAAAGACTCAGTACGTTCTGGGGCTCATGGTGTCATTCAATTTACACTAGACTTGTGAATGATACATGACTGTTAAGCACATAGCACAGCTGCTACCTTATGCGTTTTAAAACAGCCCCCCCCCCCCCCCCACCTCTGCGCTGTACGTTGCTGATTCAAAAGCGTAAGGGGAACGTGAAAGGTCTTTAACTTATTCTACCCCAGACACACCACAGGAAGATAAGGATCAATCATGATAGTTCAAGGGTGATGCCAGAATAGCTTGGCGCCTATGGGCGCCAAGCTATTCTGGCATCACCCTTGAACTAGCATGGTCGATCTGTGTCCTGCACTGCAGTGCAGTCTTCAGAGGACAAGCGGCAACATTTTGGGATTTCGGTGTTGGGGTAGAATGAGTTAAGCACACTGAAAATTCTGAGAAACCTTCCTCAGGCCAGTTTGAGTAGGTTGTGAAAAATGAATCCGTCCATCATGAACATCTAGCCCCACAGTCCCAGTCCTCCTCAACATCTATTCCCCCCCCCTCCCACACACACCCGTAACCCACCCCCTCACCTCCCACCCCCACGCACCTTGTTCGTTACATTAAATATTTTTCTTGATAAATAATAATACCATTTTAAATTCAGAGCAAATCAATCATACTTTTACATACTTAATGCAACAAATATCGCAGCTGTGTTCGTGATCTTGCTTTTTTCCCCCAAATGAACTATCATCCTGTCAAACATAGATCGAATCGGCTAAGTGTTTTTAAAGACATGATTTGTGCAAAGTGATTTACAACAATAGCAACCCGAAAATATGTAGCCGCGACCTTGACCTTAAAGGTAAAAACAAACCTTCCTCTTGATCAAGTTTTAATGATGGAAATCACCACCTAAACTCCTCACAAAATCGAAAGACAAACGCAGCGAAGCAACGTAGCACGTGACACCACCATCGCTCCCTCCACTAAGGGCGGAAGGATGTGATCTTTGGTGGAATGAAACACAATTCTGAACTACACAGGTAAAGTTTTTATAAACGTACCGTTTTTAAACAACGCCTGCACTGAAACGCAACCAGCCTCAAACTAGATACTCTAAGACTGTGAAATAAGAATAACATTAACTGTGACCTTGGCCCCATCTCAAGGTCACTGACATGGATGTGTACATAAACTGTTATCGTATATAGTACCAACACAGGAAACGAACAAAGTACACCGGAACACTTAAACCTCATGTTCATTGTAACATATTTGCTAATCTGTGACCGTGGTTCCTTTCATAAACAAAGCGTATCTCATGTTAAGCTTTATCTGACCACATAGCATTTCAGAAATGTAATCACAGATAAACTATAACTGCTTTTCACACATTTCTTGATCTTTGTGACCTTGAGCTGCCAGATGTCTAGCAGATTGGAACATATATAAATGTTTTTCAAGGTCGAAGCTGAATTAATACCCATGTCAGGAGATGCAAAAATGTAGTCTCAATCTTTGACACACATTGACCCGTTTTCAATCATTTTGATGACCTCCAGCGACCTTGATCATTGTAAAATGTTATCAAAGGTTACCACGAAAGCATAATGTTGTGTATCATTATAAAACATTCATGTTAGGCTTCCAAATCATTGTTAAAATCTTGAGGAAACGTATATTTCAACATGTATTTTGACCTTGTGTGACCTTGACCTTCAGATAATTTACTCAAACACGCATGTGCATATAGCTCTTTTTATATACTTTAGTAGGGTCAGATATGAGGTTAGAGGATTAAGTAGTCTAGGAAATATTAGCTTTTGAAGACTGAAAGCCAAACATTCAAGCTAAAAAGACACTGGTAGATTTTCAAAATTCGGCGTTTTTAACGGCCTGCCACAGGATGTGCGTTTGTGGTCGAAGTGTGTGTACCTAGTTTGGACTCTGTGCGGCTTATAGTCTGAGTCATACAGGAGCCCAAAGTTGCCATTTTCCCCAATTTGACGATTTTGGGTCAACACCTGGACATTACAGGGCACGTTTTACGCTATATCCCGATAACGGTTTATTGGATCACCATAATTCTTTCTGTGCTTAGCTTTATTTACCGTCAACTACGTCATTGTGCAGTCTTGTACCATGCATATCGAAACACAATTTCGGTTGCCGATACCTACGTTGATTTGCCGTAATTTGTAAGACAGACAGAAATTTGTCGCCGTCTATAAGGCAGGATTCACGTTACACATTCGAGACGTGCCACATCCAGATACGCAGCTTTAAGCCGCGTACACGGATGCGGCTCGTCTCGAATGGATTAAGTAGCTGGCCGATCTACCAAGCTCGTCCCCCAAAAACTTCATGGACAATTTTGACGAAAAGATTGCATTAAAAGTCCGGGCAAACATGCGATATTGCATTTTGTTCGGGCTTTTAGTGCATGTTTTCGTCGAAACATCTGCAATTTTGACGAAATTTTGATTTCCGGAAATCGTCCATGATTTGTTTTTAAAAGACGTTAAATGTTAGTACTAATTATTATATAAAGCAAAACTATGAATAAAACGTTCGGCGTTATTTCGCGTGTGCTCTGGCCCAGTCTGTAGGTATGTCAACGCACTTTCTCATTTTAGTGACCTGTGGGAAAGTTCAAGGTGACGGGTCAGAGAACTTGTGCAGACTGCTCATGCTCATGAGTAATAAGGGCTTTGCCCTTCTTGTTTTTGGTCAGGGACAGTAACAGGATGTGCGGGCGACCCATGCCAGAACCAGGCACGGTGCACAGACGATAATGGACGGTACCGCTGTACGTGTGAGGAAAACTACCTGGGAACCAACTGTGAAGTAGGTACGATGAGGGCAGTTTTTACCTGTGTAACATACTACTCACCAGTCCTGACTTGGAGCTCAGAACCAGCGTTGTCTTCATACAGAACTGGCTCAGGGTCAATGACTCAGTACGTAGACTAAAAGGGTTGCCCCACGCTGACACTGCAGTGCCCGCAGCATGTAGCAAATGAAAGTTTGCAGCAGGCAATGTCGCCTCCTTGGCATACGCTGGCACTCTGCGCGTGATGTGTTTGTACCGCGTGAACTGCAACTATGGCAGGAGACCAAGTGCTGCTGGTGAGCTGAGAGGCGGATGATGGATGGGCTATTGCGGTCTGCCACAGAAACGTAGAATCGGTTCAATGTTGTATCGGCGTGCAATCTGTGGTGGAAACATTGCTGACCTCTCCCACGGCGACGACACACAATAGTCGATTCCTGACCGGACCCGAGAGGCGACACGAACCACTGGGAAAGCGTAACTTGTAATACGATTGTGTCTTCAACTGTAAAAATAATAGCGTGAAGAATACCCTTGAAAGGACCCCAACTTTACGTGTGACGTAGAGATTCAGGGGACGTAATTTTCCATACTTCCGACTATCAGTAAACAACCTTGCGCGCTCTGCATTCGAGTGGAATTATTCTCTCAGGTATTTTTTTAAGTGAACACATGTTCAGTCATTCTTTTAAAAGATTTTAGTATTATAGGCCAAATCAATAGAACCAGGCCAATGAGAAAACGTGTATAGAGAATGAACGAAGACAAGATAAAACATCTGATGGTAAGACACAATCTGATAGTGGAGACCCTTCTGAAAAGTGATGGACAAAAGAAATTGAAAATAGTTATGTCAGCGCACTTGAACACTGTCCTATTCGAGAGTCAACAAGGTCAAAGTCACAGGTCAGGGATATACGGACTTGGTCATTCACGTAAGCTACGACGCTGTTGTCCTATTTACGTGCTGACCAGTGCAAGTTGCATTCAAGAAAGCAAAGTAAGAAAACAACGCTTAACTCTTTCGAGACGTGCCGCATCCGGATTCGCGGCGTAAAGCCGCGAATCCGGATGCGGCACGTTTCGAAAGGGTTAACCCTTATCATTCTGAATACACCAGTTTGTGAAATAAGTTTGACTAAAATAGTTCAAGGGTAGTGCCAGAATAGCTATCCTGGTACCACCCTTGAACTAAAGCCATTGGTCTATATCCTTATCCGTAAGTACCATAATGTAGCTTGCATAAAATTATGGCAGTCTACAAATGTGAAGCTTTTAGCCTCAGTATGATATGGGTTAACATCCTTACTATTATAAGCCACCAACGGCTTCAGTTATCGGGCGGAATGCCGCAGGCAAACAATCTTCCCATTCAAATTCATTCAGGCGCCGGTAGTTGCACCGTGATTCATAAAAGCTGTTTCTAAAGTTATTTTAGTGCAGAGAAGAAAATAAGACAATCCCTTCGTGTCTTCCTGTTGATATACCATTGATGCCCAATGACCCGAGAATCAATGCCCTGTGTAGATGGCTGTTGGCGCAGACTCCATGACGTTTGTATGTTGTACATTTATTGTTGTTTCTTACACACCTCTTTCTTTGTTGAATTTGAGCGGAAAAGCCGTATCACACATGTGTGATACAGACTTGCTGCGCGATCGGCCAAGTGTGCATACAATTGTCTTTTAGGAAGTCTGGTCAAAAAAGGGATAAAATTGGTACACACGATATTGAAACGTGACCTACTTTTAGCTCACGCGCAATGACATCATTTCATAGGATGACTACCACTCTGACGTCACCTATTATGCTATCACATTATCAAGTAGGAACATTTGTCTGGCATCCAGTATATTGACGTCACATTACAAAGTAGATTACGAAAAGATCTTTGCCCAAGTCACAATAGTGGGTGTGTTGTGACTAGCTGTGTGCCGAAAACCAGATCACCTCGGATTTATGCGAAGAAAAAAATTTGAGTAAGAAATAGATTCTTATGTCGGTGTGTAGGTGATACTGAGGATATCACTCTCGTGGTCTTCAAACCTTTTTCTACTCACAAACCAGATAGGTGAGGCTAGCGCTGGCAGAACTGTACACATAACTAGGGGAATTACTCAGCGCTGGACAGTTCCCCTGCACCCGCCTATGAGGCACCGAATCGCCAGCCCACAGAGAAATACGCAGGTATAGAACAAGACGATCGTCTACATCCTCCAAAATGATGCATCAGGTCACGCTTATAACCCATGTCTTTCTCCGGAACATAGGAAGTAGGCAGGAGAATCATACATACACAAACACGAAGGTGCACTACTAAATGTGGTCGGGTAAATACCCTGATTTCCCATAGTAGATACACAAGACAAGACAACAATACACAACAATGTAACGATACAAGTTTGCCTCGAGTTATAGATACTCACAAACCAGACAGGTGAGGCTAGCGCTGGCAGAATTGTACACATACCAAGGGGAATTACTCAGCGCTGGACAGACAAATAGTTAGATCCCCTGCTTTCGCTCGTAGGATAAGGTTTTAAACTACTCGAGTGAGATTCTCTGTATCACATAAACACCGACGTAAAAACCTATATTTCTCACACACCTCCTTCTTTGCTGCCTTTAAGCGGAGAATCTGTATCACACGTGGTGATACAGCACTGTTGCGTGAACGGCCACGCGTGCACAAAATTGTCTTGTAGAAAGTCTGGTCAACAATAAGGTATGGGCACACACGATATTGAAACCTGACCTAATTTTTATTTTCAACTTACGCGCAATGACATCATTTCATAGTGACGACTGGCACTTTGGTGTCATGTACTGCGCAATTCACCGTGATTGGCACCGTGATTAATAAAAGCTGTTTTTAATGTTATTTTAGTGCAGAGAAGATAATAAGACTATCCCTTCGTGTCACCCTGTTTATATACCATTGATGCCCAGTGACCCGAGAATCAACGCCCTGTGTAGATGGCAGATGGTGCGGACTCCACGACGTTTGTATGTTGTACATTTATTGTTGTTTCTTACACACCTCCTTCTTCGCTGCCTTTGAGCGGGAAAGCTGAATCACACACGCTTGGCTGTATCATATGTGTCTGTGATACAGCCGTGCCGCGTGAACGGCCGAGTGTGCACTCAATTGTCTTGTACAAAGTCTGGTCAACAAAAGATACGGGCACATGCGATATTGAAATTTGACCTACTTTCAGCTCAAGCTCAGTGACATCATTTCATTGTGACGACTGACACTCTGGCGTCATGTATTACGCTATTACATCATCATGTAGGAACATTTGTCTGGCATCCAAAATATTGACGTCACATTTCAAAGTAAATTACGTCCAGATCTTTGCCAAGACACAATGGCGCCTGTGTTGTGACTAGGCGTGTGCCGAAAACCGACTAACATCGGTTATATGCAATGACTGAAAAACTCACAAACCAGATAGGTGAGGCTAGCGCTGGCAGAATTGTACACAAACCAAGGGGAATCACAGCGCTCGACAGACAAACAGTTAGATCCCCTGATCAGGCACCCAATCGCCAGCCCACAGAGAAATACGCAGGTATAGAACAAGACGATAAATTCCATCCTCAATCTCGTGGTTTTAAAAATGTATCCTACTAGCTTTCGCTCATAGGATAAGGTTTTAAAACCACTCGAGTGAGATTCTCATTATCACCGAAACACATTACACACCTTCTTCATCCTTCGCTGCCTTTGAGCGGAAACTCTGTATCACACACGTGTAATACAGTTTGACTGTATCACACGTGTGTGATACAGCACTGTTACGTGAACGGCCACGCGTGCACAATATTGTCTTGTAGAAAGTCTGGTCAACGAAAAGGTATGGGCACACACGATATTGAAACCTGACCTACTTTCAATTCACTAGCTATGACATCATTTCATAGTGACGACTGGCACTTTGGTGTCATGTACTGCGCAATTACACCATCATGTAAAAGCATGTCTGGCATCCCGAACGTTTGACCTCACATTACAAAGTAAATTAGATCAAGAAGATCTTTACCCAAGATATAATGGTGGCCGTGTTGTGACTAGGCGTGTGCCGAAAACCAACTCAATCGGATTTATGCAAAGAAAAAGGTGAGTACGAAATAGATTCTTACATCGGTGTTTGTGTGATAAAGAATCTAATTCGACTGATTTTAAAACCTTATCCGACGAGCAAAAGCGTAAGGTAAGGTTTAAAAACCACTCGAGTGACATTCTCAGTATCACCTAAACACCGACGTAAGAATCCATATATATTACATCACCAAGTCTAGTGTCACCTTACCAGCAAAGGAGCTAGTTAGCTCAGGTGGCGTCGACTCTCGACCCGAAGGTCGAGCGTTCGCCCAGCTGGGCACAAAGTTGAATACTCGATGCCCCGTCTTTGAAAGTTCAGAGCTTTTTTTGAACCTTTCCCTATTTTTCTTTCCAGTGATTCCCAGCGAGCCGAAAATCACTTGCCCTGAGTATCTGGCAGACGGCACGGTCCTTAAATCGTGTGAATGCGTCGTGGATAGAGACGGGGTTCCCGATGCCAGAGTCGGCTTTACGTCGCCTCCACCTCTCAAGTACGATGGTTATATCACACTGATTAACATTACCCGCACGACGAACGGCACGTACCGATGCGAGCTAGAGTGGAGCGCGCCTGTGGAACTAAACCGTCCGGTGTACAAGAAATACTTTGACTACAACGTCAAGGTGGCATGTAAGTGGCTGATTGACATCGTGTCCATACAATCCTTTCAGTGGTTCAGTCTGCTGTTCTAATTATCTCAAGTTCTGAGAGGCAACAAGTTGTTTTTTCCCCATAGTTAACCCCGAAGTCCCCAGTGACACAAGAAAACGAGAAAGGAAAGCCCGTGTGTTACCAATCCTCATAATAACTGTTACCTTTGTGACCTTGACCTTTACAACAGGTCACTGAATGAGCATAAAGTAATAACCGTAAAAAATGGGTTGGCTTTTGTACCAGCGAAATCCGAGTTTTCTCAAAATGTAATCATTTTTCACAATTTGTCAACCCTCGGTGACCCTTTACCTGTGTGAGGAGACGACTGAATTAGAATGCATTGAAAAGTTTTATCATCAGCTACCTTCATGCCAAATTTGATTGACAATTTTGCTAAGACTTTGATTAAAAACTATAATTCTGCCAAAAACAGGCATTTTTTGTCAAACACTTGCCAACCTGCTGTGACCCTTGAACTTTCCTGGGGTAATAGAAAGGCGTTAACTTTCAATATCTCTATACCAAGTTTGGGTTTGATGTTGAAAATAGTATTTTGATGTTGAAAACTTTGACGTCATATTTGAGATCACTAGAATGAACGCGCCTCTCCCAGAACCGTCCAGGTTAATCTATGTCGGACTTCAGCAATGTCACGGACTGGTGGAAAGAAGTTGGTTTGTTTGTGATGTGGGTGTAGGTTATATAATTTTGTTAACAGGGGGATGTGCACTCACACGCTCACACTCTCATCATTGTAGTTATGAACATCTCATTCAATACATTTCTCTCACTCTGGAGAGGGCCGTCTCGCATGCGCTCCCCACACACGCATTCATACAACTGATTCACTAAGAACTCAGTTAATGAAATGCTAACTATGTTGATTATTTACATAACAGCATTAAACATGTCAAACTTAACAAATGTCTAAAGTCTCTGTTACTACACTGTCTTCATCTTTGTTCTACCTAGTTCTGTTATTTCACTGTCTTCATCTTTGTTCTACCTAGTTCGGTCTAGTTCTGTGCATAGAAACAATAAAGTCACCTTACCTGGCCAGGCTTTCTTTTTCGTGTTTGTAACTGAGGTGGCTACTGATCTTGGCCTCGCCGTCGCTGAGTCTGTCGGCCTCGCCGTCGCTGAGTATGTCAGGCGATACTGATTGAGCTCAGAATCAGTGTTCATGGGTTCACGTAGACACGTTCACAATGGTATTAGTCAATACCTCTCTTCTTTTGGTTTGATCACCTTCCGGGGAATCCATATTGGAACCGGTTATTCCCGATCACGCAAGTCCACACCACTTTCCATCTTCTCTCCGACCTCACGGTCTTTTTTGTCTCTCTCGCTCAGCGCCCAGTCTCCAAGTGTTCTGTTTCCCCACGCTCCGCTCCGTATATTAAAAACAAGTCTCTCTCCCTTCCTCATTCGTTATTCTTACGCGATGTCATGAATATTCATTTACATCTCTACGTCATTTTCAACTAACTTCAATAACTATGTAAAAATATACTAAACATGCATTTCACATCCGGTCCATGCATCCAATTCAACCTAACACCCGTATCACAACATTAATATAATTATTTTGTGAACGGACTACTTCCTTCCAAATGTTGGAATCTTCTCAGACACTACTGAGTATATTCTTTTATTACAGAATCAGCCGGGAACCGTACTGGCCCCTTTCCCCCGTTAAATAGGTGAGGTCCCTTCACTTCCGCACGTACACACGTCCTTTCATCAGTAGAACCGTCACTACTGACCCACTTTTCCCTGCTAATTAATCTAGGTACTCTCATTTCCGCACGTACACACTTCTTGTTTCCCCACCAAGGAGTCGTGCGTACCGGCACGTAACCCACTTAGTCCCGTCTCCACTCCATGAATTACTCGCAGTCTGCGATATAAATTGTCCAGTCCTCATTCAATGATTTCGCTAGTAACTTTACTTCTTAACCTTCCACTTAATTCTGAACATAATTTTGGTCCCTTGACAAGCAACAATGTAGCGAGATGTACAACATTCTAGCTACACAACGAAAATCGATGGCAATTCTCCATGCAAAAAAACCCAAAAACTAATCGCACTATAAAGGTCCGTGATTCTTATCTAAAATAACAGACTCTAGTGTCGAACAACCGTTTTTTGGGTGTGAAACGGCCATTTTCTCGCCAATGCGCACCTTATTAAAAAAAATCGGAAAAAAGGTCTAGAGATTATTATTTTATGGACAATATCCTAAAATTTCAAGCTTGTCCGTCCTCAAACGCGGGCTCTAGTCACTGTCACACACACACACACACACACACACACACACACACACACACACACACACACACACACACACACACACACACACACACACACTGACACACTGACACACACACACACTGACACACGCACGCACGCACGAACGCACACTCACACACGGACACGGCTCTTTTGGCACCCAAAAGACATTCTCTAGCAAGGCTTACGTAGCTAGACGTGACGTCATTTTATCTTGTTACTTCTTTGCCAGAATTCTGCCCCGCACGCCAAAAACGTCATGTGCATGCTCCGGAATGCGCTCCGACCAGCCCCATTTCAAAGTCTACCGTATTTTCAATACGTTAGACAAAGAGGCCTGCGCGCCAAATATCTCTGACTCAGTCCCGGGAAAATAAAGTCTCGTTCGTTCGTTCATTCGTTCTCTCTCTCTCTCTCTCTCTCTCTCTCTCTCTCTCTCTCTCTCTCTCTCTCTCTCTCTCTCTCTCTCTCTCTCTGCGCGAAATATTTTTGTTTATTATTATTATTATTAATATTATTATTATTATTATCTCCTCTTTTATTTTATTTAATTGTCACCCTTAGAAAATAAAGTTTCAATTGAATTCAATTCAATTCAATTCATTTCTCTCTCTCTCTCTCTCTCTCTCTCTCTCTCTCTCTCTCTCTCTCTCTCTCTCTCTCTCTCTCTCTCTCTCTCTCTCTCTCTCTCTCTCTCTCAAAGCCCTCGACATGCTGCCTCTGCGTAAGTTACTCATGTACAATAAAGGCGTACTTATGTTTAAAATCTACCACTCTAAAACGCCTAATTATCTAACAGATCTATTTAGCCCTGCTCATATGCTCATACGTCACATAAAACTACGAGGAACAATCTACCCATACCAAGGCCGCGCCTCAATATATTCAAAGCTAGTTAGTCTTACTCAGGAGCCAAGCTATGGAACTGATATGTTGCCGATCGACATTACTGGGGCTCCGTCTCTGTCCACATTCAGGGCCCGCTTATTTCGGCAGCTGAAAGAAACTTAAGCCCATAGTTGTGTAGTTGTGTCGGCGTTACTCGAGCGCATTGAGTTGTATTGTCGAGTTTGCTGTTGCTGTTCAAACTAAGTTTTTAACGTTCATGTTTAATCAGGTTCTAAGTGTGTGTGTGTGTGTGTGTGTGTGTGTGTGTGTGTTTGTGTGTTTGTGTGGTGTGTGTGTGTGTGTGTGTGTGTGTGTGTGTGTGTGTGTGTGTGTATGACTGCTAAATTAGTCCTTTGATGATCACGTTTTGCCTTTTCATTATTATTAGGTTTTTGTCACGCGCGTGAGAGTGTTGTGTGCGTGCGTGTGCAAGGACATGATGGAAAAAGGTCTGTGTACTTAATCATTTATCCTTGAGAAATTTCATTTCATTTCAGTTCTCTCTCTCTCTCTCTCTCTCTCTCTCTCTCTCTCTCTCTCTCTCTCTCTCTCTCTCTCTCTCACACACACACACACACACACACACACACACACACACACACACACACACACACACACACACACACACACACACACACACACACACCGCAAACGCCGGAGGAAGCGGTTGACTTTTCCGTTCTCCCCGCTGTACAGTCAAGCGGACGAGATTTCAGTTTGATGGATTGTATTGTGTTCTACTATTCTACGTTACTCCGACGTTTTTCTTTTATAATTGTGCACATTACATTGTGATCTCCTTGCATATCTGGGTACTGATTTTGTGATATCGTGTCATCAGTGGTGAATTAATCGTGTGCTGTTTTGTTGTGTGTGGTATTTTGGAACTATTTCACATCTTCCATTGTGTTCATTATACCAGACTGTAACGTGCTGTTGACTGCAACTAATTTCTATTTCCTGGACTTCAAACGCATACTGTAACGGAGAGTGGACTTGCATATTGTCTCACCATACCGTGTTTATAGTGAGTGATAAAAACACATGTGTTTTTACATTCTTTTGGCCTGTACGCTGCATGTTCCATTGACTAGTCAGACTTGACCATACTATGACTGCTGTCTTTGTCACGAAACTGGTGCCAGATGTGTTTACACAAGGTGGCGCTGTCGTCGCTGCAGTCTATCCGTCGGGTTGTCATGCCTGACCGCCCGTGTATCCCGGTCCAGCCTTATCTGCCTAGGATCATCAGCTTGGCAGGTCCGGCATCGTACGTCATCAGTCCATGCCAGCTATTACCCCACACTTGACACACGCCAACACCCATCCCCACCTCGCCCCCTGTTCCCTGGCACCTCCTCCATCCTACCCACCCTCTGCACGCCCCCCCCCCCCTCCTGCTTACCCACCCTCCATTCCCTCCCCCACTCCCCACCCCCACTCTACTTACGCCCACACCCGTCCCTACCCGCTCTCCATATTTCCTGGTGCCTCCACCTTCCCTACGCACCCTCTGCCTCTGCACACCCTCCCTCACGCCCTCCCTCTACTGCTTACCCACCCTCCATTCCTTTCCCCCCTCCCGCCCCGTGTTCCTGGCACCTCCTCCATCCTACCCACCCTCTGCACGCCCTCCCCCTCCTGCTTACCCACCCTCCATTCCCTCCCCCACTCCCCACCCCCACTCTACTCACGCCCACACCCGTCCCTACCCGCTCTCCATATTTCCTGGCGCCTCCACCTTCCCTACGCACCCTCTGCCTCTGCACACCCTCCCTCTCCTGCGTACCTACCCTCCATTCCCTCCCCTTAACCGCTACTCACGCCCACACCTCCGCTCCATTTTCCTGGCTCCTCCCCCCCCCCCACCCACCCTCTGCCTCTGCACGCCCTCCCTCTCCTGCATAGCCACCCTCCACTGCACCCCCCCCCCCCCCACTATAAACCACATTTCCGTCAGTGACACCTGCCTCCGCTCCCGTCCCACTCTAAATCACATGTCCGTCCCTATCTGAAACCAAGACAACTATAGCCATTGTACACCAACCCCCTTCCACTCCCACCACCCCCCCCCCCCCCCCCCCCCCGTGACCCAGTACTGAGAGATACTCTAGACAAACTTCAACACGATTTGAAAGTAAAGGTACTAATGCCCTCAACATTCTCAAGACGTGGAGGAATGCCGTGTATGTGAGATATATGCAGCTTCTGCCCATACACACTGCAGGAGTCCACAATGTGTTATGGGAAAACTTCAACTATGACAATGAAGCTGTCACCCTTGATAGCTACCTCTCTCCCCACACCCCGGTCCATGACATGATCACCTGGCCAAGAAAATAGTCAAGATCTATGAAGGGCCGGTACACACAAACGACAACAATCTTATCGTCATCACGATGCACTTCAGGAAGAGGCGGACAACCGGTGGCACCTGCATGATTCAGGGGAAGAGAAAGGGTCTGTGGGTGAGATCGGAGTACCGGACCCTTCGTGATTATGTACAACAGCTCCTGGCTGGTACAGCGGACCCTACAGAAAATGTCCCCATCACCAGCAACCATCTTGCATCTGCCCCTGACCTTACAGAAAGTACCGTCACCTCACCCGCCACCCCTCCCAACTACTCACAGAGCCTGCTGTTATCTGTCTCCCTAGCAGACACCCCCATCTACCTCTCCACTCCCTCGGACAACAAAGCAGTCTCACTTCTTGTGCAGCCGGCAGAGTCGTCAAACAGCCGACGCCCCTTCTACCCGGCCACTTATCCCTGTGTGATGAAGCTCTATGCTTGTGCATAGTGCTCGCACAATAGGATTAGTACGGTACGGTTTTTGTTGACGGTTTGTTTGTGCCGAAAGTCCGTGGGGCCTGCTGCCCATGGGGAATCTGTAAGACATGGTTAACACGGGATTTTTTAGTGAGTTCTGTTTAGTGAGTTCTAGGCGGAAGCTATGACTGTCAGAGGTCTAAATCGGTAGTGCGGGCTGTTTTGTCGTATGGAACGGTTGTTGAGTTACCTAGCCCGCATTCCAAGACTCTGAAGCCTAGATTTCAGGTATGTTTCTATAAACGTAGTATTGATAGTTGTTAGTTAAAGACAGTATGCGTGGTAAGATTAATGTGGTTGTATAGCGGTGTTCCGGTTTGGTTTAGTATAGTATGTTTAGAATTCGGTGAAGTAACCGGTGGTTTTGTATACAGTTGTTTACCGAGTTAGATGACTAAGATAGTACGTGGTTGGTTAAACATAGTCTTTTCCAGGGTATAGAGTAATGTATAGCAAGAGTGTTAGGCTATAGTCTGTTTCAAGATAGTGACAGAGATGGGGTGATACGAAAATAGTTTATGAAGCACGTGTGTGTGTGTGTGAATGAACGTGTGGGTTATTTGTATCAGCCAGGTTACGTGACGTTTCTCATTGATCCAATATGTTGTGTGTTTAGCAAGTGTTACGTTGGGACTTTTGTCTATTCAGAGTTCATGTAACGAGAGTGGAAGACGGACGCCGAGACGTCGAGTCGCAGGTGGGACCTACGTGAGGTCATCCCTCCAGCTCTTCTGAGAGTGGTTCTGACTGGGACCAAGACACCCAAGTCAAAGTGAGAACTGAGTACCGTACGAGAACGAGGACGTCCGTGCCCGAAGAGACAGGACGGCAATAAGCGTACGACGAAGGACTTTCACGCCTAGACGTGAGAAGGACCAACGTAACCAGGCAACAACACCAGACAGGTTGGAGACATTGAGAGACTAAAACCTAGCCTGGCAAAGATACTGTGATTTGAGTGTGTGATAGGAGAGCATTGTATATAGTTGATAGTTATTTAAGTCATTCTTTTTTCATTTATAGTGTATAAAGGTTACTTTAGAAAAGGAGCCCGTGTGTTGTGTGTTACCGCATGAATGCGCCCGTCTGAGTCAGTGGCGGTGTATGCGTCTGTTGCGTGAGAGTCTGTGCGTGCGACTGTGGGCAAGTCTGCGTTACACCCTGCCTAATCCCATCATCCCATCTACTGGTCAACCACATCAGAACGCCCGCACTGATTTATCCCTTGTTGCGGCAACAGTTGATGGTGTAATGTCCACTGCCACGCCCCTTCCCCAACCCGACCAAACACGAACGCCAGTACCGAGTCCCCGGGACTGGGATTACTTAATACAGAGTCCCCAACCACCACGGCCCTGCGGGACTACCTGTCCTCATGAGGACACCACTGACCCTGATACTCTGCGAGCGCAACTCAAAAGTGCTTGTAACCTCATCACGGACCTTCGCGCTGACGTCATTACACTGTTCAAAGGATTTTCAGGAGCCCTAGCCAGGAGAGTCAGCTCCGTGATGAGACGGTCAAGAGAGCCAGAGACCTGCAGGTTACGGAGAAAAGTGTGGGCGAGGTATTGTCCGGCCTGGATGACAGGATAACTGGTGTGGAGACAGTTCAACACGCCACAGACGACACTGTCAGCCAGCTATCTTCCACCAAACAGAGCCACACGCAGCCTCTGAGGGAAATTCAAAAACAGCTGAAAAAGAAGTCAGCCCCTGCGTCCAACAGCTCAGACGTTGCCATGAGTGGTAACACTCAAACTGACCTGTCTGCCAATGTTGATAGCTGTGCGTCTCCGTGCCAGGTAACGGACAACGCCAACGCTGCTCCCTGTCACCCCGCCCCTCCACCCGTTATATAAGAACTAGCCGAGGTACAGGATGTGAGTGCAGCCGAGAAGAGCCCAGAGCGCCTCAGACCAGTGCGGATTACCGGCGGCCTGCCTGAGGTCAACAGAGGGTCTGACCACGCCAGCAGCCAGCAGCAGCGTAACAGCAGAGTGTCTCCAGAGAAGCAAATACTGCGACATACAGCGCAGAGTGACACAATACGCTGGTCATTGGAGACTCTGTTGTTCGCAACATCAAGGCAGAGAAGATGCCCACCTGCCCTAGAGAGAAAGTAGAGGTATTATCTGTCTCTGGCCTGCGGACTGCCCACCTGTGGCACTGTGGTGACCTTCCACGTGGGGGTAAACGACTGCAAACAGAAGGAAGTGACCAGCGCTGTGTGGGAACAGCTCGTCCGGGAATGCAGGCGGGTATTTCCCGGCTTCTCGTCTGCAGGCATCCTCCATCCTGCCGACCGACAGTAGACACCAGCTGTACAGGGCCATCACCGCCTCCAACAGTAACCTGTTCCATGTGTGCAGAAAGCTGGGTGTCACACAGATAGACAACACTCAGGCCTTCACTGATGTCGATGGGTTCCCGCGTAGAAAATTCTACAGGCGCGGTGACCCCATCCATCCTAGTCGCCAGGGCACCATCAGTCTGACCCTCAACATAAAGAGAGGCTGGACAGCTACTGACGTCACCCCACCCAACAACCAGACTGCAGGTGGTGGCCGTGACCGCCGCCAGCGACGTAAAGGACACACTGGCACTACCAACACTTACGCTGATGTCGCAGCCGGCAGACAGTCAGTGTCCGCTGCAGCACCCAACCTTCTTCTTCTTCTCGAACGCCGTCACACTTGGAGTTTGGCTCGCAAAATGAAATCTGTGGTCTTCTGTAGCGCCTCCACAGGCCCGCACAGTTTCTCTTGTAGGGTGGCGGGCTTCGGCCATATCTCCTCCCTCAGCAACTGGTGGTTCCCACAGTCCTGGAGGATGTGCTCTGTGGTCTGATCTGCTTTTCCACAAGGGCACAGGGGAGATGGCACGAGGTGGAAGCGTCTGTGCAGGTGGAAATTGAGTCGGTTGTGCCCGGTCCTCAGACGGAAGATGGTCACCTGCTCTTGTCTGGACAGCTGATGGTAACTGTCTAGGGGTCGTTGTGGTGGTCTGTACACAGACTTAATGATGGTCTTCATCTCTGTGAAGCTGACTCCATTTTCGTCTTGTTCTTTCTCTGCGCCCACTTTTGTCATTCCGTCAGCTTCTTCATTGCCGTAGATGCCACAGTGTGAAGGGATCCACTGCAGCACCAGTCTGGTGCACTTGATGTTTTGCTGTGCCTCTTGTAGACATGGCAGTTTGCTTGCTGTTGCTGCTTCAAGGACAGACATGGCATCAGTCAGGAAGACAATCTGGGCATCAGGGCCTGCAGTGTCACTAAGGGTGTTTGCAACATGGACCAGGGCTTCCACCTCAGCTCTGTAATTTGTGCAGTGAAGGTCTGTTGGTATTGCCTCTGCCTGCCATTTTCCGTTTGGGTACTGAATGTACACCCCAGCCCCTCCATTCTGAACTGCATCTGTGGCTGATCCATCGGTGTATGCCCGTATCCATACCTCCTGGGGATACTTTTCTTCGAGCATGGCCAGTGTCAGGGCTTTCTTGCGCACAGTGTTGTGTTCATTTTTGGTTGTGATATAGGGTACCGTGGAAGAGATGGTGATGTTTTCTGGCTTACTTTCCCAGGGTGGAAGGTCATTAGTGGGATTCAGAGCCTCTATCTGCGCAGGGAGCTTTGCCTGGTGTTTTCTCTGCAGAGCTCTCGTCTCCTTCGCAAAGCTTGATCTTTTCAGTCTCCCTGAGGTTGGCTGTTTCATCCTGGCATTCATAGGATGGTCTTTGGAAGACTTAACCTTTGTGGACTGTATCAAGGCTTTGCAATCTCTTCTCATGCGCAGGGGTGGGATGCCTGTTGTCTCTTCCATCTTTTCAATTGGTGTGGATCTCATTGCGCCGGTGATGATACGCAGTGCCTGGTTCTGAACTCTGTCAATGGTCTGCTGGTGTGACTGGGCTGGCGTCAACCATGCATTGGATCCGTACTCAAGGTGTGGTCTCACTGTGCCTTGATATACATTTTTGAGGATCTTTTCATTGGCTCCGCATTGTGTTCCAGCCAGCTTCCTCATGATGTTCAGCTTTCTTCTAGCTTTCGCTTCTGCGTTCCAAATGTGCGGCTTCCACGTCAGCCTCTTGTCAAGGGTGACGCCCAGGTATGTCTTTTGGCCTTCATACCGCAGTGGGGGTGATGCCCAGTGTTAGGTTGCCAGCCTTTGCTTTGTTGGAGAGAGAGAAGAGTGTGGCTGATGATTTTTCTGTGTTGATGGTCACGCACCAGTTGTTAGTCCAGTCTGTCAGCCTGTCCAGGGCTAGCTAGCTGCATCCTGTATGTAGCAGTTGTTGCATACTCTTCTGTGCACCAGAGTACCAGGTTATCTGCATACAGGGCTGCGTGGACTCTTTTGGTAGCTCTGGCACAAGGTCGTTGATGAAGAGTATGAACAGGGTGGGTGACAGGACTCCCCCCCCCCCTGTGGCACCCCCTGACGCAGCAGCACTTTTTGGCCACGGTACCCATCCACTGTCACACGGGTTGTGCAGGTATGACTTGGTCCACCGATACATGTTCCCTTGGATGCCACTTGTCGAAAGCCTTCTGTAGGTCATTGAAGGCAGCTAATGTCACCTTCTGATCTTGAAAGGCATCTTCTATGACCTGTGCAAGGTGTGTTGTCTGGTCTTCTGTACTCTCGTGGCTTCTGAAACCGGCTTGCTCTGGCACGATAATGCTCTCGGAGTCCAGGTACCACTGCAGGCGCTTGTTGATGACGCGCTCCGTGGTCTTGCACACACAACTTGTCAGGCTGATGGGGCGATAACTCAGGGCTTTGGACTTATTTTTTCCTTTCTTCAAAATTGGGATCATCCTGGCTTCCTTCCAGCACTGGGGTACCTGTCACTCCTCTCCAGCTGTGGTTAAAGATGTCAAATAGCTTCGTTAAGGCAGTGTTGCCAAGGTGTTGTAACATCTCGTTTGAGATGCTGTCTGGATCTGGAGATTTTTTTCTTCTTCAACTGTTTGATGGCCAACTTCAGTTCCGGAAGGGTGATGTCCTTCTTCATTGCATCATGGATGTTTGTATCTCTTGTTCTCTCTCTTTCTTCCTGTCTGATTTTTTTCCTCAAGTATTCGTGGGACAGTGATGTTACTTTCTTTCGCATAGATCTTTGCGAACATGTTTGCAGCTTTCCTACCAGTCAGTGCTTTCCCTTCTTCTTCCAGGGTGATCTTCCGTTCCCTGGTGCCCTCATCGTTCAACGCCTTGGTCAGTCTCCACAACTTGGTGGTGTCCCTCTCCATGTTCAGTCTTGCAGTCTTCTCTATCCAACTTCTTCTTGTGCACTCCAACTTCATCTTCATCTGAGCCTTACTGTGTTGTAGCTTGATGTTGTTTTCTTGGCTGGGGTTGGTTTCAGCGACTTCTCTGGCCCTAGTGAGGTTGTCATGTGCTTTCTGAAAATCTGCGGTCCAGTATGGGGTGTAGTTTTTCCGGACCCCTCGAGGTATAGTTTCCTTGGCTGCCTTACTGATAATGTCGTTGAACTCTCTGACCACATTGTTGATGTTCCTTCTAGACACAGCGAGGTCTTGCGAGCTCATTTGTTCGGATACTGAACAAGCGCCAGTCGGCCTTTCGGTAGTTCCATCTTGGTCGGTGTGGCGAGCTAACTGCTGTGCTTCCTTTTAGGGAGAGGAGGACAGGGCGGTGGTCACTTCCTCCTAACTGTGGTCCTACTGTTCTGCTGAGGCGCTTATGAACATCGTAGCACCCAATCTGGAATCACTCTGTGGTGCATCCAGCTTCGGTGCTGCAACGGAGAGTCATGGTGGACTGTCAGTGTCCTCTGCTGTAGCACCAAGTCTGGAATCACAGTACAGCGAATCCAGGTTTGGTGGTATAGCAGAGAGTCAATGTAGCTATCAGCAACAACTGCCGGGCCAGTATGCTATGTGACAGCAACCACCACTACCACCATACAGTGCCGCGTTTCCACAGTATCGCGAGGCGGGTCCATGGGGACACTTAAGCATAACGCAACCACCGTACCCTTTCAGCGTCCCCCCGCTCACATACACGCCATACGCACAGCAGGAACTGTGGGCACAGTACAGTGCGTGTGTATTAGACTCATTTCAAGAACATTCAGTTACTCTTCCTTACATACCTTTTTGCTTTTCTTTCTAGGATATCAATGTTACTTACGTACCATTGCTCATTTTGTGTTTGCGCATAGACGTATTCATTTGTTTTTAACTTCAACCACTGCACGTGGTCAAATATTAACATTGTCATCCTTTTGACTTCTGCCGACAGTACTCTTGACTACCGATCTTCTCACTTTGTTCGATTTGTGACGCTTATAGCACTAGTACTTGTGCACCGTGCCAATTTCTCTACTAGTGCTTTACGTATATTCACACTACGATCATATCTGTGTCCTTTCGCAGCGCTGACGGACTTCTTTCCCCTATCGCGCAGCGGGGTCGTTTAGCTTTGACTGTTGAAGTGGGCTGAAGGGATTAGTCCCTCTTAGTGACGTTGTGACGAATTGTCTGGCCGCAGGTCTACATCAGTGAATGTGTAGAAGAGACTCGTTTCACTTCTGTGTTAGAGCGGACTGATATTCTTTTGCTTGTTTCACGATTTCAGTTCTTATTTGCCGTTGTATCATTTATAAGCTTTTTCATTAGTACTCTTTAGTACTGACAAAGATTAGCAATCATGGCGTATGATTGCCATTTACATATTGGCCATTTAAATGTTATCATTTAACTAACAACGCTCCCGATCTGTGTGTGCACTTGAGTCAACCCAATCCATTTCATTTGTTTGGTGTAACGGAATCGCGCCTCAATCCTAACATCAGCGATGAGGCTGTTTCTATCCAGAACTTCAATGTACTGCGCCACGATGCTGAATACCCGGGACAGACGGGTATTGCAGTATACATTCATAATTTAATTAGCGGTATTACCCACAGGCGTGGGGACCTGGAGTCAAAAACAGTAGAATGCATTCGGCTTGAGTTGAGGGCAAACACATCCATCCCCGTGCTGGTCGGGAACATTTACAGGAACCCAGCATCAACATTTCAATGGTTTGACGACTTTGTCGTCATGATGGATAAGGTCAGACAGTCCAGCTCTGAAATTTTGATCCTAGGCGATTTCAATATTAACATGTTTTTGAATAACCCTGCTTGGGAGTGCACCATGTCTATGTTAGGTTTAAAGCAGCCAGTTAAAACAGCAACTCATGTTAGCCAAACTTCCTCCACCCTTATAGACCACATATATACAACTACTCAATCAAGGGTGATGGGAGTGAAAGTGCCTTAGGTAGGGATTAGCGATCACTACCCGGTGTGCTGTTGCTGGGCATTGAAAGCGGATAATTCATTCCGAAAACATCAGCACACGAGTATTAGATACAGATCATTTACAACAAGGAAACATTTCTTTGTGATGAAGTAGCGCGCCCTTTGATACAGTGTACTACTATAATGACCCAAACGATGCTTTGTCTGAGTGGTACGGGCTGTTCCTTGATGTTCTCGATAAACACGTTCCATTCAGAGAGAAACGGGTGAAGAACTCCCAGCTTCCCGCCTGGTTAAGTAAGGAAATCAAGGATGCCATGAAGCTCCTAAATGACTATAAAAGAAATAAGGATTTTGTAACCTATCGAAGGCAAAGAAACCATGTTAAACATTTAGTGAGGAAAGCTCAAAGGTCACTTTTTCACCGTCTTATGAACGGCAAAAAAGATGTCATATCTGTGTGGCGAGCGATCAATGCTTTTGCGAGGTCCAAAAATACCGCGCAATGTACACAGCTATCAGCTGATAACTTGAATCAGCATTTCCTCT